>OY744519.1:156199028-156604028 GCA_963556195.1 Sepiola atlantica
GTCAGGAAAACTGGTAAAAACCGCAAAAAAATCCAAATATCAAAATGTGTACGAAGCCATTTTTCATTTTCTGGGCTCATGGAGAAAAATGGTAGTGTTTGTTAAACGCAGCAGATAGCTTAAATACGAAAAGAAAAACAAGCACAATATTGCGAAACAAATAGGAAGAAAGTTATCAAGAAAGATTAGAATAATGGCAAATCATAAAACACTAAAAACTCACTTTAAAGATGACAATAAGAGAAAAATACTCATAAACATCTCACACTACGTACGTCGATTCTCAAGCCGCCATCTTGGAAACAGTAAGCCATCGGCAATGTGCTTTATTTGATGTGAATAAAAGTAACAAAACACGCTCCGTGTAAGGTTCGATCTCACATACTTTGTATGTACGTACAACGTGCTAACCGATTAGGCCACCTAAACAATAAGATAATTGCGACGCTATTAACTAAATAAACCAGAACAAGTAGCTGTTGCTACAGTTCTTACTTTCTCTCTTCCATCTCTTTCTTTATCATTTCGCTCTTTCTTTACAATTAGATATGACTCACACAAAAATACACACATACGTGTGGTGGCGCCCGCCTTCGTTTGTTAAATAAAAACATGCTTGTGAGGGTTTAAGGGAAATGGAATGACCGAGGTTATAGCGCACCAGCCACAACTTCATTGGAAGGGTGTGGAGCGTACTGGAACTTGGAGTGGTGTATTGTAATTCAAATTCCAGAGAAGACCAACAGTCGTTACCAGCGATGAATGGTAAACGGCTTTTGCAACAATGCTAAATGATTTGCAACATTACATAATCAACTGCTGGAAATCTGCGGAAACTTGTTGAAATTCAGACTCCAGGGAGGACACTGCTTATTGTCAGCGAACAATCACTGATAATGGCCTGTATGACAACTCCTAGTGAGTAAGTAAGTAAGTAAGTAAGTAAGTAAGTAAGTAAGTAAGTAAGTAATAATAATAATAATAATAATAATATTAATAATACAATAATGAAATCATGATAGTGATATTAATAATACAATAATACAAATACTACAAATAATACAAAAGATGCCAAATAGAGAACGATTCCAAGCAAGTACAGACCAATAACCTGTTTACCAACAATTTGGAAAATCCTAACAGCACAACTAAGAGTAGAAATTTACCAATCCCTGACCAATCGTAAACTGTTCTCCGAAGAAGAACAAAAAGGATGCAGGAAAGGGAAACGAGGGTCGCATAGTCTGCTATACATCGATCAAAAATCCTGAAAAAGGTAAAAAACAGACAAAAGAAGATATCCATGGCAGGGATTGACTACAAACAAGCATAAAGCAGAATCCCTCAAGCATGAATAATTGAATGTTTAAGAGTATACAGAATACCAGACAGGATTATTTATCTAATTTACAAAGCAATGGAAATATGGAAACTAGAATTGACGACAAGAGGGCACCTCCTGACTGAGATAAAAATACAGAGAGGCATTTTCCAATGAGACTCCCTATCACCACTACTGTTTACAATAACCATGATGCCATTAAATTACATACTCTGCAAATAGTATTCCGGATACAAGTTTACAGAAAAAGAACAAAGGAGAAACTACCTGATGTACATGGGCGACCTGAAACTATTTACAAACAGCAAAAAGGAACTGGAAAACCTGATAAATACGACCAGAATCTTTAGTCAGAATATTCAAATGAAATTGAGAATAGAAAAGTGTGCACTACGGGAAATGAAAAGAGTAAAACTAAAGACGACAGTGAGCATGGAACTGCCCAACCAAGACGATATCAAGGCGCTATGCGAAAAAGATAGCTGTAAATAGTTGCAAGTTCTGAACCCAGACACTATCAAATCAACAGAAATGAAAGAAAATATTGGAAAAGAATATTTACGAAGAACAATACAACTCCTAGAAACGAAATAATATAGCAGGAATAGACACCTGGGAAGTATCAATAATAAGATACTCTGGACCATTCATAGGCTGGACTAAAAAAAGGACTCAGACACCTTGACCAGAGGACTAGAAAAATAATGACCATGCACAAAGCACTACTCCGAAAGACGATACTGAAAGACTCTATATAGAAAGAAACGAAGGGGGTAGGGCTGGTAAGTATAGCACAATGTGTGGAAGATACAAAAAAGCTGGAGAAATGCATAACTCAGAAAACGGAAAAGCTAATCACCGCAGCAAGAGACACCGTTCCAACGAGCAACTCAGGAAGCACCGACACCAAAAACAAAACGACAAGAAAAGAAAAGTGGGAAGAAAACCAACTACATGGACTTTTTAGAAGCCTGACAAGAGAAGAAACCAACAAAAATAGCTGGGCAGGACTAAGAAAGGACACTTTAACAGAGAAACGGAATCTGTACTGGTGGCTGCACAAAAATGCGATTAAAACAAACTACATTAAAGCTAGAACAGATAAAACCCAGGAAAACAGTAAATGCAGACCGTGTGGACAAAGAGACAAAACAATAAATCATATAATAAGTGAATACAGTAAACTAGCCGAAAAAGAAATCGAGAATAGACATGACGGCGTTAAGAAAGCAGTGCACTTCGAACTGTTAAAACGATTGAATTTCGAATACGCAGACACATGGTAGAAACATAAACCAGCAACAGTACTGGAAAACGTAAAGCACAAACTCCTCGTGGATATGGATGTACAAACAGGCAAACTCATACATACAAAGAGACCGGATGTTATAATAATCGTCGAAACGAAGCAAATACACGAAACTTGCTAGTGAAATGAAAGGAATATGGAGCATGAAGAAAGTTAGTATACTACTATTAATAATAATAATAATAATAATAATAATAATAATAATAATAATAATAATAATAACACGTAAATACACTCGACTAACCCGACAATCAGCTAAATCCTATCTATTGACTGTGGAGGTCCCCCACATGCCGGAGAGCCTTCTACTCCAAAAGTTTCATTCTTTGTGCTGCATGCCTTTGGAACACACACACACACACACTCTCTCTCTCTCTCTCTCTCTCTCTCTCTCTGCTCCTTGTTTCCCCGACTGTACCGACATGCAGAAATGTTAAACTAATGTAAACAAGCATCTCGCTGCACAGTTCCCAATTTAGGATGACCCACAAAACCGTCACCCTAATTCACAGTAGCCCCTTACGTCTACAGTTGCAACTTGCCTTGTTTGGGGTTAACTATGTTAAAAAAAATGTTAATAACCAAACGAGCCCAAAATTAATACAGAAACAGTCACATCTGTGTGCGAGAAGCAGTACACTGGGAACTATGCAAAAGACTGCAGTTTGAGCACGCAAATCACGAAATCCTCTTGGACATGGAGGGACAAACAAAAAAACTCACTCAAGCAAGGAGAACGGATCTCATAATAGAAAGAAAATATCTGTCAAATTGTAGATGTTGCCGTTCCATCAGACCATGAGGTAAAGATCAAGAGGATTGAAAACCGAAGCAAATATACGGAACTTGTCGGACAATTGAAATAAATATGGAACATGAAAAAAGTCAACATAATACCAATAATCGTTGGAGCATTAGAAACAGTTCCGAATAACTGGGGGAAAAAGACTAGGATAAATTGAATCAAAGGGATTACTACAACTATACAACGGACGCCAATAATAAAAACAGCTGAAATCTTGAGGAAAATCCGCGAATGGGGAAACCAACCAATATAAACTATGAACACTAACCAGTCTCATGGAAGTTGCAACAGAAATAAAACAAAAACATGGAAGGAACAACACTTGAACCCGAGAGAACTGAAACTACAAAACATATCATTAACTGCTCCCTCCCTTCTAAACGTGATGGAACTAGCTTCGGCTGATACTACAGCAAATAGCCGTAAAGGGTCAAGGAGGGAGAGAACACACCAGACTTCCACTGAAAGGGTGCAGAAAATACTGGGACCTTGGGGAGTCTTTACCAGCGATAAATCAATAGTAAGCGGATGTTGAGATAACGCAAAGTTATTTGCAATGGTGGTCGAATCAGGTGGAGAGTATTGGTAATCTGGAGAGACTTTTTATCACTCAGACTCCAGGCAACACCACTCGTCATAATCGATGAGCAATCACTGCTGATTAACTGTGTTAGAACTCCTAGTGAGTATTAATAATTATATATTCCTATAACATACACACACAGACACATGCGCACACACTTGTCGTGGTACCAACCACGTCTGGTTCTACTAAAAATCGTCATGAAGTATATGAATATATTTTTAATGGAAATCGCTCTCAAGGCATGAATCCACTTGATGTAAGGATCTAACAAGAACGAAAAATGATATGGCAAACACATGAGATACATATAAGCTTTAGTTTTGAAAAGAACAAGGTTAAAGTTTTGATAAAAACAGTCAACAAGAAGATAGTTCCACAGGCCTGCAGTTCTTAGAAAAAAGCTATTCGAATAGCAAATTGATGAAGACCACTAGACCAACGAATCAAACGAGCTGGAATAAAAGAAGCGGGGAACAGATCACATAATTCTGAGGAACACATGCCATAATAATATTTATAGAAAAGACTGAGACTAGCAACATCACGTCTGTGTGTGTGAGAGAGAGAGAGAGAGAAGGGTGCAGAAAAGCAGAAAGGGCGGGGCCAATCAAATTAAAGATACGTTTCTGCACGTTATCAAGAACCCTTAAATAGGGCAAGGATTCACCAGCCCAAATATGTTCCCCATACAAAGCTTATAGTAGATTTGTTGAGATTAATAATAGCTTCAGGTGTGACAAAATGTGTTAAACGATAGAGAGAACCGATTTTACGAAAAGCAGAAATATCAATGGATCTAATGTATGAACTCCAAGAAAGAGTTGACGAGAAAGAAATGCCAAGAAGTTTCGATACATGTTTATTTATAACTGTCAGTATTCGACAATACTGATCATGCAACAAAAGTGATTTCTCAAAAGAATAAGAGTTAAATTAAAAGATAGAAACAAAAGAAAAGATTCTTACATCCAATTCATTTTCGTATTTGTTGATTTCGTTGCTGGCTTCATTTAATTGATTCAGTTCAACCTGAAACATAAGAAAAGTAGAATTAACTACAAAACAATTCTGATTTATAATGCCTCATTATTTGTCACTCAAAATCTACAAAAGTTAGGATAATAATTAATAATTTACATGTGGTTAAGTGATGGACAGATTTGTTTCCAGGGTACTGACCCCCCTTCCCCGTCCACTGGTATAAGGAATGTAATTTTTCGCAAGAATCTATGAATTTATTTATTAGTTTCTGCCCCAAATAAACCAAGAATGTTTATTCTTGTTTGTTAATATGGTACTTGTGCAGTTTAAGATCCGTGTTTAAATCGACGTTACGTCGGCATCTTCCGGAAGTTTACGTAAATAGCCGGGAAAAGCTGAACGAAAACATCGTGATCTCAAAATCAAAACGAGGCGAAGCTAATAAAACAGGGAATTTTTATTGAAAAATATGTTTTTTTTATGTAAACGCTATCAGACCTGAAAAATTAAAGAACACATTTAAAGCAAGAAAAAAAACGATAATCCTATGATAATTTTCATGCAAAAATATATTTTTTTTTAATGAAGAAAATATAATGGAACAACATTTTTCGATGATTGTTTTGTATTTTTACTGGAACAGTTTTTTGACCGTGACCGACTATGTTATGATTAGGTTATGGTTAGGGTAAGGGTTAGGTTTGGGTTATGTTAGGGTTAGTTTTTTTTGTAGGTTAGGGTTAATGTTAGGGTGAAAACGAAAAACCGTTTCTTGCATTGTTCTTTTAATTAAGGTTACGGTGAAAAGAAAAAAAAAACAGTCTAACATTTTTATAGACTTCGAAATTTTGGGGTTCAATTACGCTATATTCAATTTACGATTGACAATTGTCGTCTGCTGCAATCTGATTGGCTAAGCGTTTCGACATCTTCAAGAGGTTTACGTACACTGCCGAAAGATGCTGATGAAACATCGGTTTCTAGCACGGGTCGTAAAGTGCACACTCACCATTTATATTATTCAATTAATGATAAGCCTGAGTGATCAGGAATGCTTTATTTGTTTTTCTATGTTTCGTCTTTTAAAAATCGCAGAAAAATGTTCACGAATTCAAACACATAAAATGTATACTTATAGAGGAATTGATAGATCAATTATGTATACTTTTATATTTTTTTATTAGAAACAAGCAGAAGTGCATTGTACTTTTATTTATACCTAAAATCAGAAAAATAAATTATTCCCGGAATAATTCTAAGAATAATATTGACCTCTGATACAAGTCAATACACCCCCGCCGAAATATAGGTCATTCCCAATTACAATCTTCATTTTCCTTTAAATATTTGAAGTTATAAAAAAATACGATGAGGAAGACGTTAAAATAGAGTGTGTTGATGTCTTATATAGAGCGGATTCCAAAACCCATGTGAACATTTTGGAATCTGTCTCTATTGCAATCGTTGTGCCGGCAAAAGGAATGTATAACAATGTTAAATCTCTTTGAGGAATATTGCTTCTCCTCTCTTTTCTATCCCACGCTGTGACCTTTTAACCTTTATTTAAATGGATATTGAATTAAAATTATTTTCATCGTTTACCGTCAATTTCCTGGCACATTCAATTTTTCCTTTGAGCTCTTTACTTTAGTCAATAATATTTATTTGTTTTTTTTTCCACTTGTAAATCCGGCCCTGGTTTTCCTTTTTGGAACGCAGGTAAGTCAATCGACTTGGCGTCGGTACTTTCCGGCAGTTAACGTAAACATACGGGAAGTCGATTTTAACGTGGGTCCTAATCTAAGAAAGCACCTAAATTCTTGCTGAGCCGTGTTCTTAAATAATCAAATTTCTGGCCAGTCTCAACCATTTTACCAATCCTAACGGTAACCTGACAAATTAATTAACCCTTATCCTCGAGTGGCTTTTGGGCCTTAATAAGCGGGGATTAGTTAATACATAAGAAAAGAAACACACATCGACACACGAGATCTTGTCTGATGGTTTCATCTATTACTAATGGAGATTTGGTATTTGTCTTTCTGAAATCGAATCTATACTATTACTTCTATTTATGTACTAGCGTACGTTTATTACTCATGGAGATTTGGTGTTCGTCTAAAAGTGATTCTATACTATTACTTCTATTCATGTAGTACTGTACTATCTTTTAATGCCTAATTCAGCCCCTATAGCTCCTTTATGTTAGGAGGGCCCTTAGAGATTCGGGACCCCTTCCATTGTCTTCCACAGAACATTGTATACATAAGATTTACTTTTCATGAAAATAGGATACATTTGAAGTTTTAATGGAAGTTATGCCATCAGAGCCTCCTTTAGGGATGTACTTTATGATTCGAGAACACTTCCGTTGTCTTCATATCACATCATCATCATAGTTCACCCCAAACAAGGCAGGCCGCCACTGTAGATGTAAGGGGCTACTAAGAAAAAAGGAGGGGTTCAACCTAAATTACGAGCTGCGCAGCGAGATGTCTGTTTACATTAGTTTTACATTTCTGCATGTCAGTAACGTCAGGAAAGCAGGAAGCAGGGATGGAGTTCCAGAGTCCAGCAGCGCGAGGAAAAAAGCTTTTGGAGTAGAATGCTCGTCGGCATCTGGGGACCTCCACAGTGTATGGATGGGATTTGGCAGATAGTCAGGTTGGTCTAGTGAATTTACGTCGTGGGGGTACCAAGCAACTTAATTTAGATTCTCTAAATTTTCTTTCTATAATTCACACACACATATATTCGATAAATAGTAACACAAATGATTCAGTTGGTATTTATTAAAGTTACGCATAGACGTGAAACAACCACACATACATGATATCTTGTCTTATAGTTCTATTAATACAGAGAGTGAAACTAATTTCTGCTTAGACAATTGGCAAGGAACAAAGTGTAGTATCTGTTCTGATAATGCACTGTCCTCGAAACAAGAAATGCTTCTAGACTGAGGCATTTTTTTCATTTTTGTTCTAATCCAGAGTGCCTCCATTTGGAGTAGCTAAATTGCCCTACTTTAAAAACCAACTTTGTCCATAACTCTGCCCTCGTGAAGATGCAAGTAAATGCGATCTCATTTTTGTAAAAAAGTCCCAAAGAGATTTCTAACTGAAATGAAAAAGTTCTGATTCCTTGTGATCTCGAGTGCTTATTTATATTTCATATTATACGTAAAGCTAGGTAAATAGAAATGTACTTTCTTATACGTTTCTTCAAAGAGTCTTTAAATAAATATGTGCTCCCAGAAACACCTGTCAAGATGATACAGATCTGTATTTTTGTGTGTGTATTGAAGCCATCTCGTATATATATATATATATATATATATATATATATGATTATTTTTATTTACACAGACATGTACAAAATCTGCGACACTGGCATGGCGATGTTATCGATCAACAGCTATTATTAACTGAGATGTCATCAGGTAGAGTTAGAATCCGATCTTAAACTTAGATCATATTTGGAAAGTGTCGCAGATTTTGTACATATCTGTGTAAATAAAAATAATCATATATAAAAGCTCTATATTGATTACATTTTTATAAACCCGGTTGAAATTCTTTGGATTACTACCTTGTGGATGTTTTACCTGGATTAGTATATATATATATATATATATATATATATATATATATATATATATATATATATATATATATGAGGGTAAAATGCACGACATATCATAAAAATGAAATGTTGTGACAAGCAAGATGCGTGAAAAAGACAAACGGAGAAAAAATTTAAATACAGGAAAACAAATCATCGTTTTTTTTAATAAGTTTTCCCGTATTTAAAATTTGTTTTTTCCGTTTTTTTATTTTTTCTTCACACACACATGTTGTTTTTAAATTGTTTCTATTTTGATATTTCGACCAGTCCTCTGGTCTTTGTCAAAAAATGAAGAAAACTGAGGATTATTGGGCAAACTGTAATCTCAAACTTTTTGTTCGTTTTGTTGTCATGACGCGTGCGATGGTCTACGCATAACGTTTCCTCGGGTTAGTAAAGAGAACGGTTGTCTTTTTGAAAAAAAACGAACTTATATGTGTTCGTTGTCTAGGGAAAAAAACGCGTTCGTGATTTGATCAATGCAATAAATTGAATTTGAATGGCACTAAATTTGTGGAGGAGGGGTGATAGGAAACGAAATAATTGAATTGAACGTTAGTTAATATATAGTATAATAAGTAAGGTAATGCTAATGAATAAACAAATACTAATAAGACATAAATAATGAAATTGATAAGACTAAAATAAATAAATAAAATATTGATGGGAAAAAAATGAATAAATAAATAGATAGAAATAGGGAACTAAAATAATGCAGTAAAGAATAAGGATAAAAAGTATTAAACATAATGTATGAAAAACTAAATAGAAGTAAGTGAAAAGTTGTGTGATATCCCCCCTCCCCCGGGAGGAAGGGGAAGACACAAGACCAGTGTATATATGAGGGGAAATATGGAGTGAATGTGGATGAATAACACATTACTAAGATGTAATGTGAATAACCTATATTAAAAAGATGTAGTACATATGAGTGATGAGAATAATAATAATACTGATAACACTAAAAAGATGTATAAATGAAATTATATAGTAAGAGTACTAATGATAGATAGGTAAATGTATGAATAAATGAATAAGTAAATACTTCTATATAGTTTTTCATACATTTTGTTTTAATACTTTTTATCCTTACTCTTTACCGACTTAATTGTTAGTTCCCTATTTATTTCTATTTATTTATTCATTTTTTTTTCCATCAATATTTTATTTATTTATTTTAGTCTTATCAATTTCATTATTCATGTCTTATTAGTATTTGTTTATTCATTAGCATTACCTTACTTATTATACTATATATTAACTCACGTTTAATTCAACTATTTCGTCTCATATCACCCCATCTCCACAAATTTAGTGCCATTCAAATTCCATTTATTGCATTGATCAAATCACGAACGCGTTTTTTTTTATTTTTTATTTTATTTTTTTTCTAGACAACGAACACATATAAGTTCGTTTTTTTTAAAGACAACCGTTCTCTTTACTAACCCGAGGAAACGTTATGCGTAGACCATCGCACGCGTCATAACAAAAAAACGAACGCCGCACAGTTACAGTTTGCCCAATAATCCTCAGTTTTCTTAATTTTTTGACAAAGATCAGAGGACTGGTCAAAATATCAAAATAGAAACAATTTAAAAACAACAACATCGTTATTAATGCTTCATACACCACCAATCATTATTATATATATATATATATATATATATATATATATATATATATATAATTATTTATGGCAATTTATGTATTAGCATATACTATCAGTACCTTTTTATTTTGCAGTTTTATAAATATTCACACAACTTTTAGGATGTACTAGCTCTGAACTGAAAGATTCAAAATAGCCTACTAGTTAGTTTTCAAACATGTGAGTTTGCTCTTTTCTTTGTATTGTATTTGTTTTCGCCCAAAATAAACTACTGTATAATGTAGGTATTTTTAAAGACATTTTAGTCAAAGGACTTTATATTCTTTGTGTTTTTCTGACGATTTTGTAGTGTTGCAGAGACGATATTAACATAAAAAATTTGTTTGACTCACGGCAAATGAAACAGACCGTAAAAATTCATCTCATATATATATATATATATATATATATATATATATATTAATGTAGCAACATATTTATTTATGCAGACATGTACCACTAACCGCTACACTGGCATGTCGATGTTATCGAACTTTAGTTATTATTAGAAGCTAAGATGTTTTTTTTATCGGAAATGTCTGATCTTTCACTTAGATGTTCATATTGAAAAATAAAGAAAACTTAATAATAAAACTTTATTTTATATTGTTAGAATTCTTTGGATTTCTATCCTGTGGATCTTCTCTTTACTTAATTTTTAAATAAATGATATTAAATTATTTTACCTACATACGCTAGCGTTTCGAGCTTTCGCTCTTATTAGTAAAGGGATGATAATGAAGGTTTTACCCCCTGCAAAATAATCAACCTAGACTTCGTAAGCAAATAAATAAAATTAAGTTATTTTTACCTACATACGCTAGCGTTTCGAGCTTTCGCTCTTATCAGTAAAGGGATGATAATGAAGGTTTTACCCCCTGCAAAATAATCAACCTAGACTTCGTAAGCAAATAAATAAAATTAAGTTATTTTTACCTACATACGCTAGCGTTTCGAGCTTTCGCTCTTATCAGTAAAGGGATGATAATGAAGGTTTTACCCCCTGCAAAATAATCAACCTAGACTTCGTAAGCAAATAAATAAAATTAAGTTATTTTTACCTACATACGCTAGCGTTTCGAGCTTTCGCTCTTATCAGTAAAGGGATGATAATGAAGGTTTTACCCCCTGCAAAATAATCAACCTAGACTTCGTAAGCAAATAAATAAAATTAAGTTATTTTTACCTACATACGCTAGCGTTTCGAGCTTTCGCTCTTATCAGTAAAGGGATGATAATGAAGGTTTTACCCCCTGCAAAATAATCAACCTAGACTTCGTAAGCAAATAAATAAAATTAAGTTATTTTTACCTACATACGCTAGCGTTTCGAGCTTTCGCTCTTATCAGTAAAGGGATGATAATGAAGGTTTTACCCCCTGCAAAATAATCAACCTAGACTTCGTAAGCAAATAAATAAAATTAAGTTATTTTTACCTACATACGCTAGCGTTTCGAGCTTTCGCTCTTATCAGTAAAGGGATGATAATGAAGGTTTTACCCCCTGCAAAATAATCAACCTAGACTTCGTAAGCAAATAAATAAAATTAAGTTATTTTTACCTACATACGCTAGCGTTTCGAGCTTTCGCTCTTATCAGTAAAGGGATGATAATGAAGGTTTTACCCCCTGCAAAATAATCAACCTAGACTTCGTAAGCAAATAAATAAAATTAAGTTATTTTTACCTACATACGCTAGCGTTTCGAGCTTTCGCTCTTATCAGTAAAGGGATGATAATGAAGGTTTTACCCCCTGCAAAATAATCAACCTAGACTTCGTAAGCAAATAAATAATATTAAGTTATTTTTACCTACATGCGCTAGTTGTTCGAGCTTTCGCTCTCATCAGTGCAGCGATGATAATCTCGGACGGTCGCACGATTTGAACCCCTGCCACAGAATCAACCTAGAGTGGCTAAAGAAGTATAATAGTAGTACTAAAAAAATGAGAATTAAGAAAAAATGAATAAACGTGCAACTTACAATTTCAAGCCAAATTTATTAGACGATTTTAGAAGCAAAGTTCAATAGTCTCAATTTCAGTATATATATATATATATATATATATATATATATATATATATATATATATATATATATATATATATATATAATATTTGTTTTGTTTATGATCTATGAACGTATACGGTTCGTCATATATATATATACATATATATATATATATATATATATATATATATATATATATATAGTGTGTAGATTTCAATTTTGTGTTGAGAATCTGAATAACAGAGCTCAATGTAATTTAAACAGAGCAAAACAGAATTATAAAAAGAAAAAAACTATACACGCATTAAGGTTGTACACATTATAACTTATTTCGACCCCTTAATTAGGTCTCCTAAGATGTATAAACAACCTCGTAAAAAAACCAAATAATGAGAGAAATTGATCATCGTCTTCAAAAGATAAATTCACTTTTTTGATTGGTCTATGTAAAAAAGGAGGTAAATGTTAAAATAATCGAGGAGGGGTGACAGAAGTAAAATATTAATTTGACTATTTTTTTATATATGCAGAAATATAAAAATATAAAAAAATATATAAAAGAATTCGTTTTTACTATTTAAACAAATAAATCATCTCATTTAAAATTTCGAATGTGAGCTTTATGGGTAAAAATATATGATGAAAGATTCGAGCGTTCACGATTAAAAACTACGTTTAATTATTTACGATTAAAAATTAAAAGACGAAAATGTAGGACGAAGATTTCGGTTTAGATTAGAACATATTAATAATTTAATTGGTATAACGTCAAGATTCGAGATAATTTACACTACGGAATTAAAGTTTAGCGACATTTAAAAACGGTTTATTTACAAATTGGTAAAGATTCGAGCGTTCACGATTAATTATTTACGATTAGAAATGAAAAGACGAAAATTCAGGACGAAGATTTCGATTTATATAGGAAATTATAAGAAACTTAATTGGTTATAACGTCAATACGGAATTAAAGTTTGGCGACATTTAAGCACGATTTATTTACAAACTAGAGTTTTACTAAATTGATTAAGAAAAAAAACCCCCAAAAAACCTTACTAATTTGTTAACATTTATTTTTACAGTTATAACTCTTATTGTAACTATACTTTAAAAGAATTGTTATTTACAAAGAACTTTATCACGTGCTGTTGATTTTAAACCTGTGCCTGTGTCTACATTTAGCCATCAGTTCATCTCGTCTATTTAAAATGTTATTGTCTTCGTATTTTAGTATTCTAATTTTTTTCCTCCAGGCACAAATTGCATCTATGTCTAAATCCTTTCGGAGTGTTCGAATGACATAGTATGGACCACGAAATAGTTCGTGTTAAATTGTTGTTTATTTAAAAACCACCAGTGTTTGGTTAATTACGTTTTATTGGTGACGTTCGGGTTTAAAAATGAGTGTTTGTGTACGTAGAATCGTTGTTTCCACTTCCCGGCGGATATTCCTATGTATACTTTCTTATTGTTAGTATTTTCTTTAGGATAAATCGTAGCCTTATATACAACGCTTTCGACGTTACAGTTTCCTTTAAGTGGGCAGTTATTTTTAATCTGACAATTACATTTTTTTGTTCTCCGTTTTAGTTTTCTTACTCGGTGTGCTCAATATTTTTTATTATGTGTATTAATAATGTTCTTCATATTTTTGGTGCAAGAATAACTAATTTTCACAGTTTTCTTATTGAAAATTTTACTTAAAGGATTAGTCGTTTTAAAATGTTTATCTATTAGATTTAAAAAATATTCTCCCGATATTAAGACTAGAAAGCTGGCAATATGGCGCGTTGAACCAGATAATTTTGCGTCCCCTGTTTTGGGGTTTATTTTTCTTTATATTATCAGTATATATTAATTTTTCGTTGTACCCACTATTACTTAATGCGTTATCATATATATGTTTGCTAGTCTCAAAGATATTTTTATTTGATGAGAGTTTGTTAATTCTGGTGTTAATAGTTGTAGGCTTTTTTTATTCTGAAATTAGCGACCATTTAAAAAAAAATCGACCACGATTGAAAATACCCGTGTTTCGCTAAGTAAAACTGACGTTAATGAACTTCCCCAAACAATCTACACAATACAAACCAAACTAACCTAACCCTAACCTAACCCTAAACTAAAAGTGTTTGTTTTAGTTTGCAAAATCGGTTTAGTTCGATTCGTATTATCTATACGAATCGGAACTTGATTCATCTTTCTCCGGAAAGTCAAACTGGTTACGTCACGATTGAAAATTTCTGGATACATATTTTTAAAAAGCAGAAAAATAACTAAACCATCTACCTCCCACTCTCCGCCCATCCACACACACAATAGAAATTGGGTTTGGCCAAAAAAATATGGTTTCTGCACTTCGTTTTATTGTACAAAAAAAAAATCCCCCCTCCTCTCCAAAAAAGAAATAAAATTAAATATAAGTTTAGTTAACACATACATACCTCCATTTAACACAAATTTGGATTTTCTTAAAATATTGAAATAAAATTTACCTTCGCTGTCTTCATATTATCGCTAATTGGCCCTGGCCCGGAAGTGCGTGCTTATTTTACGTTAAATTTATATAGGGAAGTTGTCCCCCATCTAAAAGCTAAAATATTATCTAAAAAAATGTAATTCATTCTTTGCGGATATGTTTTATAGTTTTATACAATTAGAGCGGCTGTAATTTGTATGTTGGCCATTGGTCGCCACTGATCACAATAAAGGATTTGTCTCAGCTGATTTTAATTATCTAATCAATCGCAACCATTTAAAAATGAAGACAATCACCTGCCTTCGATATAAAACAAATGAAATCTGGTGCGGTGCCTATTTTAATGACCCCCCTGAATATTGACCGATATTACAATTTCTTTTTCGGTTCATTTTTAATTTTTATTTTGTTATTTTGCAAAATAGAACTAACGTATTATTTATTTATTATTTTTTAAACTTTTCAACATAGAATTAACGTTAAAGTGTAGTATATGTTTACATACTATACTTAATATTTTCTATTCTTGTCTACTGAAAGAGAAATCCTTCTAGACTGCAGCAATTTTTAGTGTTGTTCTAGTCCGGAGTGGCCCTTTTTGGCGGAAGAAAATGTACATGTTCCCATGAATTTAACCGTGCGCTATGGTATACATAAAAAAAACAACACAATATTTTATATTTTTTTGTTTTAATTAGTATTTAATTAATTTGTATTGATGTGAAACGTCCGCGCGTTATTTTGATCGTTCCCTCTTGGAATACCCACTTCCATTCTCAGACTAGTATTTTTAATTAAAAAACAAAAAACAATACTAATAAAGTTATATATACTTCGACAAACTACGAACCAAACTGTGTTAGTTTTTTTACCCTAATCCTAAACTAAGCTGTTGGCTTAGTTCGGCAATTTAATTCGTATTCTGTTAAATCACAAAGTTATATTTAAGTAAATATACAAATATAGTTTTGAATTGTTCGTTGTTAATATTGTTTCTAATTGTTCTTATTAAAATAAAATAAGTAAAGTGATATTTCGATCCCTGGTTAAAAACAGTAGCTTGACTAACCGCACTGTGGATGAGTACATGTACTCCCATTATTGCGTTAAACTTTCTGGTAAGTGAAATCGTAAACTGCCATTGGCTTATAACGTATTATTATTTGTGTAAAAAAATAGAGATCTTACCATTTAACAATGCATTACAGCTGCAACCAAGTGATAGCATAGAGACGAGAAGCGGTCACCGTCGTTTAGACGATCGAGGTTCGACCTTAACTTGAGGTAGTTGCCTGTTTAAACGCATGGAAGAGCTGTTAATGACTATATATATATATATATATAAATATATATATATACATATATATATATATATATATATACATATATATATATACATATATATATATATATATACATATATATATATACATATATATATACATATATATATATATATATATATATATATACATATATATATATATATATACATATATATATATATACATATATATATATACATATATATATATATACATATATATATATACATATATATATACATATATATATATACATATATATATATATACATATATATATACATATATATATATATACATATATATATATATACATATATATATACATATATATATATACATATATATATACATATATATATACATATATATATACATATATATATACATATATATATACATATATATATATATACATATATATATATACATATATATATACATATATATATACATATATATATATACATATATATATACATATATATATATATACATATATATATATACATATATATATACATATATATATATACATATATATATATACATATATATATATATACATATATATATATACATATATATATACATATATATATATACATATATATATATATACATATATAGATATACATATATATATACATATATATATATATACATACATATATATATACATACATATATATATATATATATATATATATATATATATATATATATATATATATATATATATTGTTTGCTCGACCACAGAAGAGTGAGTAGGGGCTAATACAAATAAATTATTTAAAAACTATATGTTACATATTTCAGAATCGTACCATTTTCATCTAGATCGGTTGACTTTTGACATTTTTAAAAGCCAATACTCAAGGGACTCATTAGCGTACTGAATGAGGTCAACACATAATGAGAAACTCATAGTGTGTTGACCTCATTCAGTACGATGACGAGTCCTTTGGGTATACTTTTTAAAATAAAAAAAGTCAATCCATCTGGATAAACCCGCGGTACGATTCGAAATACGTAAAATATAGTTTTCGAATAAATTACATATATATATATATATATATATATATAGATAGATAGATAGATAGATAGATAGATATATGTTATAGATAAAATAGTTATCAACGTGCACGTGTTTCGTCGTTACTACGACTCATCAGCGTGGCTGACTAGGACAGGATTCGAACCCTCGATTATATGGTTTGTAATTGAGTGCGTTAACCAGCATTTTCTGTCTAAAATTATGTGATAATGTATCGCTTATATATTTATATATAAATGGCTTAGCTTTGGCTACTGGTGTTTGTGCTTCCCGATCATTTGAAAGTTTCCTCTGTTACATACGCAATGCACCCAAGGTGTGTGTGTATATATATATATATATATATATATATATATATATATATATATATTATAGGTATAGAATCAGATACTTATAAAGTAAGTAATTGCAAAAAAGAAAGTATTATTCTAAATAACACCATTATTTGTGTGAAATTAGGACTAAAATTAGATAAGAAGCATAATAAACTTCCATGTATGTATTGGATACCTAAAATGCATAAAAAACAGTTGGGGCCCGTTTTATTGTTGCCTTCAAAATGTGTATTACTAAACCTTTGAGTAAGGCTATATCAAATGTGTTTAAATTAATAATTAATCAGATAAATAATTTTCATAATAAAAGAAAGTTTTATAGTAATATAAACCTATTTTGGGTAGTAAATAATTCATATCCAATAAAAGAAAAACTAGATTATATAAATTCCCGTAAAAAGGCGAAATCAATTCCTACATATGATTTATGTACCTTATATACTAAAATACCACATAATGAACTAATTAAAGAATTATGTAACATTATAGATTTAGCTTTTGCCGGAGGTAAAGGTAAATACATGGATTTTTCAAAATCTATAGCCTTTTGGTGTAAGACTAAAAACAGTAAAACTAGTACTTAAAAATATGGCCTTAAAATACTTATAAGTCCTATGGATTTGGACCTTGCTCCCTTTTGGGCAAATCTCTATTTACATAGATATGAATACATATATATGTCATCATTAATAAAAAATGATATATCTAGAACGTATAATTACCACGGCTGCAGGAGGTTTATTGATGACCTTGTCTGTATAAATGAGAGAGAAGAGTTTGAAAATACAAAACATTTAATATATCCTAGGGAGTTAAAATTAAATTGTGAACATACAGGAATACATGCTACCTTTCTAGATTTAGATATAAAAATTGAGGATGGTAGATTAATTTATAAAATGTTTTATAAAAGAAAGTCTTTTCCCTCTCATATCGTTCGTATGCCGCATAAAAGTAGTACCTGTCCTATGTGCATATTTTATGGGAGTATAATGTCCGAATTTCTAAGAATAGTCCGCGTTACTTTAAGATTAATGGATTTTATACCTCCAGTCACTTCATTAGTAATAAAAATGCTTAAAAAGGTGGAGATAAAAATAAAATATTTGGACAATTAAATAAGGCAATAACACGCTATCCTGACGCTTTTAAATTATATGAAATAAATCAAAAGAAATTGATAAAAGAAATCCAAAACTCTACTATAAAAATGTATAACATATGTTAATAGTCCATGATGAAATAAATAAATAAATGTATATATATATGTATATATGAAATATTTTTATAAATATATATTTTTTAATTTTAAAACATTTGTAGATAAAGAAAATAACCAAGCGGGGAAAAAGGGGGGTTATTATAATGGAATCATCAAACTCTATAAAATAGATGTTCTGTAAAATATTAAACTCAATTTGAAAAGAACAACACAGGTAAGGAGAAACTATATTTAATAACTAAAAAAAACAAATCTGGAGGCAAAACTAAATCAAATATTTGTAAACTTTTTAATTTAAAAATAATTATTAAATAGGGAGGTGGTGTCTGATCAACACTGCTGGGATGCCATGATAAAGAAATACTGTTTTGTTTTTAAAATCCCGAAACAGTTTTCATGGTAAACAACTGATGATCCTTTATATAAAAAAACATATATAAAAATATATTTATATTAGAGTAAATTCTTGGAAGTTAACTAATATAGTGATTGCAGTAGATTGATTGACTTACTAGACAAAAATCTTTCAACGTAAACATTTTCTTTTCCAGTTTTGAAGGTTAAAAAAACTTCCGAGACTATATATATATATATATATATATATATATATATATATATATATATATATATATATATATATATATATATATATAAACTATGAATATTTTGTATTAAATATTAAAGTGTATTTACTTACAGGCTACGTTGTTTCAAACTTCCGTCCTTATCAGTGCAGGAAGTGGCGTTTTCAGGCGGTTAGACGAGTTCGAACGTAATTCGTAAATTCAGAAAAGAAATATACTTGTTCATATATATATATATATATATATATATATATATATATATATATATATATATATATATATATATATATATATATATTAGAAAGGGTGTGTAGACATACATATTTTTTCAACATTTGTTTCGGATAGTATTACATTTTTTGGAAAAAAAATTGATGTGTAGTATTAAAATGAATAAAATTTATTTTAATCTGAGTTTTCGAGAAATAAAATTATCCTTGTCAAAGCAGTGTTTTTCTTTCTTCTTTTTTTCTGCTCATCGTCCGATGGTAATGGACTTTTGGGTCAGAAAATCACGTTATGTCTCTAAGTGCGGCTACGCCACTTTCAATTAGAAAAGGTGTGTAGACATATTTTTTAAACCATAGTATTATATTTTTTTAAATAACTATAACAATGTGTTGTGTAAAAATAGCCGCGTTTAGAGACATAACATGATTTTCTGACCCAAAAGTCTATTACCATCGGACGATGAAGAGAAGAAAAAAAAGTTAAAAAAAGAAAACCCTGCTTTTACAAGGAGAATTTGGCTTAAAAGATAGAGCGAAAGCGTGCGGAGTCAAGAATTACTCTGTGAACTGGGTTCGTGCATTGTTACCGTCAAACATCATCACTTCCCTGAACTGATGAGAGTCAAAAGTTTGTAAATATAATTTAATATTTATATATATATATATATATATATATATATATATATATATATATATATATATATATATATATATATATATAAACATGAATGAAGGAAAAGTGATAAAGATGTGCTAATGGCAACTCTATTTCATCTTCGATTGTTCAATGGAAGGTGTACTCGATGAAAAGAAAAATTGACATGTTTCTATCGAGTACACTTTGCATTGAACAATTGAAGATTAAATAGATTTGCCATTCGCACATCTTTATCTCTCTTCCCATTCCTCTTTATAATTGCTCTATACCGTATATTGAGCTTAAATCATTTCACTAGAAGTTAAATTCTTTAAAAGCATACTTTTAGTCTAATATTTTATATATATATATATATATATATATGTGTGTGTGTGTGTGTGTGTGTGTGTGTTATATTATAACATAGATCTACGTAACCACTATTACATGATCAAATTGCGTTACAAGAATTCTAACATAACAATAGTTTTTGTACGATCGTTTCAGAGACAATATGCTTTTATAAATATGGCACTACATCGTCATCACAGGGTATTGACATGAAGTATAAACATATATACAACATCAATGGAATAGAGATCAACCTCCACAATTATACAGCAAATAGAAACGATTAAGGGGAGTGTACGCTAGTAAACCTCAAATCAAAGTTGACAGGTTGAAACATTATTTAGGGGTGTACATAGGACCTCAAAGTTGAAAGAAGATAATGAAAATCCACATGTAGGTATTTGCACCTCAGAAGGAAAAAGCAAAACACATATTATTGTTATAAAATATTTAAGAATCATTAAAACGAAGAACTAGTAACATATATAATCAAACAGTGAGAAAAGGTAAAAGTTACTGAAGCTTAAGTATCAGTGATAAAAGCGAAAATAAGGGGCCTAATAAAATCTGTTTCAAATAGTTTAGATGTAGTAGAAATAAATTGATAGATTAATTAAAGGATAATCAATTAGCTGAGATTTTGATAGAAAGTTTCGAACATGTAATTGAGAAATTAAGTTGTTTTTAGTGACTATCTAATATAGATTGCATATTTTTGGAAATTTACGCGGAGGCATTATCTTTGATATACCTCCTGAAACTAGATTTAACGATAATGAGTCTACATAAAGCATTTATAAAATTAATAAAATTAAAATAATCACTAAGATAGTGGACATACTGTACGTTCTGTTCGAAAGTTTATCTATAATTGAATATAATATCTAAACTAAAGGATAGTTATCCTTATCCTAAAAAGTGAGAATATCCCAGAATCCACTCACCTTCCACCGCCGAGGATTCTGACTTACAATAATTCAAGTTTAAAAAGCGAGTTATACGAGAGTTAATATTTAACAAATTCTAACAGGTTGGCAAAAAGTTGATAGCATTTTCTTCAAAGTTATTTAAATCAGTTTAAAGAAGTAAAAGGATGAAGGATTGTCCTTACAATTACAATCTACTGTTTTACATTTGAAAGATACTTAGAAAATGTAAGTGGCCAACACTAAAGTTAAGACATATAGGCTTATACATATACAATGAAACACGAAAACATACGTATCTATAGACACGTGTATCGTCGTATCTATGGTTTATTTTTTCGGATCACAGAAGGTCTACATAAAAAATCTCTTTCCCCTTCTTTCTCTCCCTCTCTCTCTCTCTCTCTCTTTCTCATCAATCTCTCTCTCTCTCTCTAACTCTGTTTCTCTGATTTGATGGATGAAGTTTTTATTTTGTGATGATTATCCGCATCTCTTGGTTTCATGGTTACATCTTAATTTATGCCATCATGTGACGTAATCCAGTCTGCACGGAGACAAACAAACAAGATCTGACAATTTTTGTTATTAGATAGATAGATAGATAGATAGATAGGGAGATAGATAGATAGTAAAAAGAATAAGTAACAAGATAGCTAGATAGAAGGAACAATATTATAGATAGATAGATAGATATTGTTGTAATCTATTGCTCAATGTAGTCGATAACTTCAGCAAACGTACTACAAAATTAACGTGATTGTATTTTTAAACACGTGAGGCTTATATTGAGTATTTGATGTATTTACACAGAAAATTTTAATGCGCAATATAGTAAATGCTGTGTTCTATAAAGGGAACGGACCCATTAAGCTTGATAACTTTCCTTGCTCTAGATTACTTTCACACTATTTATTTACAATGAGATAATATTGAAACTCTTGCAAACACTGCAAACACCTGTCCTTGGTTTAAATATATACTAAGTGTTATCTACTGATTACACGGCAAATGAATTCATAGTCATTGCATGCACACACGTATATATGTATATGTATATATATATATATATATATATATATATATGTGTGTGTGTGTGTGGGGTATATATATGTATATATATATATGCATACGTATATATATGTGTATATATATGTATATGTGAATATATATGTATTTATATGTATATATATGTATATATATATGTATATATGTATATATATGTATATATGTACGTATATGTGTATGTATATATTTGTATATATCTATATGTATATATATATGTGTATATATATAGAGAGAGATGTATGTATATATATATATATATATATATATATATATATATATATATATATATATATGTTTGTATATATATGCACGCTAAACTTAATTTAGAATTTAATTAATTAATTAATTAAACAATCTATATATACAAAAAAAATATAAATTAATTTTTCAAAACTATATATATACACAAAATTGATGACACGTCTGATTAAAGGCACATTAAAATGCAGTCGTCGGCATATTAATAAAAGAAACAAGCCGTTTTGATAGCGACAAATAATTAAAATTGCCTGGTAAACACCGATCGATTATCGCTAGTAAAGACAATAACAAAAAATCACCGTGTATATATATATATATATATATATATATATATATATATATATATATACACGGTGATCACCATACGAATGACAGACAAACCCAACTTGTACGCAGTTCTTAATAAAACAGACTACAACACTAAAATAAACAACATTCTTAGTAATAAAACAAAATTTAAATTACTTACAAAAAACCCTACCGAACAACTAAAAACACAAATTAACCATATAATCACTGCAAACAACGCAGAAATAGGAACAATAACACTCAATAAAATCATAGGAGACTATAAACCTGGCTATATCTACGGAAAAATAAAAACACATAAAAAAGGATACCCCTTACGACCTATAATCTCCCAAATACCTACACCAGTATATCACATATCAAAAACTATCAATAAAATTATCCAACCATATATACCACATAAATATAATATAAAATCTACAACCGACTTCATACACCTACTCAAATCACGCTCCCCAAAAAACCTCATAACCGCCTCCTTAGACGCAGAAAACTTATTTACCAACGTCCCAATAAAAGATACCATTAAAATAATTCTAAACAAAGTCTACAAACACAGCACCATACCCCCTCCAGCAATAAAACCTAAAACCCTCGAAAAACTCCTACTTACATGCACCACAAAAGTCCCTTTCACAGACCCCAACGGCAAAATATATATACAAATAGACGGAATTTCGATGGGATCCCCCCTAGGCCCCATCTTTGCCGAATATTACATGACAAATATAGAAAATACAATCTTCTCCGACCCAACATCTAAACCTAATATATACTCTCGCTACGTAGACGATATCTTCATCGCCACAGAATCCCAAGAAAATATTAAAAAACTCAAACAAACACTCGAAACCCACTCGGTACTTACATTCACAACCGAATTCAACATTAACAATAACATCCCCTTTCTCGACGTATTAATCGACTCCAGCAATCCTACAGAATACACGACATCAACTTATAAAAAACCCACAAATAACAATCCGAGCCTTCTCAACTATCATAGTGAATGCTCACAAAAATATAAAATAGCTCTTATTAAAAATCTCGTTCATCGCGCACACACTATATCCTCATCCAAACAAATATTTTATAAAGAAATAACCAATATTAAACAAACATTAATTAACAACAACCTCCCCAATAAAATAGTCGACGAACAAATAAAATCATATATAAACTCCAGACACGACAAAATCAAAAATAAAACCCATAACAAAAAAGACATGATCAACCTCTATTACAAAAACCAGACGCACCCTAACTACAAACTTGACGAAAAAGCAATACTTCACATAATAAAACGATACACTAAACCTAACGACCAACAAACAAAGATCAAACTAATAATTTACGAAACAAAATTTAAAACAAATAACCTAATTATTAAAAAATAACACTGTCAATACAACTCTCAGCCAAACTAACGTTATATACATGTTCTCATGCCCTTTTAAGGAATGTCTCCCTACAACCCAAACAGAACAAATACATAACACCTATATTGGCCACACTACAACTACTCTCTCTCGACGCCTAACTTACCATTTATCCGATACCAGCGCCATCCAACGTCACATTACTACACATAACAAAAGACTACAGTCGGCCGATATACGGAAAATATAAATATCTAACACGAAAATAATACACAAACATAACTGCACAAAAAGACTTAAAACACTAGAAGCAATATTCATTAAAACTAAACAGCCTAACATTAACAAAATAGCTTTCAACACAGGTACAAACATATTAAAAGTATTCCATAATTAAATCGAAATTAAGTAAAAAGAAAATAAATGAATAAATAAATAAATTGATAAATAAACAAATAAATTAATAAATAAATAAATAAATAATAGTAATAATAGTAATAGGAATAAATAATAATACATAAATAAATAACAGCAAAAATAAGAACTAACAAAATAAATAAGTCAACAATAAAATCAAACAAACAAACAAACGATAGAATAAAATGAATCCAACCACACACCCTCTCATCTCTTTCATTCGGCCGTAGCGATAACTATAAAACACTAACTCCAGTCTTCTTATTTAAATTTAAAAAAAACCAAAAAAAAACCCTAATCCTGAAGACAACTACGAAAGTCGAAAGCGCTCGAGAAAATGGCCGAATTAAAAACTATCGGCGAAGTACTATACGGATTGCCACCTGAAACCAGAACGATGGCTCGACGGTTTGAGAACCTCACGAGGAAAATATACAAACGCGAATGTTCCGTGATGTCCAACAACGCTTGCTTAGATAATGACTTGCTGCCTAAATATACATATATATATATATATATATATATATATATATATATATATATATATATATATATATATATGTATATAGATTTATGCATATATATATATATATATATATATATATATATATATATGTATATAGATTTATGCATATATATATATACATGTATATAGATTTATGCATATATATATATACATATACATATATACATGTATATAGATTTATGTATATATATATATATATATATACATGTATATAGATTTATGTATGTACATATATATATATATATACATGTATATAGATTTATGTATATATATATATATATATTCTTTATATATATAAATATACTTTTTATATATATTTAATTTTTATGTATATATTATATCTATATATTCAATATTTTTAGTATTATTGTTATTATTATAATTATCATCATTATTATTATTGATTATTATTATTATCATTACTACTATTAGTATTACTATTATTGTTATCATCATTTTTTGTCTTCCTGATTGTTTCTATGTTATAAATATTTTTAATATTTTAAATATTTTAAATATTTAATTTGGTGTCTCTAATATATTTCCATTGTTATTATTTTTTAGAACTGTCTGATGGAGTTATATATGGTTGCATGATGGGAGGTGATGTTTCCAATATTGTATGAATATGCTTTTTTTTAAATCATACTTATATATATATATAAAAAAAAGATCATAAAAAAATGGTTATGGGTTGATGTTTTCGTTTAGTCATTTGAATGTAACCGAATATATATATATATATATATATATATATATATATATATATATATATATATATATATATATATATATATATATATATATTCGGTTACATTCAAATGACTAAACGAAAACATCAACCCATAACCATTTTTTTATGATCTTTTTTTAATTTCCTTCTTTTCTGATTTCGACGAAAACTTGTTTTTTTCTTTCGCCTTACAATGGAAATTTATATTATTTTTGTACAATTTTTAATAACTTCTACTTATACGCGTTTCACAGCTCAGTTAAGAAAAATATATTGTCTTTAGTTTTACAGTATCAGATAAATAATTAAACAAAAACAGATGAAAGTTCGATGCGTAAAGTATAAAAAGTAGGCTTGACAAAAAATTATGACAAGTAAAAAGGCATGAAAATACCTACATCAAAAGTTAACTTATGTGTTGAAACCCCCACCATTGCACCCGAAACTTGAAACGATATATATATATATATATATATATATATATATATATTAATTGATCAAGTTCAAATGTATAAATGAAATGAACATAAAATCATATATATATATATATATATATATATATACTTACATACTTACATACATACATACATACATAAAGCGTCTAATCTAAGCTACAAATAGAACTTCTTTTTCTACATGATTTGTTGAACTCTGTTGAGACGGCTGACTAATTTTGTACATCTGATTTGACATAACTAGGGTTTATTTTCTACTAGCCGTGTAACGGTTGGAATTCGCGTTATTGGTTAGAGGCGCTCGCATTTGATTTAACTTGTGTTCCGGAGTTCGAGTCGCGCGACCGGTTAGAACAGTTATCTCCACATTCAAGATATTAAAGGTATATATATATATATATATATATATATATATATTTGGATTTTTCACTTAGAGAAAACGATTGTTCAGTAAAGACCGGGATTATTCCAATAAAAAAAGCTCGATGATACTCGATTACAGGGTACAGAGCATTTATATGTGAATTTTTGAAAGCGTACCAAAGCATTCCGTTCAGGTGCCCAAACAACACCCAAGAAGATATTTTCATTCAGAAATCATTTATTTATCATTTTATTTTAATTTGAAAAATGATAAATAAATCATTTTTATACATATATATATATATATATATATACATATATATACTTTTCAAAGTATATATATATATATATATATATATATATATATATATATATATACATATATATACTTTTCAAAGTATATATATATATATATATATATATATATATATATATATATATATATATATATATATATATAGTAGACGACATGGAGGATATATTATACTAAAAAATTCCAAAGAACGAAAAAGGCATTAAACTTTCAAACTAATGCTATATTTATTGCTTAGCACGTGTTCGTCGGCATCAACACAGGACACTATGAAGCAGGTTTTTGACAAATAGTCTGCTTTCACCAACGACAGCATCACGCAAAATAAGCAGACCAACAATTATCACATGTCTCACAGGATCCCCAAAGCGCACCATAGAATAGACACTTCCTATCCCCCAAAAAGATCCAGATAGTCCTTGATAGTCGTTCATCGAAACAACATAACATAAATGCAGGTGTACTCAGAGATTGATCCTTTGATCTTTATTGTTCCTGATTTTCATAAACGACCTCCCTGGGTACATTGTGTCTGAGATGGGTACATTTTCTGACGACACCACGCTCTACTTTCGTCATGTAGGTAAAACTGACGCGCAGATATCCGAGCCAATGGCTGAATCCTTAGAAAGTGATCTCAAGTCTTTAGTGGTATGGGGTCATACATTGATGGTAACATCTAATGCTGCTAAGACAAAGCTCATTTTCTTCAACAACTACAAGAAACCTCTTCAACTACCGATGGCCATGGCAATAACACCCTATTTGAGAGTCCAACGTTCAAAATCCTCAATCTAAAATTCACAGTAAACATGAATTGGAACAAAATACATAGAAAATATTACCAAGGCTGCTGCAAAGAAAGTAAGCTCCCTCTACAGTGCTAGAAAACTTCTCACGCTTAACAGTATCACATATCCCTAGAAAGCCACCATCCGCCTATGCATGGAGTATTGTTGTCACATCTAGGCTGGTGAACCATTCACTAGTCTCTCCCTCTTCGACATGGTCAAAAATAGTATCTAATCCAATAGCTCCCTGACTATCCACCTACCTCCAGTCTCAGTCCCATCGCCGCAATGTTGCATCCTTGTGCTTGTTTTACAAGTATTTCAATGGAATGTGCTCCGATGAACTTGCTGCTCTGTTTCCCTCTCGACGTAGATACACTCGATCAACACGACAATCAGCTAAACCCCATATATTCTCTATGGAGGTACCTAGATGCCGAAAAGCATTTCAATTGCTTCTTTCGTCGATCTGCTGGCCTTTTGAACTCTATTCCTTCTCCCTGTTTCCGCGACTGTCCGACATGCACACATTTAAAGCAACGTGAATAAATATCTTGTATCTCGCTTCACATCTCCAAAATTAGGATAACCCCCTAAACGTTCACCCTAGTTCTCAGTAGCCTATTACGTCTACAGTGACAACTTGCCTTGTTTTGCGTGAATTAAAAATAAAAAAAAAAACACTCTCATATATGTAACACGATGTAACTTTAATATACGTTAATATTATCATCATAACTTTTGTATCATTCAAAAGAAGTAACCTAAAATAAACTGCTAATGATTTATTTAAATATCAGTGCACACATATATGAAAATGAGAAACTAAAATCGTGTTTACATTATCGACGCCTTAAAACAACTTTCCTATGTAATGTCCATTTTTAAAGCGCAAACATTAAACCCGTGTTTAATAAATTTAGCAAAAATCAACTAATGATCAGATTTGCACGGAATCTTCGATACTTATACACTTTTAGATTGATATACAAATTGAACTTTTCGTAAAATATATCAATGGAAATAATTTTTGTACGTGATCCCTCATATTACATTTTATGACATCTGAACAAAATGTATTATAATCGATCGAAATTTTAATATTGTATAAATCTGAAGAGTCTCGAAAAACATGTCATATATTTTTTTTGTTTCCTCAACACGTAACTTTGTAAACTTAGCGTGCATTCGTAAATAAAAAATGGAAATAAATTAAATATGATTATGTTTGTTTCTTATTAATATACACTATAATTTGTTGAATTGCAATGTAAAAAAATTCTAGAAAATCGGTTATTTTTAATAGATTTAAATTATTTCAAAAGATTCTATTCTTCTAGATGTTCAGTTTCAAACGGAAAAAAGAGTTTCCAATTTTTATAAAAAATATTTTAATGTAATATAAAACTGACTGTTGCCATTTGTAAAATAGGGATATCGACCGCGATTTCACAATTTGTTATTTGAAAATATTTGTTTTATCTGTTAGTTGTGACGAACGTTTATGGTTAATGAGAAATGTATGGGAGCATGTAATTTACTGTATGAATACGTTGGCTCTTTGGATTCACATCCTAGACAAACACTACTTCCGTCAGCACATAGTGTTCAATTCAGTGTAAATTATATTATAACGCCAAAAGTCATTCAAAATGAATGAAACGACAGTAATTTTAGACAGGTCTGATTTAAGAACTAGTTTTAGATCACTTTCGATCATCCGTAGATATCGAAAATATCACATCCAAATGATCATTTTGATTTATATATATATATATAGGGAATCACACCGGGCTTATAAAAGAGTGCTCAATAAAAATATAGAGCTGTATTGTGAATGCTTTTATTCAAACATGGCATGTCGATGCTATCGATCTACAGCTCTCATCAGGCAGAGAATTTTTGTATGATCCAACCTGGTCGTTGAATTCCAGGAAAAACCTATATATATATATATATATATATATATATATAAATATATATATATATATATATATACATATATATATATATACATATATATATATATATATATATATATATATATATATATATATATATATATATATATATATATATATATATATATATATATATATATATATATATATATATGCAAATACAATCTGTTTCTTTCCAAAGGGAGGTTGGAAAGAAACAGATTTTATTTACTTATTTCTCAAGATAAAGATAAGTCTTTTTCCCCAGTTCGATAATTTAATATTTAACTTACATATTTGACTTTAAAAACAACTTCTTTTAACTATAACAATGTTTTGGAGAGACTTAAAAACGCAATAAATAAAAGAATTCTAAACATCTTTGTAAAGATAACGTCACACAATATTATGGTCAGTTTTGAAGGTCCTTAATATCACAAAGGAATTAAACGCACATAATTGTGACGCAAGCAAGCAAGTTACGTAGAACATACGAAGTACGAAGTTTCTACTCACGACCGATACATTCCTGCTAGGAAAACATCCGACATTCAACAGGTTGGCTTCGCCCGAGGTAGGACCAGCAAAAAAAAAGAGTGAAAGATCAGATTCTCAAGCATCGAGAAAGCACGGCTACGGTCACGCATTTTCGCGAGATTTCAGGACGTGCCCCTTTTTCTAAAGAGGCACAGTTATCAATCCCCAAAGGGGATTACTTTGAAGGAGGTAGTAACTTTGATTCCCTTACATAACTTTATCCCGCTTCCCTAAATAGAGACTCCACTCAATGGTTACCCCCCTGTAAAACATTCTCAACAAAAACTGGTATAGCTACAACCATTATAAATATTTTGTTTTCTTCCCCTGCGTATCTTAAACTAAAAGAACTTCTATCAGCAAAGTGTACTTCCAAGAAACGCCCGTCTGTAGAACACAGTGCCACAGGGCTGCTTCCTGGCTGACTATAACATGGGTATTTTAAATACAATGTTAACAAATTATTGTTGAGTCGTTCTCTTAAATAATCAAATTCTGCCCAGTGTCAACCATCGTTACTAATCCTCAGGGATTTGTTTCACAGTTCACCTGACACGCTAATTAAGTTTTATCCTCGAGTGAGAAGCAATATCTCGTTAGTACATGAAAACGAACAATCATTAAAACTTGACTTCCTGACAATTTTCTTATACAACTAAATGCTCTTACTTGGATGGCGTTTAGAGTTGAAACTTCTTCTATCTGTTTTGACATCCAGGCCATTAGACAATCGGTAAATGCGTCTGGTGCTTCGAACTGTTTTGCCATCTTTAAAAAGACCCACACGAAGAGGACACAATTGTCATTAGAACTAAATCTGTTTTAAAACTGATTTCATTAATTACGAACGAGCGTTATCTATGTAACAAACGTGCACGAAAATGATAAGACGTGTAATGATCCCGACCGCATCCATGTCACATTTCAAATATAGCCTCGATTTAAATATTTATAATGAGATATCTATGTGCGTTATCTATAGATAATAGTTTCATTTACACAAACATCTGGCTACACGTCATGACACGTTTCAACCGCAGCTCTAATAATCAAATTACCATCTTCACGATGTTGTCTCTATGTCCGCCTGCCAAACTCATTAACCATTATCCTTGAGTGACCTTTGGACCTTTATAACTGGTGACTCGTTTGTACATTTAAAATACAATAATTAAACCTGTAATTTCTGACAGTTTTCTGACACATAAATTAAATAATTATATGGACAGCTCATTTTATTATTGAGCACTTTATATAAACACAGTTATGATTCTCTTGATGTTAACCTTTAGATACAAACCTTACTTGGATTAATATATATAATATTATGATAAATATTTTTCGATGTTTAGCTACATACACATGTGTTTCATTTTTTCCGAAGAATCGTACACATACACACACACACACACACACACACACGTTATAACAAGAATGACCTGTCCAGTTAATTATTGAACGGCTCGAACGGATAGGCTTGTATATTTCCTGTTTTGCGTATGAACGGAAATTGACTACGGACATGCTAATCTATAACGTAGAAAGTGCATATAAAATAATGAAAAATTGATGGTAAAATTCTGGATAAAAAGTAAGAAATAGGTCGGAACAACAAAAAACGGTTAGTTAAAAATGTGTTAATATTTCCTGTGATTTGGAATGAAATAACCAATAGTTTAACGTGCATGAATGCTGCGACTTGGGCCATTAAGAGTTAACAGCTTAGTATGAAAAAAATTATGAGTATTACTTGCCTGAAAATTTCTATTTTACTTTTTTCTTTTTTATTCTTTGTTTATATACGAGCACTGAAGATAGCCACCACAGATAATAAATGCATAGGATACAAGGGAATTTTATAAATATATTGGTAGTAAGCCAAAACAATTGTATGCTAGGAAATAAAACATTTTTTGTGAAATGATGTAGATCTGTTCTTCTAAGCATTTGACATGGTTTTAATAAAATAAAAATATGTTATACCATAGCTCTAGCCTCACACTATTGAGCTATTACAATTGCTTTATGTTATAAAATTTATACGTTTTAATATACAAACTTTAAATATATATATAAGTGTATATATATATATATATATATATATATATATATATATATATATATATATATATATATACTAGAGGTATACCTGTCCAAAATGGGTAAAATAATTCCTCGAACAGAACTGTTTATCACTACTGATATGCCTCCTTGCGAAGATTAAAATCAACATACACTGATATGAAACCTTATATCTAGAATCCTTATTCTAATTTTGATCGAAACTTATCATATGATTTTGATTCTTGAAAATGTCTCAAATTTAAGGCTCAAGCTTAAGAGATCTTCAAAAGAAATTTAAATCTGAGAAAACTTGCGCTATTTTTTTGTAATTTCATTTATTGGAAATTATTTGGAATTAAACGCATGATTTATCGCACGTAAACATTTTTTTTTTCATTTTCACAATTTAAAATTTGAACGACTTTTATTAAGAAAATCAACACAATGCCCGCCAACAATAACATAATAGTCGATAATAGTCGATTTTCACGGCATCATCAAGTAATTTAAACTTTATTTCATGAAAATACAAACATAAGCCTGATCACTAAAATGGGAAGTGTTACTATTGTAGAATTGAACAAATTATTTCTCGCACGCAAACATTTACATTTGTTTACTTAAATGAAATTTTTAAATTCAAGCGAATAGTTGTTTTGTTTTTGTTAAGCGAACACATCCGCCGGCTTTTTAGTGGGAAAGTTAATGTATTTCTATGTATCTGAATTGCCTTATTTTTATAATAGTCTATATGCTATGATTGCCGCATCCTTATTTTTCTGTCTGTCTGTCTCTCTTCTCACCCCTTTCTCTCTCCTACATCTTTAATCTTCTCATCCGGTTTAAACTTACGGCAACACGTCTGATGTCGCTGTCATATAAAGCACAAACACTACACTTTGAAATAATTTTTCGCAGAAAATATAAAAAAAAGTACATTCAAACCGAATTAGGCAAAAGGCCATCAAAGGTGTACGGAAAAAAGGGAGTCGTGCAAATTAATTGGAATAACACGGGGAGTAGGGGAAAACTAAGAAAATCGATTAGTAAGACCTTCCTTACCCTTTCTAAAAAATAGACCGCCAACTGTTTTTCGGTTTGTTCAGAACCACAAACAAGAAGATCAATCTCTAAAATGAAGAGTTGGAGTTGTGAGAATGGTTGTTGTCCTTCCAAGATAAATGCAAGTTGGGAAAAAAATAAATAAAGAGAGTCGGCATCTTGGAAGGGCTTGGGTCCGACAAAACATGGGACCGATTGCGCCATGCTTATACAAGCACACGCACCATTTGACCTCAACAACAAATCGAACTAAAAGCGTAAAATATCATAAAAATGACTCAGGTGTTTACGATGTGCACGATGTTTGTTTTACTTTTTCAAAGTTAAATAAGTATTTTAATTTTCCCGTGGGCAATGCCAGGACACAGGTCTTGCTAGTTACAAATCAATAACTTAACCATAAAAGCAGATCGTAATTAAACGCAAACGTACTAGGGAAATATCACATTAATTAGTTTAATCAAATGGCTTGGAGTGTGTTATGGTGATGAAATAAAACACATTACGTAGCGGTAATTTAACGATTTGGAAATGGGTTTATCTCGTTTTGCATTCGAACTCATCATACGCACGCACACACACACACACACACACACACACACACACACACACACATATATATATATATATATATATATATATATATATATATATATATATATATATACACAAGTATCATTAAAAATAACGGACATCTTGTATCTGGTTATTTTTTCTAAGATCCTTTCCGTTTTTCTGATTAGGTACTTAGTTTCAGACGGAAACTGGCTGATAAAATTGCCATAGCTTCCCAAAGCGCTTTCGGACCCTTCCAGGTCCATCGTCAGTGGAGCAATGTTAACTAGGCATAGACCTAGGAGTGAATATATATTCTATTTAGGCAGGAAAATAAAGGACTGTGTTTTATGTAAATTTATATTTATAGGCATTTGAGTAGTAATAGTATAGTTAATCTTGTTAATAGCTGTTTTTTCTGTTCTAATGTATAGGGCTTCGAGTATGTGGAATTTAAGTGTATTAGTATTTTGTGCGATGATTTTTGTGTTATCTACTAGAAGTTTACGGATATGCGAACGGGGGCAGGAATACTTTTTATAGAGGTGCTGGGTTATGGCGAAGCTGTTAGATAAATGCATAGTATATCTTCTGGATAGCGTCGTAACAGTCGACCCTATGTATACATTTTCATGATTGTCGGAGACACATTCTCCCAAAGGGCATTTAAACTTGTATACAAGGCCGGTCCTATCAAGAACTCTAATCAGCCATTAGTTAGAAGAGCTCAGTAGTAAAGTATGCCAATATATTTACTACAATTAAGCTACACAGAGGCGTTCGCATTTACTCCTCGCATGGAGTCGTCAGACTAAGTGAACAGATATTTGGTTACTGTGTATATATATATATATATATATATATATATATATATATATATATATATATATATATATATATATATATGCGTGATATTTGTTTGAGAGAGGCTCAGCCATTTGCTAATAAAGACGTTAAGTTATTGGAGAGAAATAACAACAATTCTAATTGGTTAGTTAAGTAGACTTCGCACCAAATCAATATATAAATACAAACTGTAACAGAATATCTTGGTTTTAGACGCATTAAAAGCAACCAGCTCCATCCCCCATTGCACCACGTGCTCCAGGTCGAAGGATAAAGAATAAAGAAATATCTTGATTATTAATGCGCTTCGAAGTGTTGCCATAGATGGTTGTGTCATCTGCATAAATGTTGACGAATGATCTTAGAATGTGCTTAGGGAGATCATTTATAAATATCAGGAAGAAGATTTGGCCTAGAATAGATCACTGAGGCACGCCAGCATTAATACTACTAGCTTCAGACTTCTGCAAATCAACGACATATTTTATGAACCTATTAGACAGAAATGATTTAATGGTAAAGGGAAAATGTCCAGATATTCCATCGCTAGAAATCTGGTGCATTTAAGGTCAGAAAGCCAGTATTTTCAGACAGCCTGATCTGGTAGTACGAGTTACATCTAACTTAGAGACAACCATGCTGTAGTCTGTAGGAAAGCAATCAAGTCGTTATGTGTCTTACAGATTATATTGGAAAGGCAGCCTTTTCATTGGAAATTCCATTTAGTTTTATGGACACGGAAGAAGAAAGTAAACATTCTTACAAAACTATACTATTGTATATTGGATATATGTGTTATTACTTATACTCTGGTCATATAGCAATGCAGGAAATATATCTTAATTCATAATTGTTCTGAAATTACATAGTTTATTCATTGAGCTTACACACGAGAGTTTGACTACACGATTAAATGAATAAATAAATATATATATATAGATATATATATATATATATATATATATATATATATATATATATATATATATATATATATATATATAATAGTATTGCCTAGCTCTGTTCAGATTAAGCATGACACTGATCTATGAATGTAAAAACTAGCTCATCTCGTAATGAATCTACATACAGAAACGTTTGTACATGTAGATTTTTTATTGGAGCACTTTAAACCCGATTCTGGCATTTTCTTTTCTGATTTGTAATGCTCTTTGAAAATCAAAGATATATATCTCTATACATTGTTTGTCTGAGTGATGACAACACGGAATGTAAAAATGGGATCCCTTCAATAATAAATAAAGACATTGGAATTTAAATCTCTATTGTTTATTAATACATTCTCTGCAGTTAAATATTAATATATTCGATATTAAACATGGAAAGTTTAACTACAAATAATAAATATATTTATATTTTTATTTGAGAAAACAACTGAGAAAATATTGGTAAGGTTATTAGTAGAGTTTAGAATACCAAATAAATGTTATAAAATTGTTTATTTTATATTTATTAAATTAATCAAATCATTTATTGAAATACATATCTTAGACTTTCGGTATTAATACAACCTTTTCAAAGGGGACTTTCATTTCTTTTCTCATGAATGAAAAAAAGTACTTTTTGAAAAAGGTGGTTTTACACCGGAAGTCTCAGATATGTTCAGGAAACGTTGAATCGCTTGTTGATCCGCATAGACTGTTTCCAATGTTTACTTAATTTTACTTATAAAAGCTTTCATTCATATTGGGCATTTTTTAAAAAAAATATTGGTGCTAAGTTCACGTTATTGATATATTTTAATTTAATTCGTTCGCTTATCTTTCTCTCTCTTTCTCTCTGACTCTGTCTGTCTGTCTCCCTGTCTTTCTGTCTGTCTCTTTCTCTCTCTCTCTCCTCTCTCTCTCTCTCTCTCTCTCTCTCTCTCTCTCTATATATATATATATATATATATATATCGCTATTTTCATTGATTGTTATGCTCCATAATCAAACCGTACGAGTTTAATACGCATTAATCCGCTTAAAACTGCGTTACGCCCAATGTGTATATGTTACATCTCCGTTTAATCTGGCTGACTTTTGCAATTCAATGTCACAATTAACTATAATTCGTTCTTATTTTGTCATTCATTCACATTGTTGTTCTTGTTGTGATAACATAATTAATATGCAAAACACGAATAACCCGTTTGATAACAGCATAGGATAATTTACCCTTTAAAAAAAAATTTTTTTTTACTCATATTTGCCCAAAATAAGGTATATCGTCGCTGAGACGTAAGGGTTTGCTGAAAATTAGAGACTATATTTCTAGAGACATCCTAAATGAAGAGTTGTGCTGCGAAATGTTTGTTCACATTACATTTAAATTTCTGCACGTTGGTTCAGTCAAGGTAACAGGGAACAAAGAGAGAATACCAAAGGCAAGCAGTTCGAGGAAAAACGCTATTAGAGTATGAAGCTTTCTTGCATTTGGACACCTACAGTGACCGGGTGGGGTTTTGATTATTGTCGTGTGGACCGGGCATTTGCGTTGAGGAGGGAAAAAGGGCTGCAAGTTCGTCGAAGCACATTCCGTTGAGACACTTGTAAAACAAACACAGATATGCAACATTACGGCGATATATATATATATATATATATATATATATATATATATATATATATATATATATATATGTGTACATATATATATATATATATATATACATATATATATATGTATATGTATGTATATATATATACATATGTATATATATAAGAGGTGTATGTAGTTTGCTTGATGCATTGTTTATTTGTATATAGAAATGTGATACTTAGAAGGCAGTACAATGCACAGGTGTGACAGATAGACACAAGTTGGAGCAAATAAGACATATAATGGTGGAACAAATTAAATAGTTTCAACCTTAATACAATGTATGCATACACACACACACACACACATATATATATATATATATATATATATATATATATATTTATTTATTTTTTCACAAACACACATATATCTGTTTATCTACACAATGTTATGTAATACCTGTATCAAGATGGTCTGGTGGAAACTCCGTATGATATAATATTTCGGGAACTCTTTTTACTTCAGAACCGTACTCAACTCCAGTTCAAGCGTGCATATGAAGCAAGCCGTTGGGATGCAGTCTCGGCATATATATATATATATATATATATATATATATATATATATATATATATATATATATATACACACATTTTTACGGACATAAAAGTTATTCGTTGACACCTGTTTCTGGCTATCAACCGTCACCAGCATTACTGACTTAGACAATGACTGAAACTTCAGACAATAGACAATTTAATCGAGGGTTCGATCTATGTCTAAGTTGGTCATGCTGATGACTACTGATAGCCAGAAACACGTTGCTATGGATTACTTTTATGTACGTAAATATTGATATATATATATATATATATATATATATATATATATATATATATATATATATATAACCTATTGAAATGTGCTTAGTTTTAGATTATTGCTTTTCTCCGCTGCCGTCCATTTTTCACAGAAGAGATGTTGTTAGTTTTTTTCTTACTCTATCGGCATTTTCATGGTGGCTTCACGACTGAGATTGAAGCCTTAGTTCTATCTCTTTATTATTTCTCTCTGTACCTAAAATCAAAGGGAACTTCCATGGGCAAACTTTTTTTTCAAATAACTACCCACGTGTTGAACGTATTACTGAAGTAATGTTTCCTTAGAGACTACAACATGGTCGTATTCAAGTCCAATGTCAGCAAATATTTGTCGAGTCTTACTGTGAATTAATCATAGTTCCCAACCCTTTAATTGTACTGTTTCATCATCCAATTGAAAATCTTACTAACCCTTATCTTCGAGTAGATTGTGGTCTTGGTAAGGGATTAGTATAACAACATGTATAATTCGTGATTCGTTAAAATGACACCGCCATAGAATAAAACACCGTGTTCTGTTTAGCCTGGAGTAAATCCCTTAGTAGTTATCCTCCATTGCCGTCCCTTTTATCGTAAGGCATTCTTCTTGTCCCGACAGAAGCTTTCCAATCTTTTTCTGCCTTTCTCTTTCCTCAAAATAAAATTAAATAGCGCTAGTATTATTTTCTTGATATATTTCTTTTATCTAAGCGAACTCTGTTTACCTTTTTAACCACGTGCGAATCTCTATTTACCGCATGTATCATGCTTTATTTTGTAGGATAATTGTATCCCTTTCTTTCTTGTTAATACAAGAAAGAGATACACTTATCCTACATCCTACATCCTAAGTTATTCTCCTAATGTTTTATATTTTGTAAATGTATTAGCTAACGCCCCGATTAGACTTTAGACCACTTCCATGGCCATCGAGAGTTACTACAGGCCTGTTGGCTCGAAAATGACGTCACTGTATTGCGTGTCAAACAATGGCCGTCGTAATAATAATAAGGCATTTCGACTTCTCTATTCACTAAATAATCCATCAAAATTCAGGAAATCCACCAATTTAAATGAAATTTTCAGTATTTATTAGTTAATGATCACGGAATATAATAAATCCATTACTTAATTACAAAGCTTGGTGCAAATGTATTATTTCCTGTAAACAAAATACAGTTATCAAAACATTTCGACTTCTCCATTCACTAAATAATCCATCAAAATTCAGGAAATGAACCAATTTTAATAAAAGTTTCAGTATTTATTAATTAATGATCACGGAATATAATAAATCATTACTTTATTAGAAAGTTTGGTGTAAAGTTATCCAAAATATCAAAAGATGTTGACCATACGATATTGTAAATATTTAAAACAAAGCATTAGAAAAATTTAACAATTGTATGTAAAAAAAGAAAAGAAAGAAACATGATTCAATTTATCTTGAAACTTATCTTTATTCAATATAAATTTATAGAAAATATTTAGTAGAATGTTTCTAATTTTCTTTTTCTGTTTAGCTTTTTCTTACTTATGTGATCATTTTCATATCACAAAAAAATGTTCAGTATAGAATTGGAGGAACTCCAGATAATCATTTATTCTATTTTTTTAATCACAAGATGAAATAGAAGATTAGCATTTTTTTAAAATGAAAATAAAGGTCTGTATATGTTTAAAATTAAAAAATATTAATTATTTCGTATATATTACGAAATATGCCCCTAAACACCGTGTTAATAAAATCATACCTCGACGAAAAATTAATTTTGTTAATTAACGATATTATCATTGAATAAAGCATTGTTTAATAAACATTTTCATCAAAAATATAATTTCATTATATATTTCCTGTGATTTATTATTCATAACATTGTTCCAAATTGTTCGAAATGCCTATTTTTTTTAAATCTTAGTGAAAATGTATTATTTTTTTAAACAAAATACACCATTACTAAAGGTATATTTTTATATATAAAAAAAACTATGAATTTTATTTAATGAAAATAAAGATCTGTATATGTTTAAAATATTTTTTTTTTAACTATTTCGTATATATTACGAAAAATGCATCTAAACTCCGTGTTTATAAAATCAGTATAACTCGAAGAAAAATTAATTTTGTTAATTAACGATATTATCATTGTATAAAGAATTGTTTAATCAATATTTTTTGTGTGTGTCAAAATATTGATAACATATGCCGTTATTATTTTATTTATTTAATCTACAAAAGTACAGAGAACAGATAAAATATACTACACTTAATAAGACATCGAAAAAAGTAATTTAAAAAAATGGAAACAATAATTATTGGCTATGCACTGCTTTTTTATCAAATAATGAATAAGTAATTCAGCCTTTTGATTTTTTATATAATTTAAAAAAAAAATCAAACTTATTTGCGTGTATCCATATTTGCCGTAATTATTTCTCTTTTGGAAATCCAAACACATGCACTAGGCATTTTAACTTTGTGAATTATGAAATGAAATTTAAAAAGGTGCGAAATAAAGTTAACCAACCACAATGACGTCAGAGTTGGGCAATTAGTTAGTTGCTTGGCCTTGTTAACTCTCGGTGGCCATGCCACTCCTTGCCTTACTTCGTATTCATTTTTGTATTTACGTGTTTATGAAACAATGTTCTTTTAATTTCTTTTCAGTTTTTCGCTGTGTTAATGAAAAATAAACCTGTGTCTGAAATATATCATGCCTCAGAGTTTTGTTTGCCGGTAACAGTTTATACTAGCTGTCAGAAGGTTGCACGTTTCTGCTCAACAAACGCATCCTGGAGACAGCATACACCGATTTTTTAAATATGTCTTGATATAAATTTTAAATAGGACGAGTAAAAAACTTTTTTATGAAAATAGTAATAGTAAACAAGCGGTGTACATTTAATACGCAGATAACGTCTACTTCCTCAAACAATTAAACAGATTGTTCTTTCATAAGAGGATTATGTTATTATACATTTTTATCTAAAACAACCACACACAGGAGTACACCTATACACACATACACGCATACATGTAGTTGTGTTCGTATAAGTAAATGCGTATATAAATACAGTTGTCCTTGTGATGTTTATATTATCTACATCTATACATGTTTACATCTAAACGAATAAGTTCTATAGTTGGGCCCAATTCTCGAACATACACCAATAGAAATACGTGACAAAAATATAAACATTTATAGAGAAAAATGAATTAATAGATTAATTGAGAAGATATATAAATATATATAGAGAGAGATATACATATATATATATATATATATACATATATAAACATATATATACATATATATACATATATATATATATATATATATATACATAAATATACACATATATATATACACATATATATATATACATATATTTATATACACATATATACATATATATACATATATATGTACATATCTATATATATGTATATACATATATACTTATATGTACATATATATTATATACATATATATATACACATATATACACACATATATATGCATATATATACATATATATGTATACATGTATACATATATATATAATTATATATGCATATATATACATATATATACATATATGTATACCCATATATACATATATATATATACATATATATATACATATATATATACATATATATACATATATATATATATATATATATATTAGCACACACACATATATATATATATATATATATATATATATATATATATATATATATATATATATATAATCTTTGGTTTTGATTGGTAGAATGAAATCAAATCAACATGGGACTATAGGTGTTCAGACTGCAGCAAGCCCAGATCGAAAATAAAGGTTTTATTATTTTTTATTTATATTCATAAACCAATCGCATGCTATCTTTAGCCATCTTTGATTTCCGGAGGAAGCTGTTATTATAGGAGAAAGTTCCCTGTTATTTATGTTTAATTTTTCCATTTCGGTACTCAATTAGTAGGGGTCATACCGTAGAAAACCTCAATGTGGATCTTGTTTGTTCATCCTCAGATGAACAAACAAGCTGTTATTATAGATGCTATAGTACTAATACTTAATCTATCGTTGGGCATCAAGGTTAGACTCCATCAAATCTGGGTCAGTACAACTCTAATTTTTATCCCTCCAAATGGATTTATTTTTGCTTTTTTTATTTTCTTGTTCCCTTGCACATAAGGTGACGTCATCATATTTATGAAAGAGAATATAACGTTACTGTAGATTTTACGTAAGTACCATACGCTCATAAAAAGGAAATACGGCGTATTATTTCATATTTAAATTGAAAATAATAGATATTTAAAAAAATAAGAATAGAAATATTAATATGAGGTTCTGGGCATGGAGCCTTAATATATGGTTCTGGGCTTGGACAGGGTCCTCATTTATTGCCCGGGAAACGTGTTCCTCGACGTAATTAAATATTGAAATGCATTTCAATTTAATATGCAATCGTGAATAAATAAATTCTTGGACCCACTTACAAAATTTAACATAAAAAGGTAATGTGGTGTATTATTTAGATTATTCAGACTACTATTCTCATAGTGGTTGTAATATTAACAAGGCTTCGACCGATGTAACCTTCGGCCTTCTTCAGGTGCTGCTTCCCAATCTTGAATTTGAGAATGTTTGTATTATTTTCATTATTCGGACTACTATTCTTTTCTTGGTTATTTTATTCACAGCATTTCGGCCGATGTAACCTCCGACTTTCGGATTAATCTTTTCGAACTTGAGAACCTAATAATAGTCGAACTGGAGAATCTGTATATCGAACTAGGGCACTTATACGAAGATTACATCGACTGAAACGTTGTGTATATCACAACCAAGGTGAGAATAGTAGTCCGAATAATCCAAAATAATATAAAGATTCACAAAATGCATTTAAAGAAGGCTGAAGGTTACATCGGCCGAAACGTTCAGAAAATAACAACCAAGTTGTGAAGAGTAATTCGAATTGTCTAAGTAAAACAACATATCAATGCTATTTTTTTTTAAATTCCGGAAAGTTAAAATGGGGTTATGGGCTGAACACAAAGTATATAGTGCTCCTATTTCTATCCCGGGCAACGCCGTGCCGCCCTGCATGTATAATTGGTTAACTTATCTCTTCCCGATAAAAAAACAACATTTGTTTGATTTATTTTATCTTCCTAATTTCGAATGTACACAAAGTCCACAGATAAACTTATGAGGAATTTAGGTCAATATTTATACCCGGTTGTAATACGTATCTACCACCCCCGCCTCGACGATCAGAGCTTATTGCACTGCGTAGAGTTCAAAGTGGCGTTGACGGGTGGGTGGGGGCAGAAGCTTATAATCGCACCTGAAGGACACAACCCGCTAAATCTTACTCGCTTAAATGCCGCCTTAAAGCAAAACGGATTTACTTGTTTTCAAATGATACTAATTGAAATAATTGTGTTAGCCTTTTATCGGTGAGTATATTTAGCTGGCTTGCACTGCGGCAAAGTCAACACAAGGCCAGTTTACAGTGTGGAATCCGGCCCTGTCACCTTAAGAACACGAGTGGGATATATATATATATATATATATATATATATATATATATATATATATATATAGATATAGATAGATATAGATATAGATTTATATATATATATATATAGATAGATAGATAGATAGATAGTGTGAGAGAGAGAGACAGAGAGAGGGAAGAGGGAGAGAACCGTCTTTTTTATTTAATCTCCATCCCACAGCGGGAAGATGTGATATAAGGTACGAAAGCGGGATTGAAAAGCCAGCATCCAAGAAAAAGAGAACTCTGGCCGACAAAAAAAATGGCTGTGCGACCCCGTTGACCTCTTCTAGTAGGGGCGCCTCAGGCGAGATTAGCAATAAACTAACCCCTTTTCAAAGGATGAGAAGGCAAAGCCTGGGAGGGTGCACCTCCTAGAACTACACAGGATAATATCCTCAGACCGACGGAATTAAAGCTCGAAGGCCAAGACGGTACCGATCTACAGAGTGTAGCATCGGTATATCAGATACTACACTCTGATCTGAGCCAAAAAGCCAAGGAGGACCAGTCGAGGATCCATCTTTGACACTCAGTCCGACAGAGATTACACTATTTTCACAGCGGTTGACTTTTTTCGTTATTGTAGTCTTAGTATCACCCGCAATAGGAATTGCACTTTCGACCTACAGAAAACTGTCACTAAGAACTGATTATTCATAGCACTTTTATCCATTGCGTCACATGTCCTGTTGAAGGTTCAAAACAGGCGATACTAAAACTACGATTTAAAATTACTTAAGACTTCTACCCGGTCATGGCTGGCGAAACAAGAGCCAGAAACTCCTGTGGATTAAGAAAAAGTGTTCCGTTCGAAATTCTGTACAGATTCCCGAGTTCGACATAAAGAATTCCGAGTTTGACAAAATGCACCAGAAGAAGGCCAGAGGTTGCAGCGGTCTCAACGTTGTGAGAATCACACTCAAAATGAGAGCAGTAGTCCGAATAATCGAAATCATACAAGTTATCAATCCTCATCTAAAAAAGAAGAAAATATGGGATTACATCGGCCGAAACGTTGTGAGAGCAGCATGCAAGGTGAGAAAAGTAGTCCGAATAAGACGAATGATCAATTCCAATCTAAAAAGTTCCGAAACATTACGTTTCTCGAGGCATCGAATGGCATTGTTAATATTGTCTGTATGAAGCCGACTATGTGGGGCGTACTACTCAGCGATTCGACGTGATAAGTTCTCATCAAGTTCCTTACAATATCTCAATTGTATGCATCCAGGCATTCCCAGACGAGTACGTCTGCTTGAGGGAAACATTGATTGAAGAACGTGTCTTGCGACAAAGATTAAAGTGACTCGGCGTTTTCTATACCTTACAGAACACGGAATAACATCACTTTAAATATAAGAAGCTGTATGGATTACTGTGGCGATCGCCTTCGTGTAGGCAGAAATAATATTCTCACAACCTTGAATGGAATTTAGATTATATATATATATATATATATATATATATATATATATATATATATATATATATATATATATATATATATATATATTTATATGTGATTTTTTGAAGGCTTACCAAAGCATTCCGTTCAGGAGACTTTAATTTGAATATATATGATAAATAAATAATCTTTGAAAGAAAAAGTATTTTGTAATGATGATTGGTCTCCTGAACGGAATGCTTTCGTAAGCCTTAAAAAATCACACATAAATGCTCTGTACCCTGTAATCGAGTATCATCGAGCTTGTTTTTATTGGCCTAATCCCGGTCTTCACTGAATAATCTATCTTCTAAGTGAATAATCTATATATATATATATATATATATATATATATATATATATATATATATATATATATATATATATATATATATATATATATATATGTGTGTGTGTGTGTGTGTGATTTTTTGAAGGCTTAACAAATCACATATAAATGCTCTGTACCCTGTAATCGAGTATCATCAAGCTTCTTCTAAGTGAAAAATCTAAATATATATATATATATAATGAAATGAATGGTGAGAATATAAATTGGAAAAAGAACAATATTTATTGAATCATTAAGTAGTTTAAACAAGGAATATATTAATATACATTTTTTTCCTTTGCTTTAACCCATGGATTTTCAAAAATGTAAGCTCTTTTCATCAGAAAAGATCATCGGTATAAATCAGTTAAAATTATATTACTGCTAGCACAGATTTCAAAATATAAAAAAACTGTAAAAATACAAAAATATTCACGTGTCCAAAAAATCTATGATATTATATATTTCTGGAACACTGTCTTATATATTTGCATGCTTGACATTCATAATATCCTGGGTTTATCTTTTGGGGACATGTTACATTTCTCCATCGATATTGATTTTTTTTGCTTAAAAACATTCTGGCAGTGGGGGAGACTCAAGCGATTTGCAATAAACTAACCCCTTTCTAAAAGAGAAACTAAAGCTTGGGATGGTGGGCGTCCTAGAGCTGTACAGGACAATACGTTTGACCGGCGGAATCAAGAACTTAAGAATATTTTAGGATGTATTTTGTATCATTATATCATATAGGAATATATAACTTTAGGAAACAAACGATGATTCACTCCGCTGTAGTATTTTATTTACTTCTCCAGGAGGTTAGACACAAGGTAAAGGGTGGGTTTTGATGTGGAATGAACTGGATTCGAGATCGGCACACCCAGGTCCTCAGTCGTTAACCACTATGCTATCCGTCAGCTTTAGTACATTAATAGTAAATATACACATACACAAAAGAATATGAAAACATCTCGTGGTTATAAGGGTGCTCATTAATCTTTTTCTTAACTACGCTTCACACATAGTAGTCGAAAGAAATTGAAATCTATGTAGCTGAAAGGCAGAAAATTAGGGGTTATGAGTATTAAAAAAATGTGTTTTGGAGACTATTAGCTTTGATGAAGCGATTTTTATTTTATTTTTCTGATGTAAACGAAACATATTTTTTACTACTTATATCCCCTCCAAACAAGATACACTGACACTAAGACGCAAGGGACTACTGTGAATTAGGAGCCAGATTTATAGGCTAGAGTGGAATGAGGTCATAAATAGATGGTCACTTTTAATGCTGCAAAGACAAAGCTCTTTTGCTTAAACAACTACAAGACCCCCTATCAACCACCGATTGCCATGGCAAATAATACCCTACCTGAGAGTCCAACGTTCAAAATCCTCGACCTAACACTCACATGTAACATTAATTGAAACAAATACATAGAAGACATTGTCACGGCTGCTGACAAAATAGTAGGATGCCTCTACCGTTAGAGAAAACTTCGCACACCTGACAGTATTTTATACATAACTACAAATCGAGCATCCGCCCATGCAAGGAGTATTGTTGTACCACCTAGGCTGGTGCACCATCCACTAATCTCTCTCTCTCTCTCTCTCTCTCTCTCTCTCTCTCTCTCTCTCTTTGACAAGGTCCTAAAAACGTTGCTAATCTAATAGGTCCCTCACTATCAACCAAGCTCCAGATCCTTTCCCATTGCCGCAATGTTGAATCATTGTGCTTGTTTTGCAAGTAGTTCAATGGAATGTTCTTCGATGAACTTGCTGGTCTAGTGCCCCCTCGACGTAAATACACTAGACTAACATGACAATCGGCTAAATTTCATTGATTCACTGTGGAGGTTCCCAGATGCTGGATAGTCCTCTACTCCAATTGCTTCTTTCCTCGTGCTGCCGACTTTTGGAACTCTCTCCCTGCTGCCTGTTCCCCTCACCTGTACCGACACGCTGAAATTTAAAACTGATGTGAACAAACATCTCGCTGCACAGCTCCTAATGTAGGATGACCCCCAAAACTTTCACGTCTACAGTGGCAACTTGCCTATTTGGGGGTGAACTATGTTTTAAAAGAAATAGGTATCATCCTACGTAGAATGTTGTGCAGCAAGATGTTTATTCACATTGCATTAAAATTTCTGCATGTTAATACGGAGAAACAGGAATCAGAGAAGGAATTCCAAAGGCAAGCATTTCAAGGAGAGAAGCTATTAGAGTAGATAGCTCTCCGGCATCTGAAAACCTATACAGTTAAGGAGTTGGGTTAAGACACTCGTAATAACCCAGGCCTGTCAACTGAGTCGAGTTTTTTTCTGGTGATGTTATTTATAGTGGGAGTAAGAACAACTATCAATGAGGATCTGGACTGTTCGAAACGCTTAATGCACATGCGTCCGTCTGTAATCAGAGCAAGTAATAAAAACAAGCAAACTCAGGTCATTTGGATTATTCATTCACTTGGAATCATTGTTAACTTGTTTGTTTTTTTAAACGTATTTTCTTTTTATAGATGTCAAGCGCAAAAGAGAATTTTAAAAATCCAACATGGCGCCCAACGATTAAGGCATTGCATAAAAGTTTAAATTTCAAGTCTTTAAAAAATAAATTAGAATTTTATTTCGGAATAAAAAATACAATTTTAGACTAATTTATAAGTTTCATCGAAAAAAACTTTAAAAAAATAACATGACCGTTTTAATTTATTACAAATTGTTACTATATTGTAAATAAACTGTTCGTTTTGCAAAGAAAACCCATAAACACACATTTTAATTTATTTCAATAAATGTTCTATGAATTAATTATTTTTGAATTATTGACTTTGTGTTACTTTACTGAATTTGTAATATTTCATGTTTGATTTATTTCTAAGTTAAAAAAAAACCAAGAACCATTTATTATTTTGTGAAATGAGAGCAATTCTTTTCAAATTATTCAAAAACAAAACAAAACAAAATTCAGCTAAAACTAATGATAATGAAATGTTCATATAGAGCAAGGGCGGGCAACCTTTTCAGAGTGAGGGTCAGATGAGACTTTTGGAAGGAGATTGCGGGCCGAGGTGAAAAACGAAATCTCATAATTACTATATTTTGTTTACATGAATAAATTGTACAAAATTGCATTGAACACTCTACAAATCAATGAGACGGCTGGTGCTGTTTGTCATGAAAAAGTATTTTCATGTCTGGCTCGATGGTTGAGGTAGACAACAGAAGAATGTCATTGAGGGGGCGGTCCGAGAGTTGGGATGGAAGGTGAGACTTCGTGTACTTCATTTTCAAAATTATATGAGTTTTACTGGGCGGTCCGCGGGCCGGATTGCAATAATAAAGCCTAGCAGTATGGCGGGCCGGACGCTAAGCCTTCGCGTGCCGGATGTGGCCCGCGGGCCGAAGGCTGCCCGCCCCTGATATAGAGAATAACACTTCCTAAGAATAGGGGTTTGTCTTTTTCTTGTGTTTGTAAACCAATATATATTTATATGCAGTATAACTGATACTAGTATTTTCATTCGATGTAGACCGGAAAGAATGAACTTATTTAAAGAATGAATATTAAATCAGAATAATTATTTTTTTTAAATATTTATGTTTTAAAAATTAAAAAAATTATGACAACATCATTTTATTATTAGGTATTAATTTAATGTTGGCTGTCTAGCCTACGCAAATTACACGAAATACTACATTTGCACTAATATTTCTAATAAAGTAATGCATTCATTATATTCAGTGATAATTAATTTAAAATACTGAAAATGTCATTAAAATTGGTTGATTTCGTGAATTTTGATTAACTTTTAAGTTTAGGGACTGGTCAAAATGCCCATAGTCTGACTGTTCGATAGATCTCGTTTGTTACTTTATAGCATGATGCCATTTTCAAGTGCTCTGACCTTATTTACTTACGATGACCATGGTTGGGTGCCACTTCATACAGTGTATCGTGAACCCTCCAACCACCACCACCACCACTACAAAAAAGCGATGTATTTGTAAAGCCCCTGCTGGTTGAACTGTTATCTACCTGTTAATTACGAAAGAAGAATGATCGCCTCACCTGTATTCTGGGATCTACTTCTTCATCCTCTTCTTCTCCCCCCTCCTCTTGTTCTTTCTCTTCTTCTTTCTCTTTACCGGGGTCATCGATACGCTCCTTGTCCAGGGACATGGTCGGGAGTTGACGTTCAATCGAATACAGGTACCGATTCTGTCCCGTGCGTCTTGTAAGGGAGGAGGGGGTTATCAATAGAGTAAAATCAACGGTGCACAAACTCCAGTATCAGCCATCCGTCCATCGAGCTCAAAAACAAACAAACACTGATTAAAATCGTCAGAATAATAAAGCTGATCTCATTGCTACACTTTCTCGCACGATTAAGATGACCCCCCCTCTCTCTCTCTCTCTCTCTCTCTCTCTCTCTCTCTCTCGTAGAGCAACTTTTTATTTATTTATTATTTGTGCATAATCTCTATCTTTCTCTCTCTCTGCCTTTATCTCGTTCTCTCGCTCTGTGCTTTCCTTTGTCTCACCTGTTCTCTCTCCCTCTGACACGCTCCCTTTATCTTTCTTTCTTTCTTTCTCATTATCTCCTTCCTTCTCTTTCGCTCTGTATCTCTCTCTACCTCTCTATATCTATCTTCTCTGGTTCTTTCTCTCTGTCTATGTTGGTATCTCCATGTCAGTCTCCCCCCACCCTCTCTCTCTCACTCACTCTTTGTCTCTTTCTGTTCTTTTTTATTTTATTTTTTATATTTATCTCCCTGTCACAGCAGTAAGATGTGACACAAACTCGGAAAGTAGGATTGAAAAGCCAGCATTCTAGAGGAAGAGCCCTCTGGCCTAATGAAATACCTGGGTAGCCGCCTCGGAAATTCCCCGGAAGAGGCACCTCAGGCGATTAGCAATAAGCAAACCCCTTCTCAAAGGATGAAACGGCAAAATGGTGACAGACGAAATACGAGCCCAAAAACCAAGACAGTACTGGTCTACAGAGTGTCGCATCCATCAGGGCAGACACTACACTCTGATCTTAACCAAAAGGCGAGGTTATTTACCTCCAGGAGGTTACACACAAGGTCAAATAATTTTTATTTACCTTCTCTCTAGAAGGCTAGCCACAAGGTCAGGTGTGGTTAGCGAGCGATTAGTATTAGCGTGCTCTAACCTACAAACATGCCTGAGCAGCCCCGTTGGCATTCTCCGGCAGGGGCGCCTCAGGTGATTAGCAATAAGCTAACCTATTCTCAAAGAAAAGGTAAAGCCTGGGAAGGTGGGCATAGTAGAACTGTATAGGGCAATACCCTCACACCGACGGAATCAAGGGCCGAAGGCCAAGACGGTACCGGTCTACTGAGTATAGCATCCATCGGAACAGATACTGCACTGTGATCTTGGCCAAAAATCCAAGTAGGGTATTTTTCTCTCAACTTTTTATGTTCTCTTCTGTCTCGCTCTAAATACTCTCTCTCTCTCTGCCCCTCCCTCTCTCTCTGTCCCTCTCTCTTTCTCAATTTTAGGAAAGTAGAAAGTGGACCTTAGGTTTATTTTCGGCAACCTCGTAACTTTCTCTCTTCCCTTATTTCTTTCTTTAGTCCTCACATTCCATGAACGATATTTCTGACAAAGGGGAAATAATTACTGTTTTCTGGGTTGGAATCCATCCATATACCATTTATCGTTGGCTAATTGTTGACCTTGAAGTATTATGTTTAACTCCTTACACCAAGAGGCTTCATGCCTTGTCTGGAGCGATTTCCATTAAAAAAATATCTTGTGAAACCTCTGTCTATATCTACCTGCTCCCCCTCTCTATCTCTCACTCTGACAGTCTCTGCCTAAAATCTAAAATATTTTTTTAATAATAAAACAGCGGGAATTTTTTTAGCGATATGATCAGTAATTGTACGTAGAGAAAACAAAATGGTGATATCATAATATGGGGAATAAGTTCACGTTAAATGTATATAGAAAACTGGTCTCCCTTCGCCTAATAAAATCGAAAATATTTTTTAAAGCAATAAAAAAGGTATTCTTTAGCGACATGATCGGGAATAGTACACAAGAGAGAAAAAATGGCGATGGTCATAAAGTTGGATAACTATTTTCGTTAAATTTATGTAAGAAACTGATCACCTCTCTAAAATCTAAATCATACATTCTAAAAATTTTAAAATAAAACGGGAATTCTCTAGCGACATGGTGGATAATTGTACACAGAAAAGACACACAACTGGTGATGATCATAAAGTGGGTTATCAGTTTAGTTGAAAATTATATAAGAAGCTGATCACCCCTCTAAAATCTTAAATATTTTTAAAAGAAAAATACAAAAGCAAACAGGAATTATTTAGCAACATGATGGATAATTGTACACAGAGAGAAAAAGAACTGGTGATGGTTATAAAGTGGGTGATCAGTTTACGTGAAATTTACATCAGAGATTGACCCCCTCCCTCACTAAAATGTCAAATATTAAAAAAAAAACAATAATAAAAAGCGGAAATTATCTAGCGTTATGATCGGTAATTGTACATATTGTCACCGCCTCATGGCTCTAGAAAAATTCCATCAACGTTGCTTTCGGAGCAACATTTTGTGCATCCACTGCGTACAATCATCAGCGTGCTCCAGGAGACCGAGACCACTAGAGTTGAAGCCTTCGTCTTCAAAAGTCAACTCAGATGGAGTAGCCACGTTGTCAGGATGCCGTTCCCCCGACCAGTGAGGCAGATTTTCTATGGCCAACTTAGAAAAAGGAAACTGCAGTCAGGTTGGCCAGAAAAAAAGCGCGGTGTCGACTCCAGCTTGTGAGAGTCGCCTGCCAAGAACAGAACCACTTGGAGGAGGAGCAAATATTTTTGAAGAGAGCCACTTGGCGCCCTCGAATAGAAGAAGCACAAGCGAAGCGACGTGCATGTGTCAGAACACATTGACCATCCTCACCCATGAGGGGCTCACCACAACGAATTGTACACAGGGGGAGTTTGAATTACCTACTGTAGAGTTTAAAATACTTACTAAAAACCGGAGAGTTTGAATTACCTATATGAAACTATCCTCGAGTGGATCCGGTCTCTCTGTACAAGAGTTGGCAAAGACAACCTGACATGAGAATAATTCACACTACAAGTAAACCCTGACCGAATATTGAAAATTACATAATATTTGAAGCCCAAATAAGATCCCCTCGACACGGTTATACACTGGCTCATACGAGGAATGGTACGCCTTCTCCAAGTAATGTTACCTCAAGTAACAGCACTTAGCTGAATACTCCACCAGACCAGATGAATTCTTGTCCTGCAATCCGGTAAGACCAAAAGACTACAAGAAAGATTCACAAAAACAGTGTACTGGTCAATTGGGGAGAGTACAATTAATTTTCTTAACATCCTTACTAACTCAACGTTTAACAGGTAAAGGAGAACTTGAAGGGAATATTCGAATATCTTTGTATCTCATCCAGTGTTAGCATAAAAAAGTGCCGCTTGATTTCTTAGAACATCGACTGAAGTAAAATAAAACAAAAAATAGAATGAAATAAATGGTAATAGTTATAAGGTGGGTGATCAGTTTACGTTAAATTTATATAAGGAACTGATCCATCTCTAAAATCTAAAATATATATTTTTTAAACACAAAAAAACGTGAATTCTCTAGCGACATGATCGGTAATGTACACAGAGTAACAAATGTTGATGGTCATAAAGTGGGTGATCAGTTTACATTCAATTTATATAGAAAATTGATCCCCCTTCTAAAATATATTTTTTAATAATAAAAAACTTGAATTCTGTAGCGATATGACCGGTAATGGTACAAACAAACAAAAAACTTTGTATGTAAAAAAGGTCAAAACTAGTAATGAGTAAATACTGAACAAGTGCCGCTCGTATATTTATAATACAAAAATATAAATTTTTGCTTAACTTTTGAGATGAGGATTGATAATTTGTATTAGTTGGATTATTCGAACTACTGTTCTCATCTTGAGTGTTATCCTCAAAATGTTTCGGCCGCTGTAACATCCGACCTTCTTCAGGTGTATCTTATTGAACTCAGGAATCTGCACGGAATCTTGAACGCAACCCTTTATTAAATCCACGGGGGTAGCATGCTCTTGTTCCGTAAGTCATGACCGAGTAGAAGTCATAAGTAATTCCCAATTCCTGGTATCACTCGTACTGGGGATTGAACCTTCAACCTTCAGATGACTGCACTTAGAACTGAATTTCACTTAGTATTTTATCTGTCGTGTAACGGGCATGACTTACGGAACGAGAGCATACTGTCCCCATGGATTAAATAAAGGCTTTTGTTCGAAATTCTTCGACAAAATACACCTGAAGAAAGTCGGATGTTACATCGGGCAACACTTTGTAAGAATAAAACACAGTAGAACAGTAGTTCGAATAATCCAAATTATACAAAAATATTCATAATTAGAATTTTATATAAATATACATATTTTTTCATATTCAAGGAAACGTGCAAAAATAGCCGTGGCTAATACGCACTATAGTTATTAAAACGGGTTTATCATATTTTTTTAATTAGTTTCTATTTAAATTTTGATTGTGTTTAAAGTCTAAAGTTAATCTATAAACATAAAATGTAATTTTACGCGTGAAAATAAATTTTGAAGTGCAAACTGTTCTTACGTCAGCTAAAAAATGCAAGAATTCAGTGCAATTGAAATCTTAAGAAATTCACTAGAAATCTCTTGAAAGATAATTATCAAATTTCTGGAACTATTACAAACATAATTGGTAAATTGAAGTCTTAAAACACTGAATTAAATAAGAAATGTACTTACTTTTTAGTAAAAATTACATAATTATCCAACAAATTATATGGGAGATCATAATCGCAATATATTTAATTTTATTATTATTTACTTTTTAAAAAAAAGATATTTTTTTAAATAGTTTATTTAAATTATATAATTATTATATTATATTTTTTGTCATGTTTTTACTTATTCATGTCATTTAATATTTCATTGAGCCTAATGAGATTTTATTTTCCAATGTGATATTACAATTCTTTAAATATCGACTGATATATGTTACCGTTTACCTTTACATTTTGTTTTAAACAAGTGTGTTTGTATAAAACTAGATTTATTCAAGTGTATCTTATATCAAAATCTTTGTTTTTGTATGTAATAAACATTTTTACGTCGTAAAAAATATGGCCGCCAGTGATTAAAACATTGGATTAAAATTTTATTCTCAGAACTTTAAAAAGAAAATTCGAATTGTATTTCAGGACAAGAAATATAATTAAGACAAAGAAAAAATGTTATCCCAAATCTGAGCAAAATAGATGAAATGTAAACGAGGTTATTTACATTTCTTTGTAATATAAACATGCTGTTTTTTTTTTATTTTGATAACAGCAGATGACAGTACAAATTCTGTGCGTTGATTGCAATACCGGACATCCATACATCCCACTAAGTTAATCGTTAGTAGAAATTATCTCGTTTGTTTAATTATTTGTTTTGTAAATGCCCAGTTTCTCAATATTTTCAACACATTTAATCATTAAAATTGCATTTTCAAAATATTTCACTTAAATACATTTTCATGCGTGCCTCAAAGATGTTGTCAATGTCCTTATTCAAATAGCGCCAATCTGTGCATAACATCAACCGGACTACACTTATTCTAAGGTATTTTAGAACTTGACGTGCCTTTCTTCTTCTATCGTGATTCGACCCCTCAGGGTTAATACCATCAAAGTGAGTAAGAAGAAAAGAAGAAAACATAAGACATTTTCGCCTGACAAAGTTGCTACAACGAAAGCTTGCAAAAAAAATTAAATAAATGAATTGTTCATTTAAATTGCACGATGTGTTGATTTTCAAAATATTTCACTTAAATATATTTTCATGCGTGCCTCAAAGATGCTGTCAATTTCCTTATGAATAAAAAATGCTTTATTCAGTGATACTGTCAGTAATTTGATAAATTCTTTTTTCTCTAAGTAATATTGATTTTATTAAGACGGAATTTAAGGGGATCTTTTGCGTAGTATATGAGAAAAATTTAAAAAATTGTTTAATTGTTAATATTTATAGTGCTTATATAAAAAACAATAGTTCATGCATTTTTGTTATTAGTACTTAGAAATATAACTTAAGTAAAGGTGTATTTTGTTTTCACAAAATAATACATCTTCACTATGATTTTTTTTAAATAATGGGTTCCTTATATTCGATGATCGTTGATTAATAAATACTGACATTTACATTAAAATTGGTTAATTTTCTTTAATTTTGGTGAAGGGAAGGGTAAAAATGGTTTTACATTTTGAGATCAACAATTAATTTTGCACGTACCTTTTTATGGGTTTATTCTTCTGATATAAGAAATTAACTATTTTATTTTAGTTCAAGGGAGACAAGTTTAATGTTTTAAAGTTATCTCCCCTGGAAATATATTCATCTTTTAGTATATTTAAAATAAGTTAAAATTGTATGCTAGTTCACCCAAAACAAACATGAAATGGTAAACATTAAGATTGGATGACGGCTAAGTTTTTTTTTTTCGAAAAGGCGATATGCAATAGCTCCCAAACTATTGTTTTTTAAAACGTTATGACATGCTGAACCTTGTGCAGTTAATATCAATTGGGTATTGTGTATTAATAGGAAAACACAACGACACTTTTTAGTTGATCGCGGCATGGTCAATACGAAAAGTGGACTGGAAACGACGTATAATGAAAAGAAGTAAACACTTTTAATATTGTATTTTTATTACATGTTAACTTTTCCAGCATTAAAAACAAATACACACACTATCTATCTCCCCTTAAGAAATTGGTTATATGTCCTTAAAATGATATCCAGTAAGAAGCTGCTAACCAAGAAAATTTTGATCATTTTACATTAAATTTAAATGTGAAACTGATCCCCTACTCTAAATTCTAAATTGTATTTATATATATATATATTTAAAAATTGTATCGACAAATTTATTCAGGGTGTTTATATGTAACTACTGAATTAAAGTTTTAATTTTTATAAATTTTGTGTGAATTACAAAACGGCATACTTCTACAAATTTACCAAACACTAGCAACAAATATTGGTCCTGCGATTTTTTTAACATACATTGCGGAATTTGTCCAATTTCGAAATATCATTGTTCTTAACTACTTTTAGAAATGGACAATATTGCATTCATAGTAAATAAAAATGCCCAAGAAATAAAGCAGATGACATGACCAGAAATCGAAAAAAAACCCTTGAAAGTCCAATTTCTGTCAAAGTTCAAAACCGACTTTGAAATCTAGTAGGGGATGCCCTTTTCTCTTCCCTACAGTCACTCTCTCACCGAAGAGATGTTTCTAGTATTTCTTTGCTCTACCCTTATTTTCATGGTAGGTGCTCGACTGAGCTCAAATCTATGTAAAACATTCACAATAAGAACCGGCTTAGCTACTACCCCTGTCAATAATTTCCCTTTCTGCGTACCCAAGATGAAACGAAACTTCCATGGGCAGAGCTTCTTTCCTAGAACTGCCCGTGGAACACAGTACCGCGAGCCTGCTTCCCTGTCGACTACAATATGGTCGTCTCTAAGTCCAATGTAAACATGTTCTTGTTGAACCGTCCCCGTAAATAATCAATGTCTGCCCTGCAACAGCCATCCTGCCGGTTAACGCGATGTTGCCTGATCCTCCACCAGTCAATCTCTTTAACCCCAATCCTCGAGTCAAACTCTTTAACCCTCATCCTCGAATGGATTTTGGGCCTTGATAAACGGTGACCTTTAATGTAAAGAAAAGAGAAGATCATCAGTTCCACAAAGCTCGTTGAACTTTCTTATAAACAGAGCCTAGAACATTACCGTAACAGAATAATTATAGCTTTGGCGTGACGTCATATATTTATGATTTACGCCATGTTTCAAAACATGCACTAAAACATAAGCGATAATAAAAAGAAAGAAATGAATGGATAAACATTATCTATAGCGTTGGGGATTATTTTAATTGTCGCAAACCTTTTTTTTTTGCTTTAACTACGTAATTTTCCCAATTATACTATCCTCCCAACCGAGCAAAAATATGCGATCGGAGGGATAATATATTACTAGCAGGGTTAGCCGGCGTTGCCCGTTGCGATAAAAAGCCAAAGTATTAGAAATTAAATAGTGTGTGTAACATCTTTATATAAATACGTGAATCTCTCTTACTTTCTCAATCCGTCTCTCTTTCCCTCGTCCTCATCGTTTCCTTCCCTCCCCTAACTCTCTCTTTCCTCTTTTATAATCTTATTCTTCTCTAAAAGTTTAGAGACTCGCCCCTGTTGTACCGAAGAACTAAAAGTTTTGAGACGTCCCCCTCCAACTTCCTATGACGTTATTCCCGGATTAGTTGTAGAAATGACATGGGTATCAAAATAAAGTCTGGGAGAGTGGACGTCTTCCTTCCTAGAACTCGTCTCATACCGACAGAGTCAAGGCCAGTACCGGAATTCCCACAGAATGTGCGTCTATTAATGTTTAATCCCCTTCCTGATGTTATTTCCGGTTGAATTTTAGGGAATGATTTGCATTTTTTTCGGGAATGACTTCCAGTTTTTTTTACAAATTACTAAATAATATAATTGTTTTCTATTTAAATTAATACATAATTAAATTGAAATTAAACTGAAAATAGTTGAAATAATCGCCCCTCTCCACGACGAAATCTGCCCCATAGTCTTCTTTGGTTGTGCATTTTGAGATTCGGGCATACTACCATTATCTTTTTCGGTTTATTTTACATAAAAATACACTTTTAGATTTTATCTAGATTCTCTAACTTTTTTCTATAGGGTGCACATGTGACAGTGTCGGGCAGCGCCGGTATGAGTTAAAAGTGAGCCTATGAAGGTCGATAGTGCAATTACTGCTCTAGTATGAATAGACAGAAAGAAAACCGTAAAAATACCTGGGCAAAATTTAACAGTTGGAAATGAGAGAAAGAAAACCGAATTATTTTATTTTATGGGCTTATCAAAGGATAGGATAGACACGATTTAACTTCTCAAAGTCGATATGAGAATGGCCACGGAGGAACGGTTCTTGACCGCTGAACTCCGTGGGGGGGGGGGCTTATAGTAACGGCCGAGTGTTAAATCTCGAATTGAGTCAATTGGTTTTAAGTGGGTCGTCCGAGATGGACGCTGCTTAATTACCCTGCGGTTCAGTTCTGATATCTCTCAGCTGTTGTCGAAACCAGAAATAAACGGTCATAAACGATTTTGACAGCTGTATCGAAATTACTGTTAGAAACTATGGATAAACGCAATAAAATTAATTTCTCAGGATTAAATCGGAGACCACCGTGAACACCCTTTTGATAGAGGCGAAGTATGTCTCGATAAAAGACAGTTTAGACACAGTTGGAGAAAGAGAGTGAGTTAGTGAGAAGCCGTCGGCCACTGACCCTGTCAGTCGGTGAGGCCGTCAGTTCCGAGACAATCGAGCGAAAGAACTTGCTTCTGTACTTTCCCCACCCAACCCGACATATCAGTTTGTGTATGTTCTTTTCTCGTCCCGAACTTGATTTTCGCTGACAACGATCGAGACGCCTAGAATTATTAGCGCCCGTCGATCCCACTAACACACACAGTTACACTTTGATAAAAGCGAACGGCCTGGTTTTTTAAACAAACCTGTGTAAATTATTTTTAATTTAAATTTTTTTAAAAAATAATTCTTCTTCTAAGTAAACCAAACTGACAAAATCGTTACGGATTTAATTCTTTCATTCAACTCTTCTGCATAAAATGCCCCTTCTCTTCACAGCGAGACAAGGTTGCTGACCCAAAGTGGTTGATTGCTCACTGATCTTAACATACACAACGTGGAAGTGAGTAGTCGCTGGACCAGGCATTTCATCATCGGCAACTTTCATCAGAACGCCAACTTCTCCCGAGCAGTACTGGATGACCAACCGAACCCGGAACGGCCTAAACTGGTCACGTCGCGACTATTTTGTGTTATCAGCCGAGGCTGTTCCATCACTTATTTTATGGTGGGGGCGGAGTTATTATTATTTTTTGTACTCATTATGAGTTCTCACACAGGTCATAATCTGTGATTGCTCACCGACAACAACCGGTGAAGTTCCTTGGAGTCTGGGTGACAACAAGCCTCCCTAGAGTTAAAGTACTCCCCATCTCTTTTTTGATAACCACCGCAAATGACCTTGCCGTATCGTTATAGCTGCTTACCATTGATTTTTCGCTGGTAAGAACCATTGGTCTTCTCTGGGATTTGGGTGGCAATAAACCTCCCCAAGGTCTCAGCACTTTCCACACTTTTACAGTGGAGGTCTGGTTTCTGTTGTCTCTCCTCAGTCTTCTCATCCTTCTTGACTCTCTACAAATATTTTTTGTGATGTCATCCTAGGCGAGACCCATTTTTTTTTTTTTGGGGGGGGGGGGGGGGGGCTTATGATGTTTCTTGCAGTTTCTTTTCATGCGGTAGTGTTTTCCTGTAGATTGCCCTTTTTCATGTACTTCCGCTGGTTACCATTCGTATCTTATGCGAGTTGGTTTCTGCAATCGAATATTTTATTTTAAGATTGCAGCTGTTTTGATCATTGCCGTCTTTTGTATGGTCTCAGTGATCCCTTTTATTCCAATTTCTCCCAGTCTTTTCTCCGTTTCTTTGGGGACTGCTCCTAGTGCTCCTTCGACGATTGGTATTTTTCTTCTTCTTCTTCTTCTTCTTCTTCTTCTTCTTCTTCTTCTTACTATTATTATTATTATTATTATTATTATTATTATTATTATTATTATTATTATTATTATTGCTGTCGTTGTTGTTGGTTAATTCCTTTTTATTCACTGTTATAACTTCTAGCAACCTTCACCTAAGTGTGTATGCCATAGAAATAAATATATATAAGTTGTTGTTTATATCCGACGATTTAGAAAAAAAGATTTCGACATTATTAACATATCTATAGGAGAAACTGGGTGGGGAGCTGGGCAACAATAGTGTTTGTTCACATTACATATCAATTTCTTATATGTTCGTAGGCTCGGTGAGACGGAGCAGCGAGATAATTCCAAAGGCAAGCGGTCAAGGACAGAAGCTATTAGAGTAGAATCTTGTACCTAAGGACCTTTGCAGAGAAGGGGTGTGATTATGCTGCTAATCGGTGGGTGGGTCGAGGGTGTTTATGTTGAGAGGGTACACGTGCAGTAAGTTCAGCAGAGTACCTCCCGTGGAACTACTTTAAAGATAGCACCGCGATTAAAAAACTCTGGCGATGCGACAAGGGTTGGAGTTTGGCGGCGAGTGTGGGACCATTACTAACGTGCCGAGAGAGTTCAGTAATCGAATTGGCGGCCTGAAATCTGATTTTGAAATCGATTAAACAAAAATAAAATTTCAATTTGATTTTAACTTAAAAGTAATAAACTTCCTTAACCCTGTCACAAACCCTAAGTCCGTGTGGCAATACGAAAAATAAATTAAATCTACATAAAGGAATAATAATAAAAAACATATAGTCTACTGCTTGTAAAGATAGCGACTATATTTTCCAGCCTAGTTGTACTTATTCACTCATTGTTTTCGCCTTTTTTACGGACTAAATCCTTTTTCTTTTCTTTTGTGTACAATTACCTCTCATGTTTGGACATTTTTAGAAAACATCTGTGATGGTAAAAACGTGGGGGATCAGTTTATGTTTATAACTGATTCCCACTTCTAAAATCTAAAATATTTTATAAAAATATCGAAACAACACGAAACTCGAACGATATGATAGTAATTAATTGTACACCGAAGAAAGGAAACACATTGGTCAGTAAAAAAGTTTGGTAAAACGGGTTGTGGACAATTACTAACAAGCGCCGACATTCCTCTTATATTTACACAATTTTAATTTTTGTCTCATTCCAGTGAGGGGAGGGACTGTATTTGAAACATCCAACCTTATATATTTGTAGTAATAAAAACTTGCTGGTCTACATGATGTGTATCTGCGTGTATGGTGCTCGCTTTGACTAAGTAAAATATTAATCTAAGGGAGATAACTATGATAATTTTTACTACAGTTATCTCCCTTGAATAAAAAAACATGTTTTTAGTGTAGAATAATAAATTTCGCCATTAAAAAAAAAAAGAGTTAAAAATCTCGGGTGCAAAATGAACTTAACATTTAAAGATAAGCCAATACAAAACCCTAATTACCCGGAACGAAATTGCTCTAATCAAGAAAGTTCAATAGCACTTGTAGGCCTATGAAGGAAGGTAGAAAATACGGGCGAGTATGCATATTAAATTGAAATGAAATAAAGTTTGAGAATATATTAGGGACACCAGCTTAGAAGTGTTAACATTTTTTCATGGAAATCGCTCCAGACAAGGCATGAAGCCACTAGATCTAAGGAGCTAACAAGAACAAATATGGTTATCGTAAAGACAGAAGACGCCTATTTACCTTAGTTTTCAAAATACCAAGGTTATAGGTATTAGGAAAAAAGACAGCAGGGAAATAAACAGAGTTTTGTGAATAAAAAAGTCAAAGAAAATATTATAAATAACAAAATATTTATAAAAGTATAATTTTACATGAATATAAAAGTCAGTTTTAGTGAAGAAATGTTCATTTGGTAAAGTTAAATCCACTCGTGTTTTGGTAGGAAAATGCTTGTAAGGAAAGGATGTTGCCCCTATCTTATGTTTAAGTCACGAAATAACATAACGCAACCTCTGCTGACAACAACAACGAAACGGGTGTATTCAATAAGGTTACCTATACCGTTTGGTAAAGGTGGAAGAAAGTTGGACAGTGTCCGAGTTAGAAAGAGGAACATTAGAAGTTCTTAGAAGTTCTTAGGTCTGCCGAAAGTCTGAGCAGTTATCTTCAGGCGAAGATAGTAGTTGCTGTGAGCGTCCAGTAGAAATGGGGGCAGGAGAGAGAAAGTGGAAGTAATTCTTCAGCTGACAGAAGGAATCAATGCGCCCTGCAGGCTGGTTAGTCAGTGTGTAACCAGACCATTAATGGGGACATTTTTCGGAGGGAGAAAATAGGTCTATGTTTATGCCCGCTTCATGTTCAGTGAATAAGAAGAGACGAGGGCTAAGAATGCGTATGTCTCTCTCTCTCTCTCTCTCTCTCTCTCTCTCTCTCTATATATATATATATATATATATATATATATATATATATATAGTAGAGAATGGTAGTTTGCCAGTAAGCTATGATTCTCTGCATAGTCGGGGAATTCTTCTGGTATTGATTAATTTTGACAAAGGGAAGTTTCTTTTCCCAAAATATTAAATAATGATTTTTTAATCATCCGGACATCACACAAACAGCTAATAACACTCTTGCTGTTATGTAAGATTTTTTGAAAAATAAATAGTAAGTCATATTTCGTATTCGATTTATTGTTTTTGTTTCTTACAACTTGCATCTTACCCGGAATTTGCATTGCCCACAGCCTTTAAAAAGCATACTATATATATATATATATATATATATATATATATATATATATATGTTATAATGGAATAATTCCAGGAAGAAATCCGGGTATGAGAGCTCAATATGGTAAACAGAGCAAGAATAACATTAAATATAATAACACGAAATTACATAATTGTCGATGCAATAATTTATTTCAACCTTGTGGTTTCCTCAAGCATCCAACTAGACAATTACATTTTTGAGACTCAAAAATGTAATTGTCTAGTTGGATGCTTGAGGAAACCACAAGGTTGAAATAAATTATTGCATCGACAATTATGTAATTTCGTGTAATTATATTTTATGTTATATATATATATATATATATATATATATATAACAAATATTTTCATATTTGTCGCGCCTTAATTATTAGTAGATCACTTTAGTAGTAGTGCAAATACAGCGTGACGTCATTTGCTTTATAATGCATCATTCCTTTATATAAGTAGAATGCCTGTGTCGTCATCGCCGCTTATAAATGTATTTAATCTACCACAGTTTATCAGCCGTTCAGATATTGGCCGCGAGGTTTAAGACGTTGGGTTGGAGTTGAAAAATACTTATAATCCAGGATTTCGAATCGTGTGACCAGTAGTGAATAGTCAAACTTCTACGCTGAAGAGTCTTGATTGAAAAAAGATGAAACGTATACGTCCGTAGATAATAAACAACAACAAATATTTTCATATATATATATATATATATATATATATATATATTAGTGTAAATATGCGTATGTGAGTAATATGCGTATGTGAGTATTAGACAATGTGGTACTGTGTACGTATGCGTAGGTTTAATTTGTTCTGTTAGTGTGTGTACATGGATAGCAATTTGCTTTTATTCGCCAGCCTCTTGTCAGTGCGTGTGTAGATGTGCGCGAGGTACGTGAGTTATGAAGTGTTTTTTTCTTTTCACCTCTTCCTCAACGAAGGGAACGGTGGTGTGGTGGGGGGGGGGGGGGGCGTAGACGTTAGATCGTTCGAGTTGCGAGGTCCGCTGGGTTGAATTTCTCTGTGGAACTGTATAATTCACCGTCTCTTATAGTGGTTTTCTCAGTTCGCATCCGCTTTTTAGTTTAGCAGAGACTTGTTAGATTTTGACTTTGAAACGCCATTCATTAGTTGGAAAATATTGAGTCAACACGTTCCTGTGAAAACTAACTTGTTTTTTTTGGAAGGAAAGAGGGTATCTCAAACGAAGCGGAGAAAGAAAGAGGCTAGCTATTAAAGCCATTTATTTTTTAACGTTCGTTCGGATCGCATCCCCGTTCACCACACACTTATTGTTAAACCGAGACGCAATCTTTTATTTTCTAAAGGAAGGTTTTTTATTTTTTTAATAGTTAGTTGCAACTAGTCAAGGTAAAACGTCACTCAAGTATAAAGGTTAAAAAGATTGAATGATTTGTCACTTGAATGATGCATAATATTATGAGAGGATTGAAAATGATTAATGTAATATACAACGTTTGATTACTTATGGGGGCGATTTATGACCGATTATTTGTTGAAATTGTATTAAAAAACGCCTAAGTTGTAGTCTACAGGGAAGCAGGTCCGTCATTATGTGTCCCACATGTGAGAAGCTTTTGGAAAGAAACTCTGTTCATGGAGATTCCGCTTGACACGAAGTAAGTGGATGAAGAGAGGAAAGTTAGTATTCGTTATGGTTATAAGACGAATTCTCGCGGTGAATCTCTTACAAGGAGGAACCAAAGATTGGAACTCAGGCTAGCAGTTCCATATAAATTAACGATAGACAAGAGAAAGACTAGCAATGTTTTTTTTTGTCTCAGCTGAGACAATAAAAAAAAAAAAATTCCACGCGAGATAACCTTCCTGTATTCAAATATAGTTATCTGCCCTTGAAAATATTTTTTCGTAAGTATAAGATAGCTAATAAAAGTCGGACCCTTCTTTAGTTCGTGTTGTTCACTGCTGACAAAATAAGGGAGATAACTAATCTTGATTCTAACATTGAAAATAAAATGCTTTTAATTATCAATCCTTAAATGGTTTTTGTTTCAAATATGACACATTCCAACAAAATGCCTATTTAATATAAGTAGCAAATATATTGTCTCTTCGGTCGCATATTTTTGCAAGGCTACCGCGCCCTCTTCTCTCTCGCTGCCGGTGTTCCTATTTATTTGCCTAGAATTACATAACTGTGAAAAAAATGTAAACAATAAGTATTTCCAGCTAAATAAATTGTTTTGGACTATTGAAGAAATTAAAGTTTAAGTTTAACTATTTATTTATTTTTTTATTATCGCTTATGTTATAATTCATATTTTGAAACATGACGAAATCATAAATCTATGACGTCACGCCAAAGCTATAATTATTGTGTTAAGAGAATGTTTTAAGATCCATTTTATAAAAAAGTGCAAATAGCTCAGTTGGTAGAACATCTGGGTGTAGGTCTCAAACATCTGGGTGTAGGTCTCAAACATCTGGGTGTAGGTCTCAAAGTGTCATTTTTTATTTCTGGCTACGGCATCCGCTTTATTTGTTATGCATTTATTATTTACTATTGATGCAATATTTTCCAACTCTACAAGTAGTTAAGACCTCTGATTTTTCGAAATTAGACAAATTCCGCAATGTATTTATTACGTTTCAAATTGTGACTGACAGACAGACGCACAGACAAAACCCCTATTTATATAAGATATTCAACAAAAATGTGCCAAACTGCAACTTTTTTCACATCTGCCACGAGCCGGAGGGCAGATGTGTAGGTATTAATATGATGGTGTATCGGCACACCCGCATCAGTATCTTCAATGCCACGGGCGAGTAAGTGTATGATGTTATAGATATAATAAGAATTTTTTTTCATGCCTGTATGATATGCATTTTGTTTTGTTTATGCTGTGATATTACGGCCAAAATCTATTGACATCTTCTTGTTCTATATTTTATATAATATTATGTTTTGTACCAAATATGCCAATGGCTGCAATTTTGCAACATCATTTATTTTTGATCAATAAATATGCATTTTTCCAAAACTCAGTTATATTACTTTATCTTACCACTATGAAATGTTTTTCACTTGATAAAGACACATTTGCAACTAATATAAAAAGTAAAGCATTTAATTCTTAAATATTAAGTATTTACGATTTTTCCGCGAAAATATATCAAAATAACCGAAAAAACTTTTCATTTTCTTAATAAAAGGGACGAGCCCTTTTATCCTCTCCGCCAATGAAAAGGAGTCATAAAAAGCTATGGATGTTCCAATCCTGTTCAGTAGCAAGCGCTTAAATATCTTGTATGTGTGACATTAAATTGAAATTGCCCGGAAACTCTCAGAATCGGACTAGTATTTCCCAAGTTTCAGAAGTGCTAGTGCACGTGCTTTTAGGCAGATGTTTCGAAGCTGTGTGTAGCCATACAGTTACTGAATAGGTTGAGGAGCCATTTCTTTGTTTGTTCTTCAAACTAGTTGGTATGCTCTGTTGCGATGTTATCTGGACCAACTGCTTTCCCTGGTTTCAAACTATGTTTTCCTGTTTCCAGTTCAATCATAGTGAAAGGACTTGTGAACCTTTATTTACATGCCAGGTTTTTCGGTCTAGTCTGACGTTTTGTTGTTGTTTCTTAATTAATTAATTAATTAAGTAGATAAAATAAAACAAATTAAAGTCGGGCGAAAATTAGATAAATATACAATAAGTATTGTTATGGTGTGATAGTGATATACACTTACATTTCAGGAATATATAGACTCTTTCAGACACTATGCATATAGGTTACAGTGAAGTTTCGAAGAAAGCTCGGAACAGCTTCTATTGTTCAGAATGTATTGACTTGAAGATACCAGTGTAAGATCCGGTCTCGACAAAAACTAAGGAATTTTGGTGGCCTTTTATCTGTCGGGTTATAGTGTTGGTCCTAGGTAGTCCTAAGAGGTCCACCCTCCCAGGCCTTACCTTCCATCTTTGAGAATAGTAAGTATATTTCTATTTTCCTGAAGCACCATAACCGGGGAATGTCGACGGTGGATCCCAGGCAATTTTTGATAGGCTAAAGTGCCTCTTTTTTACGAGCGCTTGCTTGATTCTCCTCATCTTCCGGCCTTCTGCGACATCTTTCTGCGGTGGGAAAGAAGGGAATACCCAGTCTCGGAGCAGTCTTTCTGTAACATACTATTATTAACTTCTGTAAATACACACTCTTGTTAATATACCACCGTGTTGTCTTATTTATTACTGGTTCGTCAAAATCACAACAAGTATAAAATTAAAGGAAAAATATGAATGTCGGTAAAATAAATTTAAAATCAGGGAAATTACAAAAATGACGAACTGAAATATTAAATATTAAACATTGCATTATTTTAAAGATTTTCAATTTTAAAGAACACATTTAGAAATGAACAACTTATGGACATTTAAAAAAATAACAAATTAATTCTTGGTTAACGCAATAAATGTGTAGCAGCTTTTACCCATAAAATTGTAGAACGAGAGTTGCCCTGAAAAGGTCAGTTTGTTATACATAAAATATAGCAGGTGAATTGCTCTGAAAAGTGGATTGTTATCTTGGGATGGCTGATTTTATTACTTTTTATTTTAGTAGGTTAAATATACAACAAGATTTAAGCAAAAACTGGACATATTAAAATCGAAAGGACAGAAATATATTTGATAATTCTTCTTTATCTAATTATCTACGAACACACTTTTGTCTTCAATGGCTGCTTCTATTCGGGCTCGAAACCGTCCACATTTAGTGGTTCTGATTCAGTTCGGATATCACCTGAACAATAGCGACCTTTAGTAGAGCTATGTGACTATAAATTTGTAAATTAGTCTCTCACTCAACAACTCTCAACACGTAATAGTCCATCAGATTTAAATCTGGCGAGTTAGAGGGCCACCTTTTGGGGGTTATGATCGTAAACATTTTCTGATACCCAGTCATGAGTTACAATTCATTTGTGAGAAGGTGCAGTGTCTTGTTAGAAGACATATCACATTCCATTGCATACTTTATTTATCTAGGGATTAACAACCTTTTTAAGAACATCAACGTATTCAGCAGGATTGACCGTAAGACCTTGTGGGAAAATGTAAGTTGGCATGGCCTTTACTGTTCACAACTCTTAACACTCTCACAGTAGCCGAATATTTAGTGGGTACTTCAGAAGTAGATACAAATAAACACTTTTGAGAAAACGATGTTATCACATCCTCTAGCTCCAACCGAACCAGATGTAAAAAGTTACTGATTTCAACATAACTTTGTTTTAAAGCTGAATCAAATCTGACTGTATGTTTTGCATTGCTTGGATAAACATCTTCCTCTGAATGGGCTCCCTGAAATTAAAAATAAATATTACAAATGATGTGAGTGTGTAATAAAATAAACAATATGTCCTCAAATAGCCCTCGCATCTTGTATTACAATTGACTTATTCTTTATTATTTTTATATAGAAGCATTATCTTGTCATTTTTTATGGGAATCGCTTGATGTAGAGAGCTAACAAACAAGCCAACGATAAATGTTATATGGATAGATTCTGACCCAGAAAACCGCAATTGTCCCCATTTTGTCAAGAAACATCGCTCATGGAATGTAAAGACTAAAGAGCAAAATAAGATAAGCGAGAGTTACGATGTTTCCGAGAATAAACCCAAGGTCCCATTTAATTTAAATGCGTGTGTGTTGTGTGTGCAGACACACGTGTGCAAATTAGATGGGCACGCTGAAAAAGAGAGTCATAATTTCTCTAAATGCTAAAAGAGGCATTACAAATACTAGCAAATACATGCTCCATATGGTCGCATATTTTTGCTAGTTGTTTTAAGTTACATATTACATACATTACATATTAAACTGAGTAAAAGGTAACCGCATGAAAAGTGTTTAGAAAACAAAATCTTTAAATACTTTTCGATAAATAGCAGCAAGTTGCGAAACTGGAAGTTATTTTATTGTTACAGAAGAAGGTGCTCCTTAAGTAAAATTAACAATCAAAAAATTAAATACAGTGAACACGATTCTAAAATCAGTTATTTAATTGTTCAGTAAAATGTGTTTGTTTTTTTACCAAAAAAAAAACGAAGAAAATCACCCCATCCTTTATTTTAATAAATAAAACACGGACTACATAGTTTTTAAATAAATTATTTTTAAATTAAACAATTTTTAATGACTACGACCACGTAACACAACTGCTCGTAATAATATTGTAGGAGTTACACCAACTATCAACAATACAACTATTCGTTTTATTATAACTACATCCACAACAACTACTACAACGATAATCGATTATTCATACTGCTATAATAACATCAACAACAACTACTACAAGGAACGTGCTGACTATTTGTACTGATATTACTACTACACGACTATTCCTACTCTTACTCCTCGTCGTCGTCCTTCTCCTCCTCCTCCTACTACTAGATTCAATAAATGTGTGCATTAAAACATAATTTCTAAAAAGATTTTAAAGAAAAAACAAAAAATCAAAGTAAATATAGCATTTTTGAGCGACTTGTACCATCAATTTCAGAGAATGCGTTTTTTACATGGTATTAATCAAATAACGCGTGCACATCTCTCTCTCTGTCCCATTCTCTCCATTTTCTCCTTTTTCTTTCTCTTTCTCTCCATCTTTCTTGAAATAAAACTTTTTGTGCGTTCAGAAGATACGAGGGCGGGTAACCAAATATTCGAATGGTCACGTAACTCAATTATATGTATTAATAAAAACAATGTTTTTAATCAATTCTACTCATAATTTTTATTTAGATTATAATTATCGAAAAATATTTTAAATACATCTAGAAATCTGGAAAAAAAACTATTATGAGTGTATATTTGCGAATATTAATTTATTAGAAGCTTTAAAACAAATTAATTATGTCAATTTGAAAGACGCGTGATGTTTGGGGAAGTTTTGGAATGGGTATATATAGGAGCTGATAAGTAGATAAAAAAAAAGAGAGCTATCAAAACTAATAATTTTATTTCAGCTTCAGACAGACAGACAATCAGAAAGACACATACATAATCTCCATTATTAATAGATAAGAGAGTGGTTGAATCCCCATAACGAGAGGGACAAGAGAAATGCATAGATCGCTATGAAAGAGAGATGCGTGACTTCTTAAGTTAGTTAAACAGGTCTGTTAAATCATAACTCTATCCAAGAACTAAGGTGTATTCAAGCATGCATTTTTTTTAGTAAAATATAAACCGCAATTGAATGTAAGTAAAGTCAAAGTTAGTAAACTTAAACATGTGTTCAAATTTCCTTCGCACCAATGCGAAAATGTACCGGAGGTTCTGACAAGGAAATTAAAACAATAAGTCGATTTTTGTATTTTTATTCAAATCTTACTTGTCATTCGTTCTCCTTCTCGATCACTTGAAGTTGATCTGACATTAAGACTTAACGATATTTGGGGGATAGTGTCTATATATTTTTGTATTTGTGTATTTGCGCTCGTGCGTGTCTGCGTTGGTTGTGACAATTATTGTTCCTAAGGTCTGCAGATATTGAATCTTGCAAATAACTAAAATCTAAATATTATATAGTTAGAAATATTTGTCAGTGCCTGGAATGTCTACTTAGGAAGTTCCTTAAACAAGGAAGGCAATATAGGCCACGAATTGCAGTGCAGAATAACAAAAAAACATAGCAGCATTTAATCAGCTCTGTTATATCTAAAAAAAATAAAAATAACTTCACATTCTAATCTAAATCAAGATTTTAGAACAACAACGTTTTGTCTACATTGCTATATGGAAGTGAAACTTGGCATTTCAAAATCAGCCGAGAGAGGAAGTTAGACGCGTTGGATTCCAAATATCTTTAAAAGAGTCTAGGAATCAAATGGAGCGATGGAATTACCAACTAAGAAGTCATAAACCGATCATACGTACAGGTGGCATCGTCAAAATCTGCAAACGACGTTTTGGCTGGCACGGACATGCTCGGAGATTGGTCCTATAGAGATTTGCAAACGGAGTGCTTCAGTGAACCCTGCCGGTAAAAAAGGGGAAGACCACGAATAAACTTGAAACAAACAATACTGATAAATTTGATCGCAACAGGAAGAAGATGGAGGGACGCTGTTAATCTTGTTTTAGACCGAAAACTATGGGTTTTTATTATGGAAATCGTTCCAGACAAGGCATGGTGCCACTAAGTCTAAGGAGCTATAAAAATACTACTTAAATGTAAAATAATAGCCAACGATGAGTGTTAGATAAGTAGATTCTAACCAATAAACAGCAATTCTTCCCTGTTTGTCAACCACATCGTTTGTGGAATGTGAGGATTAAATAACAAAATATAGGAAGCGAGAGTTGCGAGAGTTGCGAGAGTTGGCAAAATTAAAAACAAGGTCCAAACTCTACTCTCCTTTGACTATTAATTATTAGGCTACATAACATAAACTGACATAGTAATATTCTGCAATGTTATATTATACATGACAGAGGCTAATCTTTTTCTGCGTGTTGATTTGATGTCGAAATGATGTGTTAATCAAAAATTAAAAATCAAAAGTTAAACTCATTTCCGAGTAATCAAGTTGAAGTTCGCTGGTTTGTTCAACAACATCCGGTTGTGTGTTTCGGAATTTCTTAAATTCTTTGTATTATTTGTATTATTAAGACTACTGCCCACATCATCGATATTATTCTCACAACGTTAAAGCCGATGCAATCTCCCACCCTTTTCAGGTGCGTCTAGTCAGACTTGAAAATCTGTACGCAATTTTGAACGGCGGTGGACTGTTCACAGGAAATCGTGGCGCAACAGATAAAGTTCTAAGTAAGAATCAGTTTTAAGTGGCAGTTTTCTGGAGGTTGAAGGTTTAATCTTCAGTGCGGGCGATACTAAGAATATAATCAAGAATTAGTTGAGATATCTACCTGGTCATGGCTGACGGAAGAAGAACTGTTTACCTTCGTGTATTAGATAAAGCCTTCCGTGAAAAATTCCGTACAGATTCCCGAGTTCGACATAAAGATTCCCAAATTCAACAAGCGGCACCTGAAAAGCCAAGAGGTTACATCGACCGAAACGTTGTGAGGATAACATTAATTTAGTTTGCATAATACAAATAAAACATTTGGTTTTGTTACTGAAAATGAGTGGCGATATGCGAGGCAGGTAACGACGACCTTTCGTCGTGGAGAAAAGTGTAGTATCTGTTTTGATGCTGTATTGTCACGTAAGTGAAGGAGAAACTGAGTCAATTTTTATTTTTGTTCCAATCAAGAGTGTCTTTTTGGGGTAGGTGGATTTTCTCTAAAAACCAACCTTGTGTCTAACACTGCCCTCGTGGGGAGACACTTAAATAGGAACGACACACTCGTCCTTTTTAGTGTGTATGCTACCGAGCAACACCTGATAGCCCTACTAGTAAAAATTACACGAATAATAAATTGTGAACAGAATTTTCAAAACGTGAGTAATTTTCAGTAAAAACTGACGGCCATTTTTAACACACTATTATTAACGAAACTGCCGACCACTATTAAAAGTTTGAAATTAAATAATGCAACCTTTTGGCAATCACGTCCGGCAAAAACGACACGAAAAGTATTAAAAATGACAAATTAAAGAAATATATATTTTCCGCTTGGATACAACGCGACTCGAAGTTCAACTAAGACATTGATTTCTGATAAATAGCAAAAAAAAAAAAAATTAAAAAGAAAATCCCCGCGGGTAATTTTTATCCATTTCAATGGCTGACAATTATTTCGGAAACCAAAAAACAAAAAGCAATTATTCTAATACGGACATTTTTTTAATTATGTCTTTGACAATCTTTGAATAATATCGTTCATTTTATGATTCAACAATTGTTTCAATTAATCATGTTTGATTCAATCGGATTTAAATCTCTCTCTCTCTCTCGATATATATATATATATATATATATATATATATATATATATATATATATATATATAACACTGTCTTAAATTAAAACTCTATAAAATCTCTTCCTCCAGAATGTCCAACTTAGCCCAAACAATAATAACGTCCAACAAAAAGGAAATGAAAACTGTTCAAACAAACCATTACGTTTAGCCTCTCTTTACAACTGTAATTCCCAAAATAGACATCAATTCCCGCTCAATAATGATTGTAAGCACAAATATGCAATCTATGTTTGCACAGTAACTGAATTGCCTCCATCCCATTGAAAAATAAAAAAATATAATAAAATGTAAAAACGAGCTCCTTTCTGCATGTAGATATAAAAAAAATATAGCCAATTGTAAACCCCAAGTGATACGCGTCCTTTTTCTAATACTGAAATTTACACGCGTAATATAATGAGTTTTTTCTTTACAATATCCTCTGATCTAAAAATTACTCATATTAATCTTTAAAGTTCTATTTTTCCATAACTTTTAATTTAAATCTTAAATAATCTGCCTCCTTAAAAATTCATATTCTTCAATTTTTGAAATTCCTTCAGCTTTTAGACACAATAAAGATATACATTTATATAATGGTTAACTCCGAAGCATATACCATTTCCTAATATATAATGCTTTCGCATGATATCATTATTAACTTATCCTATATAATAAGTTTATTTTAAAATCATCTGATTTTTAACTTACCTATATATATATATATATATATATATATATATATATATATATATATATATATATTACATTTTACGTTTAAGTCAGCTTTTATAAATTATATAATACCAACATTTTAAGTAAATTACCTCCTTATTTAAATCATATCGACATTTGAATATATCTTATTGCAAGCAGAAAAAAATATCGCAATGTTTCTGATCGTTCAGTTATTTCTTCAGTGTGGCTAGCTGAAATACACTTTTTTTTTAAAAGAAAAGAGACTAACACTTTCACTTAGAGTGTTAGTATATTTTATTCTAGTGAAATATAACTTATATGAGAGAGAGAGAAGCCGATAGAGAGAGATAGAGATAGAGAGAGTGAGAGAGAGACTACATTATGTTTAACTAGTTGGCTAATTTATACAGTTTCGAAAGGTTAGGCATATTACTTATCCTATTAGGGGATACATTAATGAACGGGACGAACTGATATCCTGGAAGGCATATATTCGCTATTTTAACTCATTGAAAGTGCTACAGCATATTATTTCCCGTTCGCCTCGCTCGGCTCACATACGGATATTTTCCAAAATCTTTTCTTTCCTCTCAAGGACAAAGAGTCGTTATATCGACTGGCATCCCTTTGCTTTTAGCAGGTTCAACCTCATACTTTGTGTTTTGACCCCCAGGTCACATATCATACGATTCACTCGTGGGAACAGATTCATTTCCCAAGATCTGTATCACTATAACCCGTCATTGGATCGACCTTTGTCAAAATTTATACTAGTTGACTTACTCTTATATGATATAGGACTATGTATAATGTAACAGTCTGGCAAGAAACAACACCTTTTTTAATTCATATATTTCGGTAACGGTCGGAACTTGATTCGCTTTTTTTCGTTCGTAGTCGCCACGACTTGCTCACGACTGCAAATCTATAGATGCCTATTCATAATAAGCACAATTTGCTTAATCATTAATATAGGCTGTCCTTCGATACAAGAATGCAGGAGAAAGAACACCAAAAAATAAATATCAAGATCTAAAATAAGAGTTCGTTAGACTATGGATATGTAAAGAAGTAAAGGTGATGCCCGTTGTAATTGGGACGCTTGGAGCCATAACGAAAAGCCAGCATAAATGGCTTAAACAGATTGATGAGAGAGTTTCTTTTTTACAATTCTTCGAAAGGCTTGTCTGTTAAAAAATGGCGAAAGTGTTAAGGTACAGCTTAAATGTCCAAAGTCAAAGGAATTGACCTGATGTTGAAACAAAAAAATCGAACTAAAAAATCCAACAGTTTAGACTGCTATTAAATAATAATAATAATAATAATAATAATAATAATCATCATCATCATCATCTGGAGATGCTTGTTGTCACCCACTCAAGGGAATGTAACGATACACGCTACATGTCTACTCATATCATTTTGTAACCACAGTCTTAAATCTTCACGTCATTTATACGTATCTTAAAGTCTCTAAAAAGTTATTCTCAAATGAATCTCAAAGTTTACCTTATCTTCTGTTCTCTTCTTTGGCCTGTGATTCGTCTAGTCTTCGCTGGCTGTGTCGTCTTGATCGAAGGAAGAGGTCTGTCTCAGACAGAATGAACACACGAGACACGAATTTTTTGAAGGGAAATTTCACACAAGTTTCTTTATTTTCACACAATTCTTATTTCCTGGTTCGCTTGCTGTCAGGGGGATTCCGGTTTCGACTCTCTCATACTCCGACTATTTTCCGGTTCCTTTTGGGATATCTTCTGCCCTCCCAAAGCGGGGCCTTACCAGTTTGCCGGCTACATGCTCGCACCCGGTCTGAACGGTATCGCCTCTAAGCTCAGACTGATTCTAAAAAGCTAAGTTCTTGTTCTCTGTGGTGACGTAATCATCATTCCCACGCACGAGATGGGGACAAAAAACGACTCACTCTGATCTCTGACTCAAAGGTCACGTCAGGTGTCTAGATTTATTATGACTATTCTTGGATCAAACACTTCTCTGAACTCACTTCTGAGTCCAGAAACAAAACCTATTTTTCAATAACAAAATTAGCTATTTGATACTAGTTAACCTACTGTGCCTTGCATAATGGGGCCCTACAGTATTGTAACACTCCTTCCTTCCCTATAAACAAAAAAAACAAAAAATCCCAAGATTTTCTTTTTTTTTTAAAAAAAACAACCCTTCCCTGGGACTGGTAAAAATCCGTGCCTGAGCACTCCTGGGTTGCCATCATTTCACCACAGCCGGAATTTCCTTCGGCACTACATGACAATGTTTCCGGGATGTGGGAGAGTTTGCTCCCTACGGTCGTTACCGGCTAAAAAAAAGCCATCCCCTGTCATAAATCAACATCAGGCGTTTCTCGCCTATATCTCCTGCAAAATCTACCACATAAATTCGCTCTTGCTCACACACGTTCTCCGTGCTCGACCACTTCCCAAAAATTCCCGGTATGTTGCACTTTCGGGCCACCATCACTTTCTTAGATAACTTCAACAAACGGTCGGCACACAACCGGTTAACTAACTGCGCGTTTTATTCTCGCGAAATAGGGGAACAAAAAACAGAACAAAAAAACCTTCATTGACCTATTCTCTAATGGTCAGCCTCGAAGCTTACTGAAGGTACCGTCGCTATGCTGCTTGCTATATATGGACCATACATTTCTGACACGCCCGTGCTCCCGTCGCGAATGACAGCGAACAAACACACAGTTTCTAACTCCCAACCCCATTGGCGTGGCGTGGCACCCATCCCATGGCTCTAACTAAACGGCGTGACGGGGGTGAAATGTCGACACCACCGTTCCTGGAACACATCGGGTCACCAATCCAGGTCCATCATTTTCTTCCCTAAACCAAAATTAATTTGACTGAGGTACCCTCTCTTAAATATAAAGCTTAAATCTATTCCACTTCCATACACGGTCTACCGACGTGATTGGGGAGCAACCCTGGGTCACGAAAATTAATCACAACTTCAATATCGACCACCGTTATCGTGGCGCACCAATACGACTGTCCTGTCGTCTAACCACCGGTTCGCAGTTTCAACGCGTGTAGAGTTCGAGCACCTTTGCCCATTCTTCTCCGAGCCAAAACCCATGGCCGCCTCGTTTGCGAAAACCACGCGAGCGAACTTTATTGATCCCGCAGACCCAACTGGGCTGCACATGCTCTGTGCACAGGGATATTCTTCGAAATAACCTAATTGACCCCCGTCCGGGGTCTCCATCGGCCGACCCAAACCTGCTATCAGTGCCCCCCAAACAACTCAAATACAAGATCACTTTAACCCTAACACTTTGCTGACCCACGTCACATTCAATTTAAGAACTGTTTTTTTTTTTTTTTAATTACATTTTTAAATTTCTCCATCCTCTAAATATGAAAATATCATTCACTCAAGCATTAGGAACCCGGAATCCTCCATGTAACAAATACATCAAAATACATAAAAAAAAAAAATTCATTCCACCCAACAACAACAAAAAAATCAAACCGAAACCGACAGAACCAATGGAGAACATATCTCCACAATACAATACAACATAATTCAAAAGATAAAGGGAAAAGAGAACAGCGCCCGACACCATAACGGGTTGACATGTCGTCAAACTCCAACCCGGACACCATCAGATCACCCGCCGCTGTCGTCGTTATTTTCCTGCAACACTTTTTAGCAGTTTTCAAAACCCACGGGTGCTTTCTTTCCCTCTCTCTCTCTCTTCTCTGTCTATGCGCTCTCGCTTCTCCCTTCCTTTCTAACAAGCATATTCTGACCTCGCGCGCACATTTTTTTTAAACAATCTCTTTTAACATTTCAATTCTTCTCTCTCTCTCTCTCTCTCTCTCTCTCTTTTTAAGACGCATATACATTCTAAAAACAAAAGATTTCGGCCACAGAGTGGCATATCAATCCCTTTCTTTCTATACTCTTTCTGTCTCTGTCTCTCTCTTTCTAATACATTCTTTCTTTCTTTTTTCTAAATACGCATATTCTGTCCTCGCGTGCACATGTAATTTCAGCACATCCACCCTTTTTAACATTTCCATTCTTCCTCTCTTTCTCAATTACATACTTCCCTCGTTTTTTTTTCTTTTTTCGCCCGTTATTGCTTTCACCTTTGTCCCCCACCAACACAAACCAGAAAAAAAATTACAGCAACAAATTCTTAAAACACAACACAAAAAAAACATAATTACGGCAAATCGTCCTTTTTTTTTCTAACTAGAATGTACTTTTCCTACTAAGTCTCAACAATTGTTTTTGCGCGTGTGTGTGTGTGTGTGCGTGCGTTCTTTTTTTTTCTTTTTTTTAACAAAATGTGTCTTTCTTTTTTTCTTTTTTTTTGTGAATCTTAACAATTAACAAAATGTGTCTTTTTCTCTTTCTGCGTAATTTAATAATGGTCTGTGTATGTGTGCGTTCTTCTTTTTTTTCTTTCTCTAACAAAATGTGTATTTTTTCTTTTCTTTTTTCTTTTCTTTTTTCCTGTGTCTTTTAATAATTAACTAAATGTGTTTCTCTTTTGAGTATCTCAACAATTTCCCCCTCCGTGTCTCGTCCTTTTTTTCTCTTCCTTTTTCTATTACTGGACCACACGACGTATTCGTACTTCAAGACAGCACCAGATCGATATCGAACCGTTTCATGTTGGAAACGGCAGGTCACGGCTACCAAATCAACCCATTGTTACGATACACGTTCACATGTCTACTCATATCATTTTGTAACCACAGTCTTAAATCTTCACGTCATTTATACGTATCTTAAAGTCTCTAAAAAGTTCTTCTCAAATGAATCTCAAAGTTTACCTTATCTTCTGTTCTCTTCTTTGGCCTGTGATTCGTCTAGTCTTCGCTGGCTGTGTCGTCTTGATCGAAGGAAGAGGTCTGTCTCAGACAGAATGAACACACGAGACACGAATTTTTTGAAGGGAAATTTCACACAAGTTTCTTTATTTTCACACAATTCTTATTTCCTGGTTCGCTTGCTGTCAGGGGGATTCCGGTTTCGACTCTCTCATACTACGACTATTTTCCGGTTCCTTTTGGGATATCTTCTGCCCTCCCAAAGCGGGGCCTTACCAGTTTGCCGGCTACATGCTCGCACCCGGTCTGAACGGTATCGCCTCTAAGCTCAGACTGATTCTAAAAAGCTAAGTTCTTGTTCTCTGTGGTGACGTAATCATCATTCCCACGCACGAGATGGGGACAAAAAACGACTCACTCTGATCTCTGACTCAAAGGTCACGTCAGGTGTCTAGATTTATAATGACTATTCTTGGATCAAACACTTCTCTGAACTCACTTCTGAGTCCAGAAACAAAACCTATTTTTCAATAACAAAATTAGCTATTTGATACTAGTTAACCTACTGTGCCTTGCATAATGGGGCCCTACAGTATTGTAACAGGAACACCACCAGTTATTATCAATGAGCAATTACTGACGATGACATTTCAGGTTAATCCTAGTGAGTGGCAATAAATATACAAGATATTCTTCTAATCGGAAGTGAAAATCAAAGAGAGATATAGCGAGGGAGCGAGAGAGAGAGAGAGAGAGAGAGAGACTGGCCGGAGCAGTGTAGTATCTGTTCGTTCCTCAGGATATAATCTTTCCAGGCATTTCCCCTTTATTTAAGGGAGGTGACTCATTTTTTTACCTTAACTTAAAAAAGAAGGTATCTTCCTAACATTTGAGTCTTTTAGACCATCATTAGAAATCGTCTCCATTGTAAGTGCAATAAACACAACAAAAAGGTGACACATATAAGCGAGATGACGTACTTTTGACCTCATCGTCCAACAAGGAATTTGTCATCATCAGCGAAGATTCTCATAATTAGAAAGCGAATATTATTTTTAATCACTTTACACCTTACAGTTTCTTAATGACAAATTTAATCGATACATTTGTTTTGAGCCGTGGGTAAAATAGAGTGTGCCCCGCTGAGTCAGTGGAAATGATGCCACTTATAATCGGAGAAGACAGAGAAGAGATGGATGAAAATACCATTCTCTCAATAGTGGAAGAAATAATAAAAAACGAAAGTAAAATAAACAGTTTTACAATAATTAAAATCTTAATCACAGAAAATGATGAAATACATTAAATATCTTTAGGCGACTCGACTGAATTCTAATAAATTTAAGTCTGTTCATATAAATCTATCAAGATTACTGATATATCGTACGCCAGAAGAGTTTGTTGATGTTGAATTCTTGAAACTGATGAGAATTATATGTTATACATTTATTTATTTCTATACTCTATAATAGCTCTGTTACACATAAAAGTTGTTACATTCAGCTGATTTTGCAATATTTTGAGGTTAAGTTGATATTTGCCCAAATATACTATACTTAAGTATTATATATATATATATATATATATATATATATATATATATATATATATATATATATATATATATATATGGGGAAAGGTACACGATAAGTCATGAAAATTAAATGCCGCGGTAGACAAAATGTTTGAGAAAAGACAAACGGAATACAGGTTAGAATGTAGGAGAAAAACAAAAAAACAAGAGATTTGACCGGTTTCGTTCGTATTATCGAACGTCTTCAGAAAAAGTGAAGATTAGGAAACAATTTTATTTTGAAAGCACACACATGGGAGAAGGAAAAGATGATCTGATTGGACCATATATATATATATATATATTTGTTTATTTACATACGCATACGTTTCTTCCTTCTGGAGTTATCAGTGTAGAGATAATTATTATTCAAACCGGTCACATAATTTGAAATCCCTAATCACTTAGGAAGTGATTAGAGTTTGTATCTTTGATTGATTTATTGCATAATTTAAGTGTGTAAGTTCATGGTAAATATCGGACTGTGTCTTCTATATGTACCAGTGTTTTGTTTTGTGGGTGCCATTATGTTCTTCCTCCTCCTATGCTGCTAACATCTCAACCGGTGGCTCTTTTTTGTCAGTAGATGTTTCTCTACAACGAGATTCTTAATTTTTTCTTTGATTTTCTGTAAGACGTGTTGTTAAAGGCGCTGATGAAGTGACGTTTTAGATTAGCTTTATTAATTTATGAAATAAAATAAAATATAGTATTTCCAGATTGTTTTAGAAACGATCGTACGCCATACTGGACATGATGTTCTAATTCTTGGAACAATTGTAATGTTTCAATTAATTGAATATTTTTATTTTAGCTCTGGTTGACTTATTTATCATCCATCGAGCTTATACCTTTATCTACAGTGCTCGGTTGTGGTAATGTATTTTCTTTGGTGTTTATACTTAATGCACCTTGGCCGTAGGTCATATACGCTCCGTTAAAGTCAACATTTCCTTTGATTTAAACGTATATATATATATACATATATATATATATATATATATATATATATATATATATATATATATATATATATATATATATATATATATAAATAAAATAATAGTAGAAAATGAGAAAATTAAAATAAAGGAAATAAAAGATTGAAATTAGGATGAATAAGGAAAGAATGGAAAGAAATGGATAAATGAAGAGAATGAGAAAGAAAAAGGGAAGAGGAATGAAAAATAAATTATAGTAATAGGAGAATAAATTAAATATATTAATAGATCATAATAACAAGGGAGAATTGCGGAGGAAGAAAGTAAAAGGGGAAAAAAGGAAAAAATATAAAAAAGTGATAAATGTGAAATAGATGAATCTATGAGTCAATAGATAGAATAAATTTATTCAAATTTACTTCAAGGAATATTTTCCTCTTAAATTAACTAAAAGAAAATTTAAAAAAAATAGAAAATAGAGAAGAAAGAAAGGAAGAAAGAAAGAGTGAATGTATGAATAAATAGTACATTTTATTTTTATTTTATTTTTATTTTTATTTTTATGTTTACCTTGATTTTTGTGTGTTGTTTGTTTATTTGTCTGCTTTTTGTGTTTGTCTTATTTATTTATTTTTTCCTATTTTTTTTTCCATAGTCCTCCCCCTTCCCCATAATCTCTTCTTATTCCCCCCCTCCCCTGTTACAACGGTCCCCTCCTTGGCTTTTATCCACTTCACAACTCAAATTCCCTCTCAAATTTCAAATCTCATTTCTAAAGTCTGAATATATATTTTTTTTAAATAAGTTATCTCCCTTTTACAATAACAGCCCACACGTAAATTTAAATTTAAATTGGAATTGAATAAAGAGAATAAAAGAGAAAAATAAATTAATTGATGAATCATATAAAATGAAACATAATAAAATTATAAAAATTGGTATATTATTAAACAAATGTTTATAATATTTTTGTATGATTGCTTAATAGAATTTTGACATTTTCTGCGTTCCCACTTCTAATTCTTTTCTCCTGTATTGCGATGATCTGACACCGGTTTTTTCCCGTTTTTCTTCGACCCATTCGGTCTTCTATTGTTGTCTTCTGATAATGAAAGTTTTTCTTTCGAAAATTTAAGATTACCCTTTGCCGATCTGTTACTTACCGAACAGTATTTACTATTTGGTATTTAATCAGTTTTCGTGAAATTATTAATAAATCGTTTTGAGTTTCACTTTCTCCCTGCGTTTGTTTCTTTTCACTTTTACATCTTACGGCAACCACATCGCATTGCTATAGCCTCGGACGACTAATTTACACTTATATATATATATATATATATATATATATGGTACGTCAATGATAATTAGTAAGACCTGCAAATGGAAGCAAATCGGTATTTTCAGTTGTTCAAAACAAGGAGTAGTTTAGTTAATAAAAACATTTATTTTTCATCTCTTTCTTTCCTTAAACCAGGTTTTTCAAAGATTAAAATCTTATCATCAGAGGAGAAATTATGATTGATAAGTTGACAGAGTAGGACTGTCAAAGTTCCAAATTTGAAAAAGTTTTCTTTTAAAATAAAAAATAAAAAATTAAAAAAATCAAAAAAACTTCTATAAAAAAAACCTTCCAAAAAGTTCAAACGGGCATGGGAATCACCAATAACGAAATCCAAAAAACGTAGGGCTCAGAAATATTGGTAAATCCAGAGGAATCTGTAGAAAAATCCAACGACGGCGATTTCACTCAGGTCTCCGTGGACAACAGACCTGAGTGAAATCGCCGTCGTTGGATTTTTCTACAGATTCCTCTGGATTTACCAATATTTCTGAGCCCTACGTTTTTTGGATTTCGTTATTGGTGATTCCCATGCCCGTTTGAACTTTTTGGAAGGCTTTTTTATAGAAGTTTTTTTGATTTTTTTAATTTTTAATTTTAATTTTAAAAGAAAACTTTTTCAAATTTGGAACTTTGACAGTCCTACCCTGTCAACTTATCAATCATAATTTCTCCTCTGATGATACGATTTTAATCTTTGAAAAACCTGGTTTAAGGAAAGAAAGAGATGAAAAATAAATGTTTTTATTAACTAAACTACTCCTTGTTTTGAACAACTGAAAATACCGATTTGCTTCCATTTGCAGGTCTTACTAATTTTCATTGACGTACCATATTTTTGCTCTATCCAGTATATTGAGCTTTTCTTATTTCACAATAGGTCCAACTCTCTAAAAGTTTACCTTTTAGTTATAATTTACATATATATATACATATATATATATATATATATATATATGTGTGTGTGTGTGTGTGTGTGTGTGTGTGGATCTATGTGTGTGTGTGTATGTGTGAGTGTGTGTCAAGGTATGCTTTGTTATTTTTTTGGTTTAGCGATTCTTACAGCGTGTGAGCGTTATCTTGTTTTTGATTCACTTCATAAGTGATGAGGAGTTGCATCCCTTGCATGCAATTTTTGTATTATGTCGCCCCATAAAGAGACGTATTCTTTTTATTCATTTATATATTTAGTTTTTTAACGTACTTAACTTTTATATTCGTAAAAGAACTATATATATATATATATATATATATATATATATATATTGTGTGTATTTAGCCAGTATTGTCTCATTTATGCCAACATCGTTAAAAATACCAGAATTCGCCCGTTTAATTATACTTTTTTTAATATTTTTAATTTTTCTAATGGTCTTTTCTGCATGAAACCAGTAGCCAAATTGTAAATTGCTTTACGTAATGCGATTTTATTCTGTGATGCCACTCTGGTGTCGCTGAATTTAAATTGTTATCGTATTTCCTGGAACAATGCTAACACATTCATTTAGGTGCGTGTTTCTTCGCTGTCTTTAAAATATTTTTTTTTTCTCAAGCGTTTGTGTTCATTTGCTTTTGACACTTGATGATGATTCAATGAAAAATCGAAATCGTTGGTGATACATATGAAACATTTATAATTTTTTTATTTTGATTCAAAATAGACAATTAGAAAATGTTAAAAGTAAGGAATAGTATAACGCAACAGACGAATTCAGTAATTTTTAATAATGTTTGCATATATATATATATATATATATATATATATATATATATATAACAATTAAGCTACACAGAGGCTTCCGAGTTACCTTCTCTAGGGTGAATCTTCAGGCTAAAATGCATTGATTTTGTTTTGCCGTGTGTTTTTGTATACACGGCTAGCTAGTTAATCAATCGGATTCTTTGTTGTTCTCTTAACAAATCGTTAGGCTTCTCACGAACAAAGTTCCGGTTAGTTTTATTGCCTATTTCCTGTTCTATTTCTCTTTTTTCTATAGAGTGGGCTATATCCTGTTTTTTGTTGTGTGAATACAATGCGTGAGCTTATTTTTACACGTGGTTCCTTGTATTTCTATTTTATGTTTTACTTTTTAAGTTGTTAGGTTTTAGTTTAATTTTTATCATTTATTTATTTATTTATTTATTCATTATCTGTTAGCTTAAGGTACATTTTATTCTGTGCAAGCAGCTGTTTGCTATTTCACTTCTACAGTTTCATAGATTTTGAGGGTCTTTATAGTTTAGAATTTCAAATTTCTCATTCAGAAATAATCTACACGAGTCGTCTAAATTTCTACATGTACTGGCCTGTTGTATTATTTTCCATTCACTTATTGGTGAGCGTCCATTTTCTTTGAGCCCCGAATAGTTGTTTACTAGTGCTGTTTAATTTTACGTTCTCTGTTTACAAATGAGATTTTATGGTCACACTATCTGGTATTTAAATTTAGGGAGGTTATGCACATGTAGTGCTTCTTGTTATTCGGTCTTTCCTTGGCTAATATTGTGGATTGGTAAACAATACTTTGTGTTACACATTTATTTTGTAGTAGACAAAGTGTACGATACATGCAGTTACATCTTTTCTCTTCATCGCTAACTTTTTAATTTCTATTCGGGTGATTACTCTTAGGGTTTTGTTTTTTTCTATTTGTAGTGGTTATATTTTTGATCTTCTTAGTGTTATTTTTGCTATATTTGTCACCTTTTTATGTAATTCGTTATTTTTTCTTCCCCTCTGCTGTTCTCTCTTAGCATTTTATTATTTTGTACCTTAATTATCATTTCTAGATATTCGCAGCAGATGTAGAACAGTTTTAAGTTATTTTTATTGAATATTTTATGTAGGGAATTAGTTACGGGGAAGGGGTTTCAATCAGATTTTAAAATTTCTTGCCCAGTTTAGTAACAACTAAACTGGGCAATGTATAATAGGTTATATTTCTTTTTCGTTTATTCTAAATTCTATTATAGTTATTGGTGTCCTGTTTCTTTTATTTAATTTCGGTATTATAGTAACCACTTTTTTTTAGAGCTGTATTGTAAATGTTCATTGAATCCTTTTAAAATTAGCCTCGAGATGAGAGAGTGGAAGAGTTAAAATATCAAGGTCGTGTTGTATCTCATAATTACTTTTTTCAATTTCCATTATGTCGGAACACGTTTTCCATTATTTATCATATATATATATATATATATATATATATATATATATATATATATATATATATATTACTTTATATATATATATATATATATATTACTTTATATTACGCTTGGTTGTTCCATTTATATAAATTAATTTATTTATGAAGCTATACTTTGTATTTAAGACTTTTAGAAAGGTTTTAAGTTTATTTTATCAAGATATTTGGACTTAATTTATATATATATATATATATATATATATATATATATATATATATGTGTGTGTGTGTGTGTATGTGTGTATATCACAATTATAAGTGAAATTGAAATATTTTAGGCCGAGCGAGTTAGTCCCCCTAAATCACAGCTTACGAGAATTATATAAAAAGCACATGGTTAAAATTGTGGAATAACAAAACAATAAATTAAAATTTCTGTTTTTGGCATTCTTACTGGAGAGACCACATAAAGGTTGTCAATGTCCCTATGTGAAAGTGCTACTATGGAACCAACTAGATTCGAACCTGACACACCCAGACCGAAATTCCATGTCCTTATCAACTTAACTACTGTCACGTCCGATTATTAATAGGAAATTATACAGATTAATTTAAAAAGCGCCGTGGATATACCAAGGGATCTGTTTAGTGTTGTTGATGATGATGATGATGATGATGATGATGATCATCATCATCGTCGTCGTCGTCGTCGTCGTCGTCGTCGTCGTCGTCGTCGTCGTCGTCGTCATCATCATCACCATCATCATCTTTATTATTATTATTATTATTATTATTATTATTATTTTATAATAGCCCCTATATCAGAACAATGGCTTGTTTCTATCAATATTTCTATGTAATTATCGGTGTTTCTGCGTTTCCGATGATGTTGTCAATCCAATCACGTATGCATTGTTCGATCTCACAAGATAATATTACACACTCACAAGGAATTGTCCAATTAATCAATTTCGTTTGTCAGTTTCTATTCTTAACAAATTGGCAAGACATTTTTGGTTATCTCTCAGATATAAACATAACAGCTGCTCTTTGTTACTCAGCTGTTTCGATTATTTAGTGGTTTCTTTATCTCGTCGCGGTCTTTAATATGTTTGGTAACGGACGAAAGTCATATTTATCGAGAACCGGAGGCGACATGACGTTCTATTTAACTAGTATGAGCAACAAAAGTGAAGGTTCAATCTCAATAATATTCGATAATAGTAAAAAGGAAAAGAATAATCACGCATGCAAATCATATTTTTATGAGTAAACAAATGGAGGCATAATTTTCATGTTTGATTATAATAAAAAAAAAATGAAAGAATAATTACTAAGCCCTATAGTGAGCTGCCGCGACTGGGCCGCTACCTTGTGGATATAATACGCCCATTAGCAGGCAAGTTAGTGACACATGTACAATTTCTACACACTTCATTGAACTGATCATTGGGGCCCCCTCTTGAATCAAACCAAATGGTAAGCCTAGATACAGTCAGTCTATTCACCAAAGTCCCGACCAATGAGGCACCAACAGTAATTAGGGACAAACTAGCTGCGGACATCTCCATTGTAGAGCGAACATTTGTACCATTGCTGAAGATAATGGAAATGCTGACATTTTGCATAGAACAACCTACTTCAGAATGGGTACTGAAATATATCGACAAGTGGAATAAGTTCGGCATTGTCACCAGTGATGGCGAATATATACATGGAACACTTCGAAAACGTGGCCTTAGGTTCAGCTCCGTTAACGCCTTCCATGTGGCCTGAACACGTTGCTGACACCTTCATACTCTGGCCCCACCAGGAAAATATCCAGTCACTTCTGGACACTGTGAACTCAATATACAATCTATACAGTTACCAATGGAGAAAGACAAAAAATCAACTGGCCTTTCTGGATATACTCATATCACGCGCAGAGCAGGGGTTTAAGACATCGGTATATCGTAAGCCCGCCTTAGTAAAAAATAACTCGGCTCACCGCTCGCTCGACGTTTTATCTCCTTTTTTCTGTTCTCTTTTCATTCTCTTCGTTCTGCTCTTGACAACTTCAAGTTTATAAATTTATTGTCAACGATATTTATTTCGCAATATAAATTATTATCAGACTATGGCACAAGGACAAAAAAGAGGGTGGGTACCACTAATATATTCTGACTGTTCAAACTTGGCTAGTTTCATTCGTGACCATCATTCACCAAAATACCACATTCCTGAACCATACACAAAAATAATTTATATTATGACTATCCTACTTCAACCCCACAATCATATAATGTGCAATGGAGGATTTGAGTAAAAAGATTTTATACACAAGAAAAATGAGACAATTATATACAATGAATGAAATAAGCCCCGGTGTTTGTATAAGGATCTCCCATTTCTAAGCTTGTGGACGATATGCAAACCCAAACGTTTATTATCACTACGTCTTTCGAAAATCTCGGAAGGTGACCCGCATCTCTGCAAATGAGGCTATTATTCACCTAATTGGTGAAGGGGTTGAAGAATTAAAACAAACCGGGGGGCGCAAGGACAAATGTAAAGCGGAAGCCTAATAAAATCATTCATGCACTAGCTAAGTTATGAACTAAATGATGATCAAAACAGGTATCCTAATCTTGCCTTAAACAGAGCATGATCAACTTTCGTTGGAGTAACACAAAATCCTTTTCCTAAGGCACGTCCAAGTCTAGCAACTCTCACTCAACACAATCGTGCAATTGTAACCCAACTTTCACCAAAATCTGCCAAAGGGAGTTTCATCTTCTCGGCCCTAATGCGAATCTTTAGACGATATTTAAAAATTCAAATAAGGACGGGGGCAGCGAAAGTCTCATCTCGAAGACAGCTTTCATATGTGTCTGCCAGATCACACTATTTAACAATGCTAGTAAGCGATAAAACATAAAACGTTTTTGCCTATCATTTTTCGGAGCCCAATTGCTACATACATTACTAGGTTCCAGTTCGAAGGACGTTACATTCAGTATGCGGACCATGAGACCTGCAACTAACTTAGGCGTGACTAACAGTCTTGTCTTCATCACCCCCAAGAAGACAAATAGGCGAATCCTTAATGCCAGCTACATTAGCCTTTTTGCCGATCTAGATAGCATTTCTAATAATCAGCCAGGTCAGAAATGTTTCGTCATTAGCGAGACACTTTAGCCCAGGCGCCCAAGGCCAGATGAGCCTAGCTCCTCCCTCGAAACCCGGATCGTCTCATCTCGAACAGATCCCCTCATCATAACCCGATACAGTGCTTTACGAGACAACAGCTGGGTGTCAGAGAGGCTTCCCTTCACCCATAAGAGGAACTTCAAGGTCCGTCAACACTCGCGATAAAAGGAGCACTAGCCTTGAGGAAACCTGTGTGCCCCAACCTCATCCAAGTACACACTTTTCAAAGCCAGAAAAGATTTCATAGTGTTTACCTTCCAGAAGCAACCGTTTCCCTCTACTGGTGTACACATTCGATCCAGGTAGTATAGCTGAAGCGTATGTTGACGAATCTCAACACTTGGCATACCGAGACTGTTTTCAGAAGAATGTAGATAACATATCTCGCGACGGACCATAGGGGATCTACCAAGCCATAACAACTTGAAAAGAGCCCCTGCAATGCAAGTAGTGTATCCTACAGGAGTGGAAGCACTGATAGACGATATAAGTTGATCGAGTAGAGGTGTAAAACATATACTTCTGATCTTCCCTTTAATGAAAGATTTTTACGGATCCACATAACAGCCGCGGGCTGAATCGCTTTCAATACTTCAGATCAATTTTACTCCAGTTGAAGATCAGCACAAAACCAGACGCCGAGTAGTTTGCAAGGCCCGTCAGTCCAGCTTAATAATCTCTGTAGGGATACACACTTCCTGTCGCAGTTAATTAAGGCCCCTGTCACCGTTTCGTACATTCTGAATTCTCTGTCGACGATACTAATCTCGGCACTGCTCGTTACAAGTACTGTTACGTCATCGGCATAGGCAGAGTACTTCAATGTGGTGCAAACACGTGGCAAATTAACTCCGCGTAGGACTGGGTTTACCCTAAGCTTGTGAAGGAAGGGCTCCAACACAAGCGTATAGAGCATCGGTGAAAGCGGACAATCCTGACGAAGAGATCTGGATAATCTGAAAAGACTTGACCTCATATCATTCACTTCAACCAGCGCACCGGGGTTTTCATAAAAGAGGCTAATCCAGGAGCGAAACTGCGGGCCAAAACTGACCGATAACAAAACATCTTCCAAGTAGCGATGGTCTACCCTATCGAATGCTTTTGACTTATCTAAGTTGATCAGCGCGGCTTCTGTGTCGACTTTTTCGATGATTAAGCGTATCGCGTGCAAATTATCTTGAATGGTTCTACCATTCACAGAACAAACCTGCAGGCGATTTGCTAAAATTTTAGCCAACATCTTTAACTCTGTGTTTAGCATAGTTAAGGCCCGAACATTATTTATCCCCTCCGACCATCTTTGTTCTTGTGTAACAATTTCACAGTTCCTGGGTAAATTACTCAAGTATTAACCTGTTCCTAAACAAAGCGTTAAATAACACTGTCAGCAAGGGTACAAAAATGTGCGACAACCTCAAATACAGTTTGAAGGATAAACCATCGATCCCAGGAGATTTATTCAGGCCGACTCCCTTTCGAGCTTCCATGACTTCATCCTCTGTGATACAACCTTCGCACCTAGCCGCTTCGGGCGCCCCAAAACGATAAAAGTCAGATAAATAGGGGTCGAAATGCGCTGAAGACAGACCCGGCTCCCTAGTGAATAGATCCTGGACGTAAGAACGAAACGCCTTCAAAATACCTTCGTTTGTTGTCACGATACGTCCGTCAGACAATGTGACACGTGCGATATGTCTATCGGTGGGCGTCCACGCTCCTCTGCACGCAATTAAGCGGCCATATCTGTCGCCTCTTGAGACATCCTCTTAAACCTAGCCCTAATAAAAGAAACTTCGTTCTCCTTGACAGTCAAGCATGCTAGTTTCACCTCAATTATAGTAACATTAGTACAAACTCCGCCACTATCACCCTATCTAATCAAGATTCTAGTGTCATTTTTGCCGGCCTAGCTTTTAGGTTCAGTTGTCGGTTAAAGTCAGCAGAAAAAAGACCTAATGATTTTCTTAAATGTCTCCCACATCTTATTCACAATTATAGCCTCCGTCATTTCCAGCTGATATATTAGTACTAAATGTTCCCGGAAACTAATCACATCGAACAACGAAGTGTTAAGTTCCCAGTATCCAGCTAACCTAGGTTTACTGCTATTTAAGTTTACACGTACACGAACAAGTCTATGATCCGAATAAACTACATTATGAAAACTTGGACACTCTAATTAACCTACATCGACTCTCCTAATTAATAACCGGTCAATATAACTCGAAAGCTGTACTGAACCGGAGCCGCGACTATATGTCCAAGTCAATACTATATCACGGGGTTTCTCATTTCGGAATTTATCGATAAGATTAAACCTATCGAGAAATTCGCGAAATGTTCTAGCATCGCGATCTGTGTTAGTACCCCTAGGATTACCTGTGCGATCTATATCGGGATCCACCGCGTTCCTGTCTTCCGCTAAAATTACTGAACGAGGTATGTTCATGAACTGTTCGATTCCCCGAAAATAAGGAACAGTTGGTGCATAAACCCTAATCAATCGAAGCGCCTTATCTTTTATGGTAATATCCAAAACGCAAAGCCTTCCTTCCGAATCCATGAAACAAATGGTACACGACGTATCTAAAGTTCGCTTCACTAGCCAGGACCCCCTAAAGTTAGAATTGAAGTACGATGAATAGACGTGAAAATCCCTAGACAACGCATTCAAATAATCACTTTGAATTAAGTGAGTTTTCTGAATACAACATAAATCCACTTCAAGCTTTCAACGGTCCTGCAATACTCACAATTTTCGATAACCGGCCCTCAAACCCCGGACATAAACACTTGCTAGAAAAAGTGCCATTGTAATATTTTAGGGTATAGTTTCTCCAACGAACATTAATGGGGACAAAGTCCCGACGGCCCTTCCCATAGAATGCTTCTCATCGCAGTGTTGATGAGGCCATCTTGGGACAATCCGCCTACATCAAGGGGGATATTAATTTTGCTGCTCTATACAAGGAAGCACTGAGTGAATCAAACAATAACTTTGGAGCAACACAGCGAGCAACACAGCGAGCGGGACGAGCACGCCCTGCGCAAGGAACGCATACATGCATGTTCATAGACCACCTGTATATGCGAACTTCATTATACAAGTTATCATCGCCAAGCAAGGATCTCTGATAGAAGTGATGTTACTAACTACAACGAAACTAATAATAGTACCGACTACTACTGTTACGTAATGGATGTATGTATGTGAAGAACGATTACATCAGCTAGTATGGATTTAGCACCTAGGTGTAACAGTACAAGTTTACTTGACACGAAAACCTGAAAAACAAGATCACTATCTGACTAGAAAAATAAGCAAGCCTTAAATGTGGGTAAGATTAAAATGTGGCGTTCAAGGAAAGGTCAAACATAAATGTGTTATGACAAATGATGTCTAGTTTAGCAGTGACGTCACTATACTGTGTGAAAGAAGACGTTTTAAGTAAGTCTGTTTTAGGAGCCGTGACGAACAGATGTTAATTCGAGATGTAATTCAACAAATGAAAATGGGAATTTAATTCCGAAAATAGTAGATAGCAACTGGTCTGCCTACCTTTTATCATTTTCCTGTAACTAAGTAGTTTTGTTAAGAAGAACAATTTTCGCCTCACCCTATTTAATGTGAATGTGAAGCTTTCATTTGTATGACGAGAAAATATAGTCCAATAAACTATTTGCGATTTTTTCCCTGTGCATGAAAACGTACTTGATTTCAGTCCAACTACGATGATGCTGATGACGAAATGCAGTCCACTACGACGATGATTAGGACAGCGTTGGCGCGCTAGTATACTGATAACATTCGAAGTAAGTGACAATTGATTTAACGAGCGTGTCTAAATAAACGACTACGTATACTTCTTCCTCCCTGTCTTCTTTTGTTTGTTAGTTTTGTTTGCCCTTTTTTCGCTCTTCTCACATTACTTTTATTGTTTTTTGCTTTTTCTACCTTCGGTTCGGGATTAAAAAAATAAAATAGAAAAACCTTCAAATCCATCAGCCATTTTGATACAAATCAGAAAAAAATCCGTTAAAGATATTACCGAATTGTTTCACTCCAATCCTGGCGCTTCGCCGTCTCTTGCCTTCTCTCATCCTCTTCACGCGTGCCAAATAAATTCACTTTCCTAAACCACCTCCTCATCCTCCTCTTCTTCTTCTTCTTCTTCTTCTTCTTCTTCTTCTTCTTTTGCTGCTGCTGCTATTTCGTTCCTAATCAAAATGGGATTCGATCTATAATAGTATTTGTTCAATTACGTTTCATATCTATATTAAATTCATGTTTTTTTCATTCCATATATTTGTAATATTATTATGCAAACATATTTGCTGTTGTTCACATTCAAATTGAGTGATGCATTATTTTGAAGTAATTGTCTATTGTACGTAGATAATGTAATGGGTTGAATTATTATCTAAATCACAAGGATGCCTCAATCATTACGGCAATATATATATATATATATATATACACACACACATATATATATATATACATATATACATCTATATATGTATATATATATTTATATTAATATAGGAGAGTTCATATTTTTTATTTTAAATATCTTTTGTAATAATTTAATAATAAATGAGGCGAATTAATAAATATCACATCTAAACATGCTTTTATAGGGTTTTGGCGTCATTTATATATATATATATATATATATATATATATATATATATATATATATATATATATATATATATATATACTTATTAATATAGCAGGACAAATCCCAGTGGAGTGCTCGATTAATTGAGAATTAAAATTAAAAAATGAAAAATTAAGAGCGTAATATTTATTTATTTTGGTACAGAAATATTAGTACAACATTCCCCCACTAAATACCGAGTTCCACTCCGGAAAATTATTCAAACTATCACTCCTCATAAATAATAGTGAAATTAAAAATGGGAAAAACTACCTTAATCGGCTCATATACCAACACCACTATTCAATAGCAATTATTATAACTATCCCAAAAATATTTCTCCAGTCATGAAGAGAGTAACACCCTCATTTCACATTATTATTACTCTCATAAGGCCCCACTATATCTCGGTCATAATGCTGATCTCCCATTTCCAAAACAAATCCAATCTTGACGACCCAATTTTTACTCTTATCTCCAAACCAGTCTTAATCAGTATAACAATATTATTACTCCCTATACCCTAGTTAATAATGTTTAATCCCGAATACAAATCATTCAGAAACCCTGCAGAGTTACTGCCCTTAGACTGCCCGGATGATATCTTTATTTAAATTCCTTTGGGATTAATTTGAAGTTTTTAATCCAGGATTTAAATTTGGATTTAATGTTGTACCTTTAACCTTTTCATCTCTTCACGAGTATAATCCTTAACCCCATTTTATCTCCCTAAGTTCTTTAAAAGACACATTATCAAACCCCAAAACAGTAACGGCCAAATAGACACTACTTATAAGCATTGGCTTACGGGATTAATATAGAAATATTTTTATTTTTCATTTTTTTTATCTCTTTAAAAATTCTCAAGTTTTAAATCTCAACTGTTACTTTTCACAGACACCCTTTTTTCAAACCTTATTAAACCTCCCTAACACTACATTTAAAAAAATATACACAACTCTCTAAGCAAATAACGCGTCTAAATAAGAGTTACACGTGACTTCACATTTCCGAAACAGATGACAACAGAAGATGAAAAGAGCCGGATGGTTAAGTCCTTCTGTGCTTGTAACCGACGGTACAAATGTTGGACTATTTTTTCTGTACCAATATATATATATATATATATATATATATATATATATGTAAGCAAAGTTTATTTATATTCCAAAAGCCAATATGTTTTTATTTTTCTTACAAAACATTTTCAAAAAAGATATTTTTTACTTATAAATATATATATATATATATATATATATATATATATATATATATATATATACTACACCTATTTTTTTTTTTAATATAAATGTTTTTTAACCTACAGACGATATTGTTTCAGGCTTTTTGCCCTCGTCAATGCAGGAGTGGTTATTGCAGGCAGTCGCATTGGATCGAACACAGTTCGTAGATTCAGGCTAAAATTACAAGACAGACTCTCGGGAACACATGGCTACCAGCAATCAACATATACAGTGATTAAAATTAAGATAGTCTTGCACGGGCAGGCAGGGGAAGCGTTATTGTTGCCTATAGTGTTTAACGTTCGTGCGGAATTCGCTTTTTTGCAGATGACAACACACTTTTTCTCAATTTCACGAACTCTACTTTCAAGACTATTACAACTTTAAAGCTGCTTTTAACTATAAATACTTTATACTAAATATTAAAGCGGTTTTAACCTAGAGACGATATCGTTTCGGGCTTTTTACCCTCATCAGTGCAGGAGTGGTGGTTTCACACCTACACATATATATGTATATATTCGGGCAGCTTTTTTTCTTGGATTAATGTGTGGTTAAAAAGAAGTGACAGTTCTTTGTTTGTTCCTTTTTTTCTCGTTGGCAACGCAACGATCTAATTTTCTGCTTGAGTATCAACATAAAATCGACATACTTGACAACGGATTTCGACTCTCATGAGTATTCGTCAGGCACATGATCAAGGTTTACACATTCAAATTAGTTAATGTTTGTGTGAAAGTTGATTGAAAGCGTTCTAAAAGCATTTTAATATACCATCCCTCTCCCTCGTATCGAGCTTAGTTAATGATGTTTGTTTTTGTCACTCAAATCTATAAGACTTTGATGATGCTGCGCAGTGCCAATTTGAGATAGCAAGGGTGACGGGGTTTTTATTAATATGTTTCTAAAGTCTTTTGGGAGATGTCGTGTGCAATCAGATGTTAGTAAATAGAGTTATGAGTTGAGGAGGGGTGACATGTTAGGCGGCGAAAGATACTTGTTCTAGTCATGCCAACATATGTATTACTTGTGGAGACACATTCTCCCATTAAGGTACGACATTAATAGTTTTCAGTACACTGTTATCGGACGTCGGGTTATTTCTTATTAATTTTGTATTAATAAGTTGTTTAACATTTTTCATAATAAATGATAAAACGGAGTTTAGAGGGGTTTTTTTATATAAATAGGGAACATACGTTTACATATGTTTTTTATTATATTTTCGTCTATTCTATGATTAGCGTGCATCTTGTTATAGTAGAATACATTGATATATTTGATATTATTATTATTATTATTATTATTATTATTATTATTATTATTGTTTGTATTTTTGTTGTCGATTCTAAAGAGTGTTTAGTCGGCTAACCGACGATGTAGGTTAGGAAGTTATTCTTAATTATGCTTTTTTAATGTCGGCATATTGTTAGTAGATGAGTTGCGTTTGGCTCGAGATATATATATATATATATATATATATATATATATATATATATATATATATATATATATATATATATATATATATTAGGAGAGGTCGATTTTGAAACTGTAAATAATCGCACTCGAAAAAAGTTGCCAAATAATGTCAAAAGTTACCACAGGAAATATTTTTCTTCAAAATGTTGTATTTATTTGAGCATTGCACCTTTAAGATCAACTAAATCGAGATTTTTTATCACGGCCTAGATTTCACCGGCAGAAGTGTCGCCTTAAAATCAGGTTTTACCAAAAAAAAGTAATACATTACTTAATAATAAATATTTTAAAGTTTATTATTCCTTTTCTTAAGAAGTTAAATGTACATATTCAAATTAAAAAGGAATAAAACACTATAATATTTAATTTTATATATAAATAATTATTTATTTACATAGGCGTTTTATTTATTGGGTATTTTTTATGGTATTCACCGGTTGAAAATTCAACGAGCGAATTTGAATTCACATGTTGATTCTGTGTTTACACATTTAATTATCACAAATATATATTGAATTGTTCTTAAAGTAGAGTTAACTGAAATAATTATTCTTATTTGTTTATATTTTGAAAGTTTGTATTTATTCATTAAGAAGCTAATTTCGAAAGTAACTACGTACGTAAGGTAAGTACACTTTTTAAAAAAATTAAAGCATATTTCAAATTTTATCAAATTTAATTATAAAAAATATGATGGTGTATCTTGAGATAACAAACCGAGGTAATTACGCTAAATACAATTCTAATTTTAGACAATACATACGTGTTAGTGTGTTAATAAACAGTATTTCAAATTTTAGGGAAAACAAACAAGTAGTTTTTTATTTAAGATTTTCGAATTTTCGTCGACTTCGAGGAGAGAGCTTTTTTCTGATTTTTTCTGATTTTTTTAGAATCCATCGAAAAAAGGCAAGGGTATTAACTCTTCCTGGCATAAACCGAGATTCTCGTTCAAAATTAGCAGACTTTATACCGTAACAAATTATAAATGATCAAATTTGAAAATCTAAAATAAAAAAACAAACTACTTGTTTGTTTTCTCTAAAATTTGAAATACTGTTTATTAACACACTAACACGTATGCATTGTCTTAAATTAGAATTTTATTTAGCGTAGTTACCTCGGTTTGTTATCTCAAGAAGCACCAATATGATGCTTATGCACTAATGTTACCGTGTTGAAAAAAAATATCATGGTAACATAAGGGCATAAGCACCTAAAATATTTGTGTAATTTAATTTCTCATAGTATTTTTCTTTTCAGGTATTTTATTAAAAATGGCTGGAAAATCTGCAATTTCAACTCGCAGTAAATATGAAATGAACTTTTAAGGTCCACCTCTACCATTAAAAAAAACGGAGCCACCAATTTACCGACAAATTATCCAATATAGTTATTATTTAATAAATACTTATCCCCACCGTTCAAATTTTGCTATTTCTAAATTAATAACAAAGGAAGTAATCAATATTTGGAAAGCTGTTAATCCACGTTTACCTTTATTAAATGAAATGACTATTATACAAAAGGTTAGTATACTATGCTTCAAGAAAGCAAAATAAATAAATAGAAAATCTCTCCCTGCTTCCCAAAAGAAATTGTTGATAGAAAAACTGGATTCATTATTTGATATTTCATCCTGCTCTTGCAAACTGCCAGTTTTAAGACTATCATGTAAAATGCCATGAAGAAAACTGCAAAATTCAACACATTATTTGCACTTGCCCTCTTCAACAGAAAGTAAGTTATTTTCTATTTTTGTTTTTCCAATGTCTTTATGAGACAGCCTTATATCAAGACCAATTTCCATATTTTATTATTATTCAAATATATAAACCATTTTTCCATTATATTTTTCATGCAAATTAATTTTTATATTAATCTATTTAGATGTATTTTTAATATAAATAAAATTTGACTTTTCAGGTTCCAGTTGAGGATCGTAAATACCTAAAGGATCAGAGAAGCAAAATAGGGCCCAAGGGCACTTTTCAGCTTGGCCCAGTAGATAGAAATGCTCTAAAAAAAGTAAAAAGAAAGTAAATGTGTTAAGAAAAAAATTACATTCATCACCTTCAACATCTAATGTCCAGGATAATGTTTCTTACCCCTCCTACTCATCTTCTCCAAATGAAGAACCAGAAGAATATTTGCAGCCAAATACTTCAACAGGGCCTTATAGCCTTATCAAATTTCCAAGATATGCCCTCGAATTTGTCAGGGGGAGTATATCTTCTAATCTTGGAGCCAGCCTTGCCAATGCCTTCCTCTTAGATTTGAAAGCTGCGGGCCTTCTTATACCCAATATTAATATGAAAGATATTATTATTGATAAATATAAAGTCGATAGGGCAAAGACTAAAGTGAAAATAACTGCCAAACAAAAACATGATGAAAGTGTGGAAAATATTATATGCATTGGAATTGATGGGAGATTGGATAAGGACACATTGATTATAAGGAAATTGTGGATGAAAATAGACAGAGAATTATGAAAAAATCTAAGGGACCAGAACACCATTTAACTTTTACAAAAGAAACACCATGTGAAAGTAAATATCTGACACAGAGAGTTCTTCATAATAGTGGTGCAACAGGTGCTGTTCATGCAGATCAAGTAGTGGATGTTTTGCATGAATTCCACAGTGAGAACAGTATCAAGGCTATACTTGTTGACTACACTAATACCAACACAGGCTGCGAAGGTGGAATGGTTGCAATTTTATAAAAAAACTTTTTTAAAATCTTCACACAATTGGTTGCTCTTTGCATCATATTGAACTACCTTTCAGAGCCCTTTTTAAAAACATAGATGGTTGCGCAAAGGGCCCTACAACATTCAGTGGCCCTCTGGGGAAATTATGCCTAAATGATTGCCATGATTTACCCCAAATATCATTTTCCACTATTAGCAATCCTCTAGAGTGAATTTTTAAAATTGATGAAATACATGATCTTAGTTCTGACCAAAGACTCCTTTATTAATACACAGTAGGTATTTCTAGAGGTAAGGTTGACTCTAGCTATGCCTCCTGGAAAATTGGTCCTTTAAACCAAGCAACATGGTTAGCTTTGGCCATCAGGCTCATCCGTTTATGGACTCGTGGTGCATACCCACAAAGGCACACAACAAAACTACACTATGTAGTATATTTTATTGTAAATGTGTATGCCACTTCTTGGTTTGAAATTAAAAGAAATAGCAAGTGCACATTTTTAATATGATCCAGAGGATTAAGGAGCAGCCTCAGGAAATCCAAGATATCACATTTAGAAATATACAAGGTAATGCATTTTATTTACTGCCTGAAAACTTTCTATATTCCATGGTTAAATCTGAGGAGATTGAAGTAAAAGAAGAAGCTTTAAAAAGAATGTTGGCCATTAGGTAAGTAATATTTATTCATATATTTCTGACTCAATTATTTATTCCAATTTATAGAATGATTTTTAAAGATTTTATCTAATTTCACCATAATTATTAAAGCAGTACAGATTGGAATTTTTTAATAATTCAATTAATTAATTTGTTCTTTCAGGAATGAGGAGTCAACCAGAAACAGATTAAAAAGAATACCACCTATTAATTTTAATGCCACCCATTGGACACCATTAATAGATGTAAAATTATGCGGCATTTTTAACCACCAATGACGGAAGATTTTACTGAATCTGAACTTCGAGAATCGTTGATGAATGGAACCAAGCTTGACTTGCCAGATTTGCCCTCACATTCTCAGGGCGTGGAACGGGCAGTTAAGTTAATAACAGAAGCTTCACGAACTGTATATGGTTTTGACGCAAGGCATCAACACATTACAGCCAAAGTTTTGAATCAGAAATTGAGACCAGCATTTTTGTCTAAGGGGTATTATATGGAGCAATTTGACTCTCTATATTAAGCGCCATTAAAATAGTGTTAGGTTTTTCCTTATTTCTTTGCTTGTTATATTTTCACTTATAACAGAAAAAAATCATTTTTTTAGGTATTCTAATATTACTGTTTAATTCATAACGTTAAAAGGTAGTTTACAAAAGCAGATACTGAAAATGGGGGCGGGGAATTTTCAATTTGAAGATTTCTTTAATTAATATCATTTTTATAAAATAAAAGGACATTCCCTGATTTTAAATGCTAAAATTATTTGGTTTTCACACGAATATTCAAGCAAATCTTGCAAAAACGAGGAAGTTTCAGTATATTCTAGTCTACGATCTTTGATACCAAACGCTAAAAAAACCGCTATAGTTTTTGATCTAATTTTTTGCATGAGTATTTAATAGGTATATATACAACTTTCGGTACGTGCCTTTATTTAATATTTAAAAAAAAGTGTAAAATCGACCTACCCTAATATATATATATATATATATATATATATATATATATATATATATATATATATATATATATGTATACAGAGAGAGAGAGAGCTAGAGAGAGAGAGAGAGAGAAAGAGAGAGAGACACACACACAAACACAGAAAGAGAAAGTAAAAGAAGATTTCCATCCAAGGACGAGTAAAATTATTTTGTCGAACAGAACACTTTCGCACTGTTAAAAAGTGTCCCATTACGATTCGTATTAATATTGATTGATCAACGCCAAGTTGCTTCTTCTTCTTCTTCTTCTTCTTCTTCTTCTTCTTCTTCTTCTTCTTCTTCTTCTCCTTCTCCTTCTTCTTCTTCTTCTTCTTTTTCTTGTTCTATTTCTTCTTCTTCTTCTTCTTCTTCTTCTTCTTCTTCTTCTACTACTACTACTACTACTATTACTACTACTACTACTATTATTACGACTGTCATTTCGTTCCCAATTAAATAGGATTCGGTCTATAATAGTATTGGCTCAATTACGTTTCATATTTATATTGAATGTATGTGTTTTCTATTCCATATATTTGTAATATTGTTATCCACACATATTTGCTGTTGTTCACATTCAAATTTAGTGATACATTATTTTGTAAGTAATTGTCTATTGTACGTAGAGAATGTAATGGGTTGAATTATCTAAATTACAAGGATCTATTTAGTATTACAGCAATATATATATATATATATATATATATATATATATATATATATATATATATATATATATATATATATATATATATATATATGAGGGTGTAACCTTAAACAACGTCGTCTGTGTGTATAACACATTTTAATATTTAATTAAACATATTTATAGTAAATGCCACTTTAAGATTTATAGTCTATTTTGGTTTTACATAATGACAGTTATCGCGGGGATAAACGTAATTGTATATTAATTTCAATTACTGTATGTGATGATTTATCGCGGTCGTGTCATTCTGGGTATTAGGCATGTAATTCTAGACTGATTCTACGAACTGCGTTCGAGCCTATATGATCGCCTGAAATCACACCCTTCTCCAATGACGTGGTTAATATATAATAAAAGTGTATATTATTTAAATATATATATATATATATATATATATATATATATATATATATATATATATATATATATATATATATATATATATATATATAGAGAGAGAGAGAGAGAGAGAGAGAGAGAGACAGCATGTTTTCCTGGGTAGATGTCTGGTTAAAAAGAAGTGACAGCTCTTGTTCGTTTCTTTTTTGATCCAGTTCTTTGTATAGCGACCAACGATCTAATGTTCTGCTCGGGTATAAACAGGACATCGACATACTTGCAAACGTTTTCCACTTTCATGAGTTTTCCTCAGACACGTTATCAGTTATCAATTATCTCTCGTCGTCTAACATGTCATCTTCATTTACCAACATCTTGTAGCACACGTCTTCACTAAAAAAGAATTTAGGAACATATTAATGAAAAAACACCGGCATCTTCACTATCTCAAATAGCATCTCGCACCTTTCTATTATTGAAGGCTTGAGCAAACAAACCCATTATCAACTAACCTCGATACGAGAGAGGAGAAAGTATTTTAAAACACTTTTTAAACGATTTTCATTTTCTTTGTAATTACTGTATCCTTTCTCACCCTCCACGTAATATAGTCGGAAGAAGCTGAAATATTCGAAAAATATTCGAATTTTTGTCCTATAATATGATTTACATTTTTATTAAAATCGGATATACGTATTTGAAGTTTTTAAGTAAGTTGGGTCCATGTAGATATTTGGCATATAGAGCGTAACGTAGAAGTTCGGGACCACTTCCATTGTCTTTCCCGGATAATTTTATGGATAGGATATAAATGATAGTAAGATACATTTAAGATTTTAAAGGGGGTTCAGAACATATCTTCCTTAGGTTTGAAGGGCACTTAGAGATTCTGTATAATTCCATTTTTCTCCACAGAAAAATATACATATGATTTTAATTTCATAAAAAAGTATATATTTAAAGTTTTGAATGGGTTATACTCTAATAGCTTCCTTTAGGGTGTACTTAGGGATTTGAGAAAACTTCTATTATCTTCCCTAGTTAATTTTACGTGAGAATACACTTTTAAATTTTATGTAAATTCTCCAACTTTTCTTTCCCTAGGACACCCAAATACAAATGGATACACGAAGAAATTAAGTATGTATATATATATATATATATATATATATATATATATATATATATATATATATATATAACTTTATTTATTATAGCGTGGAGGATAGAGATACATATGAATTTAAATTGTAGGAACTTTTGAATAATTTTACCCAATTATTGTGCATTTATTCCTATTGTTCATATCATTACTTTACAAATTCACCATCTTCTTTTTCTTAGTCTTCTTCTTCTCGACCTCTTACTTCCACTTCTTCTTTTTGTTGTTGTTCTTCTTCTATTTCTTCTTCTTCTTCTTCTTTTTTTATTTCTTCTCCTTTTTTCCTCCTACTTGGTTTTCTTCTTTTTCTCACACTTTTTCATATTGTTAATTTTAAATTTCACTTTTTCTTCTTCTTCTTCTTCTTCTTCTTCTTTCTTTCTTTTTCTTCTTCTTTTTTCTTTCTTTTTCTTTTAATTCTTTTTCTTCTGTTTTCCGTATTTTTTCATTTCTTCTCCTTTTTTTCTCCTACTTAATTTTTTTTTCTCCCACTTTTTCATATTGTTACTTTTAAATTTCACTTTTTTTTCTTCTTCTTCTTCTTCTTCTTTCTTTCTTTTTCTTTTCATTCTTTTTCTTCTTGTGTTTTCCGTATTTTTTCATTCTTCTCCTTTTTTTCTTCTACTTAATTTTTTTCTCCCACTTTTTCATATTGTTACTTTTAAAATTCACTTTTATTTCTTCTTCTTATCTTCTTTTTCTTCTTATTCTTATTCTTTCTTTTTTCTCTCGTTTGATTCTTCGTCTCCTTTTTGTTCTCCTTTATCTTCTCATTTCTCTTCTTTTCTTTCTCTACATTCTAATTCTTTTCTCACTTCTTATTGGTTTTCTTTTTTTTTCTTTTTTTATTCCAATACTACTTTTTCTTCTTATCCTCTTTCTTCTTCATTTTATTTTTTCTTCTACTACTTCTTCGTTTTCTCCTTTCTTGTATTTCCTTCCATCTACTTTTTTATCATCTTTTTTTTCTTTTTCTCGCTTTTTCTCTGTTCATCCATTATTTTTTAAATAGTTTTTCTTCATTATTATCACCAAACCCATCATCATCACCACAATCACCATCGCCAACATCATTTATTTAAAAAGGAATTACCCACTGTATGCGCGCCAAAGTTCCAAAATACCAACTTCATTTAAGAACGCGCACGCTGAATCAAAGCATCTTCAGAAACACTTATAACCGCCTTTTAAAGTGGTGCCTGTCCTTCCATTAACTGCAACACAATCCAAATTACGCTATAGAAATTCGCCTACGGAGCCTTTCTTCAAAGAGCCCCCATAATTAAAAAAATACATAAAAAAGAAAAACATTTCACATAAAGAAAACGCATCTTTAAAAAATAGAGGAATACATTCTCCGAACATTTCCGCATTCACCTTTTAATTAGAGATCTTTTAAATCGATATAAGTATTAATAACGTAGTTTTTCGAAATTACAGAGAAATCTTATCATTCTGTAACAATTTTGTAACAAATTAATAGAATGAATATGAATTCACGCGCCAACTATGTTCTGGTAAACTATCCTAGGAATATATAGATAAAGACTGGCCCAAAAGAAAATCGGTCATCTATGATCAAGTACAGATAATAAATGCTTTCCACGGGCAACAATAACAAGTGCAGATTCTGCCACACGGAAGTGGAAAGTGTAAGCCCCTGACACCCAGTTATAAGGTCTCGCTAGGGGGGACGGCTACTACACAATGCGACACAATGAATGTGTAAATATATCTCCTCAACAATCTTAAAGAATTGAACACCTTTTTTTTAATTTTCTTATTTCTGTGTTCGTTAGCATAGGGACGAGGCATTCTTCCAAATCCAGATTATCACATGCTATTTAGAGGCTCCGACCGAGTGCTCTTTTAATGATGTTGGCCGTTCCTTTAAGTGCAATTATTTGGATTTCTTTTGCACTTGGTTTTCCGGGAATACTTTCCAGATACTTTTTGAAATTTTTCTTCATGAGGCCTTTAGCTCCTATTATAACTGTGATAATGTTGATGTTTTGTAGGTTCCAGTTTCTCTTCATATCATACATTAGGCCTTGGTATTTTGTCACCTTCTCCCTTTCTGCTCTGTTTAAGCCACTGTCATTTGGAACACTCACCTCAATCAGTGTTGCCTCTCTTTCTGCCTTATTTAATATGACTATGTCTGGTTTGACTGCTGCATTTTCCAGGTAGGTAGATGTAGGAACCACATAATCATAATGTATAGTATACTTATCGTTTCCCATAGTCCTCTCTGATAGATGTTCCCAGGACTTAGTGCTACATTGGATGTTTAGATTTTTACAGATGTTCCAGTGTATGTATTTGCATACACCATCATGGCGCGTTGTGTAGCTTCCATCTGCTAACACAATTTTGCAGCTGGATATCAAGTGATTCACACTTTCCAGTTCTGTGTGGCAAAATCTGCACTTGCTATCATTACTAAGTCCTGCCATTATTTTAAATGCATTAGTCATAAGACCATGGTCTTGGGCCGCCATTATAAGCCGTTCCTGATCATAATGGAGAGCGCCTCTTTTAAGCCAGTCCAAAGAACCTTCTTTGTCAATATAATCTTTAGATATCTCATCAAGAAAGTGGGTTGCACGTTTTTGTTCTGCCCCTACTTTAAGGCTCCTTTGTTTGAATGTTTCAGTGTATTTTTTACGACTTTTTTTGCCTATCTCTGATGCGGGTTTTGTTGGTGTTTCAACCTCGTCAGATAAACAGCCCTGTCCGAAATGCTTGGCAAGATATGTTATGGAAGTTGTTTGGCTAGCTCTTTTTTCTTGATGTTCCCGTACCATTGTGAGGTTCGGGTTTATGGAGCTTGTCAGATATTGTGCAATACTGACAATAGTGGCTCTATGTTGGTGGTTGATTTCTGAAAGTCCTAGTCCTCCCTCTCCTCTAGGTAAGTACAGTCTTGGCAAACATTGGTTCCTGTATATGACTCGGTTGAGTGTTACTTTTTTTCTTGTTTTTACATCGAGCCTGTTGATTGCTTGTTGGGGCCAATCTATGATGCTAAAACTGTACGTGATTACTGGTATTGCAAATTGGTTTATCGCAGTAATCTTATTTTTATTTATGAGCTGCGTTTTAGATATCTTATTCACGCGTCGTATGTATTCTTTTCCTATTTTTTCCCTCATCTTGGCATGTAGGATGGTATCATTTTCTTCAATGCCAAGGTACTTGTATGTTTCTTGTTCCTCTAGATTTCTGATGGCATTTTCCACGTCTAATTGGAGGTTTTGTGCATGGATCTTCTTCCCAGCCTTCAGTGTGCACTTGGCACATTTGTCTATGTCAAATTTCATCCCGATGTCCCTGGAGAAAATGTGTGCAACCTTCAGTAGCTCATTAAACTCATTGTCTGAGCTCGCATAGAGTTTTACATCATCGATAAAGTGTAGATGGTTGATTCTCTTGGATTTATCTTTCTGACGCCCCTGACTAAGGTCGTAAGCACCTCGGCTTTTTTTTAACAACTTACTGAGCGGGTCTATTGCCATGCAGAATAGAAATGGAGATACGTTGTCTCCTTGGAAGATTCCTCTTCTAATATGTATGTCAAGGATTGAAATGTTCCCTTCAGTGTGGCTTAGGGAGATAGTGGTTTGCCACATCTGTATATGGGAAGCAATTGTTTGTATTATTATTGGGTTTATTTTGTATAGCCCAATACATCTCAGTAGCCATGAATGAGGTACACAGTCATAAACTGTTTGATAGTCAATCCATGCCATACTTAAGTTTCTCTGCCGTTTCCTACAATCTTCTAAGATTGTTTTGTTGATTAGTAGCTGGTCTTTGGTACCAAAGCATCTTCTCATGCATCCAGTCTGCTCCTTTTCCAGGTAATTTTCATAAGAGAGGTGCTCGTAGATACTGTCGGCTATAAGACCAGTGAAAAGCTTGTAGGTAGTTCTGAGACAACATATCGGTCGATATTTGTTTGGCAGTTTGGTTTCCTTTGTCTTGGGAATGAGGGTTGTTATAACTTTTGGTGAGCCATGCTGGTGTGTCCTCCTGACCTTTTATTAGTCTGGTGAAGCAGTCACCGTAGTGGCTATGTAGTGCAGTAAGTTGTTTCAACCAGAAATTAGGGACATACTCTATGCCAGGTTTCTTATAGTTTGTATATCTGGCCAGCTTTTTAGATATCATTTCTGGTGTTATAACTGGCTCTGGCATTTCCGGTTTTGTTTCATTTATCCTTTGGATATCCTCAATCCACTCGGCTTCTTGATTGTGTGTGACTTCACTTTCATAAAGGGATCTCCAATATTTCTCCAGATCTTCCTTATCAGGAGGTTGTTCGACAGTTACAGCTTAACCTTTCAATGCAGGTGTAGTCCTCGATGTTCTTGGTTTTGTTTGGTTCTGGCATATTTTTGGAAATGTTTGTTTTTCAACAAATAGCCCAGTCGCATATGTCACATGAGTGAGTTCTGTGAGGGGTATGGAGGCCGGTACTATCCTCTTAAGGGCAGTGTTGACTTTATTTATCAGAGCCTTGTTTTTTTTGTAGGCTTGGATTTTTGATAGTTGTCTTCTATCCTCTAGCCTCATATTTCTCAGTTCCTCAATAGTATTACTGAGGCCTTCCTCTATTTTGGTCATCATCCAGTTCCTCTGATGGTGGTAGAGGTGGTGGCAGTCTAGGTGACCATGGTGCCGTTGAATGTAATGTTTCTGGTGATGTTGCTGGTGAGAGCTGTGGGCCTGGTTTCATTTCTGCTTTTAGTGTCAATTGATTTGAGTGTGTCTTTTGTGATGTTGGTGACAAAAGAGAATTGGAAAGTGTGTTTTCAAGTGAAGATTGTGGCATAGAGTATATTGGTGTGAAGTACTGTGGTTGTGCATGTATTGTTGCTGTGGGTGTATTAATATTGTTGTGAACATATTCGTGTGTTTGAGGATGTATTGTTATTTCTTTTGGGTGTATTGCTGACATTATGAGTTTTAAAATAGGGTTATTGTTGTGTATTATTAGTTCTGCGACTTGTGTTTTCATAGAGTCAAGCTTCGCTGAGCTGAAGTCTCGTTGTAGGCAATTGTATCTTTGTGAGTTAAGTGTCTTTGCGGGGAGTTTTTGTTATGCTGGATGGAAATGGAAGAAGATTTCTCTCCATGATTTTGAGATTTCATTCTTCTTCTTATATTTCGTTTTGGCATACTCGATCGATGATACAAGAGTCCACTTTTCCTCTTTCGTCCACTTTTTCTCCTGTCTCTGTAGAGATTCTTCCTCTTGGATTGGGAAGTAGTCTTTTTCTGCCTCTTTTAAGGCTTCAGTTTTTGTAGTTGCTAGTTTGTCAGGTGATAGATATTTGTCTATTTGTGAAATTATTGAAAGTATCTTTGGAATGTGCGTATTCTTTCTATGTTTAGGGAGGGCCGATTCCTTAATTTTCTCCGTTAGAATTTCCTTAGAACTCCTACTCCACTTTTCGAACATTGAGTAGTGGTAGTAATGGAGTAATACCTGCTTTTCTGCAACTGACCACTTCTGGGATTTTAGTCCCCTTGTGTTTCTAGTTTTGGTTGTTACATTTGATGGTAGCTGGGGGCCAGGCCCTTTATCTAGGCTTGGTGACTGCCCATGCTTGTTCTCTGACATATCAGTTGTGAAATTGTCAGATAAAGAAAAGTTTACACCTTCACATACCTCTTCCCGCCTGGTGTATTGACGAGTTGAGGGGCCCTTTTTATCCTGGGCGACGGCCTGCCAGTTTGTATTTTTTGGTTTAGTCATTTTTTAAATATTTATTCCTCATTGTCCACGGCTTTTTATTCATTATTAAAAGCTGCCCTCAAGAGAGGGGGTGTCCCCATCCGCAACCTGGGAAACGTGTTGGATGGCCTGAGGAGACGGCTCACCGATTTGAATATTTAGTCAGGGTTTACTTCTAAAGGGAAGTATCCTCATGTCTGGTTATCCCGACAAACCCCTGTACAGAGAGACCGGAGATACTCGAGGGTAGCACTTAGTAGGTAATTCAAACTCTCCACTAGTAGGTAATCCAAACTCTCCTCTAGTAGGAAAATCGAACTCTCCAGGTAATTCAAACTCTCCCAGTGTAGCATCAAGTGTGTACAACAGAAATAACTGTTTGAAATAAGTCATACACCATCCAGTATGTCTATTCAATCTTGACAGTTAGATACTTAGAAAATGGTTATGGTATGATGGTGATCTACCTTATTCCGTGACTATATTGAATAATCTAGTCACTATGAGAAAGGAAGGGTGAAGGTAATCCGACGTAATGTGAAATGAAAAAGGAAAAACCAAAAAGGATGCTATTTTTATATATTCATCAACGTTTTTTCTTTATTTGTAAGACTTCTTCAGGATGATCATTTTAAGAAAAATGTCATGCAAGTACGTGAAAATATTGGGTTGACATGATGGGTTGATGAGAAAAAGTAGTAGCCAACTACTGTGTGCGCAGGACCGAGGTCCGGGCTTAGTAAAGTCAGTAGCATGGAATGAAATTAATCCGGATTGTTTTGAGTGAAATGCGTGTGTGGGGTGTGCGGGTGTGTATGTGGATACTTGTATGTGAATATAACTGAGAGCGAAGAGAAGAAAAAATAACATCCTTTTTAGTTTTTCCTTTCTAGACATTATGTATAGAAGAGCCTACTACGAAGAGTGTGCAGTCTTTTTGTAACATACTATACTGTACTTCTGTAAATACACACACTCTTAAATATACCACTGTGTTGTATTATCTATCATAGGCCCTATAATACCACAACACTGGCGACGAAGAACTCGAACTTATTCGAACACAACATAACCCGGACTTATATCACACACCACCTTTGCAATGAGAAGCAGAACTATGTCGATTAAAACAAAACCATTAAAACAACTGGCGAAGTTAAATTTAAAAAAAAAACTTAGGTGGTGTGCTCGAAATAATTGTAAATTACAACATTGACAGCTAGAAGTTAAAAGCCCAACTGAATTTTTAACAGACGTTGTATAACAAATATTTGAAAGGCAAGTCTCTAACGTAATGTAAGTATTAATAATAATGATATTAAGCCTTACGTGCAGAATATTATCCAATCAGATCAAAATAGATTACATTATTTTAATTCTAGAAAATGTCTGAAATGTAAGGCTTAAGCTTAAAAAGAAATTAAAATTCAATGAATCTTGCTTTATTGGTGTCTAATATCGATGGATAAAATTCAAGTCAAATCAGATGTATTCGATTTTTTAAATGAGAGGATGTGTCTATATTATGCCCCCTAGATGCTCTTTAAAATACTCCAGCTAAACTGTAATTGATGCGATTACGTAATTACATCATACTGTAAAAATTAATGGAATAAATGTTTATATGAATAAACCAACCCCGTGTCAATTATGTATATATGACTTATTTATAGTCAAACTTTCAGGATCTTGGCTAAATAAGCGTTAATTTATTTTAACTAGTAAACATGCACAAATAAATAATAGAAAGTTCGATTCCAGGAACAATGCATTTCTTAATAAAATAACTATTTCTTCACGGACCGTTTCTTTAAAACTCACACGGACAGATATCTGTTTTTTCTAGGCGTGTAACTTATCAGAAGGAGGACTAAAAATTGTTTCCAAACTCAGGAAAAAAAATTATCTCCTCTATAAAGGAGAGTTGTCTGTATGTTTGTCTGTCTGTTTGTATGTCCAGCTTCTCCTCAAAAACTACGCGGCGACATGTCAAAAAGTTGCTATCTTCAGCACCGTACAACATCTGGGATCATAATATCTAAAAATTACAACAAAAAAACATGTTGCTGGGGGTCAACGGGGCCAGTCTCTGGTAGCGGGTCTGGTTTTTTCAAACTTTTCTAATGTTATTCAGTAGTAATTTGGAAATCAGCCAATGTAATTATGTAATAATAATTTTGTTTTCAACCAACTTATTCTTGTGCACGTGACGTCACAGTAATAGGTATATGACGTCATCGTTATAGGTTTTGAATCTTTTTTTCTCTTCAAAATTTATTTTACTTGAACATATTTTTATACATAACATATAAAAGTGTATTCTGATGTAAAATTCACAGAGTAAGATGCTGAGAGTATTCCCGAATCTATAAACCCACGTCTTAGGGGTCCATGCGGCATATTTCATCGGGGGGGGGGCTCTTCAGTTATTTTTCATTATATATATATTTTAGAAATATGCAAAGTCACGCTTTTAACAGGAAATGACGTCAGAGGAAAATAGTGTAGGGAAGAAAATCCCTCACACTACAACCCTGCTTTCCCTCTCACTCCCACCCTTTCTACCTTCCCTTCCTCCCTACGCCCATTCTGTTGTTATGATACCACCCTCCTAGGCATTACCTCCACCTTGTTGAGAGTTGTGGAGATAGTGCGGCGGTGTGACTGCTTCAGGTCAAATTAGGGTGAGGCCGAGTGTCGGCATTCGCCGGTGGAGCGCCTCAGGTCAAATTTGGAGATGGGGGATTGTTGGCATAATGCAAAGTCACGATTTTAACAGGAAATGACGTCAGAGGAAATCCCTAACGGCACTTTTTTGAACATGAGTTTATAGTGAAGCAAGGGTTGCTTAATCCTAACGAAACATAAGTTTATATTGAAGCAAGTGTTGCTTAATCCATAACGGCACTTATTAGAACATGAGTCCATAGTGAAGCAAGGGTTGCTTATTCCATACCGGTATTTTTTGAATATGAGTTTATAGTGAAGCAAGTGTTGCTTAATCCTAACCGCATTTCTTCTTTTGACATGATACCATCCTCCCAGGTGTTACCTCCTTCTTTTTGAGAGGTGTGAAGTTAGTGTAGTATCATTAAAATTAAAGTAATAAATAATTATGCTCCACCATTGCTTTCACTAATATTTGTATACATATTAAATAACGTCTAAATAAGTAAAGTAAGAAGAGAACAATTATGCTCCGCCATTGTTTTGACTTATATTTGTATACATATTAAATAACGTCTCAATAAGAATAGTAAGAGAAATAATTATGCTCCGCCATTGTTTTCACTAATATCTGTATACATATTAAATAACGTCTCAATAAGTAAAGTAAGAAGAGAAATAATTATGCTCCGCCATTGTTTTCACTAATATCTGTATACATATAAAATAACGTCTCAATAAGTAAAGTAAGAAGAGAAATAATTAGGCTCCACCACTGTTTTCACTAATATTTGTATACATGTTAAATAACGTGTCAATAAGTAAAGTAAGAAGAGAAAAATGATGCTCCACCACTGTTTTCACTAATATTTGTATACATGTTAAATAACGTGTCAATAAGTAAAGTAAGAAGAGAAAAATTATGCTCCACCACTGTTTTCACTAATATTTGTATACATGTTAAATAACGTGTCAATAAGTAAAGTAAGAAGAGAAATAATTATGCTCCGCCATTGTTTTCACTAATATTTGTATACATGTTAAATAACGTGTCAATAAGTAAAGTAAGAAGAAAAATAATTATGCTCCACCATTCTTTTCACTTATATCTGTATACATGTTAAATAACGTGTCAATAAGTAAAGTAAGTAGAGAAATAATTATGCTCCACCATTGTGTTCACTAATATTTGTATACATGTTAAATAACGTCTCAATATATAAAGTAAGAGAAATAATTATGCTCCACCACTGTTTTCACTAATATTTGTATACATATTAAATAACGTCTCAATAAGTAAAGTAAGAAGAAAAATAATTATGCTCCGCCATTGTTTTCACTAATATTTGTATACATGTTAAATAACGACTCAATAAGTAAAGTAAGAAGAAAAATAATTATGCTCCATTATGCTTTTGTTTTGAACTCAAAATATTTCTCAGGGTTGGGGGAGAGTACAAAATTAGGGGCTGGAGAGATTGAGGGGTCAAGCCGAACTTTTTAGGGGTCCGGCCAAATCTTTTTGTTTTTTTTGTTTTGAACTCAAAATATTTCTCAAGGTTTAAGGAGAGTGAAAAATATGTTGGGATGGGGGGCTGGAGAGAATAAGGGGTCGGGAAAAATTTTAGGGGTCAGGCCAGACTTTTTAGGGGTCAGGCCAAATTTTTTTCTTTTTTTTTGTTTTGAACTCAAAATATTTCTCAGGGTGTGGGAGAGTTAAAAATTAGGGAGCTGGAGAGATAAAGGGGTCTGGAAAAATTTTAGGGGTCAGGCCGAACTTTTTAGGAGTCAGGCCAAATTTTTTTGTTTTTTTTGTTTTGAAGTCAAAATATTTCTCAGGGTTGGGGGAGAGTGAAAAATTCGAGGGCTGGAGAGATTCAGGGGTCGGGGAAAATTTTAGGGGTCAGGCCGAACTTTTTAGGGGTCAGGCAAATTTTTTTGTTTGTTTTTGTTTTGAAGTCAAAATATTTCTCATGGTTGGGGGAGAGTGAAAAATTAGGGGGCTAGAGAGATTTAGGGATCGGGGAAAATTTTAGGGGTCAGGACGAACTTTTTAGGGGTCAAGTCAAATTTTTTGTTTTTTTTGTTTTGAAGTCAAAATATTTCTCATCGTTCAGGGAGAGTGAAAAATTAGGGGGCTGGAGAGATACAGGAGTCGGGGAAAATTTTAGGGGTCAGGACGAACTTTTTAGGGGTCAGGCCAAATTTTTTTGTTTGTTTTGGTTTTGAACTCAAAATATTTATCAGGGTTTGGGGAGAGTGAAAAATTATGGGGCTGGAGAGATTTAAGGGTCGGGAAAAATTTTAGGGGTCAGGACGAACTTTTTAGGGGTCAGGCTTAATTTTTTTCTTTTTTTTGGTTTTGAACTGAAAATATTTCTCATGGTTGGGGGAGAGTGAAAAATTAGGGGGCTGGAGAGATTTAGGGGTCGGGGAAAATTTAAGGGGTCAGGACGAACTTTTTAGGGGTCAGGTCAAATTTTTTTCTTTTTTTTTGGTTTTGAACTCAAAATATTTCTCATGGTTGGGGGAGAGTGAAAACTTAGGGGGCTGGAGAGATTTAGGGGTGGGGGAAAATTTTAGGTGTCAGGACGAACTTTTTAGGGGTCAGGCCAAATTTTTTTGTTTTTTTTTGTTTTGAAGTCAAAATATTTCTCATGGTTGGGGGGAGAGTGAAAAATTAGGGGGCTGGAGAGATTTAGGGGTCGGGGAAAATTTTAGGGGTCAGGACAAACTTTTTAGGGGTCAGGCCAAATTTTTTTCTTTTTTTTGGTTTTGAACTCAAAATATTTCTCAGGGTTGGGGGAGAGTGAAAAATTAGGGGGCTGGAGAGATTTAGGGGTCGGGGAAAATTTTAGGGGTCAGGACGAACTTTTTAAGGGTCAGGCCAAATTTTTTTATTTTTTTTTTATTTTGAAGTCAAAATATTTCTCATGGTTGGGGAGAGTGAAAAATTAGGGGGTTGGAGAGATTTAGGGGTCGGGGAAAATTTTAGGGGTCAGGACGAACTTTTTAGGGGTCAGGCCAAATATTTTTCTTTTTTTTTGGTTTTGAACTCAAAATATTTCTCATGGTTGGGGGAGAGTGGAAAATTAGGGTGCTGGAGAGATTTAGGGGTCGGGGAAAATTTTAGGGGTCAGGACGAACTTTTTAGGGGTCAGGCCAAATTTTTTTGTTTTTTTTGGTTTTGAACTCAAAATATTTCTCAGGGTTGGGGGAGAGTGAAAAATTAGGGGGCTGGAGAGATTTAGGGGTCGGGGAAAATTTTAGGGGTCAGGACGAACTTTTTAGGGGTCAGGCCAAATTTTTTTGTTTTTTTTTTATTTTGAAGTCAAAATATTTCTCATGGTTGGGGAGAGTGAAAAATTAGGGGGTTGGAGAGATTTAGGGGTCGGGGAAAATTTTAGGGGTCAGGACGAACTTTTTAGGGGTCAGGCCAAATATTTTTCTTTTTTTATGGTTTTGAACTCAAAATATTTCTCATGGTTGGGGGAGAGTGGAAAATTAGGGTGCTGGAGAGATTTAGGGGTCGGGGAAAATTTTAGGGGTCAGGACGAACTTTTTAGGGGTCAGGCCAAATTTTTTTGTTTTTTTTGGTTTTGAACTCAAAATATTTCTCAGGGTTGGGGGAGAGTGAAAAATTAGGGGGCTGGAGAGATTTAGGGGTCGGGGAAAATTTTAGGGGTCAGGCCAAATTTTTTTGTTTTTTTTTATTTTGAAGTCAAAATATTTCTCATGGTTGGGGAGAGTGAAAAATTAGGGGGCTGGAGAGATTTAGGGGTCGGGGAAAATTTTAGGGGTCAGGACGAACTTTTTAGGGGTCAGGCCAATTTTTTTTCTTTTTTTTGTTTTGAAGTCAAAATATTTCTCATGGTTGGGGGAGAGTGAAAAATAAGGGGGCTGGAGAGATTTAGGGGTCGGGGAAAATTTTAGGGGTCAGGACGAACTTTTTAGGGGTCAGGCCAAATTTTTTTCTTTTTTTTTGGTTTTGAACTCAAAATATTTCTCATGGTTGGGGAAGAGTGAAAAATTAGGGGGCTGGAGAGATTTAGGGGTCGGGGAAAATTTTAGGGGTCAGGCAAAATTTTTTAGGGGTCCGCCCAAATTTGGGGGCCGCGATATGTACGTATTTAGCTTCCACACCGGGGCGGCGATAGGTACTTATTTAGCATTCAGCGGTGGTGATAGGTACTTATATAGCATGTGCACATGGCCGGTAATAAGTACGTATATAGTATGCGCACCGGGGCAGTGATAGGTATGTATTTAGCATGCGCACTGAGGCAGCGATCGGTTCATATATAGCAAGCGCACCGGGGCAGGGATAGGTACATATTTAAAATTCACACCGGGGCGGCGAAAGGTACATATTTAAAATTCACACCGGGGCGGCGATAGGTACGTACTTAGCATTCACACCAGGGCGGCGATAGGTATGTATTTAGCATTCACACCGGGGCAGCGATAGGTATGTATTTTGCATTCGCACCGGGGTGGCGATATGTACGTATTTAGCTTCCGCACCGGGGCGGCGATAGGTACGTATTTAGAATTCACACCGGGGTGGCGATAGGTACGTATTTAGAATTCACACCGGGGCGGCGATAGGTATGTATTTAGCATTCCCACTGGGGCGGCGATATGTACGTATTTAGCTTCCACACCAGGGCGGCGATAGGTACGTATTCAGAATTCAGGGGTGCGATAGCTACGTATATAGCATGTACATATGGGCAGCAATAAGTACGTACATAGCATGCGCTCTGCGGCGGCGATCAGTACATATATAGCACGCGCACCGGGGCGGCGAAAGGTATGTATTTCGCATTCGCACCGTGGTGGTGATAGGTACGTATTTAGCATTCGCACCGGGGCGGCTATAGGTACGTATTTAGCATTCGCACCAGGGCGGCTATAGGTACGTATTTAGCATTCGCACTGGGCCGGCGATAGGTATGTATTTAGCATTCACACCAAAGCGGCAATATGTACATATTAATTATTTGCACTAGGGCAGCGATAGGTACTTATGTAGCATGCACACCGGGGCGCAATTGGTATGTCTTTAGTATTCGCACTAGGGCAGCGATAGGTACTTATGTAGCATTCACACCGGGGCGCAATAGGTATGTATTTAGCATTCACACTGGAGCAACGATAGATACTATTTAGCATTCGCAACGGGGCGGCGATAGGTACTTAAATAGTATCTGCACCGGGGCGGCGATAGGTACATATATAGTATGTGCACTGGGGCGGCGATAGGTACGTATATAGTATGCGCACCGGGGTGATGATAGATACGTATATAGTATGAACACCGGGGTGGAGATAAGTACCTATATAGAAGGTGCAGATAGAGGTGTTACTTTTTATAGAAATATGTCATACTATTACCCTGGGCAATAGGAGAAATGGTGGGGAAGAAACAGCTTTTGCAAAAGGCAAAATTAGAAAGTAGCGGCGAAATGGGGTGACCAGGGAAGTGAAAGGTAGCAGATAAAGAGACGGCTATAGAGAGAGGGGGCGGACATAGAAGTTTGAATATAAAGATGTTACACACACGATCTTTCTTCAAATATATGTTTTTATGACCCCGAGCAACGCCGGGTAGCCCCGCTAGTCTCCTATATAAAGGGCACTTGTCTGTATGTCTGTTTGTTTGTCTGTCTGTCTGTTTGTATGTCCAGATACTCCTCCGAGAGGACCCAACAAACAGTAACACGGTTGACATCATTATAACCGGCCAGCCCCGGGACGTATAATATCTCAGAACCGGAAAAAAAAATGGACTCTTCGAGGGTCGACTGAGCACTTTTCTCCAATGGGGGGGGTGCCTTTTTCCTCGATTTTCAACGTTGTTTAGTACTAATTTGAGAAAAAAACAAAGAATTTGAGAAATAATGCACCGTCATGATTTTAACAGGAAATGACGTCAGAGGAAATCCCTAACGGCTCTTTTTTGAACATGAGTTGATAGTGAAGCAAGTGTTGCTTAATCACAAACGGCACTTTTTTTGAACACGAGTCCATAGTCAAGCATGGGTTGCTTACTTACTAACGGCACTTTTTTGAACATGAGTCCATAGTGATGCAAGGGTTGCTTAACTCCTAACGGCACTTTTTGATACATGCGTTTATAGTGACGCAAGTGTTGTTTAATCAATAACGGCACTTTTTTTTAACATGAGTTCATAGTGAAGCAAGGGTTGCTTAATGCTAACCACATTTTTTCTGTTGACATGATAACATCATCCTAGGTATTACCTCCTCCTTTTTGAGAGGTGTGAAGTTAGTGTAGTATCAGTAAAATTAAAGTAATAAATAATTATGCTCCCCCACTGTTTTCACTAATATTTGTATGCTCCCCCATTGTTTTCACTAATATTTCTATACATATTGTATACATATTGAAAACTTGGGGTGGGTGTGGGGGTGTCGGCATTCGCCAGTGTGAGCGCCTCAGGAGAAATTTGGGGAAGAGGGGGGGGGGGTATCGGCATTCGGCGGTGGGGCGCCTCAGGCCAAATCTGGGGAGGGTGAGTGTCGGCATTCGGCGGTGGGGCGCCTCAGGCGAAATTCGGGGAGGAGTGTCGGCATTCGCCAGTATGAGCGCCTCAGGCCGAATTTGGAGGAGTGTCGGCATTCGCCGGTGGTGCGCCTCAGGCCAAATTGGAGATGGGGGATTGTCGGCATAATGCAAAGTCACGATTTTAGCAAGAAATGACGTCAGAGGAAATCCCTAACGGCACTTTTTTGAACATGAGTTTATTGTGAAGCACGGGTTGCCTTATCCCAACGAAACATAAGTTTTTATTGAAGCAATTGTTGCTTAATCCCTAACGGCATTTTTTTTAACATGAGTCCATAGTAAAGCAAGGGTTGCTTAATTCCTAACGGCACTTTTTTGAACATGAATCCACAGTGAAGCCAGGGTTGCTTAATCAATAACGGCACTTTTTTGAACACGAGTTTGTAGTGAAGCCAGGGTTGCTTAATCCTAACTGCATTTCTTCTGTTGACATGATACCATCCTCCCAGGTATAACCTCCTTCTTTTTGAGAGGTGTGAAGTTAGTGTAGTATCAGTAAAATTAAAGTAATAAATAATTATGCTCCACCATTGTTTTCACTAATATTTGTATACATATTAAATAACGTCTCAATAAGTAAAGTAAGAAGAAAAATAATTATGCTCCACCACTGTTTTCACTAATATGTGTATACATATGATATAACGTCTAAATAAGTAAAGAAAGAAGAAAAATAATTATGCTCCACCACTGTTTTCACTAAAATGTGTATACATATTAAATAACGTCTCAATATGTAAAGTAAGAAGAAATATAATTATGCTCCGCCATTGTTTTCACTAATATTTGAATACATGTTAAATAACGTCTCAATAAGTAAAGTAAAAAGAGAAATAATTATGCTCCGCCATTGTTTTCACTAATATTTGTATACATGTTAAATAACATTTTTTTGTTTTGAACTCAAAATATTTCTTAGGGTTGGGGGAGAGTGAAAAATTAGGGGGCTGGAGAGATTGAGGGCTCGGGGAAAATTTTAGGGGTCAGGCCAAATTTTTTAGGGGTCCGGCCAAATTTTTTTGTTTTTTTTTGTTTTGAAGTCAAAATATATCTCATGGTTGGGGGAGAGTGACAAATTAGGGGGCTAGAGAGATTTAGGGGTCGGGAAAAATTTTAGGGGTCAGGACGAACTTTTTAGGGGTCAGGCCAAATTTTTTTATTTTTTTTTATTTTGAACTCATAATATTTCTCAGGGTTGGGGGAGAGTGAAAAATTAGGGGGCTGGAGAGATTTAGGGGTCGAGGAAAATTTTAGGGGTCAGGACGAACTTTTTAGGGGTCAGGCCAAATTTTTTTGTTTTTTTTTTGTTTTGAAGTCAAAATATTTCTCATGGTTGGGGGAGAGTGAAAAATTAGGGGGCTGGAGAGATTTAGGGGTCGGGGAAAATTTTAGGGGTAACGACGAACTTTTTAGGGGTCAGGCCAAATTGTTTTGTTTTTTTTTGTTTTGAAGTCAAAATATTTCTCAGGGTTGGAAGAGAGAGAAAAATTAGGGGGCTGGAGAGATTTAGGGGTCGGGGAAAATTTTAGGGGTCAGGACGAACTTTTTAGGGGTCAGGCCAAATTTTTTTGTTTTTTTTTGTTTTGAAGTCAAAATATATCTCATGGTTGGGGGAGAGTGAAAAATTAGGGGGCTGGAAAGATTTAGGGGTCGGGGAAAATTTTAGGGGTCAGGACAATCTTTTTAGGGGTCAGACCAAATTTTTTTTTTTTTTTTTTTTTGAAGTCAAAATATTTCTCATGGTTGGAGGAGAGTGAAAAATTAGGAGGCTGGAGAGATTTAGGGGTCGGGGAAAATTTTAGGGGTCAGGACGAACTTTTAAGGGGTCAGGCCAAATTTTTTTGTTTTTTTTTGTTTTGAAGTCAAAATATTTCTCATGGTTGGGGGAGAGAGAAAAATTAGGGGGCTAGAGAGATTTAGGGGTCGGGAAAAATTTTAGGGGTCAGGCGGAACTTTTTAGGGGTCAGGCCCAATTTTTTTGTTTTTTTTTTGTTTTGAAGTCAGAATATTTCTCATGGTTGGGGGAGAGTGAAAAATTAGGGGGCTGGAGAGATTCAGGGGTCGGGGAAAATTTTAGGGGTCAGGAAAAACTTTTTAGGGGTCAGGCATAATTTTTTTCTTTTTTTTGGTTTTGAACTCAAAATATATCTCATGGTTGGGGGAGAGTGAAAAATAAGGGGGCTGGAGAGATTTAGGGGTCGGGGAAAATTTTAGGGGTCAGGACGAACTTTTTAGGGGTCAGGCCAAATTTTTTTGTTTTTTTTTCTTTTGAAGTCAAAATATATCTCATGGTTGGGGGAGAGTGAAAAATTAGGGGGCTGGAGAGATTTAGGGGTCGGGGAAAATTTTAGGGGTCAGGACGAACTTTGTAGGGGTCAGGCCAAATTTTTTTGTTTTTTTTTGTTTTGAAGTCAAAATATTTCTCATGGTTGGGGGAGAGTGAAAAATTAGGGGGCTAGAGAGATTTAGGGGTCGGGGAAAATTTTAGGGGTCAGGACGAACTTTTTAGGGGTCAGGCCAAATTTTTTTCTTTTTTTTGGTTTTGAACTCAAAATATTTCTCAAGGTTGGGGGAGAGTGAACAATTAGGGGGCTGGAGAGATTTAGGGGTCGGGGAAAATTTTAGGGGTCAGGACGAACTTTTATGGGGTCAGGCCAAATTTTTTTTTTTTTTTTTTTTTTTCTTTTAGAGTCAAAATATTTCTCAGGGTTGGGGGAGAGTGAAAAATTAGGGGGCTGGAGAGATTTAGGGGTCGGGGAAAATTTTAGGGGTCAAGACGAACTTTTTAGGGGTCAGGCCAAATTGTTTTGTTTTTTTTTGTTTTGAAGTCAAAATATTTGTCAGGGTTGGAAGAGAGAGAAAAATTAGGGGGCTGGAGAGATTTAGGGGTCGGGGAAAATTTTAGGGGTCAGGACGAACTTTTTAGGGGTCAGGCCAAATTTTTTTGTTTTTTTTTGTTTTGAAGTCAAAATATATCTCATGGTTGGGGGAGAGTGAAAAATTAGGGGCCTGGAGAGATTTAGGGGTCGGGGAAAATTTTAGGGGTCAGGACGAACTTTTTAGGGGTCAGGCCAAATTTTTTTTTTTTTTGTTTTGAAGTCAAAATATTTCTCATGGTTGGAGGAGAGTGAAAAATTAGGGGGCTGGAGAGATTTAGGGGTCGGGGAAAATTTTAGGGGTCAGGACGAACTTTTAAGGGGTCAGGCCAAATTTTTTTGTTTTTTTTTGTTTTGAAGTCAAAATATTTCTCATGGTTGTGGGAGAGAGAAAAATTAGGGGGCTAGAGAGATTTAGGGGTCGGGGAAAATTTTAGGGGTCAGGCGGAACTTTTTAGGGGTCAGGCCAAATTTTTTTGTTTTTTTGGTTTTGAACTGAAAATATTTCTCATGGTTGGGGGAGAGTGAAAAATTAGGGGGCTGGAGAGATTTAGGGGTCGGGGAAAATTTTAGGGGTCAGGACGAACTTTTTAGGGGTCAGGCCAAATTTTTTTCTTTTTTTTTTTTTTGAAGTCAAAATATTTCTCATGGTTGGAGGAGAGTGAAAAATTAGGAGGCTGGAGAGATTTAGGGGTCGGGGAAAATTTTAGGGGTCAGGACGAACTTTTAAGGGGTCAGGCCAAATTTTTTTGTTTTTTTTTGTTTTGAAGTCAAAATATTTCTCATGGTCGGGGGAGAGAGAAAAATTAGGGGGCTAGAGAGATTTAGGGGTCGGGAAAAATTTTAGGGGTCAGGCGGAACTTTTTAGGGGTCAGGCCAAATTTTTTTGTTTTTTTTTTGTTTTGAAGTCAGAATATTTCTCATGGTTGGGGGCAAGTGAAAAATTAGGGGGCTGGAGAGATTCAGGGGTCGGGGAAAATTTTAGGGGTCAGGACAAACTTTTTAGGGGTCAGGCATAATTTTTTTCTTTTTTTTGGTTTTGAACTCAAAATATATCTCATGGTTGGGGGAGAGTGAAAAATTAGGGGGCTGGAGAGATTTAGGGGTCGGGGAAAATTTTAGGGGTCAGGACGAACTTTTTAGGGGTCAGGCCAAATTTTTTTGTTTTTTTTTGTTTTGAAGTCAAAATATATCTCATGGTTGGGGGAGAGTGAAAAATTAGGGGGCTGGAGAGATTTAGGGGTCGGGGAAAATTTTAGGGGTCAGGACGAACTTTTTAGGGGTCAGGCCAAATTTTTTTCTTTTTTTTGGTTTTGAACTCAAAATATTTCTCAAGGTTGGGGGAGAGTGAACAATTAGGGGGCTGGAGAGATTTAGGGGTCGGGGAAAATTTTAGGGGTCAGGACGAACTTTTATGGGGTCAGGCCAAATTTTTTTGTTTTTTTTTGTTTTTTTTTCTTTTGAAGTCAAAATATTTCTCAGGGTTGGGGGAGAGTGAAAAATTAGGGGGCTGGAGAGATTTAGGGGTCGGGGAAAATTTTAGGGGTCAAGACGAACTTTTTAGGGGTCAGGCCAAATTGTTTTGTTTTTTTTTGTTTTGAAGTCAAAATATTTCTCAGGGTTGGAAGAGAGAGAAAAATTAGGGGGCTGGAGAGATTTAGGGGTCGGGGAAAATTTTAGGGGTCAGGACGAACTTTTTAGGGGTCAGGCCAAATTTTTTTGTTTTTTTTTGTTTTGAACTGAAAATATTTCTCAGGGTTAGGGGAGAGTGAAAAATTAGGGGCCTGGAGAGATTTAGGGGTCGGGGAAAATTTTAGGGGTCAGGACGAACTTTTTAGGGGTCAGGCCAAATTTTTTTTTTTTTTTTTTTGTTTTGAAGTCAAAATATTTCTCATGGTTGGAGGAGAGTGAAAAATTAGGGGGCTGGAGAGATTTAGGGGTCGGGGAAAATTTTAGGGGTCAGGACGAACTTTTAAGGGGTCAGGCCAAATTTTTTTGTTTTTTTTTGTTTTGAAGTCAAAATATTTCTCATGGTTGGGGGAGAGAGAAAAATTAGGGGGCTAGAGAGATTTAGGGGTCGGGGAAAATTTTAGGGGTCAGGCGGAACTTTTTAGGGGTCAGGCCAAATTTTTTTGTTTTTTTGGTTTTGAACTGAAAATATTTCTCATGGTTGGGGGAGAGTGAAAAATTAGGGGCCTGGAGAGATTTAGGGGTCTGGGAAAATTTTAGGGGTCAGGACGAACTTTTTAGGGGTCAGGCCAAATTTTTTTCTTTTTTTGGGTTTTGAACTCAAAATATTTCTCATGGTTGGGGGAGAGTGAAAAATTAGGGGGCTGGAGACATTTAGGGTCGGGAAAATTTTAGGGGTCAGGTGGAACTTTTTAGGGGTCAGGCCAAATTTTTTTGTTTTTTTTTGTTTTGAAGTCAAAATATATCTCATGGTTGGGGGAGAGTGAAAAATTAGGGGCTGGAGAGATTTAGGGGACGGGGAAAATTTTAGGGGTCAGGCCAAATTATTTAGGGGTCTGCCCAAATTTATGGGCGGCGATATGTACGTATTTAGTTTCCACACCGGGGCGGCGATAGGTACTTATTTAGCATTCAGCGGTGGTGATAGGTACTTATATAGCATGTGCACATGGGCGGTAATAAGTACGTATATAGTATGCACACCGAGGCAGTGATAGGTATATATTTAGCATGCGCACTGAGGCAGCGATCGGTTCATATGTAGCATGCGCACCGGGGCGGCGATAGGTACGTATATAGCACGCGCACAGGGGCGGCGAAAGGTACATATTTAAAATTCACACTGGGCGGCGAAAGGTACATATTTAAAATTCACACCGGGGCGGCGATAGGTACGTATTTAGCATTCACGCCGGGGCAGTGATAGGTATGTATTTAGCATTCACACCGGAGCAGCGATAGGTATGTATTTAGCATTCGCACCGGGGCAGCGATATGTACGTATTTAGCTTCCGCACTGGGGCGGCGATAGGTACGTATTTAGAATTCACACCGGGGCAGCAATAGGTACGTATTTAGAATTCACACCGGGGCGGCGATAGGTATGTATTTAGCATTCGCACCGGGGCGGCAATATGTACGTATTTTGCTTCCACACCAGGGCGGTGATAGGTACGTATTCAGAATTCAGGGGTGGCGATAGCTACGTATATAGCATGTACACATGGGCAGCAATAAGTACGTACATAGCATGCGCTCTGCGGCGGCGATCAGTACATATATTGCACGCGCACAGGGGCGGCGAAAGGTATGTATTTCGCATTCGCACCGTAGTGGTGATAGGTACGTATTTAGCATTCGCACTGGGGCTGCTATAGGTACGTATTTAGCATTCGCACCAGGGCGGCTATAGGTACGTATTTAGCATTCGCACTGGGCCGGCGATAGGTACGTATTTAGCATTCACACCAAAGCGGCAATATGTACATATTAATTATTCGCACTAGGGCAGCGATAGGTACTTATGTAGCATGCACACCAGGGCGCAATTGGTATGTCTTTAGTATTCGCACTAGGGCAGCAATAGGTACTTATGTAGCATGCACACCGGGGCGCAATAGGTATGTATTTAGCATTCACACCGGGGCAACGATAGGTACTATTTAGCATTCGCAACGGGGCGGCGATAGGTACTTAAATAGTATCTGCACCGGGGCGGCGATAGGTACGTATATAGTATGTGCACTGGGGTGATGATAGATACGTATATAGTATGAACACCGGGGTGGAGATAAGTACCTATATAGAAGGCGCAGATAGAGGTGTTACTTTTTATAGAAATATGTCATACTATTACCCTGGGCAATAGGAGAAATGGTTGGGAAGAAACAGCTTTTGCAAAAGGCAAAATTAGAAAGTAGCGGCGATATGGGGCGACCAGGAAAGAGAAAGGTAGCAGATAAAGAGACGGCTATAGAGAGAGGGGCGGACATAGAAGTTTGAATATAAAGATGTTACACACACGATCTTTCTTCAAATATATGTTTTTATGACCCCGAGCAACGCCGGGTAGCCCCGCTAGTCTCCTCTATAAAGGCCAGTTGTCTGTATGTTTGTCTGTCTGTTTGTATGTCCAGCTTCTCCTCAAAACTACGCGGCGACATGTCAAAAAGTTGATATCTTCAGCACCGTACAACACCTGGGATCATAATATCTAAAAATTACAACAAAAAAACATGTTGCTGGGGGTCAACGGGGCCAGTCTCTGGTAGCGGGTCTGGTATTTTCAAACTTTTCTAATGTTATTCAGTAGTAATTTGGAAATCAGCCAATGTAATTATGTAATAATAATTTTGTTTTCAACCAACTTATTCTTGTGCACGTGACGTCACAGTAATAGGTATATGACGTCATCGTTATAGGTTTTGAATCTTTTTTTCTCTGCAAAATTTATTTTACTTCAACATATTTTTATACATAACATATAAAAGTGTATTCTGATGTAAAATTCACAGAGTAAGATGATGAGAGTATTCCCGAATCTATAAACCCACGTCTTAGGGGTCCATGCGGCATATTTCATCGGGGGGGGGGGGCTTTTCAGTTATTTTTCATTATATATATATTTTAGAAATATGCAAAGTCACGCTTTTAACAAGAAATGACGTCAGAGGAAAATAGTGTAGGCAAGAAAATCCCTCACACTACAACCCTGCTTTCCCTCTCACTCCCACCCTTTCTACCTTCCCTTCCTCCCTACGCCCATTCTGTTGTTATGATACCACCCTCCTAGGCATTACCTCCTCCTTGTTGAGAGTTATGGAGATAGTGCGGCGGTGTGACTGCTTCAGGTCAAATTAGGATGAGGCCGAGTGTCGGCATTCGCCGGTGGAGCGCCTCAGGCCAAATTTGGAGATGGGGGATTGTCGGCATAATGCAAAGTCACGATTTTAACAGGAAATGACGTCAGAGGAAATCCCTAACGGCACTTTTTTGAACATGAGTTTATAGTGAAGCAAGGGTTGCTTAATCCTAACGAAACATAAGTTTATATTGAAGCAAGTGTTGCTTAATCCATAACGGCACTTTTTTGAACATGAGTCCATAGTGAAGCAAGGGTTGCTTATTCCATAACGGTATTTTTGGAAATTGAGTTTATAGTGAAGCAAGTGTTGCTTAATCCTAACCGCATTTCTTCTTTTGACATGATACCATCCTCCCAGGTGTAACCTCCTTCTTTTTGAGAGGTGTGAAGTTTGTGTAGTATCATTAAAATTAAAGTAATAAATAATTATGCTCCACCATTGTTTTCACTAATATTTGTATACATATTAAATAACGTCTAAATAAGTAAAGTAAGAAGAGAAATAATTATGCTCCGCCATTGTTTTCACTAATATTTGTATACATGTTAAATAACGTCTCAATAAGTAAAGTAAGAAGAGCAAAATTATGCTCCGCCATTGTTTTCACTAATATTTGTATACATGTTAAATAACGTGTCAATAAGTAAATAAAGAAGAGAAATAATTATGCTCCACCATTGTTTTCACTTATATTTGTATACATGTTAAATAACCTGTCAATAAGTAAAGTAAGAAGAGAAATAATTATGCTCCACCACTGTTTTCACTAATATTTGTATACATGTTAAATAACGTGTCAATAAGTAAAGTAAGAAGAGAAAAATTATGCTCCGCCACTGTTTTCACTAATATTTGTATACATGTTAAATAACGTGTCAATAAGTAAAGTAAGACGAGAAATAATTATGCTCCACCATTGTTTTCACTAATATTTGTATACATGTTAAATAACGTCTCAATAAGTAAAGTAAGAAGAGAAATAATTATGCTCCACCACTGTTTTCACTAATATTTGTATACATGTTAAAAAACGTGTCAATAAGTAAAGTAACCAGAGAAATAATTATGCTCCACCACTGTTTTCACTAATATTTGAATACATGTTAAATAACGTGTCAATAAGTAAAGTAAGAAGAGAAAAATTATGCTCCACCACTGTTTTCACTAATATTTGTATACATATTAAATAACGTCTCAATAAGTAAAGTAAGAAGAAAAATAATTATGCTCCATTATGCTTTTGTTTTGAACTCAAAATATTTCTCAGGGTTGAAGGAGAGTGTAAAATAAGTTGGGATGGGGGGCTGGAGAGAATAAGGGGTCGGGGAAAATTTTAGGGGTCAGGCCAGACTTTTTAGGGGTCAGGCCAAATTTTTTTTTTTCTTTTTTGTTTTGAAGTCAAAATATTTCTCAGGGTTGGGGGAGAGTGAAAAATTAGGGGGCTGGAGAGATTTAGGGGTCGGGGAAAATTTTAGGGGTCAGGACGAACTTTTTAGGGGTCAGCCCAAATTTTTTTGTTTTTTTTGTTTTGAAGTCAAAATATTTCTCATGGTTGGGGGAGAGTGAAAAATTAGGGGGCTGGAGAGATTTAGGGGTCGGGGAAAATTTTAGGGGTCAGGACGAACTTTTTAGGGGTCAGGCCAAATTTTTTTCTTTTTTTTGGTTTTGAACAGAAAATATTTCTCAGGGTTAGAGGAGAGTGAAAAATTAGGGGGCTGGAGAGATTTAGGGGTCGGGGAAAATTTTAGGGGTCAGGACGAACTTTTTAGGGGTCAGGCCAAATTTTTTTCTTTTTTTTGGTTTTGAACTGAAAATATTTCTCAGGGTTGGAGGGGGAGATAAAAATTAGGGGGCTAGAGAGATTTAGGGGTCGGGGTAAATTTTAGGGGTCAGGACGAACTTTTTAAGGGTCAGGCCAAATTTTTTTGTTTTTTTTGTTTTGAAGTCAAAATATTTCTCATGGTTGGGGGAGAGTGAAAAATTAGGGGGCTGGAGAGATTTAGGGGTCGGGGAAAATTTTAGGGGTCAGGACGAACTTTTTAGGGGTCAGGCCAAATTTTTTTGTTTTTTTTGTTTTGAAGTCAAAATATTTCTCATGGTTGGGGGAGAGTGAAAAATTAGGGGGCTGGAGAGATTTAGGGGTCGGGGAAAAATTTTAGGGGTCAGGCGGAACTTTTTAGGGGTCAGGCCCAATTTTTTTGTTTTTTTTGTTTTGAAGTCAAAATATTTCTCATGGTTGGGGGAGAGTGAAAAATTAGGGGGTTGGAGAGATTTAGGGGTCGGGGAAAATTTTAGGGGTCAGGACGAACTTTTTAGGGGTCAGGCCAAATTTTTTTCTTTTTTTTGGTTTTGAACTCAAAATATTTAGCATTCAGCGGTGGTGATAGGTACTTATATAGCATGTGCACATGGGCGGTAATAAGTACATATATAGTATGCGCAATTGGGCAGTGATAGGTATGTATTTAGCATGCGCACTGATGCAGCGATCGCTTCATATATAGCATGCACACCGGGGCGGCGATAGGTACGTATATAGCACGCGCACAGGGGCGGCAAAAGGTACATATTTAAAATTCACACCGGGGCGGCAAAAGGTACATATTTAAAATTCACACCGGGGCGGCGATAGGTATGTATTTAGCATTCACACTAAGGCGGCGATAGGTATGTATTTAGCATTCACACCGGGGCAGCGATAGGTATGTATTTAGCATTCGCACTGGGGTGGCGATATGTACGTATTTATCTTCCGCACCGGGGCGGCGATAGGTACGTATTTAGAATTCACACCGGGGCGGCAATAGGTACGTATTTAGAATTCACACCAGGGCGGCGATAGGTATGTATTTAGCATTCGCACCGGGGCGGCGATATGTACGTATTTAGCTTCCACACCAGGGCGGCGATAGGTACGTATTCAGAATTCAGGGGTGCGATAGCTACGTATATAGCATGTATACATGGGCAGCAATAAGTACGTACATAGCATGCGCTCTGCGGCGGTGATCAGTACATATATAGCACGCGCACCGGGGCGGCGAAAGGTATGTATTTCGCATTCGCACCGTGGTGGTGATAGGTACGTATTTAGCATTCGCACCGGGGCGGCTATAGGTACGTATTTAGCATTTGCACCAGGGCGGCTATAGGTACGTATTTAGCATTCGCACCAAAGCGGCAATATGTACATATTAATTATTCGCACTAGGGCAGCGATAGGTACTTATGTAGCATGCACACCGGGGCACAATTGGTATCTCTTTAGTATTCGCACTAGGGCAGCGATAGGTACTTATGTAGCATGCACACCGGGGCGCAATAGGTATGTATTTAGCATTCACACCGGGGCAACGATAGGTACTATTTAGCATTCGCAACGGGGTGGCGATAGGTACGTATATAGTATGTGCACCGGGGCGGCGATAGGTACGTATATAGTATGTGCACTGGGGCGGCGATAGGTACGTATATAGTATGCCACCGGGGTGATGATAGATACGTATATAGTATGAACACTGGGGTGGAGATAAGTACCTATATAGAAGGTTCAAATAGAGGTGTTACTTTTCATAGAAATATGCCATACTATTACCCTGGGCAACAGGAGAAATGGTGGGGAAGAAACAGCTTTTGCAAAAGGCAAAATTAGAAAGTAGCGGCGAAATGGGGCGACCAGGGAAGAGAAAGGTAGCAGATAAAGAGACGGCTATAGAGAGAGGGGGCGGACATAGAAGTTTGAATATAAAGATGTTACACACACGATCTTTCTTCAAATATATGTTTTTATGGTCGTATAATATCTCAGAACCGGAAAAAAAAATGGACTCTTCGGGGTTCGACTGAGCACTTTTCTCCAATGGGGGGGTGCCTTTTTCCTCGATTTTCAACGTTGTTTAGTACTAATTTGAGAAAAAAACAATGAAATAATGCACTGTCATGATTTTAACAGGAAATGACGTCAGAGGAAATCCCTAACGGCTCTTTTTGGAACATGAGTTTATAGTGAAGCATGTGTTGCTTAATCACAAACGGCACTTTTTTTGAACACGAGTCCATAGTCAAGCATGGGTTGCTTACTTACTAACGGCACTTTTTTGAACATGAGTCGATAGTGATGCAAGGGTTGCGTAACTCCTAACGGCACTTTTTGATACATGCGTTTATAGTGACGCAAGTGTTGTTTAATCAATAACGGCACTTTTTTTCACATGAGTTCATAGTGAAGCAAGGGTTGCTTAATCCTAACCACATTTTTTCTGTTGACATGATAACATCCTCCTAGGTATTACCTCCTCCTCCTTTTTGAGAGGTGTGAAGTTAGTGTAGTATCAGTAAAATTAAAGTAATAAATAATTATGCTCCCCCACTCTTTTCACTAATATTTGTATGCTCCCCCATTGTTTTCACTAATATTTGTATACATATTGTATACATATTGAAAAATTATAGCACGCGCACCGGGGCGGCGAAAGGTATGTATTTCGCATTCGCACCATGGTGGTGATAGGTACGTATTTAGCATTCGCACCGGGGCGGCTATAGGTACGTATTTAGCATTTGCACCAGGGCGGCTATAGGTACGTATTTAGCATTCGCACCAAAGCGGCAATATGTACATATTAATTATTCGCACTAGGGCAGCGATAGGTACTTATGTAGCATGCACACCGGGGCACAATTGGTATGTCTTTAGTATTCGCACTAGGGCAGCGATAGGTACTTATGTAGCATGCACACCGGGGCGCAATAGGTATGTATTTAGCATTCACACCGGGGCAACGATAGGTACTATTTAGCATTCGCAACGGGGTGGCGATAGGTACGTATATAGTATGTGCACCGGGGCGGCGATAGGTACGTATATAGTATGTGCACTGGGGCGGCGATAGGTACGTATATAGTATGCCACCGGGGTGATGATAGATACGTATATAGTATGAACACTGGGGTGGAGATAAGTACCTATATAGAAGGTTCAAATAGAGGTGTTACTTTTCATAGAAATATGCCATACTATTACCCTGGGCAACAGGAGAAATGGTGGGGAAGAAACAGCTTTTGCAAAAGGCAAAATTAGAAAGTAGCGGCGAAATGGGGCGACCAGGGAAGAGAAAGGTAGCAGATAAAGAGACGGCTATAGAGAGAGGGGGCGGACATAGAAGTTTGAATATAAAGATGTTACACACACGATCTTTCTTCAAATATATGTTTTTATGACCCCGAGCAACGCCGGGTAGCCCCGCTAGTCTATTATATAAAGGCCAGTTGTCTGTATGTCTGTCTGTTTGTTTGTTTGTATGTCCAGATACTCCTCAAAAACTACGCGGCGACATGTCAAAAAGTTGATATCTTTAGCACCGTACATATCCCGGAATCATAATATCTAAAAATCACGACAAACGATTCACTCGCTGACAGTCAACCGGACCACTTTCCGACAAAAGGTAGCAGTTTTTTCGTATTTTACACGAAATTTCAACGTTAATATGTAGTAAATTCGAAATAATCTAATGTATTTATGTACTAATCCGATAAAAATGCCGAGTCACTGTAAGCATCCCATAATCCCTTTGCCGGATGTACCCGGTCTTGCCCTAAATTGTGTCCGGTTCTATCAGATCATCCAATAACTTCTGTCCGGATGCATCAATAACAACATAGGAATCCTACGTTAAGAGTGTGTAGTGAAACAAGGGTTGCTCAATCACATCCGCACTTGTCCCATAATCCCTTGCCGGATGTACCCGGTCTTGACCTAAATTGTGTCCGGTTATAGCAGGTCATCATGACGTCAGAGAGTGGCAGTTTTCCTTTCTGTCATTTTTCCCTCTCACACTTTCTTTCTTAATTATTAATAGACGCTAATATTCCCCCCCCCTCCTTGCCTGTGGCCGTTCTGTTATCATGATAGGAATTACCTCCTCCTTTCAGGCCAAATTGGGGGGGGGGTTACGGTATTCGCCGGTGTGAGCATTACCTCCTCCTTTTTTGAGAGTGTTGAGGTAGGGTAGTATCGGTTCCGTTGTCATGATGCACTGATTCCATGCATTATCTCCTCCTTTTTTGAGATGTGTTGAGGTAGGGTCGTATCGGTTCCGTTGTCATGATGCACTCATCCCATGCATTACCTCCTCCTTTTTTGAGACGTGTAGAGGTAGGGTCGTATCGGTTCCGTTGTCATGATGCACTGATTCCATGCATTATCTCCTCCTTTTTTGAGATGTGTTGAGGTAGGGTCGTATCGGTTCCGTTGTCATGAGTCACTCATCCCATGCATTACATGGGGGAGGGGGGGGCGGTATCGGCGAAATTTGGGGGCGAGGGGGAGTGTCGGCATTCGGTGCGCCTCAGGCCAAATCTGGGGAGGGGGAATGTCGGCATTCGCCGGTATGAGCGCCTCAGGCGAAATTTGGGGCGGAGGAGTGTCGGCATTCGGCGGTGGGGCGCTTCAGGCCGAATTTGTTAAGGGGAAATGTCGGCATTCGCCGGTATGACCTCAGGCGAAATTTGGGGCGCTTCAGGCCAAATCTGGGTAGGCGAAATTATGCTCCACCATTGTTTTCACTAATATTTGTATACCTATTTAAAAATTGGGAGAAGGCCGAATTTGGGGGAGGGGGGAGTTCCGGCATTCACCGGTATGAGCGCCACAGGCGAAATTTGGGGGAGGGGTGGGGTATTTTGGGGGCGAGGGGGAGTGTCGGCATTCGGTGCGTCTCAGGCCAAATCTGGGGAGGGGGAATGTCGGCATTCGCCGGTATTAGCGCCTCAGGCGAAATTTTGGGGAGGAGGAGTTTCAGCATTCGCCGGTGTGGCGCCTCAGGCGAAATTAGGGGAGGAGTGTCGGCATTCGCCGCGCCTCAGGCCGAATTTGGGGAGGAGTGTCGGCATTCGCCCGTATGAGCGCCTCAGGCCGAATTGGGGGGGGGAAGTTCCGGCATTCGTCGATGTGAGCGCCTATGGCGAAATTTGGAGGAGGGGAGAGGCAGTGCACAAAAGGAAAAGGGATTCAAAAATAAAATGATAATCTGATTTTTGATTCGACAGTGTAAAATCGACACCTATCGGATAGGACTAGATAATACACTTTATCTCAAGGCAAAAATGCCGAGAACAGATACTACACTTTGATCTTAGCCAAAAGACCAAACTAAACCTGAACAGCGGTCTATCCACCAGACACTGTTCAAATGACATTATTAAATTAATAAGTAATAATAACTAGGATTTTCTTTCAACAAACATTGTATAATACTATTTAACAAATTCTTATATAACTTTTGAATATCAAGAATTAATTTTACACTCCCCTAGGCCGTTTTTCTCTAATTCAACATAGCTTTCATACGCCATTACCGAAAATGACATTAATTCACTTTTTTTGGCTAAGATCAAAGTGTAGTATCTGTTTCGATGGATACTGCACCCCATAGACTGGTATCGTCTTGGCCTTCGGGGCTTCATTCCGCCGGTCTATGGGTTTGTCCTGTGCAGTTCTAGGAGGTCAAATTCGATAGTAAATTCGAAATAATCTAATGTATTTATGTACTAATCCGATAAAAATGCAGTCACTGTAAACATCCCATAATCCCTTGCCGGATGTACCCGGTCTTGCCCTAAATTGTGTCCGGTTGTATCAGATCATCCAATAACTTCTGTCCGGATGCATCAATAACAACAGGAATCCTACGTTAAGAGTGTGTAGTGAAACAAGGGTTGCTCAATCACATCCGCACCTGTCCCATAATCCCTTGCCGGATGTACCCGGTCTTGCTCTAAATTGTGTCCGGTTATATCAGGTCATCATGACGTCAGAGAGTGGCAGATAATTTGAAAAAAAATGCAAAGTGGCGGGAATAAATTCACTCACACTACAACCTTTTAATAGACGCTAATATTCCTCCCACTCCCTTCCGTTATCATGATAGGCATTACCTCCTCCTTTCATGCCAAATTGGGGGGGGGGTGACGGCATTCGCCGGTGTGAGCGCCTCAGGCCAAACTTTTTCTTTGGGGGGTATTAAGCAAATCTATAATAAAGACCAATGTGCATTTATTTGTATCTATAATAAAGACCAATGTGCATTTATTTGTATCTATAATAAAGGCCAATGTGCATTTATTTGCATCTATAATAAAGACCAATGTGCATTTATTTGTATCTATAATAAAGACCAATGTGCATTTATTTGCATTTATTTGCATCTATAATAAAGGCCAATGTGCATTTATTTGTATCTATAATAAAGACCAATGTGCATTTATTTGCATCTATAATAAAGACCAATGTGCATTTATTTGTATCTATAATAAAGACCAATGTGCATTTATTTGCATTTATTTGCATCTATAATAAAGGCCAATGTGCATTTATTTGTATCTATAATAAAGACCAATGTGCATTTATTTGCATCTATAATAAAGACCAATGTGCATTTATTTGTATCTATAATAAAGACCAATGTGCATTTATTTGCATCTATAATAAAGGCCAATGTGCATTTATTTGTATCTATAATAAAGAGATTATTTTTAGGGGTCATGCCAAATTTTTTAGGGGTCCGGTCAAATTTTTTTTCTTCTTTTTTTGAACTTAAAATAATTCTCAGGGTTGTGGGACAATGAAAAAAAAAATTGGGGGGGGGGGGCTGGAGAGATTAGGGGGTAGGGGAAAATTTTAGGGGTCAGGCCAAATTTTTTAGGGGTCCGGCCAAATTTTTTTGTTTTTTTTTGTTTCGAAGTCAAAATATATCTCATGGTTGGGGGAGAGTGAAAAATTAGGGGGCTGGAGAGATTTAGGGGTCGGGGAAAATTTTAGGGGTCAAAACGAACTTTTTAGGGGTCAGGCCAAATTTTTTTGTTTTTTTTTTTTTTTTTTTGTTTTGAAGTCAAAATATATCTCATGGTTGGGGGAGAGTGAAAAATTAGGGGGCTGGAGAGATTTAGGGGTCGGGGAAAATTTTAGGGGTCAGGACGAATTTTTAGGGGTCAGGCCAAACTTTTTTTTTTTTTTTTTTTTTTTTTTTTTAAGCCAAAATATTTCTCAGGGTTGGGGGAGAGTGAAATATTAGGGGGTTGGAGAGATTTAGGGGTCGGGGAAAATTTTAGGGGTCAGGACGAACTTTTTAGGGGTCAGGCCAAATTTTTTCGTTTTTTTTTGTTTTGAAGTCAAAATATATCTCATGGTTGGGGGAGAGTGAAAAATTAGGGGGCTGGAGAGATTTAGGGGTCGGGGAAAATTTTAGGGGTCAGGACGAACTTTTTAGGGGTCAGGCCAAATTTTTTTGTTTTTTTTTTTTTTTTGTTTTGAAGTCAAAATATTTCTCAGGGTTGGGGGAGAGTGAAAAATTAGGGGGCTGGAGAGATTTAGGGGTCGGGGAAAATTTTAGGGGTCAAAACGAACTTTTTAGGAGTCAGGCCAAATTTTTTTGTTTTTTTTGTTTTTTTTTTGTTTTGAAGTCAAAATATACCTCATGGTTGTGGGAGAGTGAAAAATTAGGGGGCTGGAGAGATTTAGGGGTCGGGGAAAATTTTAGGGGTCAGGACGAACTTTTTAGGGGTCAGGCCAAATTTTTTTTTTTTTTTTTTTTTTTTTTTTTTAAGCCAAAATATTTCTCAGGGTTGGGGGAGAGTGAAATATTAGGGGGTTGGAGAGATTTAGGGGTCGGGGAAAATTTTAGGGGTCAGGACGAACTTTTTAGGGGTCAGGCCAAATTTTTTCGTTTTTTTTTGTTTTGAAGTCAAAATATATCTCATGGTTGGGGGAGAGTGAAAAATTAGGGGGCTGGAGAGATTTAGGGGTCGGGGAAAATTTTAGGGGTCAGGACGAACTTTTTAGGGGTCAGGCCAAATTTTTTTTTTTTTTTTTTTTTTTTGTTTTGAAGTCAAAATATTTCTCAGGGTTGGGGGAGAGTGAAAAATTAGGGGGCTGGAGAGATTTAGGGGTCGGGGAAAATTTTAGGGGTCAGGACGAACTTTTTAGGGGTCAGGCCAAATTTTTTTGTTTTTTTTTGTTTTGAAGTCAAAATATTTCTAATGGTGGGAGGAGAGTGAAAAATTAGGGGGCTGGAGAGATTTAGGGGTCGGGGACAATTTTAGGGGTCAGGACGAACTTTTTAGGGGTCAGGCCAAATTTTTTTTGTTTTTTTTTTGTTTTGAAGTCAAAATATTTCTCAGGGTTGGGAGAGAGTGAAAAATTAGGGGGCTAGAGAGATTTAGGGGTCGGGGAAAATTTTAGGGGTCAGGACGAACTTTTTAAGGGTCAGGCCAAATTTTTTTTTTTTTTTTTGTTTTGAAGTCAAAATATTTCTCAGGGTTGGGGGAGAGTGAAATATTAGGGGGTTGGAGAGATTTAGGGGTCGGGGAAAATTTTAGGGGTCAGGACGAACTTTTTAGGGGTCAGGCCAAATTTTTTTTGTTTTTTTTTTGTTTTGAAGTCAAAATATTTCTCAGGGTTGGGGGAGAGTGAAAAATTAGGGGGCTAGAGAGATTTAGGGGTCGGGGAAAATTTTAGGGGTCAGGACGAACTTTTTAAGGGTCAGGCCAAATTTTTTTGTTTTTTTTTGTTTTGAAGTCAAAATATTTCTCAGGTTTGGGGGAGAGTGAAAAATAAGGGGTCTGGAGAGATTTAGGGGTCGGGGAAAATTTTAGGGGTCAGGACGAACTTTTTAGGGGTCAGGCCAAATTTTTTTGTTTTTTTTTGTTTTGAAGTCAAATTATTTCTCATGGTTGGAGGAGAGTGAAAAATTAGGGGGCTGGAGAGATTTAGGGGTCGGGGACAATTTTAGGGGTCAGGACGCACTTTTTAGGGGTCAGGTAAAATTTTTTTGTTTTTTTTTGTTTTGAAGACAAAATATATCTCATGGTTGGGGGAGAGTGAAAAATTAGGGGGCTAGAGAGATTTAGGGGTCGGGGACAATTTTAGGGGTAAGGACGAACTTTTTAGGGGTCAGGCCAAATTTTTTTTTTTGTTTTTGTTTTTTTTTGTTTTGAAGTCAAAATATTTCTCAGGGTTGGGGGAGAGTGAAAAATTAGGGGGCTGGAGAGATTTAGGGGTCGGGGAAAATTTTAGGGGTCAGGACGAACTTTTTAGGGGTCCGGCCAAATTTTTTTGTTTTTTTTTTGTTTTTTTTTATTTTGAAGTCAAAATATTTCTCAGGGTTGGGGGAGAGTGAAAAATTAAGGGGCTGGAGAGATTTAGGGGTCGGGGAAAATTTTAGGGGTCAGGACGAACTTTTTAGGGGTCAGGCGATATTTTTTTGTTTTTTTTGTTTTGAAGTCAAAATATTTCTCAGGGTTGGAGGAGAGTGAAAAATTAGGGGGCTGGAGAGATTTAGGGGTCGGGGAAAATTTTAGGGGTCAGGACGAACTTTTTAGGGGTCAGGCCAAATTTTTTTGTTTTTTTTTGTTTTGAAGTCAAAATATATCTCATGGTTGGAGGAGAAAGAAAAATTAGGGGGCTGGAGAGATTTAGGGGTCGGGGAAAATTTTAGGGGTCAGGCCAAATTTTTTTTTTTTTTTTTGTTTTGAAGTAAAAATATTTCTCATGGTTGGGGGAGAGTGAAAAATAAGGAGGGTAGAGAGATTTAGGGGTCGGGGAAAATTTTAGGGGTCAGGACGAACTTTTTAGGGGTCAGGCCAAATTTTTTTGTTTTTTTTTGTTTTGAAGTCAAAATATTTCTAATGGTGGGAGGAGAGTGAAAAATTAGGGGGCTGGAGAGATTTAGGGGTCGGGGACAATTTTAGGGGTCAGGACGAACTTTTTAGGGGTCAGGCCAAATTTTTTTTGTTTTTTTTTTGTTTTGAAGTCAAAATATTTCTCAGGGTTGGGAGAGAGTGAAAAATTAGGGGGCTAGAGAGATTTAGGGGTCGGGGAAAATTTTAGGGGTCAAAACGAACTTTTTAGGGGTCAGGCCACATTTTTTTGTTTTTTTTGGGTTTTTTTGTTTTGAAGTCAAAATATATCTCATGGTTGGGGGAGAGTGAAAAATTAGGGGGCTGGAGAGATTTAGGGGTCGGGGAAAATTTTAGGGGTCAGGACGAACTTTTTAGGGGTCAGGCCAAATTTTTTTTTTTTTTTTGTTTTTTTTTTTTTAAGCCAAAATATTTCTCAGGGTTGGGGGAGAGTGAAATATTAGGGGGTTGGAGAGATTTAGGGGTCGGGGAAAATTTTAGGGGTCAGGACGAACTTTTTAGGGGTCAGGCCAAATTTTTTCGTTTTTTTTTTTTTGAAGTCAAAATATATCTCATGGTTGGGGGAGAGTGAAAAATTAGGGGGCTGGAGAGATTTAGGGGTTGGGGAAAATTTTAGGGGTCAGGACGAACTTTTTAGGGGTCAGGCCAAATTTTTTTTTTTTTTTTTTTTTTTTGTTTTGAAGTCAAAATATTTCTCAGGGTTGGTTGAGAGTGAAAAATTAGGGGGCTGGAGAGATTTAGGGGTCGGGGAAAATTTTAGGGGTCAAAACGAACTTTTTAGGGGTCAGGCCAAATTTTTTTGTTTTTTTTTGGTTTTTTTTTGTTTTGAAGTCAAAATATATCTCATGGTTGGGGGAGAGTGAAAAATTAGGGGGCTGGAGAGATTTAGGGGTCGGGGAAAATTTTAGGGGTCAGGACGAACTTTTTAGGGGTCAGGCCAAATTTTTTTTTTTTTTTGTTTTTTTTTTTTTAAGCCAAAATATTGCTCAGGGTTGGGGGAGAGTGAAATATTAGGGGGTTGGAGAGATTTAGGGGTCGGGGAAAATTTTAGGGGTCAGGACGAACTTTTTAGGGGTCAGGCCAAATTTTTTCGTTTTTTTTTGTTTTGAAGTCAAAATATATCTCATGGTTGGGGGAGAGTGAAAAATTAGGGGGCTGGAGAGATTTAGGGGTCGGGGAAAATTTTAGGGGTCAGGACGAACTTTTTAGGGGTCAGGCCAAATTTTTTTTTTTTTTTTTTTTTTTTGTTTTGAAGTCAAAATATTTCTCAGGGTTGGGGGAGAGTGAAAAATTAGGGGGCTGGAGAGATTTAGGGGTCGGGGAAAATTTTAGGGGTCAGGACGAACTTTTTAGGGGTCAGGCCAAATTTTTTTGTTTTTTTTTGTTTTGAAGTCAAAATATTTCTAATGGTGGGAGGAGAGTGAAAAATTAGGGGGCTGGAGAGATTTAGGGGTCGGGGACAATTTTAGGGGTCAGGACGAACTTTTTAGGTGTCAGGCCAAATTTTTTTTGTTTTTTTTTTGTTTTGAAGTCAAAATATTTCTCAGGGTTGGGAGAGAGTGAAAAATTAGGGGGCTAGAGGGATTTAGGGGTCGGGGAAAATTTTAGGGGTCAGGACGAACTTTTTAAGGGTCAGGCCAAATTTTTTTGTTTTTTTTTTGTTTTGAAGTCAAAATATTTCTCAGGGTTGGGGGAGAGTGAAATATTAGGGGGTTGGAGAGATTTAGGGGTCGGGGAAAATTTTAGGGGTCAGGACGAACTTTTTAGGGGTCAGGCCAAATTTTTTTTGTTTTTTTTTTGTTTTGAAGTCAAAATATTTCTCAGGGTTGGGGGAGAGTGAAAAATTAGGGGGCTAGAGAGATTTAGGGGTCGGGGAAAATTTTAGGGGTCAGGACGAACTTTTTAAGGGTCAGGCCAAATTTTTTTGTTTTTTTTTTGTTTTGAAGTCAAAATATTTCTCAGGTTTGGGGGAGAGTGAAAAATAAGGGGTCTGGAGAGATTTAGGGGTCGGGGAAAATTTTAGGGGTCAGGACGAACTTTTTAGGGGTCAGGCCAAATTTTTTTGTTTTTTTTTGTTTTGAAGTCAAATTATTTCTCATGGTTGGAGGAGAGTGAGAAATTAGGGGGCTGGAGAGATTTAGGGGTCGGGGACAATTTTAGGGGTCAGGACGCACTTTTTAGGGGTCAGGTAAAAATTTTTTGTTTTTTTTTGTTTTGAAGTCAAAATATATCTCATGGTTTGGGGAGAGTGAAAAATTAGGGGGCTAGAGAGATTTAGGGGTCGGGGACAATTTTAGGGGTCAGGACGAACTTTTTAGGGGTCAGGCCAAATTTTTTTTTTTGTTTTTGTTTTTTTTTGTTTTGAAGTCAAAATATTTCTCAGGGTTGGGTGAGAGTGAAAAATTAGGGGGCTGGAGAGATTTAGGGGTCGGGGAAAATTTTAGGGGTCAGGACGAACTTTTTAGGGGTCAGGCCAAATTTTTTTTGTTTTTTTTTTGTTTTGAAGTCAAAATATTTCTCAGGGTTGGGGGAGAGTGAAAAATTAGGGGGCTAGAGAGATTTAGGGGTCGGGGAAAATTTTAGGGGTCAGGACGAACTTTTTAAGGGTCAGGCTAAATTTTTTTGTTTTTTTTTTGTTTTGAAGTCAAAATATTTCTCAGGTTTGGGGGAGAGTGAAAAATAAGGGGTCTGGAGAGATTTAGGGGTCGGGGAAAATTTTAGGGGTCAGGACGAACTTTTTAGGGGTCAGGCCAAATTTTTTTGTTTTTTTTTGTTTTGAAGTCAAATTATTTCTCATGGTTGGAGGAGAGTGAAAAATTAGGGGGCTGGAGAGATTTAGGGGTCGGGGACAATTTTAGGGGTCAGGACGCACTTTTTAGGGGTCTAGTAAAATTTTTTTGTTTTTTTTTGTTTTGAAGTCAAAATATATCTCATGGTTGGGGGAGAGTGAAAAATTAGGGGGCTAGAGAGATTTAGGGGTCGGGGACAATTTTAGGGGTCAGGACGAACTTTTTAGGGGTCAGGCCAAATTTTTTTTTTTGTTTTTGTTTTTTTTTGTTTTGAAGTCAAAATATTTCTCAGGGTTGGGGGAGAGTGAAAAATTAGGGGGCTGGAGAGATTTAGGGGTCGGGGAAAATTTTAGGGGTCAGGACGAACTTTTTAGGGGTCCGGCCAAATTTTTTTGTTTTTTTTTTGTTTTTTTTTATTTTGAAGTCAAAATATTTCTCAGGGTTGGGGAAGAGTGAAAAATTAAGGGGCTGGAGAGATTTAGGGGTCGGGGAAAATTTTAGGGGTCAGGACGAACTTTTTAGGGGTCAGGCCAAATTTTTTTGTTTTTTTTTGTTTTGAAGTCAAAATATTTCTCAGGGTTGGAGGAGAGTGAAAAATTAGGCGGCTGAAGAGATTTAGGGGTCGGGGAAAATTTTAGGGGTCAGGACGAACTTTTTAGGGGTCAGGCCAAATTTTTTTGTTTTTTTTTGTTTTGAAGTCAAAATATATCTCATGGTTGGAGGAGAAAGAAAAATTAGGGGGCTGGAGAGATTTAGGGGTCGGGGAAAATTTTAGGGGTCAGGACGAACTTTTTAGGGGTCAGGCCAAATTTTTTTTTTTTTTTTGTTTTTTTTTTTTTAAGCCAAAATATTTCTCAGGGTTGGGGGAGAGTGAAATATTAGGGGGTTGGAGAGATTTAGGGGTCGGGGAAAATTTTAGGGGTCAGGACGAACTTTTTAGGGGTCAGGCCAAATTTTTTCGTTTTTTTTTGTTTTGAAGTCAAAATATATCTCATGGTTGGGGGAGAGTGAAAAATTAGGGGGCTGGAGAGATTTAGGGGTCGGGGAAAATTTTAGGGGTCAGGACGAACTTTTTAGGGGTCAGGCCAAATTTTTTTTTTTTTTTTTTTTTTTTGTTTTGAAGTCAAAATATTTCTCAGGGTTGGGGGAGAGTGAAAAATTAGGGGGCTGGAGAGATTTAGGGGTCGGGGAAAATTTTAGGGGTCAAAACGAACTTTTTAGGAGTCAGGCCAAATTTTTTTGTTTTTTTTGGTTTTTTTTTGTTTTGAAGTCAAAATATACCTCATGGTTGGGGGAGAGTGAAAAATTAGGGGGCTGGAGAGATTTAGGGGTCGGGGAAAATTTTAGGGGTCAGGACGAACTTTTTAGGGGTCAGGCCAAATTTTTTTTTTTTTTTTTTTTTATTTTTTTAAGCCAAAATATTTCTCAGGGTTGGGGGAGAGTGAAATATTAGGGGGTTGGAGAGATTTAGGGGTCGGGGAAAATTTTAGGGGTCAGGACGAACTTTTTAGGGGTCAGGCCAAATTTTTTCGTTTTTTTTTGTTTTGAAGTCAAAATATATCTCATGGTTGGGGGAGAGTGAAAAATTAGGGGGCTGGAGAGATTTAGGGGTCGGGGAAAATTTTAGGGGTCAGGACGAACTTTTTAGGGGTCAGGCCAAATTTTTTTTTTTTTTTTTTTTTTGTTTTGAAGTCAAAATATTTCTCAGGGTTGGGGGAGAGTGAAAAATTAGGGGGCTGGAGAGATTTAGGGGTCGGGGAAAATTTTAGGGGTCAGGACGAACTTTTTAGGGGTCAGGCCAAATTTTTTTGTTTTTTTTTGTTTTGAAGTCAAAATACTTCTAATGGTGGGAGGAGAGTGAAAAATTAGGGGGCTGGAGAGATTTAGGGGTCGGGGACAATTTTAGGGGTCAGGACGAACTTTTTAGGGGTCAGGCCAAATTTTTTTTGTTTTTTTTTTGTTTTGAAGTCAAAATATTTCTCAGGGTTGGGAGAGAGTGAAAAATTAGGGGGCTAGAGAGATTTAGGGGTCGGGGAAAATTTTAGGGGTCACGACGAACTTTTTAAGGGTCAGGCCAAATTTTTTTGTTTTTTTTTGTTTTGAAGTCAAAATATTTCTCAGGTTTGGGGGAGAGTGAAAAATAAGGGGTCTGGAGAGATTTAGGGGTCGGGGAAAATTTTAGGGGTCAGGACGAACTTTTTAGGGGTCAGGCCAAATTTTTTTGTTTTTTTTTGTTTTGAAGTCAAATTATTTCTCATGGTTGGAGGAGAGTGAAAAATTAGGGGGCTGGAGAGATTTAGGGGTCGGGGACAATTTTAGGGGTCAGGACGCACTTTTTAGGGGTCAGGTAAAATTTTGTTGTTTTTTTTTGTTTTGAAGACAAAATATATCTCATGGTTGGGGGAGAGTGAAAAATTAGGGGGCTAGAGAGATTTAGGGGTCGGGGACAATTTTAGGGGTAAGGACGAACTTTTTAGGGGTCAGGCCAAATTTTTTTTTTTGTTTTTGTTTTTTTTTGTTTTGAAGTCAAAATATTTCTCAGGGTTGGGGGAGAGTGAAAAATTAGGGGGCTGGAGAGATTTAGGGGTCGGGGAAAATTTTAGGGGTCAGGACGAACTTTTTAGGGGTCCGGCCAAATTTTTTATTTTTTTTATTTTTTTTATTTTGAAGTCAAAATATTTCTCAGGGTTGGGGGAGAGTGAAAAATTAAGGGGCTGGAGAGATTTAGGGGTCGGGGAAAATTTTAGGGGTCAGGACGAACTTTTTAGGGGTCAGGCCAAATTTTTTTGTTTTTTTTTGTTTTGAAGTCAAAATATTTCTCAGGGTTGGAGGAGAGTGAAAAATTAGGGGGCTGGAGAGATTTAGGGGTCGGGGAAAATTTTAGGGGTCAGGACGAACTTTTTAGGGGTCAGGCCAAATTTTTTTGTTTTTTTTTGTTTTGAAGTCAAAATATATCTCATGGTTGGAGGAGAAAGAAAAATTAGGGGGCTGGAGAGATTTAGGGGTCGGGGAAAATTTTAGGGGTCAGGCCAAATTTTTTTGTTTTTTTTTGTTTTGAAGTAAAAATATTTCTCATGGTTGGGTGAGAGTGAAAAATAAGGAGGGTAGAGAGATTTAGGGGTCGGGGAAAATTTTAGGGGTCAGGACGAACTTTTTAGGGGTCAGGCCAAATTTTTTTGTTTTTTTTTGTTTTGAAGTCAAAATATTTCTAATGGTGGGAGGAGAGTGAAAAATTAGGGGGCTGGAGAGATTTAGGGGTCGGGGACAATTTTAGGGGTCAGGACGAACTTTTTAGGGGTCAGGCCAAATTTTTTTTGTTTTTTTTTTGTTTTGAAGTCAAAATATTTCTCAGGGTTGGGAGAGAGTGAAAAATTAGGGGGCTAGAGAGATTTAGGGGTCGGGGAAAATTTTAGGGGTCAAAACGAACTTTTTAGGGGTCAGGCCACATTTTTTTGTTTTTTTTGGGTTTTTTTTGTTTTGAAGTCAAAATATATCTCATGGTTGGGGGAGAGTGAAAAATTAGGGGGCTGGAGAGATTTAGGGGTCGGGGAAAATTTTAGGGGTCAGGACGAACTTTTTAGGGGTCAGGCCAAATTTTTTTTTTTTTTTTTTTTTTTTGTTTTGAAGTCAAAATATTTCTCAGGGTTGGTTGAGAGTGAAAAATTAGGGGGCTGGAGAGATTTAGGGGTCGGGGAAAATTTTAGGGGTCAAAACGAACTTTTTAGGGGTCAGGCCAAATTTTTTTGTTTTTTTTGGGTTTTTTTTGTTTTGAAGTCAAAATATATCTCATGGTTGGGGGAGAGTGAAAAATTAGGGGGCTGGAGAGATTTAGGGGTCGGGGAAAATTTTAGGGGTCAGGACGAACTTTTTAGGGGTCAGGCCAAATTTTTTTTTTTTTTTTGTTTTTTTTTTTTTAAGCCAAAATATTTCTCAGGGTTGGGGGAGAGTGAAATATTAGGGGGTTGGAGAGATTTAGGGGTCGGGGAAAATTTTATGGGTCAGGACGAACTTTTTAGGGGTCAGGCCAAATTTTTTCGTTTTTTTTTGTTTTGAAGTCAAAATATATCTCATGGTTGGGGGAGAGTGAAAAATTAGGGGGCTGGAGAGATTTAGGGGTCGGGGAAAATTTTAGGGGTCAGGACGAACTTTTTAGGGGTCAGGCCAAATTTTTTTTTTTTTTTTTTTTTTTTGTTTTGAAGTCAAAATATTTCTCAGGGTTGGGGGAGAGTGAAAAATTAGGGGGCTGGAGAGATTTAGGGGTCGGGGAAAATTTTAGGGGTCAGGACGAACTTTTTAGGGGTCAGGCCAAATTTTTTTGTTTTTTTTTGTTTTGAAGTCAAAATATTTCTAATGGTGGGAGGAGAGTGAAACATTAGGGGGCTGGAGAGATTTAGGGGTCGGGGACAATTTTAGGGGTCAGGACGAACTTTTTAGGTGTCAGGCCAAATTTTTTTTGTTTTTTTTTTGTTTTGAAGTCAAAATATTTCTCAGGGTTGGGAGAGAGTGAAAAATTAGGGGGCTAGAGAGATTTAGGGGTCGGGGAAAATTTTAGGGGTCAGGACGAACTTTTTAAGGGTCAGGCCAAATTTTTTTGTTTTTTTTTTGTTTTGAAGTCAAAATATTTCTCAGGGTTGGGGGAGAGTGAAATATTAGGGGGTTGGAGAGATTTAGGGGTCGGGGAAAATTTTAGGGGTCAGGACGAACTTTTTAGGGGTCAGGCCAAATTTTTTTTGTTTTTTTTTTGTTTTGAAGTCAAAATATTTCTCAGGGTTGGGGGAGAGTGAAAAATTAAGGGGCTGGAGAGATTTAGGGGTCGGGGAAAATTTTAGGGGTCAGGACGAACTTTTTAGGGGTCAGGCCAAATTTTTTTGTTTTTTTTTGTTTTGAAGTCAAAATATTTCTCAGGGTTGGAGGAGAGTGAAAAATTAGGCGGCTGGAGAGATTTAGGGGTCGGGGAAAATTTTAGGGGTCAGGACGAACTTTTTAGGGGTCAGGCCAAATTTTTTTTTTTTTTTTGTTTTGAAGTCAAAATATATCTCATGGTTGGGGGAGAGTGAAAAATTAGGGGGCTGGAGAGATTTAGGGGTCGGGGAAAATTTTAGGGGTCAGGACGAACTTTTTAGGGGTCAGGCCAAATTTTTTTTTTTTTTTTTTTTTTTTGTTTTGAAGTCAAAATATTTCTCAGGGTTGGGGGAGAGTGAAATATTAGGGGGTTGGAGAGATTTAGGGGTCGGGGAAAATTTTAGGGGCCAGGACGAACTTTTTAGGGGTCAGGCCAAAATTTTTTTGTTTTTTTTTTGTTTTGAAGTCAAAATATTTCTCAGGGTTGGGGGAGAGTGAAAAATTAGGGGGCTAGAGAGATTTAGGGGTCGGGGAAAATTTTAGGGGTCAGGACGAACTTTTTAAGGGTCAGGCCAAATTTTTTTGTTTTTTTTTTGTTTTGAAGTCAAAATATTTCTCAGGTTTGGGGGAGAGTGAAAAATCAGGGGTCTGGAGAGATTTAGGGGTCGGGGAAAATTTTAGGGGTCAGGACGAACTTTTTAGGGGTCAGGCCAAATTTTTTTGTTTTTTTTTGTTTTGAAGTCAAATTATTTCTCATGGTTGGAGGAGAGTGAGAAATTAGGGGGCTGGAGAGATTTAGGGGTCGGGGACAATTTTAGGGGTCAGGACGCACTTTTTAGGGGTCAGGTAAAATTTTTTTGTTTTTTTTTGTTTTGAAGTCAAAATATATCTCATGGTTGGGGGAGAGTGAAAAATTAGGGGGCTAGAGAGATTTAGGGGTCGGGGACAATTTTAGGGGTCAGGACGAACTTTTTAGGGGTCAGGCCAAATTTTTTTTTTTGTTTTTGTTTTTTTTTGTTTTGAAGTCAAAATATTTCTCAGGGTTGGGGGAGAGTGAAAAATTAGGGGGCTGGAGAGATTTAGGGGTCGGGGAAAATTTTAGGGGTCAGGACGAACTTTTTAGGGGTCAGGCCAAATTTTTTTGTTTTTTTTGTTTTGAAGTCAAAATATTTCTCAGGGTTGGAGGAGAGTGAAAAATTAGGCGGCTGGAGAGATTTAGGGGTCGGGGAAAATTTTAGGGGTCAGGACGAACTTTTTAGGGGTCAGGCAAAATTTTTTTGTTTTTTTTTGTTTTGAAGTCAAAATATATCTCATGGTTGGAGGAGAAAGAAAAATTAGGGGGCTGGAGAGATTTAGCGGTCGGGGAAAATTTTAGGGGTCAGGCCAAATTTTTTTGTTTTTTTTTGTTTTTTTTTGTTTTGAAGTCAAAATATTTCTCATGGTTGGGGGAGAGTGAAAAATAAGGAGGGTAGAGAGATTTAGGGGTCGGGGAAAATTTTAGGGGTCAGGACGAACTTTTTAGGGGTCAGGCCTAATTTTTTTGTTTTTTTTTGTTTTTTTTTGTTTTGAAGTCAAAATATTTCTCAGGGTTGGGGGAGAGTGAAAAATTAGGGAGCTAGAGAGATTTAGGGGTCGGGGAAAATTTTAGGGGTCAGGACGAACTTTTTAGGGGTCAGGCCAAATTTTTTTGTTTTTTTTTGTTTTGAAGTCAAATTATTTCTTATGGTTGGAGGAGAGTGAAAAATTAGGGGGCTGGAGAGATTTAGGGGTCGGGGAAAATTTTAGGGGTCAGGACGAACTTTTTAGGGGTCAGGCCAAATTTTTTTGTTTTTTTTTGTTTTGAAGTCAAAATATATCTCATGGTTGGAGGAGAAAGAAAAATTAGGGGGCTGGAGAGATTTAGGGGTCGGGGAAAATTTTAGGGGTCAGGCCAAATTTTTTTGTTTTTTTTTGTTTTGAAGTAAAAATATTTCTCATGGTTGGGTGAGAGTGAAAAATAAGGAGGGTAGAGAGATTTAGGGGTCGGGGAAAATTTTAGGGGTCAGGACGAACTTTTTAGGGGTCAGGCCAAATTTTTTTGTTTTTTTTTGTTTTGAAGTCAAAATATTTCTAATGGTGGGAGGAGAGTGAAAAATTAGGGGGCTGGAGAGATTTAGGGGTCGGGGACAATTTTAGGGGTCAGGACGAACTTTTTAGGGGTCAGGCCAAATTTTTTTTGTTTTTTTTTTGTTTTGAAGTCAAAATATTTCTCAGGGTTGGGAGAGAGTGAAAAATTAGGGGGCTAGAGAGATTTAGGGGTCGGGGAAAATTTTAGGGGTCAAAACGAACTTTTTAGGGGTCAGGCCACATTTTTTTGTTTTTTTTGGGTTTTTTTTGTTTTGAAGTCAAAATATATCTCATGGTTGGGGGAGAGTGAAAAATTAGGGGGCTGGAGAGATTTAGGGGTCGGGGAAAATTTTAGGGGTCAGGACGAACTTTTTAGGGGTCAGGCCAAATTTTTTTTTTTTTTTTTTTTTTTTGTTTTGAAGTCAAAATATTTCTCAGGGTTGGTTGAGAGTGAAAAATTAGGGGGCTGGAGAGATTTAGGGGTCGGGGAAAATTTTAGGGGTCAAAACGAACTTTTTAGGGGTCAGGCCAAATTTTTTTGTTTTTTTTGGGTTTTTTTTGTTTTGAAGTCAAAATATATCTCATGGTTGGGGGAGAGTGAAAAATTAGGGGGCTGGAGAGATTTAGGGGTCGGGGAAAATTTTAGGGGTCAGGACGAACTTTTTAGGGGTCAGGCCAAATTTTTTTTTTTTTTTTGTTTTTTTTTTTTTAAGCCAAAATATTTCTCAGGGTTGGGGGAGAGTGAAATATTAGGGGGTTGGAGAGATTTAGGGGTCGGGGAAAATTTTAGGGGTCAGGACGAACTTTTTAGGGGTCAGGCCAAATTTTTTCGTTTTTTTTTGTTTTGAAGTCAAAATATATCTCATGGTTGGGGGAGAGTGAAAAATTAGGGGGCTGGAGAGATTTAGGGGTCGGGGAAAATTTTAGGGGTCAGGACGAACTTTTTAGGGGTCAGGCCAAATTTTTTTTTTTTTTTTTTTTTTTTGTTTTGAAGTCAAAATATTTCTCAGGGTTGGGGGAGAGTGAAAAATTAGGGGGCTGGAGAGATTTAGGGGTCGGGGAAAATTTTAGGGGTCAGGACGAACTTTTTAGGGGTCAGGCCAAATTTTTTTGTTTTTTTTTGTTTTGAAGTCAAAATATTTCTAATGGTGGGAGGAGAGTGAAACATTAGGGGGCTGGAGAGATTTAGGGGTCGGGGACAATTTTAGGGGTCAGGACGAACTTTTTAGGTGTCAGGCCAAATTTTTTTTGTTTTTTTTTTGTTTTGAAGTCAAAATATTTCTCAGGGTTGGGAGAGAGTGAAAAATTAGGGGGCTAGAGAGATTTAGGGGTCGGGGAAAATTTTAGGGGTCAGGACGAACTTTTTAAGGGTCAGGCCAAATTTTTTTGTTTTTTTTTTGTTTTGAAGTCAAAATATTTCTCAGGGTTGGGGGAGAGTGAAATATTAGGGGGTTGGAGAGATTTAGGGGTCGGGGAAAATTTTAGGGGTCAGGACGAACTTTTTAGGGGTCAGGCTAAATTTTTTTTGTTTTTTTTTTGTTTTGAAGTCAAAATATTTCTCAGGGTTGGGGGAGAGTGAAAAATTAAGGGGCTGGAGAGATTTAGGGGTCGGGGAAAATTTTAGGGGTCAGGACGAACTTTTTAGGGGTCAGGCCAAATTTTTTTGTTTTTTTTTGTTTTGAAGTCAAAATATTTCTCAGGGTTGGAGGAGAGTGAAAAATTAGGCGGCTGGAGAGATTTAGGGGTCGGGGAAAATTTTAGGGGTCAGGACGAACTTTTTAGGGGTCAGGCCAAATTTTTTTTTTTTTTTGTTTTGAAGTCAAAATATATCTCATGGTTGGGGGAGAGTGAAAAATTAGGGGGCTGGAGAGATTTAGGGGTCGGGGAAAATTTTAGGGGTCAGGACGAACTTTTTAGGGGTCAGGCCAAATTTTTTTTTTTTTTTTTTTTTTTTGTTTTGAAGTCAAAATATTTCTCAGGGTTGGGGGAGAGTGAAATATTAGGGGGTTGGAGAGATTTAGGGGTCGGGGAAAATTTTAGGGGCCAGGACGAACTTTTTAGGGGTCAGGCCAAAATTTTTTTGTTTTTTTTTTGTTTTGAAGTCAAAATATTTCTCAGGGTTGGGGGAGAGTGAAAAATTAGGGGGCTAGAGAGATTTAGGGGTCGGGGAAAATTTTAGGGGTCAGGACGAACTTTTTAAGGGTCAGGCCAAATTTTTTTGTTTTTTTTTTGTTTTGAAGTCAAAATATTTCTCAGGTTTGGGGGAGAGTGAAAAATCAGGGGTCTGGAGAGATTTAGGGGTCGGGGAAAATTTTAGGGGTCAGGACGAACTTTTTAGGGGTCAGGCCAAATTTTTTTGTTTTTTTTTGTTTTGAAGTCAAATTATTTCTCATGGTTGGAGGAGAGTGAGAAATTAGGGGGCTGGAGAGATTTAGGGGTCGGGGACAATTTTAGGGGTCAGGACGCACTTTTTAGGGGTCAGGTAAAATTTTTTTGTTTTTTTTTGTTTTGAAGTCAAAATATATCTCATGGTTGGGGGAGAGTGAAAAATTAGGGGGCTAGAGAGATTTAGGGGTCGGGGACAATTTTAGGGGTCAGGACGAACTTTTTAGGGGTCAGGCCAAATTTTTTTTTTTGTTTTTGTTTTTTTTTGTTTTGAAGTCAAAATATTTCTCAGGGTTGGGGGAGAGTGAAAAATTAGGGGGCTGGAGAGATTTAGGGGTCGGGGAAAATTTTAGGGGTCAGGACGAACTTTTTAGGGGTCAGGCCAAATTTTTTTGTTTTTTTTGTTTTGAAGTCAAAATATTTCTCAGGGTTGGAGGAGAGTGAAAAATTAGGCGGCTGGAGAGATTTAGGGGTCGGGGAAAATTTTAGGGGTCAGGACGAACTTTTTAGGGGTCAGGCAAAATTTTTTTGTTTTTTTTTGTTTTGAAGTCAAAATATATCTCATGGTTGGAGGAGAAAGAAAAATTAGGGGGCTGGAGAGATTTAGCGGTCGGGGAAAATTTTAGGGGTCAGGCCAAATTTTTTTGTTTTTTTTTGTTTTTTTTTGTTTTGAAGTCAAAATATTTCTCATGGTTGGGGGAGAGTGAAAAAAAAGGAGGGTAGAGAGATTTAGGGGTCGGGGAAAATTTTAGGGGTCAGGACGAACTTTTTAGGGGTCAGGCCTAATTCTTTTGTTTTTTTTTGTTTTTTTTTGTTTTGAAGTCAAAATATTTCTCAGGGTTGGGGGAGAGTGAAAAATTAGGGAGCTAGAGAGATTTAGGGGTCGGGGAAAATTTTAGGGGTCAGGACGAACTTTTTAGGGGTCAGGCCAAATTTTTTTGTTTTTTTTTGTTTTGAAGTCAAATTATTTCTTATGGTTGGAGGAGAGTGAAAAATTAGGGGGCTGGAGAGATTTAGGGGTCGGGGAAAATTTTAGGGGGCAGGACGCACTTTTTAGGGTTCAGGCCAAATTTTTTTGTTTTTTTTTGTTTTGAAGTCAAAATATTTCTAATGGTGGGAGGAGAGTGAAAAATTAGGGGGCTGGAGAGATTTAGGGGTCGGGGACAATTTTAGGGGTCAGGACGAACTTTTTAGGGGTCAGGCCTAATTTTTTTTGTTTTTTTTTTGTTTTGAAGTCAAAATATTTCTCAGGGTTGGGGGAGAGTGAAAAATTAAGGGGCTAGAGAGATTTAGGGGTCGGGGAAAATTTTAGGGGTCAGGACGAACTTTTTAAGGGTCAGGCCAAATTTTTTTGTTTTTTTTTGTTTTGAAGTCAAAATATTTCTCAGGGTTGGGGGAGAGTGAAATATTAGGGGGTTGGAGAGATTTAGGGGTCGGGGAAAATTTTAGGGGTCAGGACGAACTTTTTAGGGGTCAGGCCAAATTTTTTTTGTTTTTTTTGTTTTTTTTTGTTTTGAAGTCAAAATATTTCTCAGGGTTGGGGGAGAGTGAAAAATTAGGGGGCTAGAGAGATTTAGGGGTCGGGGAAAATTTTAGGGGTCAGGACGAACTTTTTAAGGGTCAGGCCAAATTTTTTTGTTTTTTTTTTGTTTTGAAGTCAAAATATTTCTCAGGTTTGGGGGAGAGTGAAAAATAAGGGGTCTGGAGAGATTTAGGGGTCGGGGAAAATTTTAGGGGTCAGGACGAACTTTTTAGGGGTCAGGCCAAATTTTTTTGTTTTTTTTTGTTTTGAAGTCAAATTATTTCTCATGGTTGGAGGAGAGTGAAAAATTAGGGGGCTGGAGAGATTTAGGGGTCGGGGACAATTTTAGGGGTCAGGACGCACTTTTTAGGGGTCAGGTAAAATTTTTTTGTTTTTTTTTGTTTTGAAGTCAAAATATATCTCATGGTTGGGGGAGAGTGAAAAATTAGGGGGCTAGAGAGATTTAGGGGTCGGGGACAATTTTAGGGGTCAGGACGAACTTTTTAGGGGTCAGGCCAAATTTTTTTTTTTGTTTTTGTTTTTTTTTGTTTTGAAGTCAAAATATTTCTCAGGGTTGGGGGAGAGTGAAAAATTAGGGGGCTGGAGAGATTTAGGGGTCGGGGAAAATTTTAGGGGTCAGGACGAACTTTTTAAGGGTCCGGCCAAATTTTTTTTTTTTTTTTTGTTTTGAAGTCAAAATATTTCTCAGGGTTGGAGGAGAGTGAAAAATTAGGGGGCTGGAGAGATTTAGGGGTCGGGGAAAATTTTAGGGGTCAGGACGAACTTTTTAGGGGTCAGGCCAAATTTTTTTGTTTTTTTTTGTTTTGAAGTCAAAATATATCTCATGGTTGGAGGAGAAAGAAAAATTAGGGGGCTGGAGAGATTTAGGGGTCGGGGAAAATTTTAGGGGTCAGGCCAAATTTTTTTGTTTTTTTTTGTTTTGAAGTCAAAATATTTCTCATGGTTGGGGGAGAGTGAAAAATAAGGGGGCTAGAGAGATTTAGGGGTCGGGGAAAATTTTAGGGGTCAGGACGAACTTTTTAGGGGTCAGGCCTAATTTTTTTGTTTTTTTTTGTTTTTTTTTTGTTTTGAAGTCAAAATATTTCTCAGGGTTGGGGGAGAGTGAAAAATTAGGGAGCTGGAGAGATTTAGGGCTCGGGGAAAATTTTAGGGGTCAGGACGAACTTTTTAGGGGTCAGGCTAAATTTTTTGGTTTTTTTTTGTTTTGAAGTCAAATTATTTCTTATGGTTGGAGGAGAGTGAAAAATTAGGGGGCTGGAGAGATTTAGGGGTCGGGGAAAATTTTAGGGGGCAGGACGCACTTTTTAGGGTTCAGGCCAAATTTTTTTGTTTTTTTTTTGTCTTGAAGTCAAAATATATCTCATGGTTGGGGGAGAGTGAAAAATTAGGCGGCTAGAGAGATTTAGGGGTCGGGGACAATTTTAGGGGTCAGGACGAACTTTTTAGGGGTCAGGCAAAATTTTTTTGTTTTTTTTTGTTTTGAAGTCAAAATATATCTCATGGTTGGAGGAGAAAGAAAAATTAGGGGGCTGGAGAGATTTAGGGGTCGGGGAAAATTTTAGGGGTCAGGCCAAATTTTTTTGTTTTTTTTTGTTTTGAAGTCAAAATATTTCTCATGGTTGGGGGAGAGTGAAAAATAAGGGGGCTAGAGAGATTTAGGGGTCGGGGAAAATTTTAGGGGTCAGGACGAACTTTTTAGGGGTCAGGCCTAATTTTTTTTGTTTTTTTTTGTTTTTTTTTGTTTTGAAGTCAAAATATTTCTCAGGGTTGGGGAGAGTGAAAAATTAGGGAGCTGGAGAGATTTAGGGGTCGGGGAAAATTTTAGGGGTCAGGACGAACTTTTTAGGGGTCAGGCCAAATTTTTTTGTTTTTTTTTGTTTTGAAGTCAAATTATTTCTTATGGTTGGAGGAGAGTGAAAAATTAGGGGGCTGGAGAGATTTAGGGGTCGGGGAAAATTTTAGGGGGCAGGACGCACTTTTTAGGGTTCAGGCCAAATTTTTTTGTTTTTTTTTTGTCTTGAAGTCAAAATATATCTCATGGTTGGGGGAGAGTGAAAAATTAGGCGGCTAGAGAGATTTAGGGGTCGGGGACAATTTTAGGGGTCAGGACGAACTTTTTAGGGGTCAGGCAAAATTTTTTTGTTTTTTTTTGTTTTGAAGTCAAAATATATCTCATGGTTGGAGGAGAAAGAAAAATTAGGGGGCTGGAGAGATTTAGGGGTCGGGGAAAATTTTAGGGGTCAGGCCAAATTTTTTTGTTTTTTTTTTGTTTTGAAGTCAAAATATTTCTCATGGTTGGGGGAGAGTGAAAAATAAGGGGGCTAGAGAGATTTAGGGGTCGGGGAAAATTTTAGGGGTCAGGACGAACTTTTTAGGGGTCAGGCCTAATTTTTTTGTTTTTTTTTGTTTTTTTTTGTTTTGAAGTCAAAATATTTCTCAGGGTTGGGGGAGAGTGAAAAATTAGGGAGCTGGAGAGATTTAGGGGTCGGGGAAAATTTTAGGGGTCAGGACGAACTTTTTAGGGGTCAGGCCAAATTTTTTTGTTTTTTTTTGTTTTGAACTCAAATTATTTCTTATGGTTGGAGGAGAGTGAAAAATTAGGGGGCTGGAGAGATTTAGGGGTCGGGGAAAATTTTAGGGGGCAGGACGCACTTTTTAGGGTTCAGGCCAAATTTTTTTGTTTTTTTTTTGTCTTGAAGTCAAAATATATCTCATGGTTGGGGGAGAGTGAAAAATTAGGCGGCTAGAGAGATTAAGGGTCGGGGACAATTTTAGGGGTCAGGACGAACTTTTTAAGGGTCAGGCCAAATTCTTTTTTTTTTTTTTTTTTTTTTGTTTTGAAGTCAAAATATTTCTCAGGGTTGGGGGAGAGTGAAAAATTAGGGGGCTGGAGAGATTTAGGGGTCGGGGAAAATTTTAGGGGTCAGGACGAACTTTTTAGGGGTCAGGCCAAATTTTTTTGTTTTTTTTTGTTTTGAAGTCAAATTATTTCTCATGGTTGGAGGAGAGTGAAAAATTAGGGGGCTGGAGAGATTTAGGGGTCGGGGAAAATTTTAGGGGTCAGGACGAACTTTTTAGGGGTCAGGCCTAATTTTTTTGTTTTTTTTTGTTTTTTTTTTGTTTTGAAGTCAAAATATTTCTCAGGGTTGGGGGAGAGTGAAAAATTAGGGAGCTGGAGAGATTTAGGGCTCGGGGAAAATTTTAGGGGTCAGGACGAACTTTTTAGGGGTCAGGCTAAATTTTTTGGTTTTTTTTTGTTTTGAAGTCAAATTATTTCTTATGGTTGGAGGAGAGTGAAAAATTAGGGGGCTGGAGAGATTTAGGGGTCGGGGAAAATTTTAGGGGGCAGGACGCACTTTTTAGGGTTCAGGCCAAATTTTTTTGTTTTTTTTTTGTCTTGAAGTCAAAATATATCTCATGGTTGGGGGAGAGTGAAAAATTAGGCGGCTAGAGAGATTTAGGGGTCGGGGACAATTTTAGGGGTCAGGACGAACTTTTTAGGGGTCAGGCAAAATTTTTTTGTTTTTTTTTGTTTTGAAGTCAAAATATATCTCATGGTTGGAGGAGAAAGAAAAATTAGGGGGCTGGAGAGATTTAGGGGTCGGGGAAAATTTTAGGGGTCAGGCCAAATTTTTTTGTTTTTTTTTGTTTTGAAGTCAAAATATTTCTCATGGTTGGGGGAGAGTGAAAAATAAGGGGGCTAGAGAGATTTAGGGGTCGGGGAAAATTTTAGGGGTCAGGACGAACTTTTTAGGGGTCAGGCCTCATTTTTTTTGTTTTTTTTTGTTTTTTTTTGTTTTGAAGTCAAAATATTTCTCAGGGTTGGGGAGAGTGAAAAATTAGGGAGCTGGAGAGATTTAGGGGTCGGGGAAAATTTTAGGGGTCAGGACGAACTTTTTAGGGGTCAGGCCAAATTTTTTTGTTTTTTTTTGTTTTGAAGTCAAATTATTTCTTATGGTTGGAGGAGAGTGAAAAATTAGGGGGCTGGAGAGATTTAGGGGTCGGGGAAAATTTTAGGGGGCAGGACGCACTTTTTAGGGTTCAGGCCAAATTTTTTTGTTTTTTTTTTGTCTTGAAGTCAAAATATATCTCATGGTTGGGGGAGAGTGAAAAATTAGGCGGCTAGAGAGATTTAGGGGTCGGGGACAATTTTAGGGGTCAGGACGAACTTTTTAGGGGTCAGGCAAAATTTTTTTGTTTTTTTTTGTTTTGAAGTCAAAATATATCTCATGGTTGGAGGAGAAAGAAAAATTAGGGGGCTGGAGAGATTTAGGGGTCGGGGAAAATTTTAGGGGTCAGGCCAAATTTTTTTGTTTTTTTTGTTTTGAAGTCAAAATATTTCTCATGGTTGGGGGAGAGTGAAAAATAAGGGGGCTAGAGAGATTTAGGGGTCGGGGAAAATTTTAGGGGTCAGGACGAACTTTTTAGGGGTCAGGCCTAATTTTTTTGTTTTTTTTTGTTTTTTTTTGTTTTGAAGTCAAAATATTTCTCAGGGTTGGGGGAGAGTGAAAAATTAGGGAGCTGGAGAGATTTAGGGGTCGGGGAAAATTTTAGGGGTCAGGACGAACTTTTTAGGGGTCAGGCCAAATTTTTTTGTTTTTTTTTGTTTTGAACTCAAATTATTTCTTATGGTTGGAGGAGAGTGAAAAATTAGGGGGCTGGAGAGATTTAGGGGTCGGGGAAAATTTTAGGGGGCAGGACGCACTTTTTAGGGTTCAGGCCAAATTTTTTTGTTTTTTTTTTGTCTTGAAGTCAAAATATATCTCATGGTTGGGGGAGAGTGAAAAATTAGGCGGCTAGAGAGATTAAGGGTCGGGGACAATTTTAGGGGTCAGGACGAACTTTTTAAGGGTCAGGCCAAATTCTTTTTTTTTTTTTTTTTTTTTTTGTTTTGAAGTCAAAATATTTCTCAGGGTTGGGGGAGAGTGAAAAATTAGGGGGCTGGAGAGATTTAGGGGTCGGGGAAAATTTTAGGGGTCAGGACGAACTTTTTAGGGGTCAGGCCAAATTTTTTTGTTTTTTTTTGTTTTGAAGTCAAATTATTTCTCATGGTTGGAGGAGAGTGAAAAATTAGGGGGCTGGAGAGATTTAGGGGTCGGGGACAATTTTAGGGGTCAGGACGAACTTTTTAGGGGTCAGGCCAAATTTTTTTTTTTGTTTTTGTTTTTTTTTGTTTTGAAGTCAAAATATTTCTCAGGGTTGGGGGAGAGTGAAAAATTAGGGGGCTAGAGAGATTTAGGGGTCGGGGAAAATTTTAGGGGTCAGGACGAACTTTTTAAGGGTCAGGCCAAATTTTTTTTTTTTTTTTTTTTTTTTTGTTTTGAAGTCAAAATATTTCTCAGGGTTGGGGGAGAGTGAAAAATAAGGGGTCTGGAGAGATTTAGGGGTCGGGGAAAATTTTAGGGGTCAGGACGAACTTGTTAGGGGTCAGGCCAATTTTTTTTGTTTTTTTTTGTTTTGAAGTCAAATTATTTCTCATGGTTGGAGGAGAGTGAAAAATTAGGGGGCTGGAGAGATTTAGGGGTCGTGGAAAATTTTAGGGGTCAGGACGCACTTTTTAGGGGTCAGGCCAAATTTTTTTGTTTTTTTTTGTTTTGAAGTCAAAATATATCTCATGGTTGGGGGAGAGTGAAAAATTAGGGGGCTAGAGAGATGTAGGGGTCGGGGAAAATTTTAGGGGTCAGGACGAACTTTTTAGGGGTCAGGCCAAATTTTTTTGTTTTTTTGTTTGTTTTGAAGTCAAAATATTTCTCATGGTTGGGGGAGAGTTAAAAATTAGGGGGCTAGAGAGATTTACGAGTTGGGGAAAATTTTAGGGGTCAGGACGAACTTTTTAGGGGTCAGGCCAAATTTTTTTGTTTTTTTTTGTTTTAAACTAAAATTATTTCTCATGGTTGGAGGAGAGTGAAAAATTAGGGGGCTGGAGAGATTTAGGGGTCGGGGAAAATTTTAGGGGTCAGGACGAACTTTTTAGGGGTCAGGCAAAATTTTTTTGTTTTTTTTTGTTTTGAAGTCAAAATATATCTCATGTTTGGGGGAGAGTGAAAAATTAGGAGGCTGGAGAGATTTAGGGGTCGGGGACAATTTTAGGGGTCAGGACGAACTTTTTAGGGGTCAGGCCAAATTTTTCTTTTTTTTTTTGTTTTTTTTTTTTTTGAAGTCAAAATATTTCTCAGGGTTGGGGGAGAGTGAAAAATTAGGGGGCTGGAGAGATTTAGGGGTCGGGGAAAATTTTAGGGGTCAGGACGAACCTTTTAGGGGTCAGGCCAAATTTTTTTGTTTTTTTTTTGTTTTGAAGTCAAAATATATCTCATGGTTGGGGGAGAGTGAAAAATTAGGGGGCTGGAGAGATTCAGGGGTCGGGGAAAATTTTAGGGGTCAGGACGAACTTTTAAGGGGTCAGGCCAAATTTTTTTGTTTTTTTTTGTTTTGAAGTCAAAATCGTTCTCATAGTTGGGGGAGAGTGAAAAATTAGGGGGCTAGAGAGATTTAGGGTTCGGGGAAAATTTTAGGGGTCAGGCGGAACTTTTTAGGGGTCAGGCCAAATTTTTTTGTTTTTTTTTGTTTTGAAGTCAAAATATTTCTCATGGTTGGAGGAGAGTGAAAAATTAGGGGGCTGGAGAGATTTAGGGGTCGCGGGAAATTTTAGGGGTCAGGACGAACTTTTTAGGGTTCAGGCCAAATTTTTTTCTTTTTTTTTGGTTTTGAACTCAAAATATTTCTCAGGGTTGGGGGAGAGTGAACAATTAGGGGGCTGGAGAGATTGAGGGGTCGGGGAAAATTTTAGGGGTCAAGACGAACTTTTTAGGGGTCAGGCCAAATTTTTTTGTTTTTTTTTGTTTTGAAGTCAAAATATTTCTCATGGTTGGGGGAGAGTGAAAAATTAGGGGGCTGGAGAGATTTAGGGGTCGGGGAAAATTTTAGGGGTCAGGCCGAACTTTTTAGGGGTCAGGCCAAATTTTTTTGTTTTTTTTTGTTTTGAAGTCAAATTATTTCTCATGGTTGGAGGAGAGTGAAAAATTAGGGGGCTGGAGAGATTTAGGGGTCGGGGACAATTTTAGGGGTCAGGACGAACTTTTTAGGGGTCAGGCCAAATTTTTTTTTTTGTTTTTGTTTTTTTTTGTTTTGAAGTCAAAATATTTCTCAGGGTTGGGGGAGAGTGAAAAATTAGGGGGCTAGAGAGATTTAGGGGTCGGGGAAAATTTTAGGGGTCAGGACGAACTTTTTAAGGGTCAGGCCAAATTTTTTTTTTTTTTTTTTTTTTTTTGTTTTGAAGTCAAAATATTTCTCAGGGTTGGGGGAGAGTGAAAAATAAGGGGTCTGGAGAGATTTAGGGGTCGGGGAAAATTTTAGGGGTCAGGACGAACTTGTTAGGGGTCAGGCCAATTTTTTTTGTTTTTTTTTGTTTTGAAGTCAAATTATTTCTCATGGTTGGAGGAGAGTGAAAAATTAGGGGGCTGGAGAGATTTAGGGGTCGTGGAAAATTTTAGGGGTCAGGACGCACTTTTTAGGGGTCAGGCCAAATTTTTTTGTTTTTTTTTGTTTTGAAGTCAAAATATATCTCATGGTTGGGGGAGAGTGAAAAATTAGGGGGCTAGAGAGATGTAGGGGTCGGGGAAAATTTTAGGGGTCAGGACGAACTTTTTAGGGGTCAGGCCAAATTTTTTTGTTTTTTTGTTTGTTTTGAAGTCAAAATATTTCTCATGGTTGGGGGAGAGTTAAAAATTAGGGGGCTAGAGAGATTTACGAGTTGGGGAAAATTTTAGGGGTCAGGACGAACTTTTTAGGGGTCAGGCCAAATTTTTTTGTTTTTTTTTGTTTTAAACTAAAATTATTTCTCATGGTTGGAGGAGAGTGAAAAATTAGGGGGCTGGAGAGATTTAGGGGTCGGGGAAAATTTTAGGGGTCAGGACGAACTTTTTAGGGGTCAGGCAAAATTTTTTTGTTTTTTTTTGTTTTGAAGTCAAAATATATCTCATGTTTGGGGGAGAGTGAAAAATTAGGAGGCTGGAGAGATTTAGGGGTCGGGGACAATTTTAGGGGTCAGGACGAACTTTTTAGGGGTCAGGCCAAATTTTTCTTTTTTTTTTTGTTTTTTTTTTTTTTGAAGTCAAAATATTTCTCAGGGTTGGGGGAGAGTGAAAAATTAGGGGGCTGGAGAGATTTAGGGGTCGGGGAAAATTTTAGGGGTCAGGACGAACCTTTTAGGGGTCAGGCCAAATTTTTTTGTTTTTTTTTTGTTTTGAAGTCAAAATATATCTCATGGTTGGGGGAGAGTGAAAAATTAGGGGGCTGGAGAGATTCAGGGGTCGGGGAAAATTTTAGGGGTCAGGACGAACTTTTAAGGGGTCAGGCCAAATTTTTTTGTTTTTTTTTGTTTTGAAGTCAAAATCGTTCTCATAGTTGGGGGAGAGTGAAAAATTAGGGGGCTAGAGAGATTTAGGGTTCGGGGAAAATTTTAGGGGTCAGGCGGAACTTTTTAGGGGTCAGGCCAAATTTTTTTGTTTTTTTTTGTTTTGAAGTCAAAATATTTCTCATGGTTGGAGGAGAGTGAAAAATTAGGGGGCTGGAGAGATTTAGGGGTCGCGGGAAATTTTAGGGGTCAGGACGAACTTTTTAGGGTTCAGGCCAAATTTTTTTCTTTTTTTTTGGTTTTGAACTCAAAATATTTCTCAGGGTTGGGGGAGAGTGAACAATTAGGGGGCTGGAGAGATTGAGGGGTCGGGGAAAATTTTAGGGGTCAAGACGAACTTTTTAGGGGTCAGGCCAAATTTTTTTGTTTTTTTTTGTTTTGAAGTCAAAATATTTCTCATGGTTGGGGGAGAGTGAAAAATTAGGGGGCTGGAGAGATTTAGGGGTCGGGGAAAATTTTAGGGGTCAGGCCGAACTTTTTAGGGTCTGCCCAAATTTAGGGGCTGCGATATGTACGTATTTAGCTTCCACACCGGGGCGGCGATAGGTACTTATTTAGCATTCAGTGGTGGTGATAGGTACTTATATAGCATGTGCACATGGGCGGTAATAAGTACGTATATAGTATGCACACCGGGGCAGTGATAGGTATGTATTTAGCATGCGCACTGAGGCAGCGATCGGTTCATATGTAGCACGCGCACCGGGGCGGCGATAGGTACGTATATAGCACGCGCACAGGGGCGGCGAAAGGTACATATTTAAAATTCACACTGGGCGGCGAAAGGTACATATTTAAAATTCACACCGGGGCGGCGATAGGTACGTATTTAGCATTCACGCCGGGGCGGCGATAGGTATGTATTTAGCATTCACACCGGGGCAGCGATAGGTATGTATTTAGCATTCACACCGGGGCAGCGATAGGTACGTATTTAGCTTCCGCACCGGGGCGGCGAAAGGTATGTATTCCGCATTCGCACCGTAGTGGTGATAGGTACGTATTTAGCATTCGCACTGGGGCGGCTATAGGTACGTATTTAGCATTCGCACCAGGGCGGCTATAGGTACGTATTTAGCATTCGCACTGGGCCGGCGATAGGTACGTATTTAGCATTCACACCAAAGCGGCAATATGTACATATTAATTATTCGCACTAGGGCAGCGATAGGTACTTATGTAGCATGCATACCGGGGCGCAATTGGTATGTCTTTAGTATTCGCACTAGGGCAGCGATAGGTACTTATGTAGCATGCACACCGGGGCGCAATAGGTATGTATTTAGCATTCACACCGGGGCAACGATAGGTACTATTTAGCATTCGCAACGGGGCGGCGATAGGTACTTAAATAGTATCTGCACCGGGGCGGCGATAGGTACGTATATAGTATGTGCACTGGGGCGGCGATAGGTACGTATATAGTATGCGCACCGGGGTGATGATAGATACGTATATAGTATGAACACCGGGGTGGAGATAAGTACCTATATAGAAGGCGCAGATAGAGGTGTTACTTTTTATAGAAATATGTCATACTATTACCCTGGGCAATAGGAGAAATGGTGGGGAAGAAACAGCTTTTGCAAAAGGCAAAATTAGAAAGTAGCGGCGAAATGGGGCGACCAGGAAAGAGAGAGGTAGCAGATAAAGAGACGGCTATAGAGAGAGGGGGCAGACATAGAAGTTTGAATATAAAGATGTTACACACACGATCTTTCTTCAAATATATGTTTTTATGACCCCGAGCAACGCCGGGTAGCCCCGCTAGTTAATAATAAAAGTCACACCACCAGAGCATTTATATATGTAGTTTTAATTAGGAATATAACTTTCAGTTCATTTCGATCGGGGCGATATACACAAGTTTATATATATATATATATATATATATATATATATATATATATATATATATATATATATATATATATATATATATATATTTTACTTACTTCTTCATTAGAAAAGTTATATATATATACATATATATATATATTTATATATATAACTTTTCTAATGAAGAAGTAAGTAAAACGCAATAAATACATTGCGGAATTTGTTTCATTTCGAAATATTACAGATTTGTACAACTTTTTGAAATGGAAATTATTGCATTAATAGTAAATATTAAATTCACAACAAATAAAGCGGATGCTATGACTAGAAATCGAGACCTTTAGATCGCTAGTCTGAGGTTCTACCAACCAACCTATTTGGACTTTTTTTATAAATAGATCTTCAAAAATTACTCTAAATAATAATAACTTTGGCGTGACGTCATGGACTTATGATTTACGTCATGTTTTAACGCATGAATTCAAATATAAGCGATAATAAATAAAGGAATATGTAAATATTATCAAACCGCTTGAAATTATGTTTATTGTTCAAAATATAATTATTTTGCTTTAACTACGTAAAAAAAATAATATTAAACATATACTAGAATTTGGGCCAGTGAGGTCAATAATACTAATATAATAAAACAATTAAACATTATTTTACGCCGACTATATGTTAATTAGTATTAATACACGTGATGATAATTTTTTAAATTCATAATGGATAGTCCTATCTTTCAACTTTTTCCTAAACACACAGCAAAGGTAAAAGAGCGAGGTGATAGACAGACAATGCGAGAGAGAGAGAGAGAGAGAGAGAGAGAGAGAGAGAGAGAGAGAGAGAGGCAGAAGGTAGAGGGATAGACGAAGATTGAATATATAGACATAGACAACGTATGAAATAAGGGCGGGCGGTGGTCACACAACATACATTAAGAGAGGGTAAAAGTGATAGATAGGAAGTGTGTAAGATATTAGTTATTCAGTGAGTTTTTACAAATTACGCCTAATAACAATAAAAATGGATTTTTTCAGACATAATTCAATCCTAATGCTAAGGAATATTTCAGGAGTATATTAGTAAAACTACTGATTAACTCACTTTTAGTATTGTTACATAACGTGGGCCGTTGTTTGAATGGAAAGTTTGACTGACACCTTAAGGTTCATAGGTAACTTCAGAACGGAAATCAACGAAACCACGTGACTTCTGGATGAAGATTTTATGTTTCTTGGCTGGCAAGACTTCAAGCTGAAAAGACCTGTTGATGGTGCCGTTATACATAATATCACAATCAGCAAACTAGCCTATTCTGGTGCTATCAGACCATGCAGTTTGAAGATACCGGCTTCCTGATAAAAATGCACCGAACATTGATGTTATTGTTTTTTTATTTTCCCTCTGCAAAACTCGATCATGTTCTTCACAGACCAAAACTAAAACCACAATTATCCTCTAAAAAAACAAACAAAGAAAACACCGTGGATTAATATTTGAAGATATCAACAAATTGAAGCATGAACACTTTTATCAAAATGACCAGATTCTGCATTAAATAACCTTTACAGATGTTGATCTGCCATAAAACAAAACAACCAAATCAAAGACTATGAATAAATATTTGAAGATATAAACACTTGAAGCATGAACACATTTTTCTAAAAAATGATCGGATTTGGCCTTTAATAACAGGAAAAGTGTTGACATGTTGTAAAAGAAAATAACAACACCTAATCTAACCAAACCAAATTAGACTACATAATATACTTAGGCCACGTAGTGAACAGTTACCTAACTTGACCTTATGAAATCGAAAGGTAGCGTAACTTCTCTTTTAGCCCATAATCTTCATATCATTGGACTCAAATACTTCTTTCATGGGTGATTTATTTGTTGAACTAAGTTACAATTATTACATAATGAGAGTCGCTGTTTGAAGAGAACTTCGGAGTGACACCTTAAGGGTAAAAGGTGCTCTCAGAACGGATGTTTCCGAAACCACGCGATTTCTGGACAGTGATTTTTCTGCTTATTTGTTAGAGAGACTTAAGTCAGGAAACATGTTTCTGTCGTGTTGTCCCCAATGGAGGTTGTTGTTTTTTTTGTTTTGTTTTACGGCATATCAACCACTTAAGGGCCATTTAATGCCGAAACATGAGTTTTAGTATGGTGAAAATGTTTATGCTTCAAGTTCTTTATATGTTCACGTATTCATTCATGGTGGTTGGTTTGGTTGTTTTGTTTTACGGTATATCAACTCTCCTTCGTTTATTTAATGTAGACTCTCGTCATTTTGGTGAAGGTTTCTATGCTGCAAGTTTTTTATATTTTCAAATATTTATATATACGGTTTCGTTGAGTGAAAGTGGGCGGATGGAAGCACTTGCCCCAATAGAGGGGTGGGCGCACAATGTAACCAGATCTAGTGGAATGATCTATCCGTCTATCTATCTGTCTGCCATTCACAAGCGTAAAAAAAACCTGGCTCTGTGATGTTACTCTTACTGCTCTTCTCTTTATAATAAACCTTTTTTTATAAACATCGGCGTCTGAGTGGCTCTATCAGTAAACAAATAGAACATGGGTACCCGACAACGACGACACGGGTAGATAAAGGTTTATATACGCACCGGTAAGCGAAACTATAACACAATAATAAGAGATATGGTACGTGCGTGTGCTCGGTGGTTTAATTGATCTATCGTCTTTTCAGTTTTGTGATTTTATCTCGCGATTTTTATGTTGTTAGTAAGTGCTTCCATTTTCCCTTCGGATCAAATTGTTTCTTTATGATCCATACTGTTTGTCGCCACTGAATCTCGGTTAGAAAGTCAGGGGAATGTGTACATCGTTATGCACGGGGGCTGAGCTTAATCCAGTCCAGGCTAACCGCATGCGCTGACGATTTTAAAAATGTTCCATCTTCTGCTCGACAGGCGAACATGTGGATTCCATGTTTTAAATAGAAATACAAAGTTGTTAAAGAGCCTTCTGGCTTTCTGCCATAATCCACTCGGCGATCCATTAGAAAATGGGCGTCATGTTTGCTTATGGCGTCTAATAGTTACGCGCAGGAAACGAGCAGGATATTTCTTTTTTTTAATTCAATATAATATAGAAATGGATGATTGGAAAAAATGCAGAGAAATATCATAAAACACAAATCAAAATCAAAATCAAAAATAAAAAATGGATTAACTTTAATAATAATGACACTACTAATACTGTAACTTCTATTGCTACTATTACTACTACTAATAATTATACAATACTACTAGAACTACTACTACTACTACTACTACTACTAATAATAATAATAATGATAATAATAAAACTAATGCAAGAAAAAAATATTTTTAGGTATGTCACACTTTGTGAATTTTCAAATACAATCTAAGTAGAATAAAGAGTAGTAGCGGTTGTGACTGAAAGTTTCTCGGGTATGCTTAATATATATATATATATATATATATATATATATATATATAGAGAGAGAGAGAGAGAGAGAGAGAGAGAGAGGGAGAGAGAGAGAATGAGAGATTGAAAAAGGAAAACCAAGAATATTATTTATGTATTCATGAACGTTTTGCCTTTATAATACTAATCCTTAAGGATGATTGTCTGAAGAAAATACAAACACAGGTACCAAATGTGTGAAACAAGAGGCGATGGCAGGTGTAAACTTAAACTTGTGTCCGTTTATGAAAAATGAATTATGGGATAAAGATAGATGGTGGCAGTGGTCAATTGAGTTATCAGTGGGGTATGTAGGGGATTGTGGCGGTTGGAGTGATAAGATCATAAGATACGGGGAGAGACATTACAATAATTGTGGAAAGACTGAGCGCAGACATTAGTCGCGGTCAGAATTAATTTAAACTATGAAGCGGGAGGAAGGGACATGAGATATGTTCATTGAATGTATTTACATTTTGCCTTTAGATTGGCGAACGGGATGGATACAAATGATCAGGTTTCGTGTAAAAAGGGAAGGGGCGATAGACAAGGTCAGGCGTATTGAAGGTGTCCACTTTTGACACTTACACACACACACACACACACATATATATATATATATATATATATATATATATATATATATATATATATATATATAGCACACAAACATATACACATAAGCATATGCATATATATATATATATGCACACATGCATACACAAAACACACTCGTAAATCGCACCCAATGTGTGGAAAAATAAAAATAAAATGGGTAATGTCGTGACGTGCTCTGGTGATTGACTTAAAATTAAAAAAAAAGTTTTAAGATTATTAAAAAGTGTTGTTTTGTTCATAATTTAAAATAAATCATAACTGTAGGTTGATGACATCGGTAAAGGTTTAAACCACATAAATATATATTTTTATTTATTCATTCAATTATTTATTATTTATTTATCTATTAATTATTTATTTATTACTTATTAATTTGTTTTTTTTTCATAAGTATATACATACATACACATGCAAACAGGCATACATATACATATACATATATACACATACACGGAACGGATGTACTTATTTATATTTATTAATTTATTTTTGTGTTTATTTATTGACCTTTTATTCATTTATTTATTCACGCATGTGTCTTAACATACGTACACGCACACACACACCCATATATATATATATATATATATATATATATATATACATATATGTTTATACATAAACATAGAAACACACATATGAAAAGCAATTCTTTCCTTGTACTCATTAAATTTATATGCATATACAACACATGATGCATGCAGATAATGTGGTATAACGATAGCAAGTCTCGATTTTTATTCAATTTATGTTCGGATAAAATAAGTTTGTTGATCAAAGAAGATAAATTATAGAAATAATTACGTTGTTTTATTGTGTTAGAGTTTAAAATGAGTGTGTATTCATAAAGTCTTCGCTGATATTTATTTTAAATAAATTGAATAATGTTAGTTTGTTCAAAATTAAAATATGATTCAATAAACATGTCTCATGTCCTCTCCTCCCGCTTCAAAGTTTAAATTAATTCAAACCGCTACTAATGCCCACCCCCAACTCCTTCCACAATTATTGTAATCCCCTCTCCTACCTAATGATCTTATACCTCCAACCGCCACCATACATCATACTCTACACTGGCTATTAAATTGACCACTGTCACTATCTAATTGTATCTCATTAAGCGGCCCCAAGTATTAGTTCACACTCGACATCACTTCTTGTTTCACACATTTGGTACTTGTTTTGTTTTTTGTTCAGACTATCATTCTTTTTTCTTTTTTGCAAGTACTTTCGATTTGAATCGTCAAATAATCTTCAGGCGGTATTAGTTTTAGTGTCTTTACAAATTATGACTTAACTGGTGTGCTAATTTTTAAATTATAACGGCAAGTAGTTTATAACTTGAAAAACCGTCTGTAAAGTTGAAATGTACATGAATTCGGAAAATTGAAAAAATAAAAAAAATAGCATCAAACAAAACCACTCCGTGTTATTTAATAATGTTTGCCTATATATATATATATATATATATATATATATATATATATATATATATATATATATATATATATGCATGTATATTTGTAGGTAGAACAATTTAAAATAAACTTCACTAATATTTTCGAAGTATCCATAATAGCTGAGAACGAACGAGACCCTTATTACCAAAACAAACAAAATACATCACATGTGGTTGAGAACAAGAACTTTCATTTTTTTAGATTGAAAATGAAAGAATATTTATTGTTTTTTATTTTAGCAATATATTTAAAAGAAAAGAAGTCATTCAGAAAGCTGTTATTACTACCGAGACGTTTTTCTTCTGAGTCTTTTTCAAGGTAATCATCGCCGAAATGATGGGGGTTAAAATACGTATGAGACCGTTATCAAATTACAAAAAAGCATACATGTAATTGTAGAATGGGGGATTAAAAACCTATATATCTGGTAGGTATTTTAATGTACGCTTAGTCAATCTTAATAAACAGTTATTGATCCCCTTGACTCTTGTTTTGTTTCTATTGTTTTGGGTAATAAAGTCTGCCTTGTTCTCAGCAATTATGGTTACTCGAGCAATAGTATTAATATATATACATATATATATATATTATATTTATATATATATATATATATATATATATATATATATGTATATATATATGTATATATGTTTATATATATGTATTATAGTTCATTTATGAATTAATAAACTGATCATCATTAATTTTCGAGCACATCTGCTGTAGTTATCAATGTAAGCTATATTATTAAATGGACGTCTTGTTAGCATATGGCGTCGCATTTTTACGCGGGAAACAAAGGAAGTTGTTTTTTCATAACATCGAAATAATAAATATATGCTTGGAAAATATGCAGAGGAATATAATACACAACAAGACATAGAACGGTGACCTTAATAATAATAACAATAATAAGAAGAAAAATAAAAAATATATTGATATTTTAAGATTGTTAGACGAGAAGCTAAGAGCTGGCAATTTAGAACAGCCGCCAATTTAGAACAGCCGCCAATTTAGAACAGCCGCCGAACTAGAGATTTGTCACGACCAGAGTGAATGATGTCTTGCCATTTTTATTAATTAATAATATTGATCAGTGTAATAAAGTTATTAACGCTGCCGCCAATACTGTATTAAATCTACTCGGAGTAGAACAACGGAAAAAAAAGTAAAGAAAGAGCCCTGGGACAGGAAACGTTTAAATGGTCAGATAAAAAAACTTAGCAAGTATTTAAGTAAAATGCAAGCTGTCGAAAATGGCGAACTCAAAAGTCAATGCGCTAGTGAATAAATAATCTTTAAGTGTTATATACACTAGAAAGGTTTCAAGGGTGTAATTGAAGAACTGAAACAGCGGGTCGTAGCTAAGACTGCCAAAGTTAACGTTACAGCGACAAAATTAGGCAGTATCGATAAAACAGACTGTTTGAGAACAACCAGAAACTCCCTGTTGAACAACTAGAAGGAATTAAAAGAGGGGATGACGTTATACCTGATGCTGACTAATCAAGTGAATTCTGGAAAGGCATTTTGGAAAAGGCAGTAAAGCATCAAGATGATGCAGAATGGATTAAATATACTGAAGGGGAGGTGCCCTCTAGAATAGAATGACAAGCGTTGAGATGTGGAAGAAGAGGGTTAAAAAGTTTCAAATGGGAAAGAACTTGAGCCTGACATAGTCCAGCGATACTGATTTAAAAACCTTTCAACTCTTCACCTACGTCTTGCAGCAATGATAAATAGCTATTTGACGACAGGTAGGTTCCCTAAATGGCTGACAAAAGGCACCACAGTCTTGATCATAAAAGATGGAACAAAAGGGGGTGACGTGACAAACTTTAAACCGAGCACTTGCCTCTCAGTTATGTGGAAACTTTTAACTAGCATATTGTCTGAAAGTATTTATTGTCATTTGTACCAAAACACTTTGCTGCCTGAGAAACAGAAAGGTTGCCGATAAAGATCACATGCCACCAAAGATCAGCTTCTGGACGATAAAATGATCCTGAGAAACTGCAAACAAAGAACTACTAACCTTGCATAGGGTGGGTGGATTATAAGAAAGCAATTGACATGGTCCCTCATTCATGGAAATACAAATGCCATGAGATTTCCGGTCATTCTAGCAGCTTTAAAGAATAGAATCGATCATTGGGAAACTAATTTAATTTCAAGAGGTGTTTAATTGGGTAAACTGAAAATCAGTAGAAGGATTTTTCAATTGCGATAGTTGTCCCATTTGCTTTTTATCATTAATTTGATCCCAAAGACACCCCTCTTACGTAATGTGAAGACAGGAGATGGACTTGGGAAAGTACCTCCTACAGTCAACCACTTGCCTTTATAGATGATCTTAAGGTTTGTGGAAAGAATGAAACCCAACTTGATACCCTTATGAACACTGTTAAAGTATTTTGTGACGATATACGAATGGAATTTGGCATCACTAAATGTGCCATTTCTGTTGTACAAAGGGGTAAACTTGTCCATTCACATGGTGTTAGACTCTCAAAAACAGATCTGATAAAGAATGTAAATAGTGAGAGGGCCTAAAATAGTTGGGAAGTCTGGAGTCAGATAAGGTTACAAACAAGGGAATGAAATACACGGTCACAGCGAAGTACAACAGAAGAGTAATGAGTATTCTTAAATCACACCTCAACAGTCGAAATACAATCTATGCTACCAATGCCAAAACACAGAAAATACTTACAATTTATAGAGCTTTTGCAAAGAAGAGAGATGCAGATCGATTTCATCTATCTAGTAAGGAAAGTGGTCGAGGTCTACTAAGTTTTTAAAATGTGAATATAGAAAATGTTTGTCTATATAAATATATAATGAAGTTCTTATTCGTGAAATAAAAAGTGAAGAAAATACTAAATACTGGAGTGAAAAGGAATCAGAGGTTAAAAGAGTAAGGGTTACAATTATTTGAAAACAAACTACACAGTGTATTCTTAAAGACTACTGCACTTAGAGATAATGACAGCTGGAATTAGTTGGTAAGAGGTGATCTCAAAAGATCTACCGAGAGCACCATAATGGTAGGCCAGGAACAAGCCACCCACACAAGGTCCATTAAACATTAAATTTGAAAAACTGCAGAATCACTAATATGCTGATTATTTATTGAAAGAGAAAACACCTTAGCGCATATTGTATCTGAATGCCCAATGGTAGCGCAATACCAGTATAAAAAAATAGAGTCGCTCAGGTACTAAACTGGAATATATGCAAACCTCATGAATTGGAACGCAATAAGAAGTGGTATAAGCATAATCCAGAAGTGGTACAAAAGAACGACAAAGTCAAACTTCTGTGGGACATGAGCATACAGACTGATAACGTTCTTGAACATTCAACACCCGACGTAATCCTTCTGAACAAAAACGAGATAAATTGCTTAATCATTGATATAGCATGCCCTTTCGATACCAGAGTGCAAGAGAAAGAACACAATATAATGAATACATATCAAGATCTAAAATTAGAACTTGTTAGCCTATGGAAATGTAAAGAAGTAAAGGTGATTCCCCTTGTAATAGGAACGTTTGGAACCATAGAAAATAGCCACCATAAATCGCTTAAACAGATTAACGAGACAAGTTTGCAATAGCTTACCTGTTAAGAACAGCGAAACTGTTAATGTACAGCTTGAATGGCCAAAGTCAAGGGACTTGACTTGATGTTCAAGAAAAGAACATTCTAACTATAAACATCAAAATGTTGAGACTACTATAAAATAACAACAATAATAATAATAATAATAATGATAATAATAATAATAATAATAATAATAATAATAATAATAATAATAATAATAATAACAATAATCCTGAGAAATGTCCTCGAATACGGAAACCAAGCCACATAAGCAACGAATGGAGAACAAACACATGGAAGCACAAGAAAACAGAACCGGGGAAAATACAACCGCACGAGAGAGGCGCAAGCATAGGCTGACACCACGAAAATTATGGACAGAGGGTCGAGGAGGGAAAGCGCAAACCAGACCTCCACTGGAAGAGCGCGGGCAGCTCTGGGACCTTGAGGAGGCTTGTTGCTACTCGGGCCCCAGAGGGGACCAATGGCCCTTATCAGCGGGAAATCGATGGTAGGTGGCTGTTGCGATATCGCAAGGTCATCAGCTGGGATGAACGAAAAGAAGTGGAGCATACTGGAAGTCTGAGGAGACTTGTTGTCACTCAGACTCCAGGGAATACCACAGGTTGTTGGCAGTGGGCGATCACTGACGATGACCAGTGTGATAACTCCTAGTGAGTAAATAATAAAAGGAGACTCCCTTTTATTACTAGTGCTTTTAATAGCTATGATGCCGCTCAACTACATACTCAGAAAATATGATGCCAGATACAGGTTTACAAACATAGAACCCAAAGTAAATAACCTGATGCACATGGGCGACCTGAAACTATTTGCAAAAAGCAAAAGGGAACTGCAAAAGCTGATAAATACGACCAGAATCTTCAGTCAGGACATCCAAATAGAATTCGGAATGGAAAAGTGTGCACTACTAGTAATGGAAAACTAGAGACGCCAGAGGGTATAGAACTCCACAACCAAGAGGTGATGAGGGCGCTAGCCGAATAGATACCTACAAATATCTGGGAGTTCTAAAAGCAGACCTCATCAAATCTACATTGGAAAAGAATATTTACGAAGAACAACAAACCCCTAAAAACGAAATTAGGTAACAGGAATATCGTAAGACGACTAGACACCTGGGCAGTATCACAAACAAGATACTCTTGACTATTAATAGGCTGGATAAAAGAAGAACTCAGGCATCTTGACCAGAGGACTAGAGAATTAATGACCATGAACAACGTAGTATACCCAAAAGACGATACTGACAGACTCTACATGAAAATAAACGAAGAGGGAAGAGGACTGGTAAGTATAGAAGAGTGTAAGGAAGTCTAAAAAAAGAGCTGGAGAAATACATAACCCAAAATACGGAATGCTAATAACCGCAGTAAGAGACACCGTTCCAACGAGTAACGCAGGAATCACCGAAATCAGAAACAAAGTGACAAGAAAAAGGGTTGGAAAGAAAATAAACTACATGGACGCTTAAGAAGACGGGCAAGAGAAGAACTCAATGAAAAAAGCTGACTATGGCTAAGAAACTGTACTGAAAAAGGAAAACCACAAAATCCTCTGGGATATGGATATACAAACAGACAAACGTATACAAGCAAGGGGACCGGATGTTATAATAATCGACAAGAAAGAAAAATCTTGCAAAATCGTAGACTTCGCCGTACCAGCAATTACAATTAAAATAATGTAATGCATTTTGATGTAAATTACAATATGAATTATTGACATATGGTTCAGTATCATTATATTTTTTATTTTAATCTGCATAAATCGAATTTTTTCTCTGCACCCTCACTCTCTCTCTCTCACAAACTAGGTACTGCTAGTCTCTGTCTTTTCTATAAATACTAGTATGCCATGTGTTCTTGAGAATTTTTGATCTATACCTTTGTTTCAGCTCATTTGACACGTTACTCTATTAGTCTCCATCACTTCGTTTATTTGATACCTCATTATAATACAGCTTCACATTCCAGTAGTTTCTGTACAAGAACTGCACGCTTGTAGAACCCTCTTCCTCTAACTGTTTTCCTACTACTTATAACCTTGGTCTATTCAAGACTAATGCAAATAGACATATTCTGTCTGTGCGACAATCATATTTGTTATTATTAGCTACTTACATCAAGAGGATGAATGTCTTGTCTAGAGCGATTTCCATAAAAAAAGCATTCATTTAATCCACAGGGGTTAAATGCATTAGAATAAAAGACTGTTAATAGTTTTTTCGTCTGATGTATAGTTTGCTCATGATGGAGAGATTTCCATTAAAAAGTTTAAAAAAATCGAAATTCCGCACAAGTTCTATAGTTTAACACAAAAAATTCCAAATTCGACCATCGAAGGTTCCAAAATTCGAAAATATGCACCTAAAGCAGGTCAGAAGTTACATCGGCCGAAATGTTGGAAATATAATAACTAAGATGAGAATAGTAGTCCAAATAATGAAATAATACAAATATTCCCAAGTTCGATTAGAAGTTTCCCGAGTTCGAAAATATGCATCTGAAGGAGGTCAAAGGGTACATCGGCCGAAACGTTGTGAGAACAACAACCAGGATGAGTACAGTAGTCCAAATAATACAAATGCACATCTAAAAAAATCCGAAACCAAAAATCAGTGTTTACGGATTATTTAGATACCCTGTATTACGATTGCAGACACAGTATGAATTTATTGAAAGCGAAGCCTAGGGCGTCTAACCTTTTGTGCGCCGTGCTTTGCCTTCCCCCAGGACTGATTTGAAAGTGTTTCTTGCTTAATGTTATGTCTGTCTCTGTTTTTCGTTTTCTGTTTTCGTTTAAGTCTTACTTTGCAAATACAGAGAAATATTATATTGTCTCGAAAATATCCCGAGGAACTCTCCGATGGCGTGCTCTTCGAAGCTTGTATCTACCCGTTATCAAATAACGCGAGCATATATATATATATATATATATATATAACTACAGTCACCAGCTCACTCTACACTCACCAACCGATAGACATGGTTACATGAATTTTAACTACTTTCGCCCTATTATGATAAAAATATATGTCATCCACAATAAATTCCTGTGCATCAAAAAACTCAATCGAGTATCATTTCTTTAACATATTTCACCCCCAAACAAGGCAGGTCGCCACTGTAGACGTAAGGGGTAACTGAGAATTAGGGTGGAGGTTTTGGGTGTTACACCAAGTTTGGAGCAGTGTAGCGAGATGTTTGTTTACATTAGTTTTTAACTTCTGCATGTCAGTACTGTCGGGGATATAGCGAACTGTGAGGGAGTTCTAGAGGTCAGCAGCACGATAACAGAAACTATTGGAGTAGAAGGCTTTCCGGCATCTGGAGACCTCCACAGTGAATGGATGGGATTTAGCTTATTGTCTTGTTGGTCTAGTGAATTTACATCGAGGAGGCACCAGAGTAGCCAGCTCATCGAAGCACAATCCATTGAAGTATTTGTAAAACACGCACAAGGATGTAACATTGCGGTGATGGGACAGAGGCTAGAGCTTGGTTGATAGTGAGGGACCTATTAAGTTGGCGACACTTTTTTGGACTTTTTCTAGGAGGGAGAGACTAGTGGATGATGCACCAGCCCAGATGTGGCAACAATACGACATGAATAGGCGGATGGTAGCTTTGTAGAGATACAGGATAATGTCAAATGTTAGAGGTTTACTAGCACGGAAGACGGAGCCCACCTTCTTTGCTGCAGCCTTGGCAATGTCTTCAATGTATTTGTTCTAATTCATGTTACCTGTGAAGGTTAGGCCGAGGAGTTTTAATGTTGAACTCTGAGGTAGGGTGTTATTTCCCATGACAATCGGTATTTAGATAGGTGTTTAGTAGTTATTGAAGGAAAAGAGCTTTGTCATCGCGGCATTAAAAGTTACCTACCATTACTGACCCCAATCAACTACAGCCTGGAGGTCATTTTCTAAGGATTCAGCCATTACCGCGGATATGATCGCGTATTTTTCCCACATGACGAGAGTAACGTGTTGTGTCGTCAGCAAATATACCGATCTCAGACTCAATGTCATCAGGCAGATCGTTTATGAAGACCAGGAACAATAAAAGTCCAAGGATAGATCCCTGGGGTACAGTAGCATTTATGTTATGTTGATTAGATGAACGGCTATCGAGGACAACCGAAATCTTTCTTTTGGTTAGAAAGGATTTAATTATATTAAGTATTTGCCCAGTAATATCGTATGCGCGTATTTTCAGGAGAAGTCCTTTATGTAATACCTTGTCAAAGGCCTTGGATATATAAAACGCTACTGCCCTAGCCCCACCTGCCTTTTCGAGTGTATGATACATGCGTTCAGAGATGACCGTTAGGATGTCTACAGTAGATCGTGCATGTCTAAATCCATACTGACGGTCAGAAAGAAGTTTATCATTAACTAAGTGCCGGACTATCGCTAAATTCATTAAGGATTCAAAGATTTGAGCAAATATCGGGAATAGACTGATTAGGCGGTAGTTCTGAGAATCAGTTATATCCCCATAATTGCTGAAGACTGGTACCACAGAGGCAATTTTCCAGCTATCGGGAAAGCAAGATTCGGCTAGGCATTTGTTCTACAGTTTGAAGACGACAGGGTCAGTTCAGCAGATAATTTCTTTATTACTCTTACAGGTATAAGATCAGGCTCACAAGCATTGGAGGTGTCAAGGTTTTTTATGATGCCTCTGATCTGGGATAAGGTGATGACCAGATTATAAGTGTGGGTTCGGTCCTCAATATGAATTAAGGGAGGAGGTGGTTTCTGAGTCAAAAGTGGAGTTTGAGGCGAAACGCTGGGCAAGTAGTTCAGCCTTATCAGTTGCCGTGCAAACGGCATCATTGTGGTTTGATAGTAGGGGAATCGTTGTTTGACCATTATTCACCACACTATTGTAATTTTTCTAGAAATCGCGAGTATGTAAATTCTGCGACTGAATGCGTTTTTTGGTTAACTCAGTATACTCTCTTTGTTTCACTTAACACGGCCATCCAATTATTTCTTGACTATACATTTCTGTTTATTAGTAGCTGACTTATGGCGGCCGAATTTACGAAATGCATGCTGCCTCTTAGCAATGGCAGCTGAGCATTCCGACGGGAACTATTGAGCCTAGGGGGCTTGCTAAAAAAATGTTCGCATGGGGACATAGGCTTTACTGCTCGCTTTGACCCATTCAGTTAACTCATTTTCACACTGATCAGCAAAGAGTGAGAAGGTTTCCCTCCATGTGGCGCCACTGAACTACTTCTTCCGTAGAAACTACCACCTCAAAATAATTTAACAATCTATAAGAAAAGCAGTAATTATAAGTAGATAAAATCTTCTAACATACAAAAACAACAACAATAACACCACAAATACCAATGGTATTTGGCTTCAACCATAACACCAACCCCCTCACAAGATATTCCAACAGATCAACACTAGCAGGATATCTAAGAAACCACCCATTAATGCAAAACGAAAGCTCTCGAGCCTATATTCTCTACTAACATTCATTAAAAAACACCACATCCTAAAACCCTCATAGAAACAAGACATGCAACAAACTTAAATGCAAAATATTTCAACACATCACCATCAGCAAAATATATACACCTCCAGGCATGAACATCCAACTAAAACTCCACGCCTTTAATCTGCGATAGTCTTAATGTGGTTTACTTAATATACTGCACAAAAGGCAAATTGTATTTGTTATTAATGAAACAGGCCTTCAGTTCTGCCTACGCATTGACAATCATAATCAAACGATTAGAGAAAAATCCATATGCTACTAGTAGCCACGCGTTATAATCTCCGAAACGGCACCATAGACAACATTAAATTCATCTGTATAGCCTCTAATTTTAATATACAACAACGCAGAGAAAAATACGAAACTAAACTCATGTTAGGACTTAATAAAGATTTGGAACCTCTGATTATTATTCATTCGAAAAACATAAACTGACAAACAACTTTTTATTACTGGAGAAGTTACGTGTATGCGGTGTTAAAAATATTTTAGTTATTCCAAGTTTTTATATTTCTACTTGATATTTATTTTACCATTCTCTTCATAGACATTTACAAACAATTTCATTATACTGCATTTCATTTGAGCTAATTTCACTTTATCCTTTATCCGGGCGTTCACAAGCCATGTCGGCTATTAGCAAGCATTGATTGGAGTGGCCATTGTGCACTAGACGGTATACTGATAAGGCGTTTTCTGTCTTGCACATTGCTCGTTCGAGAAATCATCTCAAAATTCTCGAAACAGTTGCGACAACCGCCTCTGAGCAAGCAGAAGAGCTCACCCACAGTTTAGAACTGATTGGTGTACGTTGAAATACATACCTCATAACCTTTTTTAACCCTCATTTGCCAATTCCTTTTTTGGTTCGGTGTAATTCATATTCTCACCTCCACCATTTAGTCGGTGATTACCTTGAAAAAGAGTCTGCCGAAAGACGTCTTAACAAAAATAACATCTTTTTCTACTCCATTGATTATTTTTTTTAACTATGCTGTCTGAGTAAATAGAAAACAATTCGTTTTGTCAATCTGAATTAGCAGCTTCTATATTCCCTCTACCTGTGTGTTTTATTTCGCTTTCGTAATAAATATCTTCCTGTTCTCAGCAATTATAGCTACTTCGCAAATCTTATTAAAGTTCATGTTGACATTTTGTACCTACGAATATATATATATATATATATATATATATATATATATATATATATATATATACACATATTTTTAACAGATTCTTTGTTGTACATAATTCTATGAAGCTTTTAAACAGAATAAACGAAGTAATAACGAGTCGAGGGCAATATCACATAAAGAAAAAAAAGGAACATTATTCGTATATCTTTAATAGTCGAATGTCTTCTGACTATTAAATATATAAGAATAATTTTCCTCTTTTTTTCATGATATGATATTGCCCTCGACTCGCTATGACCGGTTTATTCTGTTTAACAGCAATATATATAAATAAATTATTTATTTACTTTAAAAACATTTTTTATTTAAACTTGAGAAATTTCGATGATAACCACCCTTGTCAGAAGTATAAGCATATCTTGTTTTCTCTTCTTTTTTGTATGATCCTCCCTGATTGAGACATATTTATCGCAGTCAAGTCGAAATTCGTTTTGATGCTATCGACGACCAAAGTGTATATGCCGCTGTGTGTTGCATGCGGTTACGTGAATAAGGTAGTTTGAAAAGTCACACATTGAAAACGTTAAAAAATGATGTTAAAGTAAATAAATAATTTATTTAAAAAACATAACTCGACTACGAATCAGTGGCGATTTGTGATCGGGGTTCGCGCCCACCGACCGTTGAGAATTAGTTCCTACACTGAAGATTGCGTTCGCTATGTACATCTATATATATATAGTGTGTGTATTTAGGCAGGATCCATTTTATTCACACAAACATTGTTAAAAATAACCAGAATTCTCTGATTAATATTTTTCTTTAATTGTTCTAATAATCAATTCGTCGAATCATCTTCAGGTGACAAAAACAAATGAACAAAAAAGCTGGAGAAAAGAAAACAATTTTAAAAGATAGCCGAGAACGCATACGTGAAGTCAGTTAGACGCAAAAAGAACGTACCTGCACTGTTCCAGAAAAGACGTTAACAATTCAAATTTCAATGACGCCAGAATTAACATCACACGATAACATTGAAATACGTCAAGTATTTTAAAATGTTGTTTTGGGTTTCACACGTAATGTTATTGATTGTAGGTCGCTGGGTTTAAATAAAGATAGCTTCGATTTGAAATTTTTTTTTTAGAAATGTATTATTTTCGTGTTATTAACCAAAATGTTTCTTAACTGTGAGAGGGGCAGTTATGTTTTTGTAGATGTTGGTAAATTGAGCTAGATTTTACAAGTTTGCATGGTGTTTTGGTCAGATAGGGTAGTGGTTGCATATATCTCAATATATATATATATATATATATATATATATATATATATATATATGTAAGAAACATTAATGTGAAAAATATATATTTTAATATATCTCTTATTTATTTTCAATTTGTTTACGTGTACGAATACCAAATGCCTCTTATAAAACACTATTTTTTAAGAGTACACATTTTTAGCCGCGATCCTTTGGCCTTTGTCCATGTAATGAGGGTGTCTGTGTGAATGGTTGGAAGTTGGTGGTTGTAGCAGCTTTAAAAGACGAACAATTCAATATATATACATATGTATATATATACATCCATATTATATATATACATATATATATATACATATATCTATCTATCTATCTATCGATTCTCTCTCTCTCTCTCTCTATATATATATATATATATATATATATATATATATATATATATATATATATTAAAGAAAGATGAAGATAAAGAATTGTACATACATTAATACAAATTTTATTACATCGAAAGTTCAGATGCAAGGAGTTACATTAATCCTTAAACCATGGTTTTTCAAAGATAAAACTCTTCTCGTCAGAGGATAAATCTGGTAATATGGTATTTATATCAATTAAATATTACCTAGTTCCATTTCACTTTGAAAAAATTGAAGAATAAAAACCAAAAGGGATTGGGGATAAAGAAGTTAAAAATAAAATAAAATAAAATAAAAAAATAAAAAATAAAAAATAAAAAATAAAATAAAAGGCCGGGAAGTGAAATTTAGCAGTATTGGGAGGTGATTTTGTAGCTAGTTAATAGCTAAAGTAACTTTTGTAGAATTGAAGAAAGTTTTTTTCACAAATAAAAGGTGGAGGGTTCAAAATATCTCACTTGGTCCGTATGGATTCGTACTCCGTTATAGTATATTTCCGTGGAGTTACAAGTAAAAATTCTGTACTGGTATTTTAAATATCCAATTCGGCAAATCCGAGGTTAAGATTGTCTGTTTAAAGATGGGGGGGAACTCTTTTAAATGTAATAAACTTAAAAATTTGAGCTGCTAAATAGATAGATAGGGAGAGATATAGAGAGGGACAAGAGGACTCGAGAGAAGGAGACAGAGAGAGAGAGAGAGAGAGAGAGAGAGAGAGAGAGAGAGCAAGAACACAGATAAAGAAACAGAACAGGGGTGAAAGAGAAGGTAGCAGATAGAGGGGAAGTAACCTATTTTCCTTTCTCTATAAATTCCTAGGCTTAATTTAAATGACTTCCTTGCCAAACCAAATCAAAGATATTGTAAAAAAGTTGTCAAAGCAAAGTGTATAACAAGTGATTAATTCTCGACATTAAATGAGACTGACATATTATAATTGCTACAAATCAAAGTTTCATAGCAACGCGTTTTATTTAGAATTATGTATGGACACCCGCATTCGAAACCAGCTCCTAAAACCGCCTTATTATACTTAAAAGTGAGATGATATACTGTGTATATATTTTCACTACTTACTGAAACAGTACTCAATACTCTGAACTTTCGATGTAATAAAATTTGTATTAATGTATGTACAATTCTTTATCTTCATCTTTCTTTAATATTGATTGCTCTACTCAACGTATTGAGCTTTATTTTATCGAGATAGATAACTACGATATTTCGCTTATCGTTAATTCTATTATCATTAGTATATATATATATATATATATATATATATATATTATACCCTGAGGTCTTATATGACAAAACCATGACAAATCCAAATAGTAAAGCACGATATACCAGCTGTGTAAATAATTAATAAACTAGATATTTTACCGGAGGCTTCGCGCACATATTTTCAGGTTTTCATACACTACCAATCAAAACTATTTGCCTACTTTGAAAATTTTTTTTCTCAACGAAAAAGTGTGTTTTGGAAGATCACCTGGTATTTTTCTCATTACTTGTCAAATTTATTATCAGTATAGTTCATACATTAAACTTATTTACATCATGCCACAAGCACCGACATGTTATATATATTTATATATATATATATATATATATATATATATATATATATATATATATATATATATATATATATACTAGCTGAATTTGTCAGCTCGCTACCGTTTCGCAAACTTTTCTCCTTGAAACAAACATTTTAAATTATAAACCTTACATTCATAAGGCTTTTTTAAACACTTAGCAAACATTCTCGCATTTATTCATATTAAAAGATGGGGGGGAACTCTTTTAAATGTAATAAACTTAAAAATTTGAGCTGCTAAATAGATAGATAGGGAGAGATATAGAGAGGGACAAGAGGACTCGAGAGAAGGAGACAGAGAGAGAGACAGAGAGAGAGAGAGAGAGAGAGAGAGAGAGAGAGAGAGAGAGAGAGAGCAAGAACACAGATAAAGAAACAGAACAGGGGTGAAAGAGAAGGTAGCAGATAGAGGGGAAGTAACCTATTTTCCTTTCTCTATAAATTCCTAGGCTTAATTTAAATGACTTCCTTGCCAAACCAAATAAAAGATATTGTAAAAAAGTTGTCAAAGCAAAGTGTATAACAAGTGATTAATTCTCGACATTAAATGAGACTGACATATTATAATTGCTACAAATCAAAGTTTCATAGCAACGCGTTTTATTTAGAATTATGTATGGACACCCGCATTCGAAACCAGCTCCTAAAACCGCCTTATTATACTTAAAAGTGAGATGATATACTGTGTATATATTTTCACTACTTACTGAAACAGTACTCAATACTTGAGTAGAGCTTGGTATATATTTGTTTGTTCTTAGAAAAATGTATATTTAAGTATATGCCTTTTATAATATCCGAACATGTTTCAAGTTGCAAGCTCAATGAAGTTGTATTACAAGGTTTAAGGCATATATATATTTAATAGTTTCTGTTCAATGACCATAGGAGCAATCAAACGATAACCATAAGTTCCATCTGTTCTTCTAATGTTTTTATCTTCATATATCGTCGAACAACCACGCTTATAAATTTAACCTGTTCTTTTAATTTCTTTTTTTCATATATCGGCGTAAGCCTGTAATTTCTTTTTCATTTCATAAACAAAATGTATTTATATTGAAGCGATTTGTAATATGTCAGAGTGCCCTTTTCTTTAGCTGCACTGGCTTAGTTATCCCAAACTTCCGGCTTAATGCCTCATTTTCCTGCGGTAAGAAGGAAGTTAATACCCAGTCGCTTACTGCAAAACGCTACATGTTCCCCCACTTCCCGGTTCTTGTTACGGTAAAGATAACTTGCGTATCATTGATATGACTTGCCCGTTCGATATCAATGTGCAAGATAAATATAAAATAAAAATAAATATATGATTCCCTTTGTAATGGAAACGCTTAGAACCATAACGAAAAGCTACCATAAAAAGCTGTAACTAAAAACAATAAATTACAATATTGAAAGATCGATAATTATTGAAATCTTGCAATATCATTTATTCTGTGAAATTTGTCTTGTATTCAGTAGAGTTTTTTTACAAAACAACATTGCTATCGTTTCAAACTATATTTGCTAACAACAACAGTAACAACAACAACAACTACAATAATAATAACAATTTACAAAACTTCTTTATACACAATATTTCTAGTGAAGATAATATTTCGACGACTAAACCTGTTTTCGATTAAATTTGGCTCCAATTCACGAATATTTATTTACTCCTCTCCAGGAGTTAGGCACAAGGCCAGTTTTATCTTACTCCCACAAGTAAGATGTGACCCAAGCTCGGGTCGGGAAAGTAGGGTTTGAAAAGCCAGCGCTCGAGAAGGTGAGCACTCTGGCCATTAAAAATTGCCTGGGCAGCCCCGTTGGCATTCCCCGATAGGGGCGCCTCAGGCAGTAAGCAATAAACTTACTCCTCCCCAAAGAGGGGAGGCGAAGCCTGGGAGGGTGGACCTCCTAGAACTGCACAAGACAGACCCATAGTCCGGCGGAATCAAGCCCCGAAGGCCAAGACAATACCGGTCTATAGGGTGCAGTATCCATCGGAACAGATACTACACTTTGATCTTAGCCAAAAGGCCAAGTATGCATGAGTAGCATTTTATTTACTCCGCTACATGAGTTAGGCACAAGGCCAGTTTTATCTTACTCCCACAAGTTATAATTTTATTTGTTGTATATTTGTTTTTTGAGCGTTTTTACTCAGCTGAGTATTGTAAATGATACCCCAAAAGTCTTTTTGGTATATAATGAATGTTGTTCTTGACTGATAACTAGCTTCTGAGATTTCACTTCGGCGGTCATGAAATCATATTTTTGCTTGTTGTTTTAGTTTAAAATAATTGAAATCAAAAACAAAATATAGTCACGTGAGAGAAAACAAGTTTCCGTTATTATTTAAAGAGCCAATGGACATTTTTAGTCTCAAGCATATTGATTGAATATACTGTAGGGTAAATATAAAAGTGTTATAGTTATTGTAAATAAAAAATGTTAATGTATAACAAGTTTCTGATATTTCACTTCGGAGGTCGGGAGATAATATTGTTTTCTGTTGTTTAAGTTGAAAGTAATTGAATAAGAAAAAGTAATTAGTCACGTGACAGAAAAAAGGTTCTGGTATTTTTTAAGAAGCCGATACACATATAAAGTGTTGAGCGTACCGATTCAAGACGTATTTTTGTATATATACAAATGTTATATTTGTTGCCAGTCTTATTGCTATCTAATAACAAGCTTCTGAGATTTGACTTCTGGGGTCGAGAGATAATATTTTCGCTTTTTACTTGAGTAAAAAGTTATTGAAATATCCCAAAAAGTAATTGGTCATGTCAGAGAACAAAAGTATCAGTCATTTTTTAAGGAGCCAATGCAAATTTAATGTATCGAGTATACCGATTGAAGAGGTATTTTGGTATATATAAAAATGTTATATTCATTGTGAATGTTAATGTTAACAAATAGAAAACTACGACGATTTGACTTCGAGGATCGGGAGATACTATTTTTGCTTTTTGTTTAAGTTAAAAGTAATTGAAAATAATTTTTAAAAGTCATTGGTCACGTGAGAGTAAAATAATTTCCGTTATTTTTTAAGAAGTTGATGAACGTTTAAAGTATCGAGCGTACCGATTAGAGACGGCTTTTTAGTAGATATACGAATGATAATTGAAACCTGAAATAACAATTATTTTAATCCCGTAAGAGAAAAAAACGTTTCTTTTATTTTTTAAGGAGCCGATGAACATTTAATGTCTCGAGCGTACCGATAAAAGAAGTCTTTGTGGTAGATATACAAATGTTATTTTTTATATTATAAATATTTATGTTGAAACGGTAGAAATGAGATGCTACAGAAGAGTGCTTGGCATCTCTTACTCAGACCGTGTCACAAACGAAGAAGTTCGCGCACTCATCATCTGAACAACTACGAAGATTTACTGAGAACTGTAAGAAAAAGAAAGCTTGGATGGTATGGTCACGTGACAAGGGGCAGTGGTCTCTCCAAAACCATCCTTCAGGGAGCAGTGCAAGGCAAGAGAGGGAGAGGTAGACGACACAAAAGATGGACGGACAACATCAAAGAGTGGACGGGCTACAACTTCGCTACAATCCAGTCCATTGCCCATGACCGTCAAAAGTGGAGACAGCTGGTGTGGAGTTCATTAGTGCAGCGCCCCTACGAACCAGGAGGGGGTTAAGGGACCAAGTAAAGTCAAGTCAAGTCATTTATTTTGACTAATAACTAGATTTTGATTCGAGAGTCGCAGATAATGTTTCCTCTTTTTGTTTAGGTTAAAAGTTACTGAAAACAAATTCTTTAGTCACGGGAGAGAAAAAAGTTTTCGTTTTCTTAATGAAACGTTGAACATATAAACTCTTGAACGTACCGATTGAAGGCGTCTTTGTGATAGATATACAAATGTGATATTCATTGTGAATTTTAATGTTAACTAATAACTTGCTTCTGAGATTTTAACTTGGGGGTCAGGTTATAATATTATTGCTTTTTTATTTAAAGGTAATATTAATCTCCCTAAAAAAGTAATTCGTCGCGAGAGACAAGAAGTATTTGCTTATTTTTAAGAGGTCGATGAACATTTAATATCTCGAACCGTCGTATTGAAGACATCTTGTAAGTACATATGCAATTCTGTTATTTATTGTGAATGTTATTGGTAACTTCTAGCATTTACCTTCAGAGGACAGGATTTGGTTTTGCTTTTTGTTTGAGTTTAAAGTAATATAAATCCTTTCCCTCCCAAAATAGTTATTAGTCACGTAAAAATGTTTCCGTTATTTTTAAGGAGCTGATTAAGCCGTCCATTATGCTAGATATACTAATATTATATTTATTGTGAATTTAATTGTTAAGATATTATTATATTCTGAGAGTAAACTTCGGGGATCAGGAGATTGTAGTTTGGCTTTTTTTAGTTGAAAGTATTTGTAATTCAGAAAAAAAGAAATTAGTCACTCGAAGGAACAAAATTATCGTTATTTTTTAGGGAGCCGATGAACATTTGAAGTCTCGAGCGTACCGATTGAAGACGTCATTTTGGGAGATATACAAATGTTATATTTATTGTGACTTGAAATATTAACTAAACATCAGCTTCTGAGTCTCGATGGATAATGTTTTGCTTTTCTTTGAGTTTAAAGTAATTTAACTCAAACAAATATTATTTAGTCACATGACTGAAAACGTTTCCGTTTTATTTAAAGAGCTGATGAATATATAAATTCCCGAGCGTACCGATTGAACACGTCATTTTGGTAAATATACAAATGTGATATTTATTGTGAATGTTAATGTAAACTAATAACTAGCTCCGGAAATTTCACTGCGGGGGTCGTGAGATGATAATATTTCTTTTTGTTTGAGTTTAATGTAATTGAAATCCTATCCGTAAGTTATTAGTTAAGTGAGAGAAAAATGTTTACATTATTTTTAAAGGAGTCGATACACATTAAAAGTCTCGAGCGTACCGATTGAAGACGTCTTTTTGTAGATACACACATGTTAACTTTATTGTGATTTTTTCATGTAATCTCATAACAAGCTTCTAAGATGTACCTTCACCGGTGGCAAGATAATGTCTGCTTTCTGCTTTTTGTTTGAGTTGAAAGTAATTGAAATCCTTAAAAAATTTATAAGTCATGTTTGAGAAAAAAGTTTCTGTTATTTTTTAAAGATCCGATGAACATTTAGAGTATCGAGCGTACCGATTGAAGAGGTCTTTTTGGTCGATATACAAATGTTATTTTTCTCTGTATGTTTGTATTTTGTTTGAGTTGAAAGTAATTGAAATTTGAAAAAAAAGAAATTAGTGACGTAAGAGAAGATAAGTTTCCGTTATTTTGCAGGGAGCTGGTAAAGTCGCGACCATACCAGTTTATAGCGTGTTTTTGGTAGATATGAAATGTTATATTCATAGTGAATTATAATGTTAACTAGTAACTAGTATCTAAGATTACATTTCGGGGGTCGAGAGATACTATTTTCGCTTTTTTTAGTTAAAAGTAATTGACATCCAAAAAAGTCATTAGTCATGTCAGAGAAAAAAGTTTCTGTTATTTTTTAATAAGCCTATAAACATTTCACGTCCAGAGCGTAGTGATTGAAGACGTCATTTTAGAAGATATACAAATGTTATATTTATTGTGAATTTTCATGTTATCAAATAACGAGTTTCTAAGATTTAACTTAGGTGGTCGGGAGATAATATTTTGGCTCTTTATTTTAATGGAAAGTAATTGAACTTCCTCCACCATAAAAAAGTAATTAGTCACATAAGAGAAAAAAGTTTCCGTTAATTTTTAATGAAGCGATAAACATTTAAAGTCTCGCGCAATCCGATTGAATGCATCTTTGTAGTAGATATGCAAATGTTATATTTATTATGAATTTTAATATACACTAATAACTAGCTGTTGAGATTTCACTTTGGAGGCAAACAAATAATTTTTTTTTCTTTCAGTTGAAAGTAATACAAATCCAAAAGAAATTAGTTTAGTCACGTGAAAGAAAAATATTTTTCATTATTTCTTAAGGCTCCGATGAAGTCCTGAGCGTACACGTTGAAAACGTCTTTTTGCTAGATATAAAAATGTTTAGATTTAATGTCAACGGATAACTGGCTTCTGAGATTTTATTTCGGGGTCTAGAGATAATTGTTTTCTTTTTTTTGTTTGAGTTAAAAGTAATTTAAATCCAAGAAAAGTAATTAGTCACGTGAGAAAAAAAGTTTCCATTATTTTTTAAGGAGCCGATATACATAGAAAGTCTTGAGCTTACTGATTAGAAGCGTTTTTTTGATATATATACAAATGTTAAATTATTCTTAATGTTTATGTTAACATATAACTAGTTTTTGATTTTTTACTTCGAGGATTGGGAGATAATATTTTGTCTTTTTGTTGTACTTAAAAGTTATTAAAAAAAAGTCTATAGTCACGTTAGAGTTAAAAAAAAGTGTTCGTTATTTTTTAGGAACAGATAAACATTAAAAGTCTCATGCGTACCGATTAAAGATGTCTTTCTGGTAGATATACAAATGTTATATTTATTGTGAATTTTAATATTAAGTTATTACTACCTACTACTAGATTTCACTTCGTGGGCCGTGAAATAATATTTTTGCTTTTGTTTGAGTTGAAAGTAATTGCAATCTACAAAATAAAATTATTTAGTCACGTGAGAAAAAAGCGTTTCCGTTCTTTTTGAAGGCGTCGATTGAAGATATCTTTTGGTAGATATACCAATGTTATATTTATTGTGAATTTTAATGTTAACAAATTACTAGCTTCTGAGATACATTTCTGGGGTCAGGAGATAATGGTGTTTGCTTTTTTTTTTAGTTGAAAATAATTGACATCCGAAAACAAAGTAATTAGTCACGTGAGAGAAAAAAGTTTCCGTTATTTTTTAAGGAGCCAATGTACACATAAAGTCTCGAGCGTACCGATTGAAGATTCTTTTTTGCAGATATACACATGTTATATTAATTGTGAATGTTAATGTTAATAATAACTAACTTATGATATTACACTTAGAGAGTCGAGAGATAATATTTTTGCTTTATCTTTGACTAAAATGTAATTGCAATCCCCCCCCCACAAATAAGTAATTAGTGACGTAGAAAGCAACAAATTTCCGTTATTTCTCAAGGAACCGATGAACATTTCTGGTCTCAAGCGGTCCGATTGAAAACGACGTTTTGGTAGATATACAGATGTTATATTAATTGTGTATTTGACTGTTTACTAATGACGAGCTTCTAGGATTTTACTTCAGTGCACGGGAGATAATATATTTTCTTGTTGTTTGAGTTGATAGTAATTGAAATCCTCCCAAAATGTAAATAGTCACGTGAGAGAAAAAATGTTTCGTTTTTTTAAGGAGCCGATAAACATTTTAAGTCTCGAGCGTACTGATTAAAGACGTCTTTTTCATAGATATACAAATGTTATATTTTTGTGAATTTGATTGTTAACTAATAACTAGTTTCTGAAATTTTATTCTGGGGTCAAGAGATAATATTCATTTTTTTGTTTGAGTTGAAAGTAATTGAAATAAAGTGAGTAATTAGTCACGTGAGAAAAGAACATTTCCGTTATTTTTTAAGGAGCCGACGAACATTTTAAGTCTCGAACGTACCGATTAGAGTCGTCGTTATAGTAGATATACGAATGTTATATTTATTGTGAATTGTAATCTAAACTAATAACTAGCTTCTGAGATTTAACTTCGGGGGTTGGGAGATAATATTTTTGCTTTTTGTTTGAGTTTAAAGTAATTGAAAGCCACTCCCAAAAAGTAATTAGTCGCGTGAGAGAAAAGGTTTCCGTTATACTTTAATCTCGATCGAATGTTTCATTACTTTGCATCAATTTATCAGACAGACATTGGGGGGGGGGAATCTATCGTCTTCTTATATCAGTATTCAAGCGTATCCTAGAGAAATTATACTTAGTAATAAGGCAATGTACACCCCCCACACACATATATATATAACCTTCATTTATTTTTTGTTTTTGTTTTTGTTTAAATTTAATTCATTTTTTATTCATTTTTATTCATTTAATTATTTTTATTCATTTATTCATTTATTTATCATTTGTTTTACATTTTAGTTATTTTTGATTTATTATTATATTTTTATTTTTATTTTCTTCGTAAATGCGTCTCTATGTATGTGTGATAGTGCTCCTTGAACTTCATGAAAATGAGAGAAACCCTATCTTTGTGGCAGGATTACAGAAAATTATAACTGGGCCTGGTGTTGCCACAAACAACAAACCATAATAAATTTCTACAAATAAAAATAAAGACAGTGGGAATCAGAAGAAAGTTCTGAGTGTCATAATGTGCAGGTGCTCTTTCGATGGCCATCATAGAGGACCCGGTTTGTATCCCGCGAATGTTGTCTACTTGAATTTCCGGAAAAAGATTACGGACAAAAAAAAACGATAAGTAACCCATCAAATTTCAAGTATGACAACTGCACAGACCAAAGACAAGAAAGCGAGATGGAAAAAAAAACGAACCAAAAAGCCATAGAAAGAAATGGACCACAAAAAGGAAAAGACAGGTAATGAAATGCTACTACAAATCCCGCTACCTCACAGAAAAAAGGATACCGGAAACGAATAAACTATATATTGGACGTTTCTACTTACTACCATACAATGGAACAAAAGATAACAGATATAGCAAGACAGATACTCAAGAGAGGGTGATTCTATAAGATGGAATGAACATAAATAAAACAAAATATAAAACGTGTAACAGGTCAAGAATAACCAGTTAACAAAAACTCTCAGGAAGAAGACGGGCAAAACATAAACAGAGAAACTGAAGAGGGTGAATACTATGAAACTATAGAACTCACTGAAGAAGAATCAAAAGAAGTGGAAAACATTAAATGATTCATGGCCGAGAACAAAACTAAACTCTCGTACGGAACGAAGATTAGAAAAAGTTAAAAGGTTAAAACAGAGAAAGTAAACAGAGTACTCGCGTACATTCCAACAGACACTATCACAGACCTTAACAACTTGATATATGCGGGGGCAAAATCAACAAGTAAGAAACTAAAAAGAGAACAAAACGACTGGCCAAAAGAATGGACAGACGAATCTGGGTGGAAGATCAGACTGCAAACCCAGATTACCAAACTTCAAAAGGAAGCTAAACCCGTAAAAAGTATAACGGAGAACAGTAAACAATGACAGAGCGGAAATCTGAATCGCAAAGAAAAGACTAAATAAGAAGAATTAATAACTAAAACAAAAGAACACACCAAAAAAAGGAAGATTGAGACGATACAGATACAAATCGGAGCAGTACGAACATAACAGGACCTTTGAAAACCAGTTAAAAAAAAACTTAAACAGAGAAAAAACAACAACTGAAGAACCGGACTCGACAGAAACAACACTTTTCTAGAGTAAAATATGTGAAAAAGGTCACTACAAAAATGCTAAATGGCTGAAAAACATAAAAGATAAACTACAAGAAATTGAAGAAGGAACAGAAACGGAAATTATTAGGACAATACTAAAGAAAATGGCGAACTGGAAAGCAGCAAACCACGATAAAATACATGCGTACTGGTTCAAAAGATTCATGACTCTACATGAAAAGCTAGCACAGAAACTTAGAGGATGTATCCATAAAACATACGTACCAGAGGGGATGACCAAAGGAAAGACAACACTCATACAAATAGACGCCAAAAAGGGAACGACCCCAAGCAATTACAGACCAATAACCTGTTTACTAACAATGTTGAAAATCCCAACGGCACAACTGAGAGAGCAAATTTACCATTCCCTGAATTGTCGTGGGCTACTCCTCAAGGAAAAAAAAAGGATACCAGAAAAGGAAAAGAGGGACGCATGATCTGTTATAGATAGAGCAAAACATCCTGAAAGAAGTTAAAAGCAAGAAAAAGCACATATCTATGGCATGGATTGACTACAAGAAAGCTTACGACATAATCCCTCAAGCATGAATAATTTAATGGTTAAAATGTACAAGATACCCGCCACGATTATTAATCTCATAAAGAAAGCAATGGAAACATGGAGATATTAACTGAGAGCTGACAGACAACACTTAACGGAGATCAAAACACAGAGATACATTTTTCAAAGAGACTCCCTATGACCGCTACTGTTTATAATAGCCATGGTGTCACTTAACTATCTACTCAGGAAATGTGATGCCAGATACATGTTCACAAACCGAGAACAAACGATAAAACATCTTATGTACATGGACGACTTTAAGTTATTTTCAAAAAGGAACTGGAAAAGCTGATAAATACGACCAGAATCTTCAGCCAGACCAAATAGAATTCGGAATGGAAACGTGTCCACTGTTAGAGATTAAAAAAGAAAAGCTTGAGACGACTGAGAGCATGGACTCACCCAACAAAGAGCAGATGAGGGCGCTAAACGAACAAGACAGCTATAACTATTTGGGAGTTTTGGAAGCAGACACAATCAAATCTACAGAAATTAAAGAGAAAATTGGAAAATAATATCTGAGAAAAACAAGAAAGTTCTTAGAAACAAAATTATATAGCAGAAACTTAATCAAATGGATAAATAACTGGCCAGTATCACTAATAAGACACCCTGGACCATTCACAATGTGGACAAAAGAAGAACTCAAGCACCTTGACCAGAGGACTAGAAAATTAATGACCAAGCACAACACACTACATCCAAAAGAAGATACATACACACTCTTCGTAAAGAGAAACGAAGGGGAGAGATGCTTATAAGTATAGAAGACTGTCTGGACGACACTAAAACAGAGCTGGAGTAATACATAAACCAGAACACAGAAAGGCTGCTCACCGCCGAGAACCCTCTGAACGAACAAGTCAGGAAGCACCGAAACCGGACACAAACAGACAAGAAAACAAGAGTTGGAAGAAAAACAACTACATGGGCGTTTCATAAGAATTACAAAAGAAGCGACACACGAAAATAGTTGAGCATGGCTGACAAAAGAACACTTGACTAAGGAAACGGAATCCTTACTGACGTATTCACAAAACAATGCGATTAGGATCAACTACATTAAAGCTAAAATAGATAAAACCCAAGAAAACAGTAAATGCATATTGTGCAGACAAAGAAGAAACAGTAAATCACATAATAAGTGAATGCCAAAAACTTGCCCCAAAAGAATACAAAAATAAGCATGACTGCGCGGGGAAAGCAATACATTGGGATTTATGCAAGGAAATGCATTTCAGACACTTGAACAAATGATGCAAACATAAACCAGATACAGTAGTCGAAAACGAAAAAGCAACATTTTGGGGATATGGAGGTACAAACAGATAAACTCATACAAGCAAGGAGACCGGATGTCATAATAGTCAAAAAGAAAGAAACATAATGCCAAATCGTACATTTTGCCGTCCCAGCTGACCACAGGTTGAAGACAAAGGAGACGGAAAACGAAGCACATACACGGAATTTGCCAGATAATTGAAAGGGATATGGAGTATGGAGAAAGTAAATATAATACCAATAATCGTAGGAGCACTTGAAACAGTTCCGAAGAACCTTGAAAAAGACCGGAAGAAATTGGAATCAAAGGGAAAACTGAGACCATACAACGGACGGCAATGTTAAAAAACAGCTGACATCTTAAGGAATATTTTTGAATGTGGAAACCTTTCCACATAAGCTACGAAGACTAATCAATCACATATAAGATGAAATCGGAAGAAAACAAAATAACATAAATGAACATTACAATAACTCAAGGAACAGAAAATGCAAAAAAATCATAAACTACCACTCTTCCAAAAAGAAAGTTGTGGTACCAGCCCCGGCTGATACCACAAAAACAGTCGCTACGGATCAAGGGGGGGGTGGTGGAAAGACTGAGGAGGGTTAGCACTTAACAGACCTCCGCTGGAAGTGTGTGGAGAGCACTGCGACATAGGGGAGGCATATTGCCATCCAAATCCCAGAGAAGGCCAATGGTTGTTACCAACGAGAAATCAATGGTAAGCGTCTGTTTTGACAACGCAAATTCATTTACAGTAGTTATCAAAGAGGTGGAGAGCACTGGAAATCTGGGGAGACTTTTTGTCACTTAGACTCCAGGGAACACCACTGGTGATTATCAGTTGGCAATCACTGATTACTGCCTGTGTGAGAACTCCTTGTGAGTGTATACTACTACTACTACTACTAATAATAATAATAATAATAACTTGCAAAATCTTTAAGAAACAGAAGCGACAAGTCATTTAATAAAATACTCCCCCCCCCCCACAAAAAAGTGATACCACCAGCCTAAGCTGATGCCACACTAAATAGTCATGAAGTTCATAGGAAGATGGAAATATTGAAGAGGATGAGGACTAACCAAACCAACACTGGGAGGCTGTAGAGAGTACAGGGACCTAATTGCCTCCAAATGCGAGAGCAGAGCAATGGTCGTTGTCAGCGAGAAATCAATGGTAAGCGTCTCTTGTGACAACGCAAAGTCATTTGCAATCATTATCGAAAGAGGTTGAGAGTACTGGAAATCTGGAGCGCTTCGTTGTCACTAAGACTTCAGGGAACACCACCGGTGATTATCAGTGAACAATCACTAAGTATGCCATTTGTGAGAACTCCTAGTGAGTGCAAATAAAAATAATAATTATTATGATTATAGCATGGCCTCCGTTTAGGCTTGAGAGACAATGGACCCCCCCTGTAATAGTAGCAACGCGTGTAAGTGTGAAGTAAAGGTTGCCCAATTACTAACCACACCTCTCCTGAATCGGCATTATTGATTCCAGTTGCAAGAAGTTCAAGACGACTGGAAACAATGCCGAGATAAACGGTAAACACATGCATCACCTGGTATTACCAAATGGTCACCCATTTAAGTACTGACAAGGCTTAACGTTCGCAATCTAAGCACAACAACAACAATCATAATAAAAAATACTACTACTACTACTACTAATAATAATAATAAGGGAGTATGTTGTGCTTATATTAAAAGTGGGAAACATTATATCTGTTTTTAATATTATCAGATATTATTGAGATTACGCCTCTCTTATTTTGCTAATACAATTATTAAGTGATTATTATTCCTTCCTTTGTATTAGCATCAGTTATTATTAAGATTAACCCATCTTTCTTTGCTCATCAATATTAAATGTATATACGTAATTATTGAAGCGAGCTGGGCACACGTAAATTACATTTAATGATATAGATAATCAGAGAAATGAAAGTTAATTGAATGTAGTTTCGAAAATTTGCTTCCAGATCTCGGAGAAATATTTTAAAAGTCGACTATTTAATAGTATGAAATAAAATAGCAAAACCATTAATTGTCGAAGTGAAATGGTTGCCTGAAAGAATTTGAATTTAAATTGAAAAACCTGAAGTCAAATAGAATATTCGTTTCTCATTTAAAATTGCCTCAAAGCTCAAATCAATTAACGCCATTTTGCTTGGATCGTTTTTCCGTTCCTCTTCGTTCCTTATTTACCTTCTTTCTTTTTTATATTCATATCTTACTTTTTTCTCTTTCTTTTTCTTTTTCTTTTTGTCATTCTAACTTTTTTATTTTCATATCTTTCTTCTTTTTTTCTTCTTTTTGTTTCTTTTTGTCATTCTAACTTTTTTATTTTTATATCTTTCTTCTTTTTTCTTTTTCTTTGTCTTTGTTTCTTTTTTATCTCTTTATTTTCATACCTTTTTTCTTTCTTTCTTTCTTTCTTTCTTTCTTTCTTTCTTTCTTTCTCTCTTTTTATTTTGATATCTTTCTTTTTTTCTCTTCCTCGTAGTTTTTTCTTCCATTCTCTCTTTTTTATTTTCATATCTTACTTCTTTTTCTCTTTCTCTTTGTTTTTTTCTTTCCTACTCTCTTTTTATTTTCATATATTTCTTCTTTTTCTTTTTTCTTTTTATTTCTTTCTTTTCTTCTGTCTTTTTTATTTTCACCTGTTTCTTCTTTTTCTTTTTCTCTATCCGCATTTCTTCTCTTTTTTATTTTCATATCTTTCTTCTTTTTCTGTTCCTCTTTTTTCTTTTGTTTCTTCTCTCAGTTTTATTTTCATATCTTTCTTATTTTTTCTTTTCCTTTCTTTTTCCTTCTCTCTTTCTTTATTTTCATATATTTTTATTTTTATTTTTCATCTACGCTATCTACTACAGTTATTTATTTTTCTATTTCTTTTTATTTATCCATGTTTACTTTCTTCTTCTTATACTTCTTGTTTTCTACATTTCTCTTACCTTTTCTTCTTCTTCTTCTTCTTCTTCTTCTTCTTCTTCTTCTTCTTCTTCTTCTTCTTCTTCTTCTGCTTCTTCTTCTTCGGCATTTATCTTACCCATTTTTCTATTTTCTACCTTATCTTGTTCTTGTTCTTTTTATTGTTGTTGTTGTTGTTCCTATTCTTTTTCTATTTCTTTTTCTTCTTTTCTTCCTCTTTCTCCTCTTATTTATTATTTATTTTTTTCCTTCTGTTTTATCTTTTCATCTCTTTTCTTATTTTCTTTTTTCTTTTCCTCTTTATGTGTCTCTTTATATTCATATTTTCATATTTTATTTCTGATTCGTTGACGTATAGAAATACAGAATGTAATTTAAAAACAGAGATTTCGGCCGTTTTCTTCGACTCTTATATACATGGTTTATTCCGCTTAGATAGATAAGTCGAAGTTTTCGTTTGTATTACGTCTTCGGAGTAAATATTTAAAAAACTTAATGAATGCTTAAAAGCCACTCGAGAATAAGGGTTAATGAGTTTGTTAAGTTGTCGGTGAGACAACATCGTGATGATTCGTAACGATAGTTGGAACTGAGCAGGATTTCATTAGTTACAAAGACAGCTCGACAATAATTATGTAACATTAGTCTCTATAACGTCAACATGGTAGTCACCTGTAAATGTGCGTGTGTGTATGTGCCTTTGTATATATGCATATATATATGTTACTAAAGAACTCACGCATGGACGTGAGTTAAAGACACAGATACGTCCAAACGAAACACAGAGCTTCTACCAGTTAAACCAACCCCACGTGCGCGTCTTGAGTATTGCTTCGCCTATGGGGCTTTGCTCAACGGCGAAGGAGTTCAACGCCTATCAACTGGTCCCCACTGCCTTGTAGACTAGAGTTATTTAACCAAAAGCTATGGGTGAGGTATACCCGACAGAAACTGACCCTGTCAGCTGTGCTAGGCATGACACAACGGCATGTTTTATTTGCTCTTGTGTCCAGCAACCTAAATCCCAGTCATGGGTAGAGTGACATAGGAGGTAGATTGTGCTCCTGTAATCCGTTATGAAAGAATCCACTCCAAGAGAAGCACATCTCTTATATAAAATACCCAGAGCGGCAAAAACGTTTTGATAGTAAAACGTGCAGAAAAAAGCAGCTTGCTGGCCATCTTGCTATTGCTTATCAGCTGCTATACGGCTGCTGAGTCCTAGAGAGTGGTATACATGTTGTTCACGACTATACCCTTTAAACCCCTCGATTAGCAGATGTCTCTTGGCGACCATCTCGCTTTCTATCGAGTAATATATTCTATCTACTGAAAGCCCTATCGCGGTGGACGAGTTGTGATGTGTGCAGCCACATATCTACACATGGGCAGCAGGAATCTTGTCCTAACATCGTTATTGTGTCTTCTGGTGACGGTTCTTGTGACTAAGCCGCCCTTTTCTTGGTCAGCACTTCTATGGTGCACTTTTTCCAGCACCTTCCCAGGAATTAGGGTGAGTAGTTCTGTCATATTAACCACAGCTGTTTTATTCCAACAGGACTACAAAACATGAAAGAAACATTTAATTATCGCAAAATATAGAATGAATGTTAATCTTTGTTGTTGGAATATAAAAACTTAGTAGGACCGAAATGTATTTAGTCGACCCGAAAGAATAATAGTTCTTGTAACCAAGGAACTTCAAAGACTGAACATTAATATTATAGCTTTGTCGGAGACACGTCTCTCTGATGAAGATGGACTTACTGAAATAACATCGGGTTTCACGCTCTACTGAGTTTGCAGCCAAAAAGGCGAACGCCGAGATGGTGTAGGTTTTGCGATTAGAACAATCTCATTACAACATGTAATACTTCAGATCGCATGATAGAAGCTTCGAATTCCCTTCAATTGTAGTCGATATGAAACAATCTTCTCAGTTTATGTTCCAGTGTTGCAAGCTAGCGATAAAGTTATCATGAACTTTTTTATGAAGACCATAATGCTATGTGTGTCGTTTCAGCGCAGGAGAATCTTATTATTCTGGGTTATCTTAACGCTCGAGTCAGTAGTGACTTTGAAACCTGGGATGACGTCGGTCGCCATGGCATCGGCAAAATGAACTCTCATGGCTGGAAGCTACTTCAGTTTCATTCAGGTGTTTGTTTAAGTATATGTGTGTGTATTTGTGTGTATATATATATATTTATATATATATATAGTATATATGAGATGCTATGCAAGTGTGCATATATTTGTATAAATATGAATGTGGATATGTATGTGTTACTTTATTTTATTTATTTTAGTTACGTGTGTTAATGTCGATAAGTGTTTTGTAGTGATATAGACAGATAAATGCTTGCATAGCCATAAGTGTGTGTCGATATGATTCTAACCAGTTTACTTACGTATTTCGCGTGTCGGATCGGTCTGTGTATATAGGTGTATGAATGCGTATGAGTGTATATAATGTATACGTCTGCATATGAATAATATGAAATCAAATACCTTCCACTATCTCTTCTTCTTTTCCGAATACCCCACATCTTCCCTCTCACAAAACTGAAACTCTCCTGCATTTTCGCTCTGGCCTGGGGAATTTGAAATATTAAAATACAATTTAAAATACTATTCATTGAACATTAATATCGTAGGTTTATTAGATTATAATCTATGAACCGAAAACCATACAAACACACGATACATATATATATATATATATATATATATATATATATATATATATATATATATATATATATAGTAAGCTATGAAAGTATATTTATGGCAATTAAGCAACACAGAGGCTCCCGCGTTTCATCCCGGGGGGGGGGGAATCTTCATTTTAGCCTGAGGATTTTCCCGGGGATGAAACGCGAGAGCCTCTATGTAGCTTAATTGCCATAAATATATTTGTATAGATTACTACCTTGCTCTACTTACGTATCGAGCACTGTTGAAGTAAATACTGAAAATTGATACATAAATTAATTATATCTCGTTATAAAATTGTATGTGGTTACATGAAATAGTAATATATATATATATATATATATATATATATTGATGTCTTTTTACAAAGAATCAAAGGAGGCGTGAGAGCGCTCTATCCCTTTATAAACTTTACAAACGGCCTATGCTACAAATCTCATTTCTTTGATCAATCATAACTCAAAAAACAATAAACTAAATTAGTTAAAACTTTGCACATATTTTTTATAGGTTCTATAAGTGTGTAGAATTTTAGCATCATTAGTCAAGGCAACCCAGAGATCCAGAAAGGTCAGGCATGATTTTGTGTTATCCGTGTGTACGTACGTACGTATGTGCCACCCTGCATCTCATCAACTATTTAATGGTTTCAGCTGATTTTTGGCAGAGATAGAGGTTCTAGGGTCTAGTTGATAGCATTTTAATTTCAGTTTACTATATACCTTAGTTTTCCAGAAAACTGCAAAAAACATTTAAAATGACCATTGTATTGAGGCATAACCTTTACAAAAGTAGTGACATTCCATGATTAATGCCAGTATACTGAAATCATATGTCCTTAATAGGGTTAAAATGAAAATTCATGTACACTAGATGTATTAAAGCGAGGAAATTCCCAAATTTTTACACTTTTATTCTCATTAAGGCTATGCGAGCACAACAGGGCTATGTATTTTACTGGTAGGAATGTTTCTTCAGCGCACCTCACACACTTCATCCACTCATGCATAGAGATTTATACTGTAGTGATGTGATAATGAAATAGTTTGGTTGATATGTTATCATACCCTTAATGACAATAAAAGTGTAAAGATTTGGGACTTTCCTTGCTTTTGTACATTTATTGTATATGAATTTTCATCTTAACCCTATTAAGGGCATATGGTTTCAGTATACTGGCATTTATCATGGAATATATATATATATATATATATATATATATATATATATATATATATATATAAAAGTTATAGTCTTGATAATATCTGATATGTTTTATATAGTGTAATCTCAATGAAGCTGTATTACATGATTCAGAACATATACATCTTATATTTGCATTCCATAAATGAGTCTTCTGAAGTGGTCACCTTTTTCCTAAGTGAGTTTTTTTGCTTTTATATACTTCAGTTTGCCGAATTTTAACCAGAAATTACACTTTGGAATGTTACTGTATTTGTCCTCTTCCGGAGTTCTTGTTTTCGCCATTAAACAATAAATAGTGCAACCTTCTGAAGATTGACAAAATTGGACTAATTAATAAAATAAAAATACACTTATCCGATGTTTGCCATGCAATGCACAATCACATAAGGGATATGAATGAATATTGAATTTCAATTAATAACTTTTGTGTGTAAACTGAGAGATTAAAAAACTCATCGAAGTACAGAAATAAAGAAGTTGTTAAAGTCAATGAAAATTATAGTTTTGCGTTATTCCACATGCTCTATGGAATGCAATTATATATATATATATATATATATATATATATATATATATATATATATATATATATATATAGTATACCCATAAAAGAAACTTGAGAGAAGTCCCGTGACGTGAAAACAGTGATCGTCGTATTCAATTTTTCGAACTGTCTTCATTTTGTAAGTCGTCGAAGATTTGAAATGGTTTGTACGACATATTCTGAACAGTAGTTAATGAAACCATATATATATATATATATATATATATATATATATATATATATATATATATATATATATATATATATATATAAATGAAGTCGAAAGTTCTGAAGGTCGGCAACCGTTGTAGTAGTTTCTGGTTTAATAAATAAATATTACACCTTAATTATGTTTACTGAATTAATTGAGCACTCTTCTAGAAGTTTCATGCTTTCTTACAAGTAATCTCTCTCCCCCTCTCTCTCTATCTATCTATCTATCTATCTATCTATCTATCTATCTATCTATCTATCTATCTATCTATCTCTCTCTCTCTCTCTCTCTCTCTCTATATATATATATATATATATATATATATATATATACATACACACACATGTATATATATATATATACATATATATATATATATTATTTCATGTATACACATATAATTAATTAATTGCATTCATTTCGTATGAATCAGATTACTCTAGTGTTGGCATTGGTTTCTTCGATATCTTTCTAGTTATATTTCTTTCTAGAAATACATCGGGTATTTACAGGAAGAACCACGTGCAAGTTACTAACATCATAAGTGACATTTTCTCTCTGGAACTGACTGGATTCGAAATTTGCACACACGAATTATCAGTCCGTGTCGTTAACCATTTAGCTACCGTTACCTCCCTATCTAATATTACAAGAACATAAACTATAGTATGTATACATTTTTAGTATTTACTTCAATAGTACCCAGTACCTGAGCAAGGTAGTAAGATATGAAAATACATTTATTGTTATTAAGCTACACAGAGGCGTCAGCGTTACATCCCCGTAGGGAATCGTCAAGCTAAGTGTATTAGTCTTACGATTCCTTACGGGGGTTGAAACGCGGACGACTTCGTGTAGCTTAAATGCCATAAATACATTTTAATAACTTACTATATATATATATATATATATATATATATATATATATATATATATATATATATATATATATATATATATATTACACTATATATTTAACCTACATACGACGTCGTTTCAAGCTATCGGCTCTCCTCAGTATGTGGAAATAATAATCTCAGACGGTATATATATACGGCTGCCTATAACATGGTTTAAACTGTCGCTGATTTGTCAGATTGTTCATGGTGGCGGAGTGGGCTAAGGCCTCGGAATTTTGGTTATAACATGACTTGTGTTCCGGGGCTTCGAATCCTGCGACCGGTATGACTAATTCGCTTTACACTGACGATTCCCAAAAGGATCAAACTATACGTATGTAGATGAAAACAAATATTTATAATTATTTGTCGCCCCCAATCTTGGCTAGGCACTGAAGTGAGTCGTATTAACACAGCCGTCATCGTAGATTTAATGTAGTTTGACACAGTAGTTGAACACTCTGACGACGGCTTCCAATAACAGGTTTAAACTCTCGCTGATTTATCATAGTGGTCGAGTGTGTTAAGGCGTCGGAATTTGAGTTATAACATGACTCGTTTTTCAGGGGTTTCCAATCCTGCGACTGGTATTAATAATTATCTCTACACTGACGATTCCCGAAAAGATGAAACGTAGATGTATGTAGATAAAAACAAATATTTATAATTATATCGAGATAGATAGGCTCATTTGTCATAATTTTATGCTATAATTTGTTCAGTACGAAAAGCTATTATGTCATGAGATGGATTTAATTTAGAACTCCAACCTTCGGCGAAATACACAATATAATAACGGAACTGTTCCCCTTTCAATCAAGTCGAATAGATGGGGTCATTGGTGCAGTTTTGTTACATGAAACGACTTACATCTCTGTCATATGAGTTATAATGGAAATAATTGGAAAGTGGATTTCGCAATAGCCGGAAAAGCAACAATGAATGCATTCTTCTTCTTCTTCTTCTTCTTCTTCTTCTTTTTCTTTTTCTTTTTCTTCTTCTTCTTCTTCTTCTTGTTATTATTATTATTATTATTATTATTATTAAGTAAAATATATCAACGTAAGAGACTACCTTAATACAGTATATCGTCAGAAAATTCGCAGCGTACTTCCAACAGTATACATATTCACAATTAGCCACGTCTCTTTTTCTCATCAATGTTTTGGTGACAGAGGAGATCACAGAGGGACATATGTACATTAGTAGATTATTGTGATAAACAGTTGTGAATAAAGGACACTCACTTTTTCAGCTTCTATGATTATAATACTGGGCATACCAAGGCAATGCGTTTTAAATAAGGTATTTTTCTCCTATGTGGGGTTTCATAAACCTGGCAAAGGAGCCACACATTCTTTGTGTATAGAAAAGTTCCATATATATATGTATATATATATATATATATATATATATATATATATATATATATATATAAGTTTAGGTAGTTTGCTGGAAGCATAGTTTAGTGTGTAATTAAAGGGAATTTATAAAAGGAAACACGATGCAAAGGTGTTACGGATCAAATCGTACTGAAGCAAATTAATTATAACGGTGTATTGAGTTCTTGTTTTTTTTAACTTAGTTAACCTAAAAAAAAGGCAAGTTGCCACTGTAGACGTAATACTGAGAATTAAGGCGAATGTTTAGTGGGTCATCCTAGATTACGAGCTGTGCAGCGAGATGCATGTTCACGTTAGTTTGAAATTCCTGCATATCAGAACAGGCGGGGAAACAGGGAGCAGGGAAGGAGTCCAAAAGTCCGGTAAAATGAAAAATAAGCTATTGAAGTAGAAAGCTCTCCGGCATCTGGGTACCTGTACAGTGAATGGATTGGATCTAGCTTATCGTTGGGTTGGTCGAGTGTAATTACGTCGAGGGGGCACAACAGCAGCAAGATTATCGGAGCACATTGCATTGAAAAATGCAACGTTGCGATGATTGGGCAAGGGCTAGAGCTTGGTGGATAGTGAGGGACGTATTATATTAGATACTTGTTTAAACATTGTCTCTAAGGAAGAAACTTGTGCATGGTGCACCAGCTCAGATGTGACAACAATGCTCCATGTATGAGCGGATGGTGGATTTATAGAGATATAGGATACTGTTACGGGGTATAAAGTTTATAGCATAGTAGAGGGACCCCACTTTCTTCGCAGCAGCTTGTAACGATGCATGTATGACCGCATTCCACTACTGACTCGAGGGGACTTTCAAAGGATTTTTCCATTGCCTCGTATATGTGCACGTCCGTATTACCCATATGACGACAATAGAGCGTAGTGTTGTCAGCAAATATACTCATCTCAGACACAATGTCACCATCGATGTCGTTAATGTAAAATCAGGAACAATAAATTCCTATATTTTATTAATATAATTTTTTCATATTAAAATCTAAATTGCCGTCGGTGCGGTTAGGTGATGGTTAAGTATAACATAAGGTCTTGTGAAAAATTCCCTACTCAGATACGTTTTCAACCTTAAATAAGACGTACATTGCAAAATCCATTGTTGGTGGCGAGAGTTCAGTAGAAAACGAGATGAATTCAATTAAGATTGAAACAAAGGTTTATTAATATTTTGTTCGCCTTTTGATTTAAGTTTTACCTAAAGTATATATATATATGTCTCTCTCTCTCTCTCTCTCTCTCTCTCTCTCTCTCTATATATATATATATATATATATATATATATATATATATTTATATATATATAATGTGTATATAATGTGTAAGTCTATATATAATGTGTAAGTCTCTCTCTCTATATATATGTGTAAGTATATATATATATATATGTATATATATAATGTGTAAGTCTCTATATATATATGTAAGTATATATATATGTATATATAATGTGTAAGTCTATATATATATGTAAGTATATATATATGTATATATAATGTGTAAGTCTATATATATATGTAAGTATATATATATATATGTATATATAATGTGTAAGTATATATATGTATATATAATGTGTAAGTATATATATGTATATATATGTGTAAGTATATATATATATATATATATATATATATATAATGTGTAAGTATTTATATGTATATATATGTGTAAATATATATATATAATGTGTAAGTATATATATATATATATATAATGTGTAAGTATATATATATATATATAATGGGTAAGTATATATATGTATATATATATAATGTGTAAGTATATATATGTATATATATATAATGTGTAAGTACATATATGTATATAATGTGTAAGTATATATATGTATATAATGTGTAAGTATATATATATATGTATATAATGTGTAAGTATATATATATATGTATATAATGTGTAAGTATATATATATATGAATAAAATGTGTAAGTATATATATGTATATATATATAATGGGTAAGTATATATATATATAATGGGTAAGTATATATATATATAATGTGTAAGTATATATATATAATGTGTAAGTATATATATATGTATATAATGTGTAAGTATATATATATATATACATATATAATGTGTAATTATATATATATAATGTGTAAGTATATATATATATATATATATATATATATATATTTGGGTGTGTGTTTGTAAAATATATATATATATATATATATATATATATATATATATATATATACGCACGTGCCCATGGATTTTTTTATGAACATAAAAATTAATTAATAAAAAATAATTAATAAAAATATGTGTATATATTTATATATATATATTGTTGTGATTGGATACCGGACTCTCCTTTATTTCTGTTATCTGCTTTGATAACTAATATGGCGACGGCTACTTGTAGTTTTAAGCCTTCAAGCATTATCAATTTTACCTAGGAGCAGAAGGGGCCAGCTGAGTTTATACCAGGGGTTCGGAATGGAGCAAGCCTCCTAAAGTTGTTATCAACTTTGTTGAATTCATTGAGAAGGCGAAATAGTGCTTTCATTTAGTTACATACAAAAGACTACTTATTGGCATCCCAAAGTTGGTATACATTAAGAAGATAAGCATTATAATGTGTGTAGTAGATAAAAAGACAAACAAAATTATTAGAGAGTCAACTGACCTTATTTTTAAGTTACTGGCAACGGTAATCTATTGTCCAAAGCAAATAATTTGCTTTGAAAGCAACAATACTTGATACACTTTGTTTCCAAATGAAGAAACCTGACTGAAAAATGAGGGCATGAAGTCCGTAACCTAGGATGAACATCCAGGGATATGGAAAATCGAACTGTTATTAAGCAAGGCAGTATTTTTAAATATTTCGTATTATATGGAAATAGGAGAGGAAAAACTTCCAATAATTGTGGCCGGAAGAAGGCCTGTTTGTTAGGCTTGCTAAGAAATAGGGCATCTAATTTTCGAATGCCCACTGAGACAGCCCACTATTATCAAAACCAGAGTGGACCAACATTTAGTGGTGCCGATGACCCAAAATGTTGGGATGCCTATTAATCCCCCCACTGAAGTCTATTAAAGGAACCTACCCAATAATCTCCAGGAATTGGATGACAAAGAGAGAAATAAATCGGTTTTGGTCCAGGGGGAAAACACCTGGTCTTCTAGCCCTGGATCAGATGAGAAAGAAAGCAATTATATCGAAAGACACTGGAAAGGAAACGTATGTTGAAGTTTGTGACATAAAATAAACACTTTACTAGGAAAAAGTACCAGCTAGTCCGAAATTCTCTCAAATCTAAGCTCACAGTCAACCGCTGAATCCCTTTCTCAAAATCAAGACATCAGCGCTCCACTAAAACAAAGTTAACCACTTCAATTCCAAGTTTGACAAAATCACGCCCTCGCCGAATACCATGACCCTACCGATCACATCTCCTTTGAAAGAGACGGAATATAAGTTAATCTCTTTTAGCCCAGTTAAAGCAAACAAGACTGTCTCCTCTCCAAAGCCAAGGGATTTTGTCAAATGGTAAAGGAGGCCAACGATCGTTTTAACTTAACACTTCTTATAGGCATTTAAAAAAATGAAATGTTAAAATGTTTAAGAAAATTATTGTGTTGGGGGGATCCATGTTCGGCTGCACCCTTCCCTTTTATAGAATAGCTAAACCAACTTACCCTTTGGAAGTTGGCGTTATCTCCAATTATTGGGAAATCCACATTCGGATAGGATAATAGTCTTTTAGGAGAGCCGTCGGCATCCTGACCTTATCGATGTTTGTTTCTGGAACCTAACCCTAGGATTTCTGTATCTAGCAAGGATAAATTCCCGTGGGCTAAGGGTTGACTCGTGAATTTCGATTAGCTATAGATCTTTAGCACCTTGGAGTGGATGTATGCTGTATTCCGGAAACCCACTTCATTCCAGTTGATTATTTGGGTTCGCTGGCTAGACGTTTTCACGTCTACTCAGCGTACTTCGATTCTCGCTCGAGCGATGTTTCCTGGCTAGTAAATAAGTATTTAGATGCGTCGTGTGACCGTTGCTTCATAGATTAGGAAGAAAAGCTGTGCGATCTGGATGTTACCATAACAGACAAAGCATTTCAGTTCATTGGGGTTTATGCGCCCAATTACCTTACTGAGTTTGCTCTTCTCTTTCGACGGATCGAGCAGTTCATGAGTACAACTTGTACGGTCATCTTAACGGGAGACTGGAACGGTGACCGTCATCGCGATATTGATCATAATCGGACTAGGAGAACTAACAATGATCGGAATGCTTACACATTTCATTATTTAGTCCATAAGTTTGATCTTATCGATAAATTCCGGAATAATAAGCCCCGTGATAGAGTATGGACTTTGACATCTTGGCGCGGCTCCGGTTCAGTATAACTTTCGAGTTATATTGATCGGTTCTTAATTCGGGGAGTCGACGTAGAATTATTAGAATGTCCAAGTTTAAATAATAAAGTTTACTCGGATCATAGACTTTTTCGAATTCATGTAAACTTATATAGACCTAAGCCTAGCTTGGCTGGGAACTGGGAGCTCAACACTTCGTTGTTTGATATGAAAGGCTACCAAGAACAGCTATTACTAACCTGACAACTGGAATTTACAGTGGCTTAAATTGGGAATAGGAAGTGGGTTAACATTAAGAATGTAATTAGGTCCTTTACTGCCGATTTTAGCTGACGAATCAATCTCACACTAAGGCGGCTAAAGTTGCACTAGAATCTAGATTAGATCGGGCGGTGGAGGCGGGGGATAGTACCAAAGTTACTATAATTAAGGCGAAACTGCCCTCCTTGGCTATCCAAGAACACTAAGCTCTAGTAATTTGGGCTAGGTTAAAGAGAACGCCTTAGGAAGCAACAAATATAGCCGCCGGATTGCGTGCAGAAGAATGTCGTCAAGTTGCTGATTGTCATATCGCACGTGTCCCATTGCCGGATAGGCGTCTCGTGACAACAAACGAATGTATTCTACAGGCGTTTCGTTCTCATTTCAATGATCTTTTTCCCAGGGAACCCTGTCTGTCTTTATTACAATTTGCCCCCTATTTAGCTGAATGTCCTCGTCTTGAGGTTACCGAAGCAGCTAGGTGCTAATGTTGCATAACAGAGGAAGAAGTTTAGGCAGCCTTCAAGCACGTCCGCTTTTACAAGTCTTTTGGGATCGATAGTTTGCGGTACGAGGTGTATTTGAGCATGTCGCACATTTTTGTTCCCTTGCTGACAGTTTTACTTAACTCGTGGTTTAGTAACGGTACTATAGTGAAGTTGTTACGAAAAAGCAGAAATGGTGGGGATGGATAAGAAAATTTTCGGCTCTTAAGATGTTAAATGCTGTGTTTTGGGGCCAAGATCTTAGCCAATCGACTGCAGTTTGTTATGGATGGTCTAATAAGCCCTCAATAGACTTGTGCTGTAAAGGGTCGCACTATTCAGGATAATTTGTACTCGATACGCCTGATCATAGATAAAGTCTAGACTGAAGCCGCGCTGATAAATTTAGATCAGTCCAAAGCTTTCGATAAGGTGGGTCATCGTTACTTAAAGGCTGTTTTGTCTACGGCCGGTTTTGCCCGCAATTTCGCTCTTGGATTCGCATATTGTATGCGAACACTGGTGTGCTGGTGGAAGTGAATGGCATTTCACATTATCTAGATCTCTTCGTCAGGGATGTCCGCTTTCACCGATGCTCTATGTGCTTGTGTACGAGCCCTTCCATCGCAGACTAAGGGTGTATTCGGTCCTACAACGGAATACTTTGACAGGTTCTTGCACCAAGTTTAAGAACTGTGCCTTTACCGACAACTTGACTGTGCTAGTAATGAGCAGTGACGAGATTAGTGTCTTCGACAGAGAAATCAGAATGTATGAAACGATAACTGGGACCAAAATTAACTACGACAAGTCTGTGGGTTTGTGCATTGGTGCCTGGAGGGGTGTATCCCTGCAGAGACAATTTATCTAGTTCGGCGGGTCTTGCAAGCTACTCGGCGTTTGGTTCGGTTTTTATCTTCAGTTGAAGAAAAATTGGTCGTAAGTATTGAGAGCTATTCGGCTCGCAGCTGGTCTGTGGATCCGTAGAAATCTTTCGTTAAAAGGGAAAGCGGGGGTGTGTTGCTCTCACATTTATCGGAACATCCAATATCGTCTATAAGTGCTTTTATTCCCGTCAGATATGTTGCTTGAGGTGCAGTGGGGTCTTTTCAAGTTTTTTATGGCTTGGCAAGTCATATGGTTCGTCGCGAAATTTGTTATCTAGATCTTTCTGAAAGCGGTCTGCGTATGCCAAGCGTTGCGATTCGACGTCATACACTGCGGCTATCTTACCTAGGTTAAATGAGTTCACAAACTGAGGGGAACGGTTGCTTCTGGAAGGAAGACACTAAGAAAGCTTTTCCGACTTTAAAAAGTGTGCACTTGGATGATGGGGGAGGCACACAGGTTGCCCCGAGGCGAGTGCCCTATTTTATAGGGAATGTAGACACGCTTTGAAGTTCTTACGCGTGAACGAAAGCCTCTCTGACACCCATTATATCGTGTTATGGTGGTGTGAACCGTTCAAGAATATAAGATTGAGAGGGTCGCTTTGTCTTGGGTGCCTGGGTCACGGTGATTCGATGATGATAAGGCATCTATGACCTGGCTGGTAAGAGGAAATTCACTCTGGGTCGCCAAGAAACTTCATTCAACTGGTTTGGTGAATTCATGACTTGTGTTAGATTCGTTTACGAAAACGAGACAGTGAGTCACGCCTTCTTTTATTGCCGCATCGTTGTTCCGTTAGTAAGGCTTGTTGCATGTCTCATGGTTCGCATACTTAATGTATCGTCTTTTGACCTGGGACCTATCATATATGTAGTAACTGGCAGATGCATTTTGTGTACCTAAGCATACTAACCGTAATTATAAGCACAATATGTCAAAATTGTATACAGGCAGTCTACAAGAGTGAGACCTACACTTCCCTCGACCGTAGTGCAATTTTCAAATATTACCTGAAAGCCCGCATTAAGGCGGAGAGCGGGAGACTCTCTTCGGCAGATTTTGGTGAAATGTGGGTGAAAGGTGCACGACTGTGTAGATTGAGTGGAGCTTGATTGAAGTAGTATTTAGACGCACCTAAGTTACATAATATTCTGTTGCACAAACCAACGTCGATTATGATCCGTTTTAAGTTAACTAGAATATATGTTTGCTGTTAATTTTTGTTCATAACTTGGCTAGTGCGTGAACGATTTTCTTCTGACCCCTTTTAATCCTGTTCTTTCGCCCTTCTCTTTTTCACTTAATTTTAGTTGGTAACTCCCTTTTTTTTTCTATTTTCGATTTCAACTGGTAAATCTGCGAATCTGCCACAGTTCAGAAATGGGGCTTCTTTTTTACTAACTTGCTGTTTAAATATAACTATTATTCATATATATATATATATATATATATATTGTACATACCATTTTTATTAGCATGCTCTAACCCTAAACCTAACCCTAAACCTAACGTTTACCCCGTTACATATTTCGCATATATGAGTCTTAAGTAAGATTTTAATGGCGTAAAATATTTCGGTGATCGGAGAAGGATGTATAGTATAAATGTTGTATTTTGTTGAATCATGGTCCTGAATGAAGCTAGCTAAATTAGATTAGTTAAATGTGTTAGTGAAGACCGAACCTTTCCTCTCACCCATTTGCCTTGCGCCGCATTATGTAAATGTTTTTATTTATTCATAAATAAATATTGACTTTATTCGACTGTATTGGAGTGTATTATGTTAATCCTATTGGATTATCAGTAGTGCTATTGTTTTGTACAGCATATATACGTTGTAATAAACCATCCTCTTTTAAAGACTTTACACTCTGGAAATTGAATTATTATAACATCTAAACAAGTTGTGTCGAGGATTTTGAAAACAAACCTATAATAACGTGGTTATTCAAATCAAATATATCAACTGGCCAACAAGGATTTGAAACGAAACCAAATTTTTGAATACATTCAGTCACGCGAGTGCTTTATTTTTATTCAGTAAATACATGCAAGTAACGTTGTGAACGAAATAATGCGACTGACGTTTATTTAAAGATATCAATTACAAACGTGGTTCGCTAATCGAATTCACACTACAAAGAAGGATTTACCTTTAGAAGGTACAAAAAAAGCATCAGGCAAACAGTTTTTATCGTCGGACGTACATGTGCGTTGACAAGCAAAGATTATTGTGGATTTGTTTTTTTAATTCCAGTACAACTAAAAGGCATCTTAAAAAACATGTCAAAAAGGACATTTTTTTTAAATAGTAAAATATTTTATTGTTCTATTAAACAAAAATGTATGATGGAGCGTAACTCAAATTCGAACTCGGACTATTAACAGTACCAACTATGCAAGATACACATTCAATAGAATACTTTTTAGTAACTAATAATAGTACACTAACTGCTATTGCGTTCTCTAAAAAAATATTTTGTTTGTATCGAGTTTTAATGAGTATTTTCAATATGGAACAATTAATCGAAATGACTCAAATGTTGTGTACAAGCATGCAACAATAACGACAACAGCATCAAGAGTTGCAACAACAAATACTGCAACTACAGAATAGTTTCGAGAAAATTCTCAAACAGTTCACCCGTGAATAAAAACAATGTTTTTTCTGCTGAAGGAATTTCAAATTCTTGATCTAAATTTGTATACGAACCTGATTCTGGCGTTACATTTCCAGCATACTTCAGACGATTTGAAACGATATTTACTAAAGTGTGCTTAGATTGGTCAGATAGAGAACGGGTAACCCTGTTATTACAGAAACTGGGGAAATAAGAGGATAACAAATATACGAACTTTGTATTGTCTAGAAACTCCGAGGAAGTTTCATTCGATGAAACTATAAATATACTGTCGAAGATATTCGACGAAAGAAATAGTCTATTCCACACGCGATACAAATGTCTAAACATCGTGAAAACATATAACGAGAATGTTTAGGCATACGCAGGAACAGTGAACTCTTTGGTTGAGGAATTCAATATAGATGAACCCCTAAAGATTTATTCAAATGCCTAATCTTTGTTCAAGGACTAAAAGCCGCTAAGTACAAACGAATAATGTTTAGACTCTAAACAATGGTTTTGTAAAACACGAAAATCACGTTACAACGAATGAGAGAAGAATATCAGCGTCTCATTAATGTTAGAAGGGATAATACCCAAATTGAGGAAAAAAGTGTTGCAAAAGTACAACCATAAAAAACAAAACTCGTAAATCCAAAAAGACAAGAAAATGTGAGACGTGCGGAATTACTAAGCATACTAAAATGTATGTTGGTATGAGAACACATTTTGTGAATCTTGCGGAATTAAAGGTTATACATTATCTGTTTGCCGCAAAAATAAGAAAAATGATTTTGCAAAAGTATACGTTGTGCTATCAAATAAAAAAATCCAGAACAGTGAACATCAAAAATACGTAGACGTTCGTATAAATAGTCGTACAATCACTTTTTTTACACATACCATAAACTGTTGGTAACTATATTTGGATAAAAATGCATTCCTACTCACACTGCTAACCGTTTACAGCGATGGGGTGTAACCTTACTGAACTATCATTTTAGAATGAAATACATCGCATCAAAAACATTGACATGCAGATAGACTGTCAAGATGAATCCTCACAAATTAATTTTTTTTAGAAAAAACGGTTATAGGAACACTACAAGAGGAAAAATAAATCTCAGGTATGTTGTTAAACACTATCAGAGAATTACCTGTAACATTGGAACACATAAAAAAGGAAGACAAAAAAGATGATGGATTGTTAAAAATAAAGGATCAGGCGAGATTAAACGATAGAAAGCAAAAAGGAAAACCAGATTTTACTTTTCGCAATATGCGACAACACTTTAATGTATGCAAATAGAATTGTAATACCTCAATCTCTACGTAAAGTTATGCTGAAAGAATTTCATACCGGTCATTCTGGCATGTCCCGGATGAAATCACATATGCGATGTTACGTATACTGGCCAGAAATAGACGAGGAAATAGAACGCTTTGTAAAACTATGCCGAGCTTGTCAATTGACTGCAAGGGCGCCTCTGGTCAAAACGAGCCCTTGGCCAAAAACGGTTTTGCCGTAGGCATGTCTTCATATAGACTATGCTGGACCGATTAATGGATATTATTACATGACATTGGTGGACGCTTCATCGAAATAGCTTGAGGTATTTAAGTGCAAACATCTTACATCTAGGAACACCATCAGTGCATTAGATAACATTTTCAGTCGTTTCGGGGTCACCCGGACACTGGTCAGCGTTCACAGGAAGGGAATTTAAAGATTGTTGTACTTCTTTAGACATTGAACACATTACTACACCAGTATATCATCCTAGATCGAACGGTGAAGTCGAAAAATGTGTTGACATGTTTAAGTGTGTCTCACAATATATGAATATATGTACACGTAATTTTTAAGCAATTTATATGGTGGCTCTTAATGGGCACAACGACTCGAAGCTGTCACTTACGGGACTTATGTCCGCCAGGAAAAGACGATCGATTTTCGATAGATTGATACCCTATCCGATGAAAAAGTTGCTAAAAAGGAAAATGAATGGTATGATTATCTACACCAGTAAAAGTCAAAAATGCGCGTGAAAAAGACACATTAACCGAATTAGACCACAATATGCTGAAAATAATGAAAAAGCGAGGAAGAAGTCCCAATTGAGATTTTATGTGATGCGTTTGACATACCACTACCCAATATTGTACACGCACCTATGTATACATCTACTGGATCAGTCTTATGAGCTGAACGGAATTCCATTAGTTCAGAATAAAAGAAAGAGTACACGTGAAAGAAAACCAGTGGGGCGCTTTAGCCCAGATCCTAAAAGGAAGAAATATTAAAAGTAGACATTTCAAGTAGATTGTTACCTTCAGGGGAGGTGTTGTGATGGGATACCAGACTCCCCCTCAGTCACTAATAAGTGAACTAGTCTGTAGAATATATATACTACGAACAGTACTATGTGCATTCGACTGTATTCTACTGTATTATGTTAATCCTATTAAATTACCGGTAGCGTTATTATTTTGTACAGGATATATACGTTGTAATATACCATCCTCATTTAAATACGTTATACTCTGGTAATTTTGTTATTATAACTTCTGTTATATATATATATATATATATATATATATATATATATATATATATATATACATACTATTATGTATAATTTATACTTTTTTTTCTTTTTTAAAGTTTTATATTATTTGCCCATTCGTACGTTTCATTTTAATTAATTAATTAACATTTATTTCCACCCAAGGGGGACTACTCCGTCGATATTCGTCTCCCTTCTATGTAGATCAGTCATTTAAGCTTAAATACATAGTTTTCAGAGACACCGAGTATACTTTCTATATTTATTTATTTATTAATTTAATTATTGTTATTTTTTCTTTATTCAGCATTAAATGTTGAAATGAATGTTCTTATATTGCGAATATTGTTCAGACCTAATCTTAATTTGTGTATGCGATATATATCTTAGGTATTAAGCCGAGTATTATAACAAAGTAGTATCACAAAGTAAATATTCTAGTTAAATCTAAGTATTATAATTAATTAGGTATAATTACAAGCTGTTTAAGCACTCAAAGAACATTGTTTCTCGCCCATTGGCTAAAACCATCACCTCATGTTTCGAACACCTCACACCGATAGAGACACTATGAGAAGGCACACTTATCACCTTACCCAAACCAAAGAAGCCCCCTGGGCCATCAGCCAACCTCCGGCCAATAGCCCTACTGAACAGCATAAGAAAGATTCTGTCTATCATTACCCTGTGCCGCATCAGGATCCTACCAAAGTGGTTTCAAAAGAGGCAAAAGCTGCGCAGACATTGTATGGGCAGAACATATGCTGACATCAGTAGTGATGACAAAGAAATGGGACTTGCACAGGATGGGCATTGATATGTCGCGAGCCTTCGATACCATCAAGCGACAACGCATCCTGGATGTCCTACTGCAAGTAGGCTGCAATGCTGACGAACTAAGACTTGTAAGATCTCTGTTAGCACGGACAAAGCTAAGAGTCTGAGTGAAAAACGAGCTGTCTGACTCATTTGAGACCACCATAGGCTCCTCCCAGGGCGACAGCCTCTGACCGGTGCTCTTCACCCGCTACCTCGCTGCAGCACTCTCATCCGTCCGAGAAAGCTCTAACAGGCCCAACCCAGCAGTCTCCAGCCTGGGTCTGCCATTAGAAATGGAATATGCAGACGATGTTGATTTCCTAGATGTAGAAAAGAAGCCTCTGGATCAGCTCCAGACAATAGCGGCAGAGAAACTGAAAACGGACAATCTGTTCATGAACAAGATGAAAACAGAGTTTAGCCATGTATACCTTGCAGAAGCCACAAAGTGTGACCCACAAGGCTAGACCCTCCGCGGCAATGAGAGCTGGCGCAAAAACAAAACCATGGGCTCCCTGCTGTGCAGCACTACAGAGTCACAGCCCGCTGTTTACATCGCAATGTAGCGTTTCATTGATTACATAAACTCTGGAGCCGACGAACCAAGATCCCGCTGAAGACTAGACTCCGTTTCTATTACGCGTACTGCGTGTCTATCAGGCTCTACAATAGCAACAGCTGGGCAATAAAAAAAGCCATGCTTGACAAGCTGTATGCGTGTCACCGCAGACACCTCCGTTCCATCGCAGGTCACTGCTGGCCGAAAAAACTTATCAGCAACAAGGCACTATACGAGCTATGCAACGAAAAACCCCTCTCCACAAAGGTCGCTGAACAAAACTGGTCTATGTTAGGCCATGCCCTACGAATTGACCCTGACACTCCCGCACAAAGGGTACTAGACTTTTCCGTTACTGGCTCGCAAGCCTACCAACCGCGACTAGGACAGCACTTCACAAATCTGCTGGGCACACTACGTGCTGACCTCAAGCAGGTGGGACTAGGACCACTACGTACAGCGAAACAACTTCATTGCTTACGACAACTTGCGCATGACAAGGCCAGATGGCCTGGGACTAGCATGGAGGACTGATTGCAGCTACCGTAACCGCATTTGACTACCGTAACCGCAGAACACAGTTTTTAATAATAAAAATATTACAAGGTGACTATTCTTGCCGAAGCTTACTTATTAATATGCAAAGTGAATATTATCGGGCAAGGATAATCATAAATTAGTATCACAATTCTATTTAAAGTTCAATTATTTTTGTTCAATTGTCTTTTAATTGTCTTATAAAATGTATTTCTATTTTATTTAATTCATTTCTTGTTTTGTTTATTTTATTTGTTTGTTAGAGGATGTAATTGATGTTCTGCTTGTTATGTAATTTATGTACTTATTTTACATTTTTGTTTAACATATCAGGGTGCAAAGTCGTAAAGTGAGGAAGTTATTAACAATAGTGTTTATTAGTACAAGCTATGTTTGATAGTCAAAATGACTTATTTATTTACAATGTTTTTTTTCTTTTCTTCGTTTGTAGTTGTTGCAGGAATGTGACTATAAAAGTCCAACTTTCTAATGTTATGTCTCTGTCAACATTGTGTGTGTAAAGGTCAGTTTTTTATGAAGTATATGCATGCCCAATTATGTGCATGTATTCATAGTGTTGTGCAACAGTATGTGTCATAGTAAAAAAATATGAACCTATATCGGGCGGTTATAAATTGCGGGGTGCAATTACGATATCAGTGTTGATTCTTTAATCCGAAGATTGCTAATGTTCTTTTCTGTGGCTAGTTATCTACCTTGATTGATCTTCTGGTGTTGTTGCATGTGTGGATGTATCTGTGGAAGGAAGAAATACGTGTTTGTAAGTGTTACTCGATTATTATGTGTAGGGGCCTAACTGTGCTACCGATATAGAATTTGTTGCGTGTTGTGCAATGTATGCGATATATAATGTATGTGCGGTGACATATAGCTGTGGTGTTTATAATACAGTTGAATGGGGTACTAACACCCCTGAATAACAATAACCAATAAGGTGGTCACATACCAGGGAATGGTTTATCTTCTGAGAGTGATAGAATCCTGATAAGGATGATATATATATATATATATATATATATATATATATATATATATATATATATATATATATATATAATCCGAGTACGGTATAGATCTAGAGGGTATAAATCTAGGGGAATTGAACCGGGTTTATGAGAGTGTTCAATAAAAATATAGAGCGGAAATATAAATATAAATGATAATGTATTTCATTTTGACTACAAAATTGATTTTGTTTCATGAGAGCAGTTTTTAGGAGCTCCCGATCTTCAGGTCTAGAAATAGCATTAATGTCTGCACATTCTCTCTCACACACGTGATGTTGCTAAGATCAGTCTTTTCTATAAATACTATTATGGCATGTCTTCTTCAGAGTAATATAATCTATTATCTGCTTCTTTTGTTCTAGCACGTTTGACTCGTTGGTCTAGTGGTCTCCATCAATTAACTGTTGTGATATCTAATTGTAATACAACTTCCTATTCCAGTAGCCTTTTTCCAATAACCCTAGGCTTGTTGCACTCTCTTCCTGGTGACTGTTTTCCCCTTACTGATAGCATTAGTCTTTTCAAGACAAAGACCAATAGGCATCTCCTGTATTTGCGATAATCATCTTTCATTCTTGTTAACTCCTTACATCAAGTGGCTTCATTTCTTGTCTGGAGCGATTTCCATTAAAAATAGTATAGAATGACGTTTTGGAAAGAAAATTAGTGACGCTAATTTCTAACTAGATAGAATAGTACAGAATAACGTATATTAAAGAGAATTCCGGACGTTTAAGCAATGTAATTCATGAATAAATATACTAGCATAGAATGACGTTTGGAAAGAGAATTGTGGACGCGAAAAAGTAATGTACTTTATCAATAAATATAATAGTATATTATACATTCTGAAAAGTACGCTGAAAAATAGATAATTTTTACACAAATCTAATTGTATATCATAGGGTTTTAGAAAGAGAATTTGAGACGCTGAAGGTAATGTAATTATTTAATAAATACAACGACGTCTTGAAAAGTGAAGTTGTGATGCTAAAATCAATGTAATTTAACAAAATATATTATTGTATGGAATGACGTCTTTGAAAGAGAATTTTGGATGCTAAAAGCAATGTAATTTCTAAACAAATATATTTGTATGTAATAATCTTATGATTAGAGAATTTAGGTAGTTAACAGCAATGTAATTTACGTCATGAAAAGATAATTTTAGATACTTAAATCAATGTATTTTCTTAATAAAGATAGGTTTTAAATTACGTATAAGTAATACAATTTGGGACACTGAAAAGAAAGTAAATTAAAATAAGTAGAATAGTATAGAATGATGTCTGGAAAAAATTAAGATAACCACACAATATCATTACTAAATAAATACACTATTATTGAATGACGTATGGAACGAAGCTTTGCGATGCTCAAAGCAATGTAATTTCTTAATAAATATAATAATATAGAATCACGTATTTGAAAGAGAATTTGAGATGCTGAAAGCAATCTTATTTCTAAAAAACATAATAGTTTATAATAGCGTCTAGAAAAGATAATTTTCTACGCTGTAGGCAAGTTAATTTATAAATAAACTTACAAGTATCGAATGACGTCATTAGAAATATTGTTTTGGACGCTGAAAAATGTAATTTCTAAATATACATAATAGTAAAGACTGACGTTTTATGAAAAAAATGTTTGACGATGAAAGCCATGTCATTTCAATATACATATAATAGTACAAAGTGACTTTTGAAAATTGAATTTGAGAGGTTGAAGTTTATGTAATCATTAAGAAATATAATAGACTAGAACGAAATCTTAGATAGAGTATTTGTAACGCAAAACAATGTTATTAATATATATATAATGGTATAAAATGACGTACTGGAAAGAGAATTTAGGACGTAAAAGCAATGTAATGTCTAAATAAATATACTAGAATAGAATATCGTTATAAAATAATTTAGTACGCTGAAAGCAATTTAATTTCTAAATGTATATTATTGTAAAGACTGACGTCTTAGAAAGAGAATTTAGGACGGTGAAAACCATGTAATTTCTCTATAAATGTTCTAGTAGAGAATGCAGTTTTTAATACAGTATACAGTGACGTTATCAAAATAATAATTTCGGACGCTTAATGAAATATAATTTTTGCAATAATATAGTAGCATAGCATGACATTTTATACATTGAATGTTACCCACTGAAAAAAATATAAGTATTAAATAAATATAATTGTCGAGAAGAACATTTTAGAAAGTAAAAGCAATTTAATTTTTTTAAATGGTATAACATGATGTCTTGGAAAAAGAATTTTAGACGCTAAAATCAATGTAATTTCTAAATAAATATGATAGTATTGAATAAGATCTTGAAGCAAAAGAATTTTAGACGCAAAAATCAATGTAATTTCTAAATAAATATGATAGTATTGAATAAGATCTTGAAGCAAAAGAATTTTAGACGCAAAAATCAATGTAATTTCTAAATAAATATGATAGGATTGAATAAGATCTTGAAGCAAAAGAATTTTAGACGCAAAAATCAATGTAATTTCTAAATAAATATGATAGTATTGAATAAGATCTTGAAGCAAAAGAATTTTAGACGCAAACATCAATGTAATTTCTAAATAAATATGATAGTATTGAATAAGATCTTGAAGCAAAAGAATTTTAGACGCAAAAATCAATGTAATTTCTAAATAAATATGATAGGATTGAATAAGATCTTGAAGCAAAAGAATTTTAGACGCAAAAATCAATGTAATTTCTTAATAAATATGATAGGATTGAATAAGATCTTTAAGCAAAAGAATTTGAGACGTTAAAATCAATGTAATTCTATAAATAAATATAATAGTATAGAATGACTTCTTGGGCAAAACATTCTAGATGATAATAATATCGCACTTTTATCGTAATTTTAAATAAACTTTCAAGTATACAATAAAGTCTTTGAACGCTAAAAGCAATGTAATTTCTTAATATACATAATAGTAAAGACTAACGTTTTAGAAAGAGAATTTAGGACGCTGAAAGCAATGTATTTTCTTAACAAATATAATAATATAGATTGGCATCTTGGAAAGAGGAGTTTGGGACGTTTAAACAAAGGTAGGTTCTGCATAAACATGATAGTATACTATAACTGTAATATTATTATTAAAGTATTATGTCTTGCAAACAGCATTTTGAAAGAAATGTCATTTCTAAATATAGAGACTAGTAAATAATGACGTATTGAATAGAGAATTTTAGGACGCTGAATGCAATGTTATTTCTTAATAAATATAATAGTATAAACTGACGTCTTTGAAATAGAATTTTGGTCGTTAATGCAATCTAATTTCTAAATTAATAAATAGTATTAAATGATTTCTTAGAAATAGAATTTGGGACATGACTGACTAAGCCTTTAGGCACCTTCCGGCAGTTAACACGACCTGCCGGAATATGCCGACGGAACGTCAGTCGTATCGCGGTCCGTAAACTGCAGAAGTTAATATATAATATATAGTAGAAATAGAAAATATCACATAGTTATTTGCTAATAAATTGTAAAAAAAGTATGCGTATTCCATGACCTGAAATCGAAACCGAAACCTACAGATATTCCGTTTGATGTTCTACAACTGAGCTATTTATTTTTTATACATAAATCTGTAAATTGTAGTTTTACAAAATAAGTATAGCTTTTACGTTAATTCATAGATGTATGATTTACCTAATGTTTAAAAACATGAATAGAAAGATAAGCGATAATTTAAAATAAATAAGAAAATGAATTGTTAAATATTATCAATAGCGTTGAAATTCTTGTAGTTGTCCAAAACAATTCATTTTGATTTAACAACGTATTAGCATTAAAAACTAATTAATATATAATACATACTAGAATTTAGGCGCATGCATATATATATATATATGAGAGAGAGAGAGAGAGAGAGAGAGAACCGAAAAATAAATATATTATGTATATCATTAAAATACAACCTATCATGAAACTATTTGATGCTCGATATACGAAATAGAGCAATTAAATAGAACATTAAAGGATAAGAATTATATTAGTAAAAATACTAAATCTTTATCTTCAATTGTCTAAAATAAGTATATATATTTTATTGAAACCACGGCTTTTCAAAGAATTGAAATCGTATCATCAAAGGAATATAGATGGATCAGTTGCTAAGAGAATTACAAAAGTAACAATTTAAAAAGATTTAAAAAGATAAAAAGTTATTTGATAAAAATGCCAAGGAGAAAATGTTGAGAGTATCCAATGATACATTGAATGCATATGAAAAACAATTCACCGTAAAAAGCGTCATGGAAAATGCAGCAGCAAGTTGAAAGATTGTACATCAAAAAGAAAGTTGTGAAATCTATATAATTGAAGAGGTCAGATCAGCAGGAACAAAAACACGGTTGTTTTGAAGTTGCAAATCATGAGGTTTATAAAGTTATTTGTGCATCAGAGGCCATTTTGATTAAACTTTTGTGGACTTTTTGTATACCGTTTTCTGAATCAGAATACAAAACAAGATAAAATGAGGAATTTCTACGAGCCCCCACCCCAAAAAACAAAGTCTACAAACTAAATAAAAAAGTATAAGTACCGAAAACCTTTCTTAAAATGTACTTTGGTTTATATGAAAGGATACGGCAGGATTGGAATGAGGATTTAAGACACAATGTTTTTGCCATTATATCATGTTGTTGATCTTCGTAACAAGGCATAAATGTGCAAAACTGTGCGTTCAAGGAATTAGTTTTACCCGTCATTGGACGGGTATTCTCGTACTGTATATATTTCAGTAGAAACAAAATAAAATAGGAATAGATGAAATAAAAGACAGATCGATAGATAAATGGGATTATCTGATATTACACCACCAGTCTTACGCTCGTAACGTTTTTTATTTCATTTCCTGACATTGAAAAGGCTTCCTAATTCTTGTCGAAACATGAAAGCCAAAAACATTGTCAGAAAATGTACAGGAATGTTCCTTTCCAATTAACTTCTACAGATTTGTAGATTAGTTCGCGAACTCTTACATTCGGTCGAAAAGCTTCAATCAAAGTGTAATTTAAATAATTACATTTTATGTTTTTTTACTCATTCACGAAATAGAGAAACACAATAACCTCTTTCTAATGGATGTCACACAGTCACCGTAGGTTATAGATATTATGTCATTATTCTTTCGCGCGTAACATTTTTCCTTAATTTCCCGATTTCTAGTCAAAACCTGAAAACCGAAGAAAGTAATCAAGGCAATGTTTAAGCATGTTCTTATTTAATTAACTTCGATAGATTTGGAGATGATTTTCAGAAATCCAACTTTCATGCAAAACACTTTTGCAATCAAAACGTTTCATTCAATATCAATGCAGGCTTTATTTAAATACTTACAATTCATTTATTTATTTAGTATCTGGTAATATAAAAGAACTTAATAAACACTTTCTCCCGACGTTGAAGTCAATATTATTATTTATATTTAAATAAGTAAAAATTCTCTCTTTAAAAATAACATAATGAGAGGGAGAGAAAGAAGACAATCAGTATCTCTAATTAATTATATTTTGTCAGCCCATATCATTCTACGCGTTCACGTGCCACGTACTACGAAACGGACTCTCCTGTTCTCGATCACACACTCTCTTTTAACCATGTGAGCTCATTAAATTGCGATGAGTTTTGATTTTTTTTACACTATTCCGTATTTTTTTCTGAAATAGTATTTCTTTGTTCTTATTGAAGATAAGTAACTAGACATCTTTTTAAAATAAGGTGACCCATTATTCTTTTCTCAAGAACCCCCATATGTAACGGGAGTACTATTCTTAGTTTTTCTACTACTAATACCACTACTACTACTACTACTACTACTACTACTACTACTACTAATAATAATAATAATAATAATAATACTAAGACATTCACAGCAAAAATGTGTATAGCTACACCAATGTAAAACTTCTTTTCTTTTTCATAGTACGGTTCAATCATCCAACTAAAACTATCACTTAACTTTATATTTGAATTGCTTTTGGCTTTGGTTAGTAATAAACTATTATTATGTAATGAATATAAATAAACTAGCTGTAACTACCCGACGTAATTTACTTTCAATGTGTTTTAATTGTTTTACACTATGCCGTATTTTTTCTAACACATTATTTCTTTGTTAAGATAAGTAAATAATTCTAATATAATTAATTATCGTTTTTAAAAATAAGGTGAACTATGATTTATTCTGTGCGGGTAGTAATACTACTAGTAATAATAATACCACTACTGCTACTACTACCACTAATAATATTATTTAAAATAATTTCGAGCTGAACTAAATATTTACTGGAAGGAATTATCGAATGCCAATTATTTGCTTTTACATGTTAAACCGATACACAAGAACAACTAAGAACTCAGACTAAAATATATATTTAGTATGGATAATGCTATCGAAACAATAACAATGTCGCGTTTCATTTTTGTGTCGCCCACGCAACAACCGAATTGCCGTAATCTTTACAGAACTATAAAAGGTCACAAATTGTATTCCTACTTTTGGTCGCTGCATGTTTTTCTTGTATACACTTCTTGTGATCTTCCCGGATCGAGGGAACGCCATTCGGCGAATAAGCTTCTTTCGTACCTTAACAGACTCGAGACTAGACTGATGGAAGACAGCGGGCATTTATCCAACTTAATCTTTGTTCCAAATCATTGCCCAGTTACAAGAACAGAGAGAGAGTAATAGCAATCAAAATCATTAATTAATTACATTTTGTCAGCCTCTATCATTTTACATGACCACGCGCTACGTGCTCCAAATTAACTCTCCTGTTCTTTATCACGTACTCTATTTGAGCCAGGTGAGTCATATTTTTTTATATATTCCCAAAGCCTATTAATTTTAACCTCGGGATTACCAAGTTAACCCCGTGTGAACTTTCAGCGGTTTCCATTTCCTGTTATTCTTAACTAACTATTTTATATACTAGTGGATTTAATCTCTCAATAGCTAACAGCGATATTAATGTTAAAGATAACGTTGAAAATTAAAAAGAAAACATGCGTATATAAAAGTTTCAACTCGAATAACCGTATTGTGTACGTGATTAAAAGAGTCAAGTTTTAACTGAGCAATTCTCCAAGATTACGCAACTGGTATCTTATGATTATGTGTCACAGAGCAAACGATTTCATTGGGGATGCCACATACAATTACAGTAAAAAGAAGCATATCTTTCATCTTCCGTTTAGGGGATTTAACTTGCATTCTTCGAATTATCTTCGCCTCGCAAACTGGTTTACAATTGAAGACACAAAAACACAAAAGGAATTTTCATCGCTTACTTAATTTGAAGTTACACTGTTTCCTCACACTATACTATTTTATTACCTGGAGGGGATTCGAGCTCCTTATTAGTGCACGGAATACATACTAATTATCTAGTCCCCAAAATCAACTCTCAGATATTCCCATTCTCTAGATATTCTATTATTCTTATGCATAGCTGAACTAACCCAAAATTATTTTTTTCAACTCTCATGATATTGTATTCGCATTCCATCAACTCATTATTCACACAATTCCCAAACTAGAACACTTTTCGCCAAAGTTAACATCACCCACTAAGCCCAATACCCCATCGGTAACCTCGTAATCCATATGTCAATATCCATATAACCTCGGAATCCATATGTCAATATGTAATCCATCATAACTTCTACTGGATTTGAACCCGGTTTACCAATTTTACAGTCCGCGTTAATATCGCTAATATACTTAATTCCGTCTCGCCAGTTCTTACACATACGATCTATAAACATCATCCTAGTGGCAGGGTCATGGGTAAAATAAACTAGGCATAGTGTTCTAAATGAACTGATAAAATTATGAAAAATATGACAGCAAACAAATATAAAATCCACAAGGTTCATAACAAAGCTATGGACGTTGTGATCGAAAATATATCTCATATACTTAATTATCATAATTAGCGTTTATTTAAACAATATTAGTGCATATGGCAATATATTCTCGACTGGATTTGAAATATAGCAGCCAATGGGAATCCACGAGACACCCATATACCACGACACCTGCTGATTTATAATTGAAGACTCGAAAAGCACAAAAGGAATTTTGATAGCTTAATTTATTTGATGTTACGTTGTTTGCTCACACTTAGTACTGTTATCTACCGTGGAGGTTTAGAGCACTCTCATTGAGAGCCAGCGTTTAGTCTGTTCACGCTAAAACCCGCTCTCATTTTTTTTTAAATTCCATATCAAGTATCTCCAATGTGTTTGTGTTCGTGAATAACTTAACTAACCTTCAAACATTTTTTGTTTATTTTCTCAAATCTGACCAACAATTTACAATAGTGTATCGAATGTCATCAACACATTCCTCAGTTAACTCTAAAAGTTAACCTAGCACACTTCTTGTCACAATTACTTTCAGCATCATCTACCTAAAAAATTCAGGGGCAATCGCGTTATACATGATCTAAAATCGAACACATATTAATATAAAACGAGGAGAACATTTAGTAAATAAAATACTTAGTTAAAAAAAGAAAAGGCAAGTTAGGGCTGAACTTGATGAACCCGTTGTTAGAATTGCAAGACGCAAGAAATGAATAGAAAAAATATCACGTAAAATAGACCAAAGAGAGTGTGTGTGTGTGAGAGAGAGAGGGGGAGTATGAGAGCTGATAGGAGAGCGTTTGGAAGCATGCTATGCGTGAACGTGTAAAATGAGAGCGACTTAAAAATAGAATGAGTTGGTGATTTATGTTGGTCAATCCTGCCTCTTACTACACTGGTGAGTGATTTGGAACAAAGATCATGTTGAATAAATGTCCACTGTCTTCTATCAGTCATTGTGTTATTATGTCCAGTTAGTTATATTCGATGTATTAATGAACTTATTTGCAGGCGACATTCCCTCGCTCGGCAATGATCACGCAGAAGCACGTATAATAAAACTATACAACAACCAAAATAGGAATACAATTTGTTGACTTTAATATATTTTGTAATAAGAACGGCAACTTGTAAGTGCGTGTGTCGCACAACGTAGACATGCAACACAAGAAATATGTACACTTTTCAAACTATGCCTGTTATTGGTTTTCTAATCTCAGATAAGTCATTAATCCGAAAACAAATGCTAAATCACAAATCAGCCAGTCGATTCTTTACCTAGTATGTCTACAAGGAATGGCAGCAGTGTGCATAAAAGGAGATACACTATAAAAAAGGATGACGTGATTATTTATGCGACTAGACTTTTAGATCAATTAGTCAGTCAGCTAAGCAAAGGAGTGCAAGAGGGAAGGTTGTGGAGACAATTAATACATGATCGATCTTATTTTGCAGTATATCTAGATAGAATGGTGGAAGGGAGCAGAGAAAATAGGTAATATAAGAGAGTACAATCTTGACGATACATTGTATTCAAATTACGTCAAGGCGACAAATGAATAAATAAATAAATCGCTCGTTTTTATGAAGCTCTCTTTTGTATGTAGCAGTTTTTGAAAAAATATTGGTTATAAGTTCATTTTATCAATACATTTGAACTTTATTAACTAATATATATATATATATATATATATATATATATATATATATATATATATATATATAACAATATTTATACAGTTTCTAATACAATAAGTAATAATAACATAAAAATAAAAAAGAAACAACCGACAGATTAAATAAAAGATCGATCGACAACCAGATATAAATATAGATAGATAGATAGAAATATAGATGGATAGATATATATTATATATTGGAATGTTGATGTATGTACATTGTTGAAATTTCAGATGTTCCTTACTTTGCTTATCTGTTCCCGTCAATACTTAAGGCGGTTGTCGCTGGTTGATTTCGCTCTGTTTTATTTAGTTAGTTATCGGTCCGCTTTACATATGTATCCTGTAAAGCTGGATTAAGAGCATGGCACAAGTGAGAACTGGCCTCTGGATTTTGGCTTTAAACAATTTTATCGTTAATCACATTTATGAATTCGACATGATGCAATGATGTGATAAAGTGTGGGGGATAGACAGTTCATTTTCAGGCTATTTTCCCCACGCTCGACTGCCGTCTGCAGTGATGTCGCTATTTTATGTCTCAATCGTTTGAATGTCAAGAAAGGGACTCTCAACAGAAGTGACGTCGTTTTAACTTTTTCTCTTAGCACCCCACCTCTCTAGAGCTAATCTCTGCATCTCTTCGAGGGCGCCACCCTCCGCCCCCTCGATATCCAACACAGATAGGTAGATAGATAATGAGATCATTTGATATTACGTCATAGTGTTTACGCCTGGAACGTTTTTCTTTTAAAAATCTTTAAGAAAGCACGCCATTCATTTCCTGACATTGGAAAGGTTTCTAAATTTCTAATCAAAATCCGAAAACCGAAGAAAATAATCAAGCAAATGTTCAGGAATGTGCCTTTTCAATTAATTTCAATAAGCTTGCAGATAAGTTCACAAAATCCTTTCTTTAATTAAACATTCTTACCTGGTAATTATTTACTTACTGGCGGGAAACAAATAAGGTACTCAACAAACTAATCCTTCCAACCCAAACTCCACATTATTATTCTTAAAATTTATATAGACATCTATTTCCAATTCAAAAGCATGAAAAAATAAATATAGCCCGAATTACCCACCTGAGATGCCTAGATTTTTCTGCTGTTTATGGATGTCCAGCGCAAACGCTTACTCCAAAATCGCTATCGCTTCATAAAGTAAAATATGTGTATATATTTATATCTACATACAATATAATCTAATAAACTAATGAACAGGTCCTTATGAATATTGATATATATATATATATTCTCGGCAACACGATCAGTAACATAGGCACATTGTTATTTTGTTGTAAATTTTAATATTTAAGGAGTGCATGTATATAAATTAACTATGTATATATGTCTCTATATTACTATGTATTACACTTACTCCTAAGCTAATTAACCGATCATTATTCATTTTGGAACACAGCGTCTAGGCGTATGGGTGGGTAATTTGAGCTAAATTTAATTTAGTTTCATACAAAGAGGGCCACGAGGGAGGGGACACCCTTCGTCAAAATACATAAACTTCTGATTGTTTTTTAAAATTCTAACAATAGGTATTCTAAATCAATTCATAAATATTCCCTTGACTCTAGTTTCCTTTGAGTATTTAAAAAGGATTTTTAGAGAGCATAATATGGACACAACCTCCCATTTTACAACTCAAATATTTCAAACTTGCATTGAATCTTATCCATAAAAATTAGACACCAAGTTTTACTGAATTTCAATTTCTTCTGAAGCCTTCAATTTTAGGAAGTTTCCAGAATCAAAGTCATGTAATGGGGTTTGATTAACATTATAATAAGGATTCTAGACTCATAGTTTAGTATTATTATATCCGGAGAGTAGAAAATAGACATGGGGTTACTTTCGGCAGCCATGAAACTACTTCCCTTATTTTTTCTTTTAGTCCTCAAATTCCATGACAATGTTTCTGACAAAGGGGGAAGAATTGCTGTTTTCCGGGTCGGAATCTATCTAACACTTATCGTTGGCTAGATTTGACTTTGAAGTAGTATTTTAACTCCTTACATCAAGTGGTGTAATGCCTTCTTTGGAGCGATTTCCATTAAATATTGTTTTAATAGAAATCACTCCATGAAGCCATTTAATATAAGCAGCTAAAAAAATACTTCAAGGTCGAAAGCTAGCCAACGATGATATATGGATAGATTCCGACCCAGTATACACCAATTTTTCACTATTTCTCAGAAACATCGTTCATATGATGTTGGAACTAAAGGAAAAAATAAGGAAACAAGAAGCTGCCGAAACTAAACCAAAGGTCAACTTTCTACTCACTATAAATGTAATTTTAATCTTCGTAAGGGGACATAACAGTGTTGTAAAATTGTTCTGTTCGAGAATTAATTTTACATGTCCTCTGACGGGTATTCGTCTATAAAACTAACAGGTTAAGTATAAACAAACTGTTAATACAAAAGTTGTATATTGAATAACCGTATTTCGGTAATTTGCTGAAATATTTCATTTCTAATTAAACTTGTTATGCATCAAGACATGATTTAAAATAGTTACATCGTATTTATATATTTACTAGTGCGAAAAATAGAAGAACAGTCCTGATTCCAACTTAGAAAGATGCCATGGAAACGAATAGCGCGATACGTCCCACCACACGCGACTTCCTTAACAGCTTTGGTATGTTAAAGACGCGTCACACCGAGGACAATCCTTAATTGTCTCTTCATCGTCACAGTTCGTGGAAACGCTTTTAGCCTGATCTCGGCGTGCCAGGCCAGAAGGGCATCCAATGAAACTTACTAATAGCTGCATATTGATTGGGGAAAAAATAATATTAATTACTCATTATTTGCCTTCCAATTAATCAATCGAACAGTGAAACAAATGACATTTTAATATAAGAAATATAATAAATTCAAAAAGGATAGTTAAGTTGTGTGTTGCTTCGTTGATTTATAGGTTTTAAAGACTAAAACAACTTTTAAATAACTCCTTCGAGTTAGTCAGTTAAGTAGATAAATTGTAACTAACAACTCCATATTGTTACTATTATGTACTCACAAGGAGTTCTCACACAGGCTGTAATCAGTGACCGCTCACTGATAACAACCTGTGGCGTTCTCTGAAGTCTTAGTGACAACAAGTCTCCCCAGATTTCCAGTGCTCTTAACCTCCTTCGATAACTACTGCAAATGAATTTGCGTTATAACAACAGACGCTTACCATCGATTTCTTACTGATAACGACCATCGTCCTTCTCTGGGATTTGGATAGAAATAATCTTCCCCAATGGTTCAGTACTTTCGCACACTTCAAGCGGATGTCTGGTTAGTGCTATTTCTCCTCGGCCCTTCCATCCTCTTTTACCCTTCAGGACTGTTTTTCTGGGGGTGCGGGGGTAAATTCTTTGTTTCTTGAGTTCTTGTGGTGCTCTTTATGTGATTTTGTTTTCTTTCTATTGCACGTTGCATGTGATTGTTAGTCTTCGTAGCTTAAGTGGAAAGATTTCCGCATTCAAAAACATTCCTTAAGATGTCAGCTGTTTTTCATCATTATCGTCTATTTTATGGTCTCAGCCTTACCTTTGATTCCAATTTCTCCCAGTCTTTTTTTGCAGGTTCTTCGGAACTGTTCCTAGTGCTCCTACGGTTATTGGTATTATATTTACTTTGTTCATACTCCATATTCTTTCAATTATCTGGCAAGTTCCGTGTATGTGCTTCGTTTTTCTGTCTCCTTGGTTTTGACCCTCTGGTCAGCTGGGACGGCAAGATCTACGATTTGGTAGGAGCTTTTTTTCTTGTTGACTATTATGCCATCCGGTGTACTGCTTCCCCGACGCAGTTATGCCTATTTTGGTATTCTTTTAGGGCCAGTTTTGCCCATTCTCTTAATATGTGATTTACTGTTTCGTCTCTTTGTCCGCACAATCCGCATTTTGTGTTTCCCTGGTTTTATCTATTTTAGCTTTACTTTAGTTGGTCTTAATCGCATTATTTTGTGCAGCCGCCAGTAGGGATTTCATTTCACTGTTCAGGTGTGCTTTTCGCAGCCATGCCCAACTATTTTCGTGCGTCTCTCCTCTTGTCATTCTTATGAAACGCCTATGTACTTGTTTTTTACCCACTCTTCTTTTCTTGTCTGTTTGTGTCCGGTTTCGGTGCTTCCTGAGTTGTTAGTTGGGATTATGTCTCTTGCTGCGATGATCAGCCTTTCTGTGTTCCGGTTTATATGTTTCCCCAGCTCTTTTTTAATGTTGTCCACACAGTCTTCTATACTTATCAATCTTCTTCCCCCTTCGTTTCTCTTCATGTAGAGTTTGTCTCTATTGTCTGTTGGATGTAGTGCGGTGTGTGTTATTATTATAATAATAATAATTATTATTATTACTATTATTATTATTATTATTATTATTTCATAGTTGTCTCAACTTTTAGATGTTTTTAAATTGATTTTTTTTAACATCAAGTGAACTTAATACATTCAAGCTGTATCTTAACGCTTTCGCCGTTCCTAACAGGCACACCTTTTGCAGAATTGGAAAATGAATTGTCTCGTCAATCTGTTAAAGTAAATAATTCCGGATTTTCATTATGGTTCCAAGCGTTTCAATCACAACCAGAATCACTTCGACTTCTCTACATTTCCATAGTTTAACTAATTCCCATTTTAGATCTTGATATTTTTTTTTCGTTTTCTTTCTCTTGCACTCTGGTATCAAAGAGGCAGGCTATATAAATGGTTAAACATTTTTTCTTGTTTTGGTTTAGAAAGAGTAAGTCGGGTTTGAAATGTTCAAGAACCTTATCACTTTGTATGCGCATGCCCTAAATAATAATAATAATAATAATAATAATAATTATAATAATGATTATTATTATTATTATTATTATTATTATTATTATTATTATTATTATTATTATTATTATTTTCTTTTTAAACTCATATAATCAGTTTATAATATTATTTTAAAAAGTACGATTTCTACGCTATTTATGTTCAGCACGAACGCAGATCCCACGATTGCAATTGGTGAGAGCAACAGATAAAGTAAAAAATAAACAAGTTTGCAATCGAATAACCGTATTGTGTAATTGGCTGAAGGATTTCATTTCAAATTAAAATCTCTTTCGTTGCTAGTTCGCAATTCATGCAATGTAATTTTAGTATGACGTATTTAGAAATCGCTATTAACAATATCACTGAATAAGTCCCGGGTTAGAAATATAGATGGCGCCACAAATAAACAAAACTTATATGATTTGTATAAAGTACTAAGCTTAAATGTACTGAGTTAAAATTTGAACTCAGTCCGATAGTTAGTTTACAAATTACAGTTATTTCAGTGAAGCGACTGTTGCAAACGTTCAAAAGAATAGAAAAATCTGGATTTCATGTGCTGCGATAGCATTAGTTTCTGATGCGAAAAGGAACTGTTCAAGTAAAGCAATGGCTTTATAAGTGCAATTCGGACACTGCTACGTTGAAAACAACGCTTTAGACGTGACATGTTTACTTTATAAACACAAATGATGCTGAACACTCACGTCGCTCAAATTTGGCAGTTGCTCTGAAAAACATGAAAACATAGTCCACAAAATCTTTTAGACGATCGTTAATGTAAGCTGCGTGTGATAGCTAATTAGTTTAAGATAATAGATATCAGTGAATTCACCTTTTTGTATGAATATTTGTCAGTGAGAAAACTTTCAAAGTTGGTGCCGCGTTTGCTAACACTCGATCAAACACAACGTGTCGACGATTCAGAGGGTTGTTTGCAACAATTCTAACGAAACAACAATGACGCTTTGTTTCATTATGTGACAATGTATAAAACATCGAGTAAAATCGGTTCTCAGATGAGTTAAAAGGTGCAGGCGAAATCCGTTGAAAACGACTAATTACGAAAACATCACCAGACAAGGTTTTTACCTCGGTACTTTTTGATACGCAAGGTATTTTGTTCATCGAAAGTCTTGAGAAAATAAGAACCATCAATAGTGGATATCATATATCATTATTGGTGGGTATAAATAAAGAACTCACCAAACAACGGCTACAAATTGAAAAAGAAAATGTTCTCCCCCATGAAAACAATGTCACAAGTCGATAACAACGATAGATAAACTATGTAGTTTTAGTATAAATGTGCAAAAGTGGATATCACTAATACGGACTATATATATTAAAAGGATTTATCATAATATCTGATTATTTGTTTCAGTTAAAATGTAATTGTGTTTGAAAGATGATGACTTAAAGTTTATCCTTAAAAAAAGGTTTAGTTTTACGGCTGAATATGAATATTGAAATGAGAACTATCCTAGAAGCAGCCAAAACGACATAAATTAAGTAAAAATTTAAATTTTAATAAATGAATTAAACAATCTCCTGAAATATAAACACCAGTTTTCTGGAATCATTCACAAATGCACAATTATTTATAAAAGTAACACGAGCATTACAATTCAGTCATTTTAAGAGAGTTCATAAACTAGCTACACAGATTTAGACAAATATGAAAGACTATAACCGCAATAATATATATATATTTTTTAAAATTTTTATATAAACGATATTGTTTTGTAATTTAATGTCACATGTTTTTAGTTTGATTGTTTTCCTTTGCTGTCTGATCGTTTTTATTCTTGGAATTTTATGTGCGGGCTGCAACTTGTTAACGGAACATTAAATATTTAAACAATGAAAATGTATTGAGCAAAACCTTCGCAATAACATTATTGGATTTATTCTTAAACATGTTGTACTATTTAATTATAGCTTCTAGAATATAATTGCTGACTTCACCTACTTTGCTTTTTTTCGAGGATTATTCATCTACAGTAGGTTTAACATAACTTTATTGTCATTAGGTGTAATGAAAGTTATTAATCTCTAAGCAGATTGAACATAACTTTATGGTCTTTAAGTGTGATGAAATCTTCTTTTCTAGAACGTCCGCTTTATAATCTATGTTAGGAATAGTTGTAATTCCTACAGTCTCAATATTTATATTCTTAAGTTGATGCGGTTATTTGATATTTATTGGTGCGTGACACATGTATCACACAATGCCTATTACGCACAATAAAAGCAATAATCTTCTAACCTGCGTTGTCAACACACAGTATAATAACATTAAACCTCGATGTTGGATAATAAAAACTAGAAACATGATTTCAATAACGAGTGAGCTGAACCTAACCCTAACTAAAACATACACAACTACCCCGACTGTATAATCTAACGTAACAACATAATACTATTCTACGCGTATGCCTGTGTGTAGGGAGACATGTATGCACAATCACATATTCGTGTATTTATATCATGCATTTACATATGTGGATCGACGAGTATGGGTCTATTGTGTTTGCGCATACGATTAGAACGGAGTGTGCATGAGTATGTATGTTGCACAATGCGATTATTTGTTTAATAATTAATCAAAATGAATTATAATTGCAATCGTTGTTTTTTAGATAGACAATATTTTGATATCGTCCAAGTTCCCAGAAGCAATTAAATGTTACGCTTACTGGCAGCTGTCAGTCAAAAAGCTCGGGCCTGTGTTGAAATAGCGATACTTCATTTATTTACAAACTAAAGGCGTTAAAAACGTAAATTAAATTCGATGATTACATTGAAAATTTAATTATTCATCGTATAAAGAGCTAAAGGTGTTGTATTTTAATTACTAACAGGGTAACCCGGCGTTGCCCGGGGCAATTAAAAACAAAATAGATAAGGTTAAAAAGTGTAACATATATCTATTTAACATTTTATCTCTCAATCTTCGGCCCATTGTATTGATGAGTGTATCGAATTTTGATAAAAGTTTTAGGTCTAGTAGTTAGGTCCGAGACATATTGAGTTAATAGGTAAAATATGTAAATTCTTATTACAATTGTTTTCGTTGTTTGTTCATAATTTATTGGGCAAAAAATGCCATGCAATGTTAATATGGCGTACTAAAAATCGTAATTGTATATTTTTACAAGAATTAAATAAATTAAAATGTCGATGTTTTAATCGCTGCGGCAATCTATTATTTTAGTTAGTGGGGTTGTCAAATTCCTTTTTTATTGTTATTACAACATATTGAGATTTTGATGTTGGTTAATATTAAACACATAGAAAGCTTAAAAAGATTCCGGTCGGCACTATTTCAAAGCAGCTTCAGAATCGATTTCGAAATCTAGTGGGGAATAATCTCTTCTGTTTCTGACACCCCTTTGCTCACAGAAGAGATTATGCTAGTCTCTATCTACTCTATCCCTATTTCCCTTTAAATTGCTCGACTGAGCTACTATCTCTGGTCCCTCCTCGTAAGACATTAACAGCAAGAACTCGTCTTCTAACACAATGAAGAAACACTTTCGGCAATTGTACAGTATCGTTTACAATAAAGACGGGGGGGAAACTAAAATTTACAACAAATAATGTATACTAAACGCAAGAAAATTTAATCTTCTATCGACTGCATAGAGTTTTAGTGTTGAAATTTCTTAAGTATTTAATTTTAAATATCTGGTATTGCATTCTAGAAAGCTTTGAAAAATAGAGATTCATATCTTTCCTTGATGTGAATATTTGATGTCGCATTCTTAAGAACTAAAAATCAAAAATCAACAAACATTCAGATAATAAGTGTCACCAATCGGTCGAAAATGTAATTTCCAATCGATCTGTATATTTCTATTATCTGTATTTTTGTTTAATTTTCTGATTTTTGAGTCGTCAAATCTATGAACTCGAGGCTTCACATCGAGGAACATTCGGCACCATGCTGAATTCATCCACAACATAGCAATTGTACGTTTAGCTTTTGTTACTATGGATGCCCGAAATAATAATTTCAATAAAAAAGCAACTTATCGTATGAAACCATTGAACTCAATGTTTGGAGGAATTGTGACAAGAAATGTTTAATTTAATTTTTAAAACACAATAGATATTGTCCAAGCTAGCTGGAGACGATAAAACATAGTTGCGTTGTTCTGGTATCTTCTATACGCTTTTCCAAACATTTCAAAGTGGCTGTTCTCTGCAATGACTGACATTTTGTTCAAAAAAATAAATTTGCAGAAAAATACAATTACGAATATGATAAGAATGACATCCTTATTCTATAAATCTTTCAATTTTCCAGACTTTTTCATTTAATTAATTTTGCCTTCATATATATTTCATTTGAACAATATGTTTGTTTGTGTTAGCTTATCCATATAATAAAAGTGAATGTACGTATGTTTGACTCGCCTCTATAATCACATATGAAAATTAAGATGTTATGCAGAAAAACAGAGACATAATTTTAATAAAATCTGATAATAATAAAATGAAATGAAAGAATAATAACGTATACATATTCGAATTTTATCAGCAAAGAGGAGAAGCTTAATATTAATTATAACTGATAATAAGAAAAAGAAAGGAACTGTTAATCACGTATGCAAATGAACATTTTATTAGAAAAAGAGGACTGGGTTTTTTCTAGCAATTATAAAAAAGAAAGGATTTATTTTATTGTTTATATAGACAACCCAACATTCGTTTATTACAAATAAAACAGAACGAAGAGAAAAAGAGAAAGACAGTTGGGGAGAGGCTTTTGTTTATTTTTTCCTATCGATTAGTTTTTGTTTCTTTCCTTATCTATAGAGAGAGGGGGGTTGTCTTGTTTTTCTTATCGATTGGTTTCGCTTTAATGATTTCAAGTAATGAATAGAAATAAAATTGCGAAGCGATAGCAAGTGCGAGAAATTTGCTTGTTAAGAGATTTTTAGATATGCATACGAACTTTTACTTTTTTATTGTAGCTTTTGTTGTCCGAATTGAAAGAATGATATAATAAAAAAAGTTATCAATGCCCTTATTCAAAAGGCGCCAAAGCAGCGAAACTACATCGACCGGACTTCACTTTAAACTATCGTTCTCAACAACTTGTCGTGTTTTCAGACTCTACGGTGGATCTGACCCCTAGAGGTCTATACCTACAAAATGAAAAAAATAAGAATAAGTCTCGTTTCTGAAAAAGATGTATTCATCGAAAGTCTCAGCAAAAAAAAATGATTTTATAATTTAAAATTACACCACTTTTTTTTTAAATTTCAATGTAAATATTCAGACACGTGGTGCGTTAAAGATGTTATCAATTTCCTTATTCAAAAGGCGCCACACCAGCGTAACAACATCAACTCGACTTAACTTTACTTTAAACTATCATCTCTAACAACTTGACGTGGTTTTCGGACCCTACGGTGGATCTGACTCCTCAGGGGTAATACTAAACAAAATGAAGGAGTAATAAAAGAATAAGTCTCCATTTGAAAAAGATGCATTTATCGAAAGTCTTAGAAAAAATAAATATATGATTTTGTCATTCAAAATTGCACGATTTTTTTGTTTTTGCAAATATCAATAACAATATTCAGACATGTGGTTATCGATTTCCTTATTAATATCACTTGTTTCATTCGAATTCAATCAACATGTGAGATGCATATTTAATCATTTGTTTTCCCGTGAATTAACTCCAAACAAGGCACATTGCCACTGAGACGTAAGGGGCTACGATAGATTGTGGGTAATACCTACAGAGGCATCAAGAGTAAGGAGCTGAGCAGCGAGATGTTTGTTCACATTACATTTACATTTGTGCATGTAGGTACAATCAGGAAAAGATACAGTAGAGAAGAGATTTCAACAACCAGCAGTTCAAGGAAATACGCTATTTGAGTAGAACACTCTCCAGAATCTAGAGACTTCCATGGTGAAGGGGTCTCGCTGACTATCAGGTTGGTCGAGGGTATTTACATCGATGGGGCACCCGTGCAGCAAGTTCATCGGAGCACATTTCATAGAAATACTTTTAAAACAAGTACAGGAATGAAACATTACGGCGATAGGACAGTGGCTGGAACTTAGTAAATAATGTAGGTCGTATTAGATAAGAAGTTGTATCGGGCCCTGTCTAAGAGAGAGAGGGGTAAGTGGTTGGTGCACCAGCCAGGGTTGAACAACAATTTTATATCCAATGGTGAATAGCTGCTTTGTAGGATACTGACATGTGAGAGAAGTTTTCTAGCACGCTAGAGAGATACCACCTTTATTTGTAGCAGCATTTGCAATGTCCTCTATGTATTTGTTCCAAATCATGTTACATGTAGATGTTAGGCCGAAGATTTTAAATGTTTGACTCTCATGTAGGATTCTACTAACTATGCCAATGTGTGTTTCAAAAGGTTTCTCGTAATTGTTTAAGGAAATGAGTTTTGTCTAAGTAGAAGTAAATGTTCCCATTCATTTATGTTCTCATACCACTCAGACTGGAGGCCATTTTCTAAGGATTCAGTTATTGTTTCGGATATGTGTGTGTTCGTTTTGCTCACATGTCGAGTATAGAAAGTGGTGTACTTATTACGTCTTAATTGTTTTGGGACTCGCAGACATTTACTATTTCTAAAATAATGCTATCATTAACAGAAGGCACCGTGAAATTCTTGCTACAATTCTCATCGTGCTTGTTTTATTCATAATGTTTCGGCCGATTTAATCTCAGACTTGCTTAAGATGTTTCTTTTCGAACTCGGAAATCTTAATCACGTTGGTTTCCCAGATTAAATAAGCGCTTATTCATTGTATGAATAAATAAAAGATATGTAACTGTGTGAAAATAATTCGTGAACTTAGATGTTTCTGTCAAGATTTCGGCAAGTTGGTTGATGCGTATGCGACACAAGGCTGAAACAAAACATCGGAATGTGCGTTCGCGTCGGACATCAAGAAATAGAACAGGAATCTTTGTACTTATTTATTTAAAAAATGAGAATTGATACTGATATGAATAAAAATAACAATTTGGACGTCAGGGTTACAAGCACGAGTTTATAGTGTCACGCTATATCCCCGCTGGTAAGTAAATACATAAACCACATCTAACTATTTGAATCGTGCTTTGATAGATTTCGAATGAAACAGGCGGATTGAACAATGTTTTCGTACGAAAATAAGATTTCGTCAACTCATCTACAAATTCATTGTAGTTTATTCAAAATTCTTGAACATTTCCGTAATTATTTTCTTCGGATTTCGTGTTTGACAAAAATTAGAAAGCATTTTCAATGTTAATAAGTAAACAACGAGGTTAAAAATGATAGGGTCTGAGAAATAGAAACCGCTGAGAGTTCAGCCGGGGTCAAGTGTATGACTCCAAGGTAAAAATGAATAGGCTGTGAGAATATAATAGAAATGTACATTACATCACATGGCAAAAAGAGAGTGTGTAATAGAAAACAGAAGAGTCCCTGTAAAGAAGCACGCGGCGCATGAACGTGTAAAATGATATGGGCTGACAAAATATAATTAATAAGTGATTTCAATCTCTCTCTTTCTCTTTTCTCTCAATCTCTCTGCCTGTGTATGTCTTCCCCACTAGTAAGTGCTTTGTATAAAAATCAAGTTGAATTAATATCCGATGTCTTCCATCAGTCTTGTCTCGAGTTTGTCCTTTTTGAATGCACGAAAGAAGATAATGTACCGAGTGACGCTCCCTCGGTCTAAAGAGATCTGCGTCCCACGTACAAGAACATACATCAACTAAAGAAAGGGATTCAATTTGAGAACGTTAATGTTTCTGTCAAATTACGGCAAGTTTGTTGATGCGTCTGTGACACGATGTTTAAACGTAACATCGAGATGTACGTTAGCGTCGGACATCCATAAATAGAACAGAAATCTTTGAATGTTGTTATTGTTAAATTGAAAATTGATAATTATTAAAATTAAAATAATAATATATACTTACAGGGTTTTGAACAGGAGTTTATTATGTTTCCCGCTTGCCCTTGATAAAATGAACTATTTAAATTATACCTTGATTGCTATCGAATGAAACGCGTGGATTACTGAAGCTTTTCGTACAAAAGTAAGATTTAGCGAACTTATCTACAACTCTATAGGAAGTAATTAAAAACGAACATTCTTTAAATGCTTTTATTATTTTTGTTGGATTTCAGTTTTTGACAATAATTCGGAAGTGTTTTCAATGTCAGGAAATGAAATTTAAAAAAGTTACGGGCGAAAGAACGATGGCGTAATATAAGATAATATCCGGTATCGATGTGTCCATCGATCTACATCCTCTTATCTATAGCTTTTGTCTATTGAAGAATAAGACTAATAGGCATCTCTTCTATTAGCGATCGTCATCTTTCTTTCTTTTTAGCTCTTTAAATTAAGTGGCTTCATGCCTTTTCCTAAGCAATTTACATAGAAACAATGTCAAATGCCTATTATTCAAATTTCATAAAAGTCGGAGGAATCTGAACGCCAGGAGAGATTAGTAAATTAATCAATATCATATATTTATTTATATTTCAATAAAACGAGCAGATTATAACATCTTTTCGTACGAAAGTAAGATTTTGTAAACTCATCTACAATCTAATAAAGTTTGGTAAAATGAACTTTATTAGACATTTTCGTGATTATTTTTTTTTAGGGTTGACTAGAAATAAGACAACCTATTCCTGGTTCAGGACATAAATGACGTTCTTTCGTAAGGCAAAAAAAAACTTCACGAGCGTAATAACGATGACGTAATATCAGATACTCTTTGTATCGATCTGTCTATTGATCTGTTTTTTTCATCTATTCATCTTTTCTTTTTTCTGATTTTAATTTCATTAGAAATTAGGAAACTTTTTTAATGATAAAAGCTTTTTAAATGATAAAAGCTTTTTAATGATAAAAGATACAGCTCTTTAGAGTACAACTCGAAGATACGTTCACATACCAAGTAACTAACAGAATAGTTCGAATCATCAGGAAAGAGTGCGCTATTTTTCGGGGTCTACCTTTGTACAGATATCGTGAGCACTAACTCACTCACTAATTTGAGGTCTTTCTTGTTCGACCTAATGTTTAGTTTATGTAGAATTTACACTATCCATATAAACTTCTGTTGGTGGATTAAACTTGCCAATTCTGTAGCATTAATCCTCCTTACTGTCGTTTTAATCTTGGGAGGATTTAGGTGCAATCGAGTCTGAATGGTAGCTTCGAAGAAGAGAATCTTTTAAGATAATTTGGCGAAGCCTTACAACGAGTAAGCCATGCGCTTACAATAAGTGATTGACTTTCTCTCTCTCTCGTACTCTCTTCCCGTCTCCCACTTTTGACTTGCAAATACTCCCGCCTACCGGGTAACTAACAGCGTAGTTGTCCAGTGTATAGTATGTGTTCGGAGATCGCCGTTAGGATACCCGCAGTAGGCAGTTTTAGCCTACATCCATACTGATGGTTAGAAAAAGGTTTAGCATTAACGATTTGTCTGACTATTGCTAGATAAATTTACTACTTTAGAAATATATTGTTTTCGTGATTATGTCTTTAGGTGTTGGGGTTTTGTACGATGCATTAGGTGTTTTTACAATGTCAGCGAATAAATAACGTTTTTTTCTGAATGCCAAAAAAAGCTTCACTAGCGTAATAACGATTACGTAATATCAGATAACTTCCGTATCGATCTGGCTATCGATCTATTTTTCTTTCATCAATTTCTGATGTTAATTCCATTAAAAATTAGGAAGCCTTTTCAATGAAAGAAGATACATACCGAGTAAGCCATGCGCTTATTATAAGTGATTAACTCTCTCTCCTTCAATTTCTTCCCTTCTCTCATTGTTTACTTGCAGATACTTCCGCCTATAAGATATTTAACAGCATAGTCGGGAGTCATCAGGATAGAATTCACTCTGTTTCGGAGCCTACCTTTTTACAGATTTCATGCGAATTCCACTCCCCCATCATCACTTATTTGAGACTCCTGCTGTTAAATCTACTGTTTAGTTGGCGTACAATTGACATGATCTGTAGTAACTTCTGATAAAAAACTTCTCTTACAGCTCTCCGCTTACGAACTCGCTTTTAAATTTAACAACTGATCGCAATAACCCCTTACGTCTCAGTGGCAATATACCTTGTTTGGGGTGAATAAAAGTTTTAAAAATGTTTTTAGAAACATTACATTAAATTGAAGAAATAAAAATAGATAATATAAACGCAACGTGTAATTTACACTTGTCCCATACTTAAACGAATGTTATACTTTAATAAAAAAGAACGTTCAAAACGTATCGAGGGTGAATATCATTTTAACAAAATAGCACTAAATAACGAATAAAGCACACATTTTTCGTTCAAAAGATCCCCCTTCGTAACATGCCATTTCTTTGAATATATATGAATCTACCAGAGAAAATATTTTTCTACGTTCGATCTAAGTCGTGATTTTGTATTTAATAAGAGATCAGTAAACGTCTATTCAATATTATCATTTTATTTTCCTACGTATCCGGAGTGAATCACTTTTAAATAAAATGGCAGCGAATAACGAATTAAAGATCCATGTTCCTTAATTCACGCCCTTTCGTCAGAGTTCCACACTCTTTTGTCTTTTGGCAGATCAATTTATGAAATCCATTTTATTTTGATATGTTGAAATATATAAAACTTTATGAAGTTGGATCCAAGGCGTAATTTTGTATTTAAAGTGAGATCACCGAAAATCTATTCAATTAGTATCATTTGGATCATTCGGACTACTGTTCTCATCTTGAGTGTTATTATCACAACGTTTCGGACGTTGTAACCTCCGACGTTCTTCAGGTGTATTATTTCGAACTCGGAAATATTTCTGTCGAACTCGGGAATCTGAATGGAATTTCGACGGAACCCTTTATTTGCGCTCGTTCCGTCCGTAATTCGCAATTTATCGTATCTTCTCATCTTGAGCAGGTAGGTGACGATGGTTAAATTGATACCGACACGAACTGACGACCTGGATGTGCGAAATCCGAATCCAGTCGATTCCATAATGCCACTTTCAGTTAAGGATGTTGCCAACCATTACATGACCTCTTCTGCAAGAATGCCGACTACAGAATCAGACCGGCCCACAAAGTTGTACCATTGTGATTACTACGAATTTGCTTTACTTTTTTATCTTGAGCTGAGAATTTGAAATGTGTTGTAAGGACTTTTCCTAAATAGTAATCGTTTACCCGTAATCTGTAATCTACAGTTTTTAAATAAATTATTCTCGCTATCACTTCACAAGTTACTTGTCTTCAAATATTTGACAATCAAAATTTTAAATAATAAAATATTAATATATAGAGATATGTTTGTGCATTTTATAGATGAGGATTGATAATTTGTATAATGTGGATTATCTGGATTACTGCTCTTATCTGGAGTGTTATTCTCACAACGTTTCGGCCGCTGTAACCTCCGGTTTTCTTCACGTGTATCTTTTCGACTTAGGAATATTTCTGTCCAACTTGGGTATCTTGACGGAATTTCCTTGTTTAATGAACTCTGGTGCAGTGGATATAGTACTAAGTAAAATTCAGTTCTAAGTGATAGTCATTTTCAGGTTTACGGTTCAATCCTCGGTTCGGGTGATAGGGAGAATTGCGAATTACTGAATATTTATCCCATTCTATAGCTGAGGGAACAAGAGAATGCTAATCACATGGATTAAATAGAGGGTTCTGTTTGAAATTCCGTCCAGATTCCCGAGTTCGACAGAAATATTCCCGAGTTCTCGAAAGATACCCTTGAAGAAGCCCGGAAGTTACAGCAATCGAAACGTTTGTGAATAACACTCAAGCTAAAAACAGTAGTCTGATTAATCTAAATTCAGAAATACATTATATGTGAACTATTGCGATTATCTGATATCTCAAGAAAGTAACAACAATAATATATATTCTAGAAGAACATTAACCAGATTACTCACGTAATATTTCAGTTTGAATAAAAGTGGTACATTAATGTTGTGAGGTCTGTGTTCGTGCCGAATGTCTATAAAATGATAATATGTCACAGACTCCTACAAGTGTTTTATAGATAAACCCGCATAATCTGATATGTTGTGATTCTACATTAACCCAGTACTTAGATAAGCATGCTTCAGTTTGACCAAATGTGAAACAATAATTTCGTGGGGTCTCTGTTCGCGCCAAACGTCTATAAAATACATGGCATATACAGAATACAAACCGTGAAATTTCCACGGGTCCCGCTCGTGTGTATTGTTATTACTGAAATGTAAAACTTTGATTGACGATAAACGGAATATTCAAAACGAATGCAAGGTGAATTCTTTTATCGAAAATTGCAGCGGATAACGAATGAAGGAGTCGTTCCTTCTTCAAAAGATCCACCTTGGTAAGAGTTGAGCTATCTTTCGTCGAATCAATTATAAAACGCTCTTTCTTTGAATATTTGTGAATCTACAAGGGGAAACACTTTTCTCCGTTTGATCTAAGGCGTAATTTTGAACCTAATGTGAGATCACCGAAGATCTTTGAAAATATATTTGAACTATTGCGACCATCTGAAATCTCGAGAAACTAACACAGGTTCCTTGGACTTTCGACTTAGAACAACATGTACTATTCATTCTGTGCTATATTCTGTCCTCTTTCAGTGAATGAGAAGGCTTTTCTAGACTGAAGCTATTTTTATGTTTGTTCAAATCCAAAGTGCCCCTTTTTGGGGAACTGAAGTTTTCCCATATAAAACACGACCATTTGTCTAACTTTGCCATCGTGGGGAGGCAAGTAAATAAATACAAATGTTCAAAGAATAGAAACATGTATATTGAACCCAAAACGAAACTTTCTTTAGTTTTCTTCGAAATGGAGTATTTCTTAAAATCTCAGAATAAAGAGATTTTGAGATTCTTTTGTTGCAGAAACTGATGCTGGCGATCGGTTGCACACATGAACATAAGAAACAGGCTAACACACAGTCATTGTAAAGAAATCCGTGAATGTTGCAAAATATAAAGTTGGCATTTATTTCTAAGAAGTAAATATGTTGCCGTAAAGAAATGTTCTTAACATCCTCCAATATACAACAATTGGCAATATTTCGTTGGTTCCCTTGAATCTATTTTACTTAATATTCTAATTTATTACTTCTACCTAACAATATAATAAACAGAATAGTTAATCACCACGACCTCTCCATGTTAAGAATGGCTGTCTAAATTATAACGTTATTATTTCAGCCCGGTCCATCAACTTGATAAGTACACTTTAAACAATTTTTTCTCACTAATTCTCTGGATTTTTATATGGGGTATGGTTACAACAAAAAAGCAGTTTGAATTATCTCGCCTTTCAACTAACTTTTCTCAATTTAAGATGTAAATTTCATCTTTCTCTAATACTACAGACGCACCTTTTTTCTACTGATTTGGAACACAATAACAAATACACATCATCTAATTTAAACGCGTATCACAAACCTGAATTGCTGCATACAAAAATGTATCGTATAAAACACAACAACTGATGTTTAATAAATGTCAGGAGGAAGACTTAGCTCGTGGGCAAAGGAAGTGCGTCATTGTCGGCTCATTTCACACGCTGAGAATATAATCACCAAGCTTGGAATATTATTCTGAATAATCAAAATGATCGAAAGTGTCAATCTTTTTCTAAATCTTCCGAAATATTTTTTTTAAATTAATATAATGATAAACATCAGACGCGTGAAAAACCATCAAGAATGAATAAAAAATATTTTGATCTTACAGCGAGACGAATGTCAAATGAAAGTAACATTTCAATATATTTATAATAATAATAATTATCATAATAATGATTATCATGATAATAATTATCATAATAATAATGATAATAATAATAATAATAATAATATATTATAAATAATAATATATTATAAAAAGGAAAGAGAAACTAAATAACGACCAACAGTTGCACCAAATTATGCGATTATAAAAACAACTACATTAAATGTAAGACCGACGAAACCCATGGAAACAGTAAATGTAAACTCTGTAGACTGAGACGAAACTGTAAACTACATAATAAGTGAATGCAGCAAACTAGCCGAAATAGAATACAAAAAACAGACACACACGTGTAGGGAAGGAGTAACACTGGGAATTATGCAAACGGCTGCATTTTAGACACACAGACAATCGGTGTAGATAGAAACCATTATAACAAAATCCTCTAGAACATGGAGGTACACACAGATAAACTCGTCCAACCAAGGAGACCGGATGTCATAATAGTCAACAAGAAGGAAAATGTTACCAAGTTATACATTTTGCCGTCCCAGCACCCAACAGAGTGAAGATCACAAAGTATTGAAAGGGATATACATTATTAATATATATTAAAGATAATAACAATAATTGTAGGAGGACTAGGAACATGCCCCCAAACCCGTAAAAACAGACTTGGAGAAATTGGAATCAAAGGGATGACTGAGACCATACAAAGGACGGCAATGATGAAAACAGCTGCACTGTTAAGGAAAATCCTCGAATGCAAAACCCAACCAGCATAAGCTACGAATGCTAACCAGTCATATTGAAGTTGCCATAGGAAGAGAAAAAAAGAGAGAAAAAACATCACTACATGAACCCAAGGAACATAAACTGCGAGAAACTGCATAAACTACCTCTTCTCAAACCACGAAAGTTATAGCACCAGCCTTGGCTGATATCTCACAAATTAGTCGTGAAGGGTCAAGGACGATGTGAAGACCGATGAGCAAGAGACTAACCAGACCTCCGCTGGAAGAGTGCGGAGAGTACTATCATTTTGAGGAGGCTTATTGCCACCCAAATCCCAAAGAAGACCAATGGTTGTTGCCAGCGAACAACTAATGGTAAGCGGCTGTTGCGATACCGCAAAGTCATTTGCAATGGTTATCAAAAAGAGGTGGAAGGTTCTGGGAATCTGGGGAGGCTTTTTGTCCCTGAGAATCCAGGGAACACAACCGGTTATTATGAGTGAATAATCACTGACGATGACTTGTGTTAGAACTCGTAGTGACTACTACTACTACTACTAGTAGTACTCCTCCTCCTCCTCCTCCTCCTCCTCCTACTTCTACTACTAGTAGTACTACTACTAATAATAATACTTCTTGTTGTTCGTATCATCGCAAGTCGAAGATGACCAAATGGTTTCAATGACGACAACAGAAGATCGAGTACATCATGGTGTCTGTTTGGCTTTGCGCTTCATTCTCTTCTCACGGGCCCTTGTTCCGCGAGAGAAGCTTCAACGAGCGCAGCGCCTCTTGTGATCACTGTCTTCCAACCAGTTCGACTTGAGCCAGTCTCTTCCCACGTTCGTTAGTCTATTTTGAAGCGAGTTAGCTTTTCTTTCAGGCTATCCTTGTACCTATTTTAGGTCGGCCAACGTTTCGGGATTCTCTCCTCGCTCATGCGGGAAACGTGGCCTGATCAGCGCAGTTTGGCTTGGCCCAGGACGGTTGGTGCGCTGAACATTCCGGCTCGGGACAGAACCTCAGTATCAGGGATCTTGTCCTGCTATCGAATATGGATGATTTTCCGAAAACCTTTTGTGTGGAATATGTCAATCCGTCGCTCATGTCTGCAGTAACGCGTTCATGTCTTACAGCCATAGGTGAGGACGGGGACGACAGCGGCTCTGTAAACCTTCAGTTTGGTTCGGAGGCTGATGCCTCTTCCATTCAACACGACCCAAAGTGCTGCTGGTTGATAAAATTCTGTTGTTTAGCTCTTCGTCAATGTTCGCGCACCTGGAGATTGTACTGCCAAAGTAGGTGAAATAATCCACTGATTTGAGAGTTTCTCCGCCCACTGAAATTCGTTGATGGCAGTGCTCTTCTCCTGGAGCTAGTTGAAACAGTACCTTGTTCTTCTGATTGTCAGACCAAAGTTGTTTCAGGCTGCTGCGAGACGATCCATTTGGCGTTGCATCTCCCCTTCTTCGTGCGTGATGACAGCACAGTCGTCCGCGAAGAGAAGTTCCTGGATAGTTGTTTCCTGTACCTTGGTCGTTGCATGCAGTCGCCTGGCGTCGAACAAGTTTCAGCCCGATCTGTATCGAATGTCGACGCCATTTTTGTCGTCTCCGAACACGTCGTTCAGCCAGGCTGAGAAAATCATGCTAAAGAGCGTGGGAGCTAGGACAAAACCCTGTTTGACACCGTTTGTAACGTGAAAGGTCTCAGATGCGTCACCGTCGTCGAGAATCCCAGCCGTCATTCCTTCATGGAACTGGCGAATGATTCCGATTAACTTAGAGGGGCAGCCGAATTTCCGATGATCTTCCAGAGACCTCGACTGACTGAGTCGAATGCCTTAGTGAGATTTGCAAATGTTATGTAAGTCACACGGTTTAGTTCGACACATTTCTCTTTAAGTTGGCGTGCAGTGAAGATCATGTCCGTCGTACCTCGTCCGGGGCGGAACACATTGACTCTCTGGGTGGATTTCGCGTTCAAAGTGTGTCAGCAGTCGTTTCAGCTGGACTCGACCAAATATCTTGCCCGCTATTGCGAGGTGAGAGATGCGTCTATGGTTGTCACAGTCATTTTAGTTTCCTTTTCGCTTTAATATGTGTACGATCGTTGCATCACGGAACTCCTGAGGCAATGTGTCTTCTTTCCACATTGACTGATACAATGCTGTGAGTTGGTTAGTCATTGCTGAACTGACTACCTTGTAGACTTCAGACGGTATAGCATCTGACCCTGGAGATTTTCCGTTCGACATTTGTTTATTGCGTTTCAAACTTCTCCAGCTGACTAGAGGGTGTCAATATCATTGTTTATCAGTAGATCGGGTAGGCGGGTAATTGCTTCTTCGTTGATGGCGGCTGGTCTGTTTAGAACGCTTTCAAAAGCGTTCACTACGACTATTACTATTACTACTACTAATAATAATAATGCACAAACAAAACAGAGAAACTGAATTACTACTAACAGCCGCACAAAACAATGTAAGTAGAAAAAACTACATCAAAGCTAAGATAGACAAAACCCAGGTAAATAATAAATGTAGACACTTTGGACAAAGAGACACAACGGTTAATCATATAATTAGTGAATGCGGCAAACTAACCGAATATGAATAGAAGGACAGACAGACATGTGTGGACAAGACAGTACGCTGCGAACTATGAAAACAACTGCATTTTGAAAACGCAGACAAATAGTATAGGTAGAAACCGGAGGCAGTGCTAGAAAACCAAGATCACAAAACACGCTGAAAAATGGAGGCACAAAAATATAACCTCATACAAGCTAGAAGACCGAATGTTATAATCGTCTATAACGAAAAATCCTGCCGGATAGTAGATGTTATCGTTCCAACTGACCACAAAGTGAATATCCAGGAGACAAAAACACTAAGCAAATACACGGAAGTTTCAAGAGCACTGAAAGGGATATAGAACATGAAGAACTAAATATAACACAACTAATCGTATTAGGCAGTAGGAACTGTCCCGATAAACCTGGAAAAAGACTAACAGAAATTAAAATCAAAGGGAAGACTGAGACAATACAATGGACGTAATGATTAAAACAGCTGGCATACTAAGGAAATCCTTGAATTCGAAAACCAACCAACATAAACTGCGAAAGCTAACCAGTCACGAATGTGCAATAGAAAGAAAACAAACATATAGTAAGAATATAATCACATGAACCCAAAGAGTTCTGAAACTGTAAGAAATTTCATTAACTCCCCCCCCCCAAAAAAAAAACAGAACCCAGAAGTAATGGCATCATGTTAGGCTGATACTATAAATAGTAGGCGTGAATATGGAAGGAGGATGGAAATACCGTGCAGTGAGAGCAATAACCAGACCCCCACTGGAAGAGTGAGGATGGTACTAGGACCTTGAGGAGACGTATTGCGACCGACACCCTAGGCAAGAAAAAAGAAGGTTAAAGGTTAACTCTCTCGAAATATTGTGAAAATAACGAACAATACAAGAATAGTTGACCCAATAACCCACAACAATACAAAAGTTCGACTGAGAGGTTCTTAAATTACAAAATAAGAAAATATGCACCTGAAAACAGTCGGAGAATAAATCGGCCGAATAGTTCTTAAAATAACGACTTAGATCAGAGCAATAGTTCGAATAATTCAAATAATTAAGGGATTCCCAAGTCCGACTAAATGTTCCCAAATTCCGAAAAAAATGCACTCTGAGAAGATCGTAGCTAGCATCGGCCGAACTGCATAAAATTTATACTGCGTTGTAACAATTTCACTTGAGATCTATATGGTCCGCATTTCGTCAACAAGATTCCCGAATTCGAAAATAGGTATCCGAAGAAGGTCGGATGTTACATCAGCCGAAAAGTTGTGAATATAAAACTCAAGAATAGAATAGAAGTCCAGAAAATCTAAATAATACCAAGCTCGACTGAAAGTTTCTCAAATTTCAAAAAGATGCATATGAAGAAAGCCGGAGGGTTTATCAGCCGAAACTGCTAAACTTATTTCATACCATCAGTATTGATTTATGCACGCACGCGGTTTACTGCGGATATCCTAACGATCATCTCCAAACGCATATACCATACACTGGACAAATCCGGTGAAGCTAGATACATCCAAAGCCTTTGACAAGGTTTGGCATGATTTTTTTTTCATAAACACTTATTAATGTGGTTTTACTGGACGAATATTTAATATAATTAGATCCTTCTCTTCTAAAAAAAGATCTAGGCTGTCCTCGATGCCTGTTCATCTAAAAAAACATGACATAAATGCAGGTGTACACAAAAGAATCGATCCTTCGAACTTTTTCGTTTCTGATTTTCATAAACGACCTCCTGCTGACACTGTGTCTGAGATGAATATATTTGCTGACGACACCACACTCTACTCTCGCCATGTGGGTAAAACGGACGCACACGTATCCAAGGCAATGGCCGTATCCTTAGAAAGTAACTTCAAGTCTCTAGAGAAATAGGGTGATAAATTGATGGTAACATGTAATGCGCCTTTCCTTCAACAACTCTAATATAATAGTCTCTAATCGAGTAGGTCTCTCACTATCAACCTAGCTCAATCCCCTGTCTCATCGCTACAATGCAGCATCGATGTGCTTGTTTTACAAGTACTTCAATTGAATATGCTCCGATGAACTCGTGCCCTCGACGTAAATACACTCGACCAACTAGATAATCAGCTAGATCCTATCTATTTGTTGTAGAGGTCCCAGATGCCGGAGAGCCTTCTTCCCCAACGCTTTCTATCCTCGAGATGCCGGAATTTGGAACTCTTACCATGCTCCCTGCTTCCCCAACTGTACCGACAGGCAGAAACTTAAAACTAATTTGAACAAACACTTCGCTGCACAGCTCCCAATTTAAGATTACCCACTAAACTTTCATCATAATTCCCAGTTGCCCCTTACGTCTACAGTGGCAACTTGCCTTGTTTGGGGCGAAATAAGTTTTAAAAAAAATGGTAAATATAAAAACTCAGATTAGAATTGAAGTCGAAATAATCCAATCTAATTGAAGTTGAACTAAAAAGTACCAAAAACAACCAATTTATCTAAATCTTCACTTGAAGAAACTCGAAGGTTACAACCGCCAAAACGTTGTGAAATTAACAACTAACATGAGAATAGTAGTCCGAAAAATCCAAATTATCAGTCCTCATCTAAAAAATTCCGAAACTTGTATCAGATATTCATGATGTTTCCCAGGATCGAATGTCTTTTCTCTGCAGTCAATTGTAGTCAATAAAATGAAAGACCTTATGAAGAGGAAGCCGAGGCGTGGTTTGCTTGAACGTAAAATCACAAAGAGCGAATTCAATAACACGTGATCAATTGCGACGCGCTGATATCTCAGGAAACTCGCAAAGCAAAAGGTTCAGCTAAAAATGTCTAGTGAATGTTCCAGAAGATAGGAATAATGGATGAATCTTAAAGCCTGGACGAAACGGTGCTTTTCTCGAAATAGAAGACTTTCTACAAAAGTTCGAATACGAAGGCGTTTTCTTTGACCAACTAAATCAAACATTTTATTTTTTTGTCTTTTAGACATTTTTATCTATTTTCAAGGATACATTTTCATATTATTTCTATATAATATCATCTTTCTCTAAACTTCTCTCTTTCTTTATGTGTATATATATATATATATATATATATATATATATATATATATTGGTACAGAAAAACTAGTGCAACATTAGTACAGTCGGTTTCAAGCTCAGAAGGACTTAACCCTACGGCACCTTTCAGCTTATGTTGGCACATATTTTAGAAATGTGAAGCCACTATTCCTATATATTTTCAGCTCCGCCGTTCTTAAATTCCTTTTGGATTGATTAAATATCTTTTAATTCAGGTTTTGAAATTAAAATTGATGGCTTTTTAACCTTCTTTTCTTTTCTCTCGAAAACTGTATCCTCTCCTTATACCTTGCTAGACGACACCAAATTAACGGCCTAATTTACGCTTCAAATAAACCTTGATTCACGGTACTAGTTTTAAGATAAAAAAATCTTATTTTAAATCTTAATTGGTAAATACCCTCTTTTTTCTGAACTTTATTAAACTTTATAGTCCTCCCCAAAACAAATTTTAAACAAATATACGTGACGCTCTTAAGCAAACAACGTTTCCAAACGAAAGCGATACGTGGATTAACATTTCGAAAACAGGTGAGAACATAAGCTGAAGAGAGCTGAGGGGGGTAAAATCCTTCTGAGCTTGAAACCGACAGTACTAATGTGGTAATAATTTTCATGTACCAAAAAATAAATAAATATTGCGCTCTTAATTTTGATTTTCTATTAATCGAACACTCTGCTGGGATTTTCCCACTCTATTACATAAGAAGTTATATATATATATATATGTATATATAGGCATCTTCTGCTCACTCAAACAAATCTCGATTTTGCTTATTAGCATATTTATTTATTTCTATGTTTTTAATAAATTAATATTGTGTAATACACCTTTGTCAAATGTGCTTGTACATACGCACTCGGTTTATCGATAGTACTATTATTATAATTACAAATAATATAAGATAAAGAGATTTTATAAAAAAAAGCATAGCGTTAAAAACTTATTTCGGATTTCATTTTCTAAGGGAGATAATTTACTTCCGGCTTAAGTAAAGTGTCAAATATCGCTGATATGTCGAACGGATACTACACTTTGATCTTAGCCAAAAGGCTACGAAACCATAAAACATATTTTTTTGGTACTAGGCATTTTTAAATTTAAAAAAATGATTAAATTGGAATATTTTTTTAATTTGGCGGTATAGTGTAGTATTAGTTCTGTTGTCATAAGACTGTATTCCCAGGAATTAGTTCCTCCGTTTTTAAGGGTGTGTTGGGGGAATAAGCCCAGAATAAAAAAATCCCCAAGACTCAATTTAGTCGAAATATATTTTAAGGTGGGATAGTGTAGTATCGGTTCTGTTTTCATAAGATCGTCCACGCAAGAATGACTTCCTTCTTTTCTGGGTGGAGGAAGTCGTGTTCGTTCCTCATGATATTGTCGTCTGTCTGGGGAAGTGTAGTATATGTTCGTTCACTATAATACTAGCTAAGGAAAAACGATAAGTCAAGTTTAACATAAACATGCCTTTTTTAACTAGAAAATTATGAAAGTTATCATTCTTCCTTAGCCAGCATAGTAATCTTTGTTTATAAAGATGGCGACTATATTTTTCCAGCAAATTTTCATTTAAGCGTTTCGCATGGACAATGAAACTTGCCATAGTTTTTAATGTTATCTAAATAAACAAATGCAAAACTGTTTTCCACCTATTCTAACTATATTGACATTGCAACGGTTTATGCTTATTTAATTCTCTGTAGAATATTTTTATGCGTTATGATACATTCCCCCCAGGTATTACCTTCTCTTCGGCCGTGCGGTATACATTCGTTCCTTACGATACCATTTCTTCAAGATTACCTGTTTTTTGTTTGTGTGTGTGGGGGGGGGTGGTTAGTGTACTATCTATTCTGTAGGCATGATATCATCCTCTCAGGCATTAACCCCTCCTTTGGAGAGGTCAGTATATGTAGTTCGTTCATCATGATATCATCCTCTCAGCCTCCCATCTGTATATTTCTTTCTTTCTAATGAATCAATATTTTCTAATCTGTTACTAATAAAATACATGCGTTGATTATTTTTTTAAATAAATGTGTTGTTGTTGTTGTTGTTGTTGTTGTCGTTGCAGTTCTTATTCTGATTTACTTCCTCCCACGTGAGAAGAGTTAGGCACAATGTCAATATTAAACGTGGAGAGAATCAAGCTTCCACAAAATGGGCACTCTAAATTTTAACAAAAGAATCAATAGCGTCGGACCAGAAGGATATCTTCTACACTGACAGAGAACATAAAAACTAAGTGCAGATTCATACATATACTACATTTTGCTCCTAGCCAAAAGGTCAAGGAGTAAACATGTTTGTAGTGATGATGATGATGATGCTGATGATTTGTCATAGAAAAGAAATAAACCTCCTCTAATCTTTCTAAATTACAAAACAAAAGTACTTTTTTTTTAATATTCTTTACGTATTTTTATTTCATTTATAATGAAGGTAAAATATACAAATTACCCATTTCGAATTACACAGTAATATAAAAAGATGGAGTATTTGACCAATCGTCGTTTCGCCCTTATGTTTATTCATTACTATTATATAACCAGTTTAAATAGGGGAATTCATTTACATGTTTGTGCTGAAACGAAATAACATTTATCGACGTTGAATATCTTAAAGACCATATAAAATGACCTTTTTGTTGTTTTTTTCTAAAAACAAAATTTGACGATGTTCATGCACAGTATATTTCCTCCATATTGGAATATATCAGATAACACTACGACAATCATCATTTTTTAAAAATTTCCTATAAATGAGAAAAATGTCAAATGAAAATTACTTTTTTGGTTTCTGTAAAGAAGACTACAGCGTCAGAAATTGCTACCCGGAAGGCGGGTAGTTTTGGCTAGTATGTATATATATATATATATATATATATATATATATATATATATATATATATATATATATATATATATATATGTATTAGTAACTTAAGTTAATTTACATTCCAAATTCCAACTTTTTAAAAAATGTTCTCATAAAATATTGTTCAAAACAAATACATTTAAGTTCAAATAATTAGTTTCGCTTAAAGTTTCGCTTAAAGTAAACAAAATGTTATTATGTAAATGTTGAATCAGTTCTTATCAAGCTCGTCAGAAAAAGTACATGAATAGTTCTCAATTTGAAAAAAAATACAACGTTTTGTGAATTGAAATGTTCAGAAGAAAACGGTTAAGCTCATGTGCGACCCTTGAATCATATATATATATATATATATATATATATATATATATATATATATATATATATATATATATACAGCAAATCAGTAAACACTAGTTCCATTAGTTTCGGCTATATTCAGCTTTTGTTGTTATCTGGTAAAGAAAAGCGGTAGTCTCGCATCAACTCTCGTTTTGATGTAAGGAGCTAACAATAATGAAGCATGATTATCGCAAAGACAAGAGATGTCTATTGACCTTAGTCTTTTAAAAACTAAAGCTATAGGTAGGAGGAACACAGTCAATGGGAAGAGAGTTCTACAAACTTGGCTGTATTGGAAAAAAAGCTTATGCAATAGAAACCTATATTACAATTAGTTATCAAAACAGCAAATTGATGGAGACCACTAGACCAACGAGTCAAACGAGCTGGAACAGAAGAAGCGGAGAATAGATGAAACAATTTTGAACAACACATGTCATAATAGTATTTATAGAAATGACTGAGACTAGCGACATTACGTATGTGAGAGAGAGGGTGCAGAGAATAAGAAAGGGTGTGGCCAATCAAATTACATATACGTTTTTGCACCTTATCCAGAACCCTCAAATGCGACAGAGATTCAGCAGCTAAATATGACAACAGTACTCCATATATGTTCTGATAGTTTATTTATAGAGATAGAGATTACCCTGAGGTGTTAGAAAGTGTTGGAATCGATAAGAAGCAAAAAGAGCAATGAATCTAATGTATTACATGCGAATAAGATTTGATGGAAAGAAAGACCAAGAAGTTTCAGAGTCGCGTTAAACTTAATATCAAAGCAACATGATAATCTCAGGAAGAAAAAGGGACACGCCTACAATTGAAAGGCACGAGCTGAGTCTTAATTATAGGAAATAAGCGATTTCGTACCACAATCCACAACTGAACCCAAGTCAACTTCTAGATCAGCTGCATATTTTGACTGATCTGAGGATGATGGTCTAGAAGCGATACCAGAAATAGAAAATGGTATCAGCAGCATATATAATAATTTTCTGCACAATATTAAATAAACAATGAATAAAAAACACCATGCGTGTTAAAACCTTCAAAGTGAAACGAATTACAAATAAAGCGTCCACGTTGTTGTTATTTTATGTAACCCCCCGGTCTTTAGTTTTAACCATGGAATATTTATGTAAAGAATCTGGAACCTATACTGAATTTACAACCTTGTCTTATATTTAAATGATGGGTATATTGTTCTTATCTTATCAACCATAACGAGGTATTCTATGAGTTATGTTTCTGAAAAAGTGGGAAGAAATATTGTTTTCTGGGTTTGAATTCATCCACTTGATGTTAGCTAGTTTTTTACTTTTAAGTAGTATTTTTAACTCCTTACAATAAGTGGCTTCATGCCTCGTCAAGAGCGATTTCCATAAAAATACTAAAAAGTATTTAATATTGCGTTTAGTTGTTATCGCCTGCAATGAGGATTGAACTTACAACCCTCAAAAGAGTGGAGTTCGAGTAGTTGATACTCAACGCCCTTTTCCGTTTCGCTATGGATCAATGTGGACAATTCTTGTACAACTTTTGGGAGATCTATATGTTCCCGATTTCGACATAAAGATTCGAGAGTTCGAGGCGAAAGTGGAAAGTTTCATTGGCCGAAACGTTGTGAAAATAACAACGAAGATGAGAATAATAGTCTTAATAATCCAAATAATTCCCATAAAATACAAAATATGTTTCTTTATGTTTGAAACGATATACCTGAAGAAGGTCTGGCGTTTAATCGGCCGAAACGTTAATATAAAAACCACAATGAGAATAGTAAGTCCGAATAATTAAAATGATACAAATATTCCCAAGTAAAACTAAATAGTTCCCAAAGAGCCGAACGATTTACTTGAAGAAACTCAAAGGTTACAACCGGCGAAACTTTGTGAAAATAACAACTAAGATGAGAATAGTAGTCCGTAACAATCCAAATTATACATTCCTCATCTAAAAAATTCCGAGACTTGTATCAAATATTCATGATGTTTCTCAGGATCAATATATCGAATGTCTTTTCTTTTGCAGTCAATTGTAGTCAATAAAATGAAAGACCTCATGAAGAGGAAGCCTAGGCGTGTTTTGCTTTAATGTAAAATCACAAAGAGCGAATTCAATAACACGTGATCAATTCCGATGCGCTGATTTCTCAGTAAACTTGCAAAGAAAAAAGTTCAGCTGAAAATGTCTGGTGAATGTTCCCAAAGATAGGAATAATGGATGAATCTTAAAGCCTGGACGAAACGGTGCTTTTCTGGAAAAGTTCGAATACGAATCTTTTTGAGGGCGTTTTCTTTGACCAACTGAATAAAATCATTTTATTCTTTTGGTCTTTTAAACATTCCTATCTATTTTCAGGGATATTTTTATATAGCATTAATCTATGATATAATATTTCTATATATACGCTCTGTCTCTGTCTCTTTCTATCTCTCTTTCTCTCTCTCTCTCTCTCTCTCTCTCTCTCTATATATATATATATATATATATATATATATATATAAGAGGAAATGGTAGTTGGCTTGAAGCATTGCTAGTAAACAAGTAAATATGAAGGTAAGAATTTTAAGGCAGCAGCAATGCAATGTTGAAAACCGGAAGGTGGAATAACAATGAACAAAAATAAATGACAAGAGACGGTAAATTTCAGATCAATTCATTTGTATTTCAAAATTGAAATATAAAGACATTAAATTGTAAAATTGGTGGGCTTACTGTTAAATATTTAATAGTCCGTAATTGTATGTATATATACATATATATATATATATATATATATTACAATATAAAATGAAGTAATAAAATAAGGTGTCAATCAATTTTTATTAGAATTCAAAGTTCAAGCAAAGTATCCTTAAGTCCTTAGCTCATGAGTTTTCAAAAATAATTCTTCTCTTCAGAGGACCATTACCGCAGTTATACTACTACAGGTAATAAAATTACGCTTTGAAAATATATAAAATTATATACAAATGCAAAAAAATACTAAAAAAATATAAAAGCGTAGTTTTATTACCTGTAGTAGTATAACTGCGGTAATGGTCCTCTGAAGAGAAGAATTATTTTTGAAAACTCATGAGCTAAGGACTTAAGGATACTTTGCTTGAACTTTGAATTCTAATAAAATTTGATTGACACCTTATTTTATTACTTCATTTTATATTGTAATATTAATGCTCTATCCAGTATATTGAGTTTCAGTTTTTATCCGGATGTTTCACTAATTATAAGATATTAGTTGACGCTTATATCTTTTGTTGGATTGCTTCATATATATATATATATATATATATATATATATATATATATATATATATATATATATATATATATATATATATATATATGTGTGTGTGTGTGTGTGTGTGTGTGTGTGTGTGTGTAAAATAAGTGGAGGAGAATCCCAGCAGAGTGATCCATTATTAATAAAAAAAATAAAAGAATAAGAGATAAATATTTATTAATGTTAGTATTACAGAAAATCAGAACAACATCGGTAGTGCCGGCTTCAAATCCTTACAGATAAGACCTACAAAGGACTCTTTATGAGAATTCTCTTCAACCTCTTACATGCATAAACATGATGAAGTGGGCTTTATAGGTCCCATTGGTACCGATTTGAAACCGACGGTACTGATTTTGTTCTGATCTTTTGTAATACAAACATTATAAATAAATAAATATACATATATAAATATACATACATATGTTTGTTTCCCTTGATATATATATATATATATATATATATATATATATATATATATATATATTACATCGTATGTGGGCATCCGTCAGTTGCAACGACTATGGATCAGCGCCGTATTGGGGTGTTGCTTGTGTACATCTTTTTATGTGACTGTAGAGACCAATTCTTGATATGCTTGGTCTACTACAGCGTTGACATACGAAAGTTTTAGTGTAATGTGTCACTTCGGCTGGTTGTTCTGCTTGTAGACTCGCTATTCTCTTAGCTCTCTTTGCAGCGTTTTCATCGTGCATGGTCTTCTCACTGAATATCATTTCCTGGCGTATCTATTTTCTCCAGGTAGGGCTGCCAGCTGCAGAGGATTCACATGTATTAATATCCATTGAACCGTACTTCATAATTCGCTTGCCGACATCCTTGAAGCGGAGATAGGGACGACACGTTTTTCTTGAGCCTGAGGCAAGCTCGCCGTAGAGAAGGGATGCGCCCATTATCCATCCTGAGCGCATGCCCCAATCAGCGAAGACGTCGTTCACGCATTAGGGAGTAGATGGATGAAATGGCTGCTCTTAGCAGAACATCATTGTTGCTCACTCTGTTTTATCTGTGATAGCAAGTATCTGACGTAGGCACGTCATATGGAAGACCTGGAGCTTCCTATCCTATGTTGTGTAGGTGGTCCAGGACTCACTCCCATACAGTAGGATACTGAGAACACACGCTCTGTAGACGGTCATTTTGGTAGAAGTGGTAAGGTTTCTGTTTTCCCGGATTAGTTTAGAAATGGTTGTTGATGATTTCCCAATCTTTCTGTTGAGCTCTACGTTCAATGAGAGGGTGTGTGAAGCAGTGGAGCCTAGATACTTGAACTGGTGAACCACCTCTAGTGGTGTACCTTTGATTGAACTGCTGGGTGGGCGGTCGGTAGCTTGCCCCATAACTTCAGCAAACAGCATGTCTCTGATCAGGACTGACCTGGTCTTAGTCTTGGAGCGAAGTATGGCGATGTTAAAGAAACTACTGTCAGATCTGGAGTGAAGGTAGATACCATCCGCTGTGTTCTTGAAAGCATGCTTCAAGAGTAAGGCGAGAAAAATGCCGGAGAATGTGAGCAACCCTAACCCTAACCCTATAAGACACTTCTCCTCACCCCAAACCCAGCAGACATGCCAGCGCACCGTTAAACTGTACAGTGCTCATAATGCCATCGAGCAATGATCTGATGATGCTGAGGAATTTTCGTGGGCATCTGATTAGTGGGATAATCTTAAATAGACCGTCTCTGCTCACGAAATCGAACGCCTTGATCAGATCTATAAAAGCAAGATACAGAGGTTGTTTTCATCTCTTCACTTATGTTTCAGCTGGAGTAGGGAGAATATCATATCGATGGTTGATCTCTCTGAACGAAAGCGGCATTGAGATTCCGGGTAAATTCGATCGGCAAGAATTTGCACTCGTAGTAGTACTATGCGTGCGAATAACTTGCCAATGAAGCTCAACAGTGAGCTACCGCGGTAATTGTTGCAGTTACTGTGCCCCCTTGTGTTTATAGAGTGTGATGATGTTTGCATTTTATTCCTGATGCACTGAACCCTCTCTTCAGCACTGTAGCAGAATGCTATAAAGGGGGTCAATCAAGCAAGGTTATCCACTTTTTAAGACCTCTGTTGGAATATATTCTTGCTTTTCCAGATAGCAGTCTGTCTATTGCTCTGGTTAGCTCTTCTATGGAAGGCTGCTCCTCGGGCTTATGCATCACAGGGAGACGATCAATAACATACAAGGCACACTTATGTACTACGTTGTCCTTGGAGTAAAGCTCAGTGTAGTGCTTTACCCATCTGTCTAGCTGTTTGACTTTGTCTAGTATGGGCGCACCTGACTTGGACTTCAGTGGTGCAGTTTTGTGGATTGTGGGTCCAGTAGCTCACCTGATCCCGTCATATATGTTTTTCATGTTGCCTGTACCAGCCGTCCCCTGAATAGTCTTGGAGAGGTCCGTCCAATAGTTGTTCGCAGCTTTCTCCTGCCTTTTGGACTGACTTCTGGAAGACCTCAATGCAGCCAGCGATGTAGAAGATGGGATGGCCTTGTATGAAAGCAAGGCTCACCGTTTTGCTTCAATCAGAGGGTTGAGAGTAGCAGAATTCGCATCATACCAGTCATTGCGTTTACAAGCTATCCTCCCACTAAAGGCTTTGAGAATTGTAGAGTGGGTGTCATTCTTGAGTGTTCAGATGTGGGTCGACTGTGATCTTTTTTGAAGGTGGCGGAAAACATCATGTTAATTCCCCCATGCGGTCTGGGAGTTGAGTCTTGCTAACGTCAATACCCTCTTGTTATGTACGTTAGAAATCCTTCAGTTGAAGTGTAACCTTACTGCATACTAAGGAATGATCCGTATCATCATAGGCACTATGGTCGGCTGTAGACAGCAGGAAATGTTTGAGCTATCTTCGTTTAGTAATGATGTGGTCAAGCTGGTGCCAGCGCCCTGACCTGGGATGTATCCAATACACTCTGCGATTAAGCTTGAGGCTAAAGAATGTGTTGGTAATGCAAAGGTCATGGTAGGAAACTACTTTTAGTAGTCGCTGACCATTGGCATTGCATTTACCTACTCGAAAGTTACCGATGCCAGCTTGGCCATGCATCGTTGTCACCACCTACACGCGCATTAAAGTCCCCAAGTACAATCTAGTCTTCATTATGTGAAAATGGTGCAATCCAGCTGAGTGTAGAGGTGTACCTTTGTGTCGTCAGGTGCCGCGAGTGTTTTGGGCGTACACATAGAGTTGTGCATTGTGAAGCAGTAAGATTCTGACAGCGAAACCAACACCGTGTTTGCGGACTTCTTTCTTCCCTTGACAGAAGAAAGTATAGTCTGATAGGCATCCGGAGTCTGCTAAGCGAGTTTGTTGTAGTTCAGCAATGTTTACATTTCGTCTCAGTGGCTCGTTGTTGATGATGACAGTTTTTCGGATATCGGAGATATTGAGTATGTCAGTAGTTAGGCCAATCATCATAGTAAGTGCTGATTTCTTTGTACTTTTGTTTTTGTTTGGTGCAATATTTGCTGACCACTTGTTGGCTTATCCTATGTCTTACACACCCAGTAAGGCAAGTGATCAGTTGCGGAATAACATCTTACTGGATGAGGACTGCCCAGCTTTATGACAGGCGGTAGCTGTCCAATGAGGCTAGATAACCTCTTTGTCCGTCCGGATCGGCCCCTGGCGCCAATCTGTATGCCGATTGAGCTGTAGGCTGTTAACAGGTAACTGTTGCGCTCTCTATAAAAAAGAAACGAAATAATATATACCCTTAAACTTTCGAAATGCAATAGTGAACATTCCATGATTTTTTATGTCACCCTCTCCTTAACCTGCTAAATAATATTTCCTATTTATTAATTTCTCCATGCACTCTTTCTTTGGAGTGTTCTACTTTAAGACCTCCACTAATTTAAATACCGAAAGGAAAAAAAGAAATAAAGATAGCAGGTACTTTTTAAATATTTTTTAGATATTTCTAACGTTATTAATGCATACATCCCCATATAATTTGATATATGTATATATACTAGCAGGGAACCCCGACGTGGCTCGTATTTGTTACGCAGGCCCTGTTTGTTTTTACAGGTCTTTATTGCCGTGGGTCTTGTACATATAGATGGTCATACTCTGCGTGTGTACGACACGCAGAGAGCTCTCTCCTACAAGATGTGGTTTCAGTGACAAGCCGAAGCAAGATAACTGAGAGACGCTGTAGAGCGCAGGTTTTTAATCGGAGTTTTCTGTCTCGTAGATTGATGATCTAACAAATTCTACGGGTCCATCTCGCCGGGTGGGATAACCTGGCGCCTGGGTACTATAACAGATACTTCTACGCTGTCGCTAATAATAATAATAATAATAATAATAATAATAATAATAATAATTATTATTATTTTAAAAATCATAATCAGGGTTGCACCCCTTCGACAATTCAAGACAATAATGAATATTTACTGAACATTTATCACAGTTAATACGGTTGAAACAAACGCGTATCCAATACAAAATAATGTTGTGCGTTGTACATGCATACATACATACATACAACTGCCTTTTATATAATCGACTATCAGGAAGTACCGACGTTGTATGGTATTTAATGAGGATGACATCTATGTACTTTTTATCATGTTCATAACACCATATTACTTTCTTTGTTTTTACTGCCCCTATCTTCCCGTCTCGCTCCCTAATATAGTCGAACAAGCTGAAATGTTAGAAAAATATTCCGAATTAATGTCTTATACATGTGGTTTAAATTTGCGTATATGAATGTTTAAGGGGCCACTTTAGGGTGGGGACACATAGATATTCAGCACATAGAGACTAACGTAGAGATCACATTGCATCTCACGATCATTTGTAACATATGATATACATTTCATCAAAATAGGATATATTTGGTGTTTTAGATGAATTTAAACACACATATCTTCTTTAAGTTAGGAGGGCACTATGAAACCCGGGTTTACATGCATTGTCTCTCTCCAGAAATAAATTACACAAAAGAGGACACACAACGGGTTGTTATGTGCACGTGTTAAACTATTTGAACAAAGAAAGAATAATGAAATCAGTAAAATTGGGAGAAAACAGATGGAAAAGAAAATGGAAATATGGATGAAATGTAGTAAAAATGAAAAGTTTCTTTAAACGGGATCGCAGTTATTTAAGAAGTGACATGATATATTGGAGTTTACGTTTTTGACTAGTTAAACATGGGTGCGTGTGTGTGTCGTTAGGATTCCGTCGTTAGCCTCTACATCTGAGCTGAACCATTCATATCTCAAATTCAGGATCTAAGCCAAGACGTAATCCTTCGTTCGACGCTTCACGATCCATACGACTCGTTTCGGTCGAGCTATTTCGCGTTCTGCCCGAACAGCCAGTAACACCCAAATATGTTTACTCTCGACCGGATATCCTAGATGTTTTTTTTTTCTTAGTTACTCTCGGCTTATTTCAACCGAATTCTTTATCGTAACCGCCCTGTCACTTGGTCTGTGTAGCACCATCAATCTGTCCCTTTTTATATTAATATTTATTCCCTATCTCTTGCAGTGGTCCTAGCTCTATGGAAATGAGCAGTCTATAGTATCACATTCCAACTGTTGGTTTATGTAAGTTGCTTCTTTTACAGGTATGTCAGAATGATGTCCTGATATTCCCACATTATTATTAAGCCAGGCTAGGGCATCCACTTTAGGTCATTACAAAAGGTGCATCGAGATGAATCTCCCGCTTTGCGTAAGTAGATGCGTGTTCTATTTTGACCTTCGAGTAGCGTTTTCTCTTCTAACTGTTTGATTATATTAATATAATTTGCTGTTTGTCATATTTTTATAATTTGGCTTATTCGGACTACTGTTCTCATCTCCAGTGTTATCATCAGAACGTTTCGGCCGCTTCTGTTGTAGTTTTTTGAACTCAGGAATATTTCTGCCGAACTCGCGAATCGGGACAGAATTTATAACGGAACCCTTTTTTTAATCCATGGGCGTAGCACGCTTTCGTTCCGTCAGCCTAAGAGAAATCATCAGCAATTTACAATTATTCGATCGCTCGCACCGAAGATTACACCTTTAACCTTCAGATAACTATCACTTAAAACTGAATGTTACTTCGTACTATATCCACCGCTCTTTGTGGGCAGTTCTAGTATACATTTTGGGAGCCGTAAACCTATTTTTGTTTTTATGTGAAGTCTCACTACTTATCACTATATATCACTACTTTTATAACTACATATATATATATATATATATATATATATATATTTATATATATATATATATATATATATATATATATAATCAACAATCAGACAACGCTGCAGCCCACATCTATGAAAGAAACAAACCAGAAGTCATAGACTCGAGTTTCGCCCATCTTTGGGGTCATCAGTAGAAAACATCCGAACTCAGGATTCGAAACCCAAGTCACTCGCATGCCAGTACTCTGTTACTGAGCTACCTCGCCACATACAAGAATGTCTATTACGTTCGGATGTGTTCTACTGATGGGCTCAAATGAAAGCGAAACTCGAGTCTAGGACTTCCGGTTTGTTTCTTACATAGGTTTTAGGCTGCGGCGTGGTCTGATTGTGGAAATAATTATATATATCATCTCACATTAAAAAAAACTAATATATATATATATATATAAACTAATATATATATATATATATATATTATAACCTTATCTATTATTTATAGTAAATAATTCCCATATTGTATTAAATTCTATACTACGTCTGCTTAGTAAGTCTTTTTTCTCAACATATGCGCTTCTTCTTTGTGTCGTCTTACTCTCCACCGTTCATCTTTATCTATAATTTTTACTTCGCCACATCAGGTTATATGTTTTCCATTTTCCCTCAATCTGTGGTCAGCCATACCTGACTTTACACCTGAAGAAGGCCGGAGGTTACAGCGGCCGAAACGGTGTGAAGATAACACTCAAGATATAAACTGTAGTCAAAATAATCGAAATGATGCAAATTATCAATCCTCATCTAAAAGATTCAAAAACAATGTTTCATATTGTTTGCTATTTACATTGCATTTTAGTTTTGTAATGTTCATAAAGGAAGTTCAAGAGATGTAATATTGATTTTAGTTCCTTATTTTGAGAGTATGGCTGCCCTTTCATTTTCTGTTATGCTCACGTTGTTGGAAAGTCAAGCTATTGTTACCAGTGTCTATCATATAGCCTCGGCTTTGCAATACGTTTTTGTTTGTAGTGGTTATTTTAAATAACGCGTTTATTTGTTTATTTTTTAGATGTTATTGTGATATTTTCACTTACTGATGGGTGTATGAACGGTTATAGATACGCGTTTCATTCATCTGCTTATAACATCACTTGGACGCCGATGTTTATGAAAATAGGTTTATCTAAAAAGAGAGGCAATAGAATTAAATCACTTCTGTAGGTAAATGAGTGATATATACATATATATATATATATATATATATATATATATATATATATATATATATATATATATATATATGTAGAAGGATGAAAAGGAATTAGAAAAGCAAAAGTCAAATCTTTTTTCAATTCAGTAGCTCATAGCAAAGGATATTCCGCAAAAAGGCAATTTATTCAAGTTAGATTTTTCCTTAAGCCAGGATTTTCAAAGATCAAAATCTTATCATCAGAGAAAGACACTGGGATAGATAAGTTGGCAAAGGCCAAAATTTAAAATTTGAGAAAGTAAAATAAAAATTGTAGGGAAAAAAACACAAGGCACAACTCTGCCCGAGTGCAAGCAAATGTCCGATTGCAAAACAGTCCGGTGTCAAAAAGTCCAGCGGAGAAAGTGAAATGTAGATAGGTAGGTCGTTAAATGGCACGAGAAGTGACAAGAGAGGATTCAAAGTTAAATTCCAAAAAAACACATCTTCAGGTGCGGCGAAGATAGGTAGTATCCAGAGGGTAAAAGGTCCAATAAACGGTACGTTCGTGGATGTAACAAGGCTCAGTAAAACGTGAGGTGGAAAGTATTCGCCATTTAAACTTTTGCTTTTCTAATTCCTTTTCATCCTTCTACATATCTATCTGCTCTATCCTGGATATATAGCTGTATACTTTTCACAATAGGTTTTACCTTTCCTAAAAGTTCGCTTTTAGTTCACCACTATATATATATATATATATATATATATATATATATATATATATATATATATATATATATAAAAATATTAATTATTTATCACTTACAGACATAGATGTTTCATCCTAACACAATCTTCAGTGTAAAGGAAGTTAATTCACGACGGTCGGCGAGCACGAAATCCGATCACAAATCGCCACTGATTCGCAGTCAAGAGTCTTACCCGTACACACACACACACACACACACCCACCCCCACACACACACACACACACACACACACATATATATATATATATATATATATATATATAAATATACAGATAGATAGATAGAGACAGGGGCACAGACATATAGATATTTTCGCTACCACTAGCCACACTGTGCGCGCTTCCCCTCATTGGGGACAGCACGCAGATACATCTGTTCTGGTTGAAGTTAAACCAAACAAAAAGATAGAAAATATCCGGCCGGAAGTCACAAGGTTTCATCGACTTTCGTTTTGAGGTCACTTACGAACACAAACAGTCGCATTCAAGCATGCCCCTTCGTTATGTTACAAGGGGAGTTCATGCATCTCTATCTGTGTATGGAATTTTAAGATTATACCGAGTAGAAGTATTTTCACATATACCTCACCTCCGAGGAGAGGTCCAATATAACAATGTAACAAGCAGATAAAGCACATTTAATTTCATACACATGCGAATTATAAATAATAACAACCATACTAAATCCTGCCTTGTGTGGGCAAATCCTGGTGCTGAGTACTTTTCTTTCTCAATCTTAACTATAGGGTTTCGGCATTAAACTGTCAGAAAAAAACGAGAAAAATATTCTGAATTTAAAGAAATACCCTTTATTTAGATGCCTACGTAGATTTCTCTTCTGCCATGTGCTTCGGACATATGGGGCCTGCTCCCCTTTATTGATATCGATCTTAAGTCAGTTTGTAACACGTGCTGTTCTTTATAAAGCTTTGAACGAACTGATATATCTCTCGTGCTCATTCTCTCTTTAAGCGATGTGATATCACGTCAGCTTCTAGCCACTGCAGGTTTAAGTAACATTTTAGTGTTCCAATTACCGGGGATACTAGTGTACGTTAGAAGCCTTCCTGTGAATCAAAATCATTAGATGCATACAAGAAAACGTACCCTTTTACAATTCATCAGGATTAATGTTATGTGATTCTTGTCTAAATCAAGAAGCTGTCACTTAGAAACAATTTGTAACTTGTTACCTCGCGTGTCTGGATGTTACAGCAGTCCTAAACGTTGTAAATATAGCAACCAATGTTTTGCGATTGAGATTTTTTTAAAGATGTTTTTGACTGTACGATCGTATACTTATATAAACATATATATATAAAGATATAAACATATATATAAAGATATATATCAATATATATATATATATATATATATATATATAAACATATTCATATATAAACACACACATATATATGTATATATATATACACACATATATATATAAACATATATAAACATATATATAAATAAATATATATATAAACATATATATATATATATAAATATATATATATATATATATATATATATATATATATATATATATATATATATATATATGAACATATATACATATATGCATATATGTCTGAAAAAATAAACATACTAGGTGTTCCATGGCTGGAGCTTGGTGGATAGTGAGGAACCAATTAAGTTGGCGACTCTTTTTTTTACCTTGTCTAAGAGGGAGAGACTAATTGCTGATGCACCAGCCCAGATGTGATAACAATACTCCATACATGGGCGGATGGTGGCTTTGTAGATATACAGGATAATGTCAGGTGTGAGGAGTTTACTAGCACGGTTGAGGGAGACCACCTACTTTGCAGCAGTCTTGGCAATGTCTTCAACGTATGTGTTCCAATTCATGTTACCTGTGAATGTTAGGCCGAGTAGTTTGAATGTTGAAATCTCAGGTAAGGTGTTATTTGCCATGGCAATCGGTGGTTGAAAAAGTTTCTTGTAGTTTTTGAAGGAAAAAAGCTTTGTCTTTGCGGTATTAAAAGTTATCAACTATTTATGACGCTAATTCACTACATCCTGGAGGTGACTTTCTAAGTATTATGGCAATACATCGGATATGCACGCGCCTGCGGTCGTTTATGAAAATCAGGAACAACAAAGATCAGAGAAGATCTGCATATATGTCATGCTGCTTAGATAGAACCGCCATCGAGTACAACCTGTATCTTTCTTTTGGTTAAGAAGGATTGAATTATATTAAATATTCCTCCAGTTATACCATATGAGTGAATTTATAGGAGGATCTCCGTATGCCATACCTTGTCAAATGCCTTGGACATATAAAGCGCCACAGCCCTAACTTCACCTGCCTTGCCCAGTGTATGATATATGCGTTCAGAGATGACCATTAAGATGTCTGAAGTAGATCGTGCTTGCCTAAATCCATACTGGCTGTCAGAAAAAAGTTTAGCATTAACTAAGTGCCGGACTATCGTACGATTGATAAAGGATTCACATATGTTAGCAAAGATCCGGAGTAAACTGATTAGGCCGTATCTTTAGAATCTTGAAGAAATTTATATCGACAACCAACAAAAAATGGAGACCTCACATTCAACTAGAGTTTATAGACAAAATCCTAGAAATAAAACAGCTAAGTTCTTAATTTCTTCTTTCTGAGCTGTCTCTATCTTAAATAATTGCATATATTTAAGTTGCTACGTCTATTTAAAGAATAATCTTGTAGTCGCAGGTTTTTCGTTTATTTTCATTTTGTTCACGGCTCTTTATGTGTCTTTCTTTCTTTTTTGTTTTCCACGAGTGTTTGTCTATTGAGAGGGTGAACGCGTTAGGTAAAAAGAGTCAAGGACTCCACTGTCAATGTATTTTAAAAGAAAAAAAGTTAGGTCACATCGTAGCCTTCTAACCTGAGTTTTGTGAATACCCACGTGTTCATACATTTATATCGATCACCGACAAAGAATGGAGACCTCGAAGCAAAATTTTATAAACGAAAACAGCTAAGTTCTTAATATCCTATTTCTGAACCGTTTCTATCTTAAATAATTGCATACATTTACGTTGCTATGACTAGTCAGTTAAACAATATTTTTCAATATAGCGCAACCACTAAATTGCCTTTTATAATGTAACGTAAAGTGAATTCTCGTTGGACCTACTCCATAGTAGATTAAACCCCTCACATACAATATAATGGCTGGTGTAATGTACCCACAACGAATTTTACTTATAATAGTGTGAGGGAAATTTATCTTTAGTCCTTTATTATATTTAGAAACTGGTGACTAGACTTATATATATATATATATATATATATATATATATATATATATATATATATATATTTATAGATGTATATATATATATATATTTATAGATGTATATATATATATATATATATATATATATATATATATATTTATAGATGTGTGCATATGTTGATGGAAAAAAACTGTTTTTAACCTGGGGGGCTCAAAAATACCCGACTAGTAGACGCCCGCATTCTATCCTCTCTCGGAGGTTTGGACTTGTAGAACTTGTCAGGTCATCTATCTAAGAGAAGGAAAACTCTGACAATAAAATCTAGCTACTAACCATTTATGTCTTGGCAGCAAACTGTAGGGGAGGGAGGCCTCCTTAGTCTTGATCGAGAACCTTCATAGAGCTGGAATCTCGAACAAAGTATCCGGTTTGCAAACCTATAATTGCTTAAGGAGTAGATGGGCTCTGCCTATCGCCCGCCTTTCGCACTCCTTCTTTGTCTATAAGCCAGGTGTAGATGTACAAGCACTGGGACGCCTCTAAAGACGTCTGGTACTTGGCCTTGTTTCCTGACTAGGGCAATGAACGCCGGCTCTCGTGCTCTTTATCCGGGCAACTTGGGGAAAGTTTTTTGTCACTAAGTCTTACATGACTAGTGTGGGTTGCTCTTGTTATGGCAGGTTGAGAGTACAGGTTAGGCAGCTTGTCTAGCTGCTGTTTCTGACTGGTAGTTAGGATCTCAAACTCACAGGTAGCGCTAAGAACGGCTGCTCTGTCAACAGTTGCATAATATCGTGGGTAATTGTGCGTGCCATGTCGCGCATGAAAAGGGGCCGTACACTTATGACCGGTGAGCTTTCTCGAGGCCACAACCCCCATGGACCAAGTAAGGACTAATAGACTGGTTGTGTGAGCGTATTGGCACCACAAAAGCACACACTTTGCCCTCCCTACTCTAACTCAAAACAAACATGAATTTACAAAATAAAAAAACAAACCTAAACCAAACACCCAACAAAAACATCTTCGTTTCCGCCCTTGAGGCTAACATTCACAAATACCCGGGGACTTAGAACCAACATTAACGACGTAGAAACTCCTCGGATACCCTAGCTCTCAGTAACACGCACATTTAATCCTCAATTCCCTTTCACCACTTTCACATGACTGATTACCTTCCACTCTACCGTAAGGACTCTAACAAACATATGCATGGGCTAGGAGTTTATGTTCAGAACACCATCTCATTGACTAGAGAACATAGGTTAGAATCAGATAAGCAATCCTACATGTACTTTAGATTCACCTTACATCACATAGTTAGTTAGTTATATTTCTTATATCGTTCCCCTTCGAGCCAAGCCTGTTCACTACTTGACTCTGTCTCCGAAAGCTTGGATAGAGCACTCTTACTCGACTCAAATGCCCAAGTACATGTATTTGGGGATATTAATGCACACCACGGAGACTGGTTCGGATTCTCCAGCGTTACTGATGCAGCTAGGAACTCTACTTTTAATTCTCCTTAGCTCACTGCCTCTCACAGGTTGTCACTTTTCTGACCCGTCTTCCGGATTGTGCGGACCAGCAAGCCTCACCTCTCGACCTGTTCTTGGCCTCATTACTTGAGGCTTGTGTGGCGAATGCCCATAGCCCGCTCGGAAACTCTGATCACGATGTGGTAATGATAATTATCACCTAAAAAACTCGTCCAAAAGCTGAGGTGCCGTTGCTTAAAACGACGAGAAACTATGATTAGGCTGATTTTTAATCCCTCATGGATCACATCAGCGATGCCTCATTGGGTGTAACCTTCTCACTCCCTGCTGATCAGTGTGCAAATAAGCTAACTGAAGCGGGCATTGATGCTTATGTCCCCACGCGAAATTCCTCAGCAAACGGCACTCTCCTCAATGGTTCACCTCAGAATATACAGCTGATATTGCTGAAAGGCTGAAGGCATTCCGAAAATTCGGCCGCCATAAGTACACTGCGAACACACACAAATATGTAGAGGCAAGAAATGATTACAAAGTAGTGATAGATGAAGCAATGAGAAAGTATACAGAGAAAACCAAAAAACACATTCAGTCACAGAAACTAGGTTATTTCTGGAAAACTTACAATAGTGTAATGAACAATGGACAACCGACAATTCCCCTGCTATCAAATCAGAACGCTGCTGCTTGCACGGCAACTGATAAGGTTGAACTACTTGCCAAGCGTTTCGCCTTAAACTCCACTCTGAACTCGGCAAAGAACCCCCTCCCTAAATTTCCATTGCGGACTTAAGCCACACTCGAGAACCTGGTCATGACCCCGTCTCATGTGAGAGACACCATAAAAACCTTAACACCTCAAAAACCTGTGGGCCTGATATTATACCAGTAATAGTTATAAAGAAATGTTCTGCTGATCTGGCCCCTGCCCTCTCCAATCTCTAAAACAAATGCGTTGCTGAATCTTGTTTCTCTGGTAGTTGGAAAATTGCCTCTGTGGTACCAGTCTTACAGAATTCAGGCGATAGAACTGATCCTCTAAACTACTGCCAAATTAGTCTACTCCCGATCTTGGTCAAAATCTTTGAATCATTAATCAATCTAGCGATTGCTAAACTTCTTTCTGATCATCAATACAGAATCTAGACAAGCACGATCTACTGCAGATATTTAAACGGTCATCTCTGAACGCATATACCATACACTTGACAAGGCATGTAGAGCTAAGGCGGTAGCGCTCGATACATCCAAGGTCTGTAACAAGGTCTGGCATGAAGGACTTCTCCTAAAACTGCACTCATATAGTATTTCTGGACAAATATTTATTATAATTAAATGTTACCTAACCAAAAGAAAGATTCAGGTTGTACACGATGGCCGTTCTTTTAAGCAACATGGCATAAATGTTGGTGCACCCCAGCGATCTATTCTTGGACCTCTACTGTTCGTGATTTTCATCAAAGACCTCTTTGATGTCATTGCGACTGAAATACGAATATTTGCTGACGAAACCACGCTTTACTCTCGTCATGTTGGAAAAACCGACGCGCACATATCTGAAACAATGGCTGAATCCTTAGAAAATGACCTCCAGTAGTTGGATGGTAACTTTGTATGCCGCAAAGACAAAGCTACTTTCCGTCAATAACTACAAGACACCTCTTCAACCACCGATTGTCATGGCAAATAGCACCCTACGTGAGAGTTCATCATTCAAACTCCTCAGCCTTACTTTCACAGATAACATGAATTGGAATAAATACATTGAAAACATTGCCACGGCTGATGCAAAGAAAGTGGGCTCCCTCTACCGTGCCAGTAAACTTCTCACAGCTGAAATTATCCTACAAAGCAACCATCCGCTCATTAATGGTGTATTGTTGCCACATCTGAGCTGGTGCATCATCCGCTAGTCTTTCCTTCTAATACAAGGCCCAAAAAAGTCACCAACTTGATAGGTCCCTCACTATCCACCAAGCTTTAGCCCCTGTCCCATCGCCGCAATGTTGCTTTCTTGTGCTGGTTTTACAAGTACTTCAATGGATTGTGCTCTGATGAGCTTGCTGCTATGGTACACCCACGACGTAATTTTGCTAGATCAACCCGACAATCTGTCAAATCCCATCCATACACTGTAAAGGTCGCCAGATGTCGAAGAGCTTTCTACTCCAAAAGCTTCTTTCCTCGTGCTGTTAGACTCTGGAACATCCTCCCTGCCCCCTGCTTTCCTGACGTTACTGACATGCAGAACTTTTAAACTAATGAAAACAGACATCTGGCTGCGCAGCTCCTAACTTAGGTTGACCCCCCCCACCCCACAAACTATCACCCTTTTTTCTCAGTAGCTCCTTACATTCTACAGTGGCGGTCTGCTTAATGTTGGGTTAAATGTGATAAAAAAGACTGGTACGACAGAGGAAATTTTCCAGCTTTCACAGAAGCAAGATTCAGCAAGGCATTTGTTGTAGAGTTTGAAGAGGACAGGATCCAGTTCTGCAGAGCACTTCTTAATTACTATAACTGGTATAAGATCAGGCCTATATTCTTTGGAGGTGTCGAAATTTTTATGATATCTTTGATCTGAGATGGGGTGATGGCCAGGTTTTCAAGTGTGGGTTTTGTCCGCAATGGGAATTTCGGGAGATGTTGGTTGCTCTAGTTCAAAGGGGGGTTAATGGCGAAACGCTGGGCACGTTGTTCAGCCTTATCAGCTGCCGTAGAAAACGACATCATCGTTGATTGTCCATTATATATTGTTATCCTAAAGTAAATTCTATTCTCTGTTATTCTCTGTAAGCAGTTGTTTGCTATTTCACCTCTACAGTTTAATAGGTTTTGGAGGTCTTTATAGATAAGATTTCAAATTTCTCATTCAGACATAATCTACACGTGTCGTCTAAATGTGTACATGTAATGGCTTCTCGTACTATTTCCCATTCGATTATTCTTGAGCATCTGCTTTCTTTGAGTTGTCATTACGTGTTTGCTAGTTCTGTTTCATGCGGCGGTTTTTTGTTTTTCAATGTACTGTTGTTGTCGTAATATCTGCTTTTAAAATCAAGGGAGATCATAGCCACGTAGCACTTATTATTATTTGGTCTTTAATTGGCAAATAGTGTGGCTTGGCTAACAATACTTTTGGTTAGGCATTTATTTTGTAGTGGAAAAGTTGTACGAGTTATGCAGTTATCAATCTATCTACTTATATATATATATATATATATATATATATATATATATTTAGCTGTATTTCTATCTTTCTCTCTCTCTATCCTAAGCGTATGTTTGTAACCTGGTACTCTGATATTTTCTGTGACCGTTTTTCTCTTTGTAATACACCTTTATTAAAAACTTAACATCGGCGTACGAGTTATTATACTCACAGACAAGCTAGGACTTCGGTTCTCTACGGCCGTATGATGATTTATAGACGCATTGATAAGTGAAAATACATTTCAAGTATGTCATAACTTTCATTTTCTAAAATACCCACATTGTAAGAAAGACAAGCCAAGGCTAATGTACATCAGACATGTATGTATGCAGATTATTTGATATGCGCTACATTTTAAAATAGACTATTATCTTTTGCCGTATTAAATTAAATTGGGTCGAAGAAGGTGGGTTCCCTATATCGGGTTAGTTTACTTATGGTCCCAAAAAAAGCGTATAATTTAATAGATCCCACACTTTCTACCAATCTATATCCCCTATCCCATCGCTGCAATGAGGCATTTCTGTACTTGTTTTACAAGTACTACAATGGAATATGCTCTGACGAACTTTCCGTCCTTGTATGCCCTCGACGTAAATACCCTAGACAAATATTGTCATTCAGCAGAATCCCACCCCTTAAACTGTAAAGGTCTCTAGATGCCGGAAAGCTTTCTGCTCTAATAGCTTCTTTCATCGAACTTCTTGCCTTTTAAATATCTTCCGTGCTGTCTGTTTATCTGACTCTACCATTATGCCAACATTTAAATTCAATGTGAACACTGCTAAAAACACATTTAGGATGCCCCTATGAATCTGATCCTTAATTCCCAGTAACCACTTATGTCTCAGTGTCAATGTTCCTAACTTGGAGTAAATATAAGTAAAAAAAAACACATGAGTTTTCAAAAATACTTTGAGGTGTCATATCTATTGCGCGTAGCAATAGACAAGCTTACACCCGCGAGTTTCAGATAACCTGTGCTGAGTTTTAAAAACAAGACTATATTGAAAGGCCGTTTGTAATTATGAGCGTTTAAAGATATACTCGATTGTTTCTGCGACGTGTCGCATATTTTTGCCCTATTTCATAGTATCTTATAATCTTAGTTTTTTAATCTGTATATGGAAGTTTAGGAGTGTCCAGTATGTTAGACCTAGGATTTTTTTTTCTTAAATCAACACAGCTAGGAAGGCAGGTCAATACTACTATTTTTGTCAGTGTACATCAGTGACACTTTTCAATAATTCCCTATAGATGTAGATTATTTAGGATCCACCTCGCTCAATTGTAAAATAAACTCTGATTTCGTTGTTGATGTTACTTAAATACGAAATTTCTACATGTTTAATTAGACGCATATACTATATGATAAAAGGTCATCTGAGTTTTTTGTAAGAAACGTTAGATATGCGTAGTTGTTGGAAAAGATTAGATTTGCGAGTTTTAAATAACCTGGATTGATTTATCAGAACAATATCATATTGAAAGGTCGTTTGTAATTATGGCATTTCAAAAGTTAACTGTATTTCTCGGTACACCTGTAGTTCGTTAGAGTGGTCATGTAACGTAGTGTGATTTTGTATGAGAGATTTTACTGAGGTTTAAAACCGGTAACTGTATGGAATTGAAGAAAATACTATATTCAAATATCGTTTGTAATTATGGACTTTTTATGGATTAATTGGATTGCTCATGCGATGTGGGTGTTATGTTTGCATTGTCCGTGTGAGATGGAGTTATTTTTGCATGAGATATATTTCTGAGGTTAAAAACTAGTAGCTACATGTGTTATATAACGTGGTTTGTTTTTTTAATAGACAGGTTTGATTGTCACCTAATGTTATATATTAGAATGTTCATGTATGTATATTGTTGAAATCGCAGATGTTCCTTACTCTGCTTAACTGTTCCCGTCAATACTCCGGACGGCTAAGCTGCCTGATTTTGCCGTGCTGTGTGTATTATTCGGTCTTTCGTCGGGTTGGCTGTGGGCTATACCGTTTAATCGTGTTGAGCTGTTAATTTACACACATGACACAAGAGAGAACTGGACTCTGGATTTAGCTTCAAAATCTCTTTATTTCTGGAAAAAATTATATCCGACAGGACTCATGGCGGGTGGATGTTGGAAGATACAGTTTATTAGGCCATATTATGACTATTCGCCCACACCGCCTGCTGTAGGCAGGGAGCTCGCAGTTCGCGTCTCACTTGTTTAGATCTCAGCAACAGAAGGACCAAGAGACTCTTAAACGGAAGTGACGTCGTGTTCGCCTCCGCTCTTAGCTTCCCCACTTCCATGTCCTGCTCTCTGAGTCGCTCCTAGGACCTCCTTCTCCGGCCTTGACCAGCTATCCAACACTAAGAGTTAGAGGTGACCCCAGAAAGGAAGTCGACAAACCACGTAACTTCCAAACATAAATTTTCTATTTCTTTTCTAAAGACATTTCAAGCAAATAAGACATGGCAAAGGCGCTGTCCTCAATGACGGCGGGTAAAGATTAGGGTTAGGGTTAGGGTTAGTGTTAGGACCGGCATAATGTAACTAAATCTAATGAGACTAGCTTTCCGGTTATCTATATGTATGTCTTTATACTTCTATCACACGCTTATGCAAGTAATGACTCGTTTTCTTTTTAATAAACCTTTTTATAGATTATAAATCAACATGGACGTTCGAGTGGTTTTATCTGTAGATAATCCAGAACGCGGTTTTCCGAAAACGGGTGTAAATAATTTATACACGCCACGATCAGTGAAACGTAACACAGCACCGGAAAGCTCACGCAGATGCCGTTTCGATCATTTCGTGTTTCGTTACTGTATATTATGACGAATCTTTTTAGTTGTATACAAGCTAATCCATAAATAAGATAACCAATATGATTTTATTTATTTATTTTTTTAAATTATTAATTTATTTAAAAGTGTAGCTGACACACAACCAAAACAAACCATAATAACATAAGTCGAAACCTAACCCTAACCCTAACCCTAACCCGTTCCCTAACCCTAACCCGTACCCTAACCATGACGCTATGATAAAAATACACTGAGGAAATTCGCATGAGCCTATCTACAACATAATTTTGTTTTTTTTATATTAAAGACTGCGGTTTGTGTTTACGTGAAACTGCTGGTACCGATGGCTTATCATGGATTATCATAATAATGTATAATGTATATTGAACAAATATATATATATATATATTTATATATATATATATAAGTGGAAAATAAAAAAGGAGAACCAACAATATTATTTATGCATTCATCAACGTTTAGTATTTATTTCAAGACTTCCTCGAGATGATTGGTGTGAAGAAATATATATGTATATACGTATACACATATTTATATATATATATATATATATATATATATATATATATATATATATCTAAGTACACTTGCAACTAGTTTATGGCCCACTTGACTCCTGCTGCTTACTCATTAGGATTGACACATGTTTGTTCATCACATCATTACACTTTTCTCCTTTTCCCCTGCTACCACCACCTACCTCCCACCTATACACACATGCACTCATTACAGTGAAGAAGGTCGAAGGATCGCAGCCGAAAATGTTTTTCTCTTAAGAAAATACGTTTTGATAAGGGACATTTGGCATTCTTACACGTCAACAAATAAAAAATAAATAAAGATATACTAACATATATATATATATATATATATATATATATATATATATATATATATATATATATATATGTATATATATATAAATATAAATGATCATTTATTTTATTTTGACTACAAAATTGATTTTGTTTCACGAGAGATATTTGAGGCGCTCACGATCATCAGGTCTTGAAATAACATTATGCCTGTTAAGATAAGTTCAGAAATTTAAAATAAAAATAAAAATAGAAATACAAGTAAGAAGAAATTTATATCCTGTTGATCTATACCATACCCGGATTATATATATATATATATATATATATATATATATATATAGAGAGAGAGAGAGAGAGAGAGAGAGAGAGTATTTAATTGAAAAACAAAATATTTTAAGGGTACTTTTTTTAAATTAATATTTTTATAAATTAACATCGGCGTCCGAGTATTTTTGTAAGCCGACTATCCTGAACCTTTCCCCCCGTCGTGCGCAAGATGATTTTCACACTGATCGGTAAGTGAACACATAAGAGAACGCCGGGAAACGTTTCAGTCAAGTTATATTATGATCAATGTTTTTTATTGTGTTGGAGCCAATTTATAAACTGGAGAACAGATTTTATTTCACTTATTCGAAAAGTTGACTTACGCACAAACAGAATCAGCCATAAAAACCTAACCATAAACCTAACCTTAACTCTGTCGCCATAATAAAAATACACTGAGAAAGTTCGACTGAGTCCATCAAAAAAAATAAGCACAACTGTCTTGTTTTTGTTTCTATTTTTTTATGGGGACCCGTGACGTACTAAGAATACAATTGGGAGTTACTGAAGACTGACCGAAGAAACGAGTGCATACTGTGGATTAAGTAAAGGAAGGTTTTGTTTGAAATTCCGTACATATTCCCGAGTACGACATGATACACCTAAGAAGATCGGAAATTACATCGGCCGAAATGTTGTCAGAATAACATCCAAGATGAAAGCTGTAGTCAAAATATAACATATATTGTTTTAATATACAATTCTTTGTAAGAATGCGTGTTGTGTTTTCATGAAACCGCAGGTACCGATGAATGATCATTATAGTGCCCATTGAATAAATATATAGATACAATGTCATTGAAAAACGTAATGTTTTAAAGGTTAAACGTCTGTTATTCTCTTTTTGATAAACCTTCATATAAATTAATGTCGGTCGTTTGGTCAGCAGACCATCAAGAATCTGAGTTATCGACGGGTGTATAATAATTTATACACGCATCGGTGAGTGAAAGCATAAGACATGGTCTTGCACGGGGAAGGGTGTTAAATTTGAGGTTTTAAGCTTATTTTATATTTTCTTTAGGGAATGGATCCATCAGGTATGTTAAGTTATAATAAGTGTTATTATAATTTTATTTAATCACTTTGGGCAGATTGTTCTCGTTCCATCAGCCTATACTAGGTAGAAGCATTAATTTTGTATTATGTTATTCTTATTTATTATAACCTTGAGTAAGGATTGAACCCAACACCGAAAAAGACTAATTTACAGCTGACTGTTTAAAAAATGTAAATCGCCCAAAAGAAAGCATGAAGCCACTTGATGTAAGGAGCTAACAAACACGAAAGACGATTATCGCAATCGCAAAAGATGCCTATTGGCCTTAGTATCTAAAAGACTAACACTATAGGTTGGAGCAAATCAGTCAGCAGGGAGAGAGTCCCGCAAGACTTCTATTCTTGGAAAAAAGCTACTTGAATAGGAAACTGTATTACAACGAAGTATCAACACAGATAATTGATGGAACCCATATAACAACGAGTCAAGCGAGCTGTAACAAAGAGAGCCGGGAATTGATGACACAATTCTGAAAAATATATGGCATAATAGTACTTAGATAAAATACTGAGACTAGTAACATCACGTCTGTGAGGGAGAGGGTCCCGAGAAGAAGAATGGGTGGGTCAATCACATTACAGATACGTTTTCGCACCCTACCAAGAAGCCTAAAATAGGACAGAGATTCAGCAGGCGAAATATGACAATTGTACGCCATACATGGTCTGATTGTGGATTTGTAGAGTTAGAGAATAGTTCCAGGTCTGAGAAGGTGTTTAGAGCGATAGAGAGAACCGACTTTACAAGAAGCAGAAAAAGCAATGCATCTCATGATTATTAATCAACTTCATTATTCGTTGCACCACGTGTCTATGTTGACATAATGATTAATTTGCATTTCTACCCGAAATAAAGGGTTTAGTACCCAAATTCTGGGTGCAAGATACAGCTAGATTTAAATGTGTGTTTTATTTTTTTCCAGCAATTACATGTGTTTAAATTATTTTTTTAGGAGTATAAAACATTTTGAATTTTTTTCCTAGGGGTAATATGTGTTTTATTTTTTTTAGTGGGGATAAATAGTTTTTAAATTTTTTTTCCAAGAACAAAATGCGTTTTAATTTGTTTAGGGGTAATATGTGTTAAAAAATATTTCAATGAGTGACACGTGTTTTTATTTTTTCTAGGAATAAAATGGGTTTTTAATTTTTTTTTCTATGGGTAAAATAGGTTTTAAATATTTTCCTAGATATGAAATATATTTTTTGTTTTAATTTCCAGGAGTAAAACGTGTTTTAAATTTTTTCTTGGGGTGACATTTTTTTTTACATTTTTCTGGAAGTAAAATGTTTTCAATTTTTTTCTCGGGGTAAAAAATATATTTTTAAATGTTATAGGGATAAAATGTGGTTTATTTGTTTCTAGGGATAAAATATGTTTAATTTTTTTATGGGGTAAAACATATTTTAATTATTTTTCAAGTGGTAAAAAATGTAACTTAAATATTTTACTTGGAGTAAAATATAAGTTTAAGAATTTTTTAGGAATAAAATGTGTTTTAAAGAAAAATGAATATTCTCTTCCTGCGATACATGCATTTCTGTTACTGCAACATTCACTTCATCATTAAACTAGCAGATACATACGGTGTTATTTGGTAGCATGTATCACTAGGTAAGAGAGGTTTGAAAATTTATGTAACATGTTTCTGTTTAAACTTCTTAATATCTCCATCTCCCTTTCCTTTATAATCTCCATATCTCCATCTTGCTCTCTCTCTCTTTCTCTCTCTCTATCTCCCTCTCTCTATCTCTCTATCTATCTCTCCACCTCTCTACTTCTAGACTTCTTTCTCGTAACTGGTTCAATATACTAGAAATAAACAAAGAAATAAACATAACGCTGATTGTTTGACCTTGTTTCACTGTTGTTTTTAAAACAACTGCCAATAAGAATAAATAAATGTTAGTTTTAGTCTCTAATTTAGGTTCTGGTGACTTCAAGTTAACTTGAACTTCGGGCTACGATAAGTGTATAGTATCTGTTCGTTCCTCGGTCAGAGAAGGATACATTTTTATTGACCGGAGCAATTATTATTGTTGTACAGTACACACCTCCCCTATTTGAAAAACACGACCTTGTGTCTTACTTTACCCTCGTTGGGAGGCAGGTAAATGGGAACTTCATGAGAATTGATATTACAATATCTTCACCATAAACAGACCGAGGTTAAAGTGAATCTATTTTGGTGGTCTATTTTTTCTTGTTTGTAAAAGAATAAACATTTTGTGGAAATCGCTACAGACAAGGCATGAAGCTACTTGATGCAAGTAGCTTAAAAAGTACTAATTCAAGGGTAAATCTAGCCAACAAGAGTGTTAGATGGATAGATTCCGACTTAGAAACAGCACTTTATGCCCCTTTGTTAGAAGCATCGTTCATAGAATGTGAGGACTAAAGGACAAAATAAGGGAAGCGAGAGTTACGTGGAAACTGTTTACTCTCCTTAAACCATACATACACAAATATAATAAATTACGATATTTCTAAATTACGATATTTCTTAACTATGTTGTTAGTGCTACAGCGACCCTAAATCGTATCGTATTGAGTTGTGACCTACGTAATATAGTTCACTATATTCTGTTAAATGGAAAAGAACGTCATGCTGTTATGTAACAAATGGAATATGTCGAACAGTCAGACTCTGTGCATTTTGACCCGCCCCTTCACTTAAAGATTCATCAAAATTCAGGAAATCAACTAATATTAATGAAATTTTCAGTATTTATAAAGTAACGATCACGGAATATGATTGACCATTACTATATTAGAACTTTCAGTCCAAATGTATCATTTGTTTGTAAACAACACACATCTTTACTAAAGTTATATAACAGAGTACTGAAACACACATGCATATATTTTTATCATGAAAAGCATCGTAGATGTCAACAATATAATTTTAAAAATATATTTCTCATATATTACGAAAACAATTTCGTATAAATAAAATCAATAAAACTCGAAGAAAAATTCAATCCTCGAATTAAATAATACTTTTTAAGAAATTATACGGCGCGGTTTTCTAACATTTGCACACATCTAATAATATAAATAATTCAAAATAATTAATAAATAGAGCATCTATTGAAATAAATAAAAATGCGTGTTTCTTTATTTTTTTGGTTATTTTTACAATATAGTAAAATGTTATTATGAATTAAAACAGTCATGATTATGGGGCGGATTTTGGATGAAACTTACTAATTTGTCTAAAATTGTATTTTTTATCTCCAAATATTTTAATTATGTCCGTCGTAATATAATGCAATGTCTTAATATTTGGACGCCATGTTGGATTTATAAAAATACTCTTTCGCGCTTGACATCTATAAAAACAGAAATACGTTTGAAAAAGAGTAAAAAGTTGATAATGATTTCCAAGTGAATGAATAATTCTTGGGAGTGTAGCCGTGTTCTTGGCAGGGGAATGAAGTCAAAATAACAAGAACCGATGATTTCCAAGTGAATAAATACACCTATGGAGTGCGCCACTGGTTACAGATGGACGCATGCGCGTTAAGTTACGGCTCACTTCCTGTCCTGATTGATAGTGAGAATAAGACCATTATTAATGATATCACCAGAAAATCTCGACTTAGTGCATCCGTCTTAGTTTACTTTATTACGTAAGGCTCGGTTGAGCCAGCTTCTTTACTTGCCTTCACTGCATCTAAAATATGACGGCTCATGCACAGCGGTTCTGAGCAAAGTCGCACAAGATAGCTAGCCAATCGCGAGTCCACCGTAACAAGCCGACCATATGTTGACCTGAGAGCTCAACCATTGAAGACGTCCCTGCAATCGGATATATGGTAGAGATTTAAGATTGATATGTTGACGTGGGACACCTGTTGGGTCACGTCCAGCTCGCCAGCAATGTAAGATACAATGGAGGCAGTCATTGTAAAGAAATGCCCAGCTTCAACGGACCAGTTACTTTCATAAGCCATGTCTAGCGGCCATAAAGGAGATCATGCATATGATACTATATACAAACTAGTGTTGGAATGATTAATCAGAATCGGAATCGGGAATTAAATAAATGGAATGTTTACCGGTATCGGAATCGGTAGCAAACATTTTATAGCTTAATTTCCGATTCCAAAAGCGATTCTTTAAATGTTGTTGTTTAAAACTGAAATGTTATTGCTGCTTATGATGATAAAAGGGTTTTTACGGTAATCCGTAATTTAAACATATATATATATATATATATATATATATATATTTAGAACTTTTAGAAGAATCGGGATCGGATTCAGTAATTGTATCGGAATCAGAAATTTTGATCAACATCGGTAATTGAATCAGAATCGGGGTGAAAATAGTGTAATCGTCCCATCACAAATACATACTATGTTGCTAATTAAAATAAATTATTTTATAACATGTTTCTTAATAGTTTCTGAAATTATAAAGTTGATAATATTATTTTAGAGAATGTTTTCTTTTTAAATAAGTGTTAATTCTCGAGGATTTGTGTATGCTGCGTGACGTCACACATCTCAAACGCAAAACGTAATTCGAAACCCCAACAGAAATGATTCATTGCGCTTGCTGTAGTAGCCAGACAGACTTCCGGTTGTGTATCTTTCTGAATCTGTATCCGACGAGTAATTTAGAATTGTAAAAGTAATGAACACGTTTTCTCTTTTACAACTAATGTTTTCTTTATCGGTCATAAATAATTGTCGTCTGCAATGATGAAAATAATTATGCTGTCCTGGTGTGAATTAAAATTTCGTCTGGCTACCTCAAACAATGGAGGCGCACTTCATGACTATTTTTTTATATCAAAATCAACTTGATAATAACCGATGCAACGCATATTGACATTACCAGACAACCGAATAAAAACATCCATTTGATTTAATTTAGACACGTAAACCGTTAACGAGATTCAATTTATTAGGCGGCTTAACACTGAACACTCATTTCAGTACATGTTAGTGTTTACTTGGCCAAATGATCTCATTTAACTTCAATCTGCAATTTTATTTTTTGTCGATGTAACTTAAATGCAATATTTTTCATCTATCTATCTATCTATCTATCTATCTATATATATATATATATATATATATATATATATATATATATATATATATATATATATATATATATATAACTTATTGTGGAGCGATAGTGTCTGTTGAGATTTCTAGACAAAAAATAGCCATTTTATTGAGTCGGCCGTGAATACTGATATAATAATAATAATGAAATAAGTGTGTCCATTACTCAGCTGCATTACAACAATTTATCAAAAGTGCATGCATAGTACATATGATAAAGTACAATTGTCAGGGAAAATGACAGTGTACGTCATAGGCAAAATAGAAAGTATCTACTCGGTTATGGCCACCGTTTTTTTTAATCGGAAATTAACAATCCGAGTTTGACAAAAAAAATCAGTCTTTTATTATTATAAACCGCTTCGATTTTAGTGTAATTTTTAGTTTCACTTTTCCTTGGATGCGCATGTGGGAATCAATCATGCAGAAATTTGAATACTCGCTGGAGAGAATTTGAATGTATACTAGACACTATCCTCAGGTGGCTAAGATCCCCTTATACAGGCGTTTGTCAGCAAAACCTGGCATGAGGATACTTCCGCCTACAAGTAACCCCTGACCAAATATTCAAAAATAATATAGTATTTGAAGTCCAAATAAAGTTCACTTCGGCATAAAACAACACATCCTTGAATTCCAGAGGAGATCACATAATTCCATTTTACAATCTTTGTTTTGTAGAGGTGATACCCCCCTCTAACCACAACAATGTCACAATTAGAATCGTTGCTAAACTTCACAAATAAACTTTATTCTATGCCTAGTTATGGTCGCCAATATTGTTAGAGTTGTGGTGATGTCTGTTAAGGGAATCGAGACAACCATTTTGCTGAGTCGGTCGTGTCTATCCCTAACCTTTACGTATCTGACTTGAATAATGAATGAGTCACCAAAGTTAAACGTTTTCTCTACAATAATATATTTATTTAACTGGAACAAGGATACAATAGACATTTCAGTTGAGCTACTTGGTCGACAAGCCTAAACGTAATATAATTTCATTTTGTCATGAATTTATTCCTGTCCCGGTCACCATGGTAATGATAAGGGGAGAGAGAATGTATGTATGTCTACGTTGAAATCTCAATTCGAACTACTTTATATTTGCTCGAGAAAGTAGCAGGGCGGAAATCAGTAGGTTTCCAATACGCATGTAAGCGATGTGATAATCGCCTATGTATCAACATGTCGACAAAATAAAAACTCGACATAACGCAAGATATAGCGCATTACATATAACAAAAATAGACCACACGCGCAACTGCTACAAACGCAATGTATGTGTGTGTGTTTATATATCTTCATATTTTCTTTATAGAAGGAAATGTTAGAAAATCTGCATAAAATCCTAAAGTGTATTCTTATGTAAAATTTACACGTTAAGGCATTGAAAGTAGTCGCAAATCTCTAAATACATCAGTAACGGTGACTATGACCGCATAAACCCCTTAACACTTTGAATATATGATATTTTTATGCAACTGAAACCATATGTGTTGGTCTCAAATCTCTAAGTGGCCTTCCTAACATAAGTGAGCCATGATGGCCGAACCTCTTTTAAAAACTAAAAGTATATCCTATTTTTATGAAATTTGTATAATAATTATCAAAGTATCAGGTGAAGACAATGGGAGTGAGTACCCTCTATGTGCCAAATATCTACATGCTCACTACATCTAACTGACTCATATACGTAAATCTCATTGTCATGAAATTTCAAGTATAAGGCACTAATTAGAATTTTTAACAGGAAGAAACGTAACAGTAAAAATAAAGACAGTAATATTGTGGCATGTGCATAGTTTAAAGTGCATAGTAGACATCCTCATTAAATCCAGAGCAACGTCGGGTCTTCCTGCTAATTATTAATAAAGTGTATATGCTATATGGCAAACTATTATTAGAATTATACATTTTCTTTTAAATACTTTGAGGTATCATGTATCTTGTGTTTAACGATAAGCTAGGATTACACCTGCCAGGTTCGGATGAGATGGATTGAGTTATCACATCAAAGCTATATTGAAAAGCCGTTTGTAATCATGAAATTGTAAGGGTTAACTATGAGTATCGGCATACCTGTAGATTGTTGGATTGTTCATGTGATGTAGTTTGATTTTATATGAGAGATATTACTGCGGTCGAAACCAGGAGTTAGATGGAATTGAACATAACACGATGTGGAATATGAGCTTCTAAGCCTAGCTTATATTTTAGTTAGGCAATGGAGCAACCTTGTTAGTTAAATTATAATAAAGTTTATTAATACTTTATTTAATCGATCAAGACGCAGTTTCATGACTAACGAGTATTGTTACTCTGCACAGTCACAGAACTACCACGTTGACCAGTTGAATTGTTGGAATGACTTCTTGAACGTAGCTATCCTAGAACCTAGAGAACATCCCCTACATGGACTTAGTCTTGCAAGAAAAGACTGCGTGACCGTGAATCGAGCACAAGATATGTTGGAAGAACAGCAAACAATTTTCACAAGTGTAGACAACAAGCAACTGTCATTGTGGAAATTACAGACAGACAATGGCGCACATCCTCAGTGTATGCAGTGATTCACCAACTTGGACTAAATGAGATTTAAGGGACTGTAAGTTGATGTCCTTCTTATGCCAGTTCGGAAATGGGATTTGAAAAGTTTGCGCCCCTTTAGGAATAGAGCACTCTGGCCGACCAAAAAATGCCTGACCGCCTCTCTCGGCATTCCCCCGGTGACCAGCAGCAGACAAAACAATTGCTATTGGGGAAATAATAGGCAGAAAATGGAACACACTGTAACCGTAGGGCGACCTTTAACTATAGTCTTGGTTTGATAAACCCAGTTTATCCGAAACTCGCAGATGTAATCTTAGCCCATCGCAACGCACAAAAGATATGCCACCACGAAGTATCAAAAATACACATACATTTCTAGTCACCTGATTTCTAATTCACTTGAAGACTATATAAAAAAACATAAACCAATTGATTGTTTGTTTAGCATGTATAGTAGGCATGGTGGAGGGGGTCATACAAAGTCTAAACTTGTACTGACGCAGAGTTGATGAACTGTAACCTTCATGTCAAACAATGGATCCAGTATTGCCACAATAAGATATGAATGAATGAATTACAAATAATACATCGTTAGAGATTTCCGTATTCGAAAGTTGAACTTTAGGTTGTCATCGTAATAACGTAAAACTTTTCTTTTTTCTGTAGACAGTGATTCTATGTGATCCATTTTCTAATGAATTACGATTTGACCAGCTATCAGGCTTCCACTTATTTTTTAAATAAATACATCAGCTACACTCCTCCATCGCGAAGAAAGTTATTATACACACATTCAGTTAATCAGCGCTTGTTTTCTTAAGGCTTTTAGTCACACTAAAACACCTACTAATATATTGATCAGCTTTGGAATGAAGTTATGTTTTAATACAAACTTTAATTTTGCTTCTTCTAATTATACGTAATTTGCAATTAACTCGCCATGTAACCATGTCTTTCTAAGTTTCTATATATCATTTCTACATTATTCCAGTGTATGTTATTTGAGTCTCCGCTCTTATTTTATGCATTGGCTATTACTCTTACTTTCACCTCTCTCTCACTTACACGCACACTCACACGCAAACTCACACGGACACGGACATGAACGCCTTCTTTACTAATACTTGACCATAATAAATAAAGGAGAGAATACAACGATTTGAATTGCCCATTATAAACAAAAGATAATGTCACCACGGGCACTAATATTATCTAATCCATAGTTTAACCCATATTTTATCAGTTTGGCTAGACTTAGCGGACGGACTTATTAAGCTCAATATTAGAGAGGGATAGAGAGAGAACAGAAAAGTAGAGAGAGAACAAGAGAGACATAGAACGAAATAATACAAGAGAAGATACGTGTTAGTTCATACCCTTTATAACATCTGTATATCTTATTGAGCTCTACAGTTGTGTATTTTACCGTTTTTATTTATTTATTATTTAAAATTAATTCATGAGAGGTTTCTGTATTAGCAGGTTTAAAAGATAGGACCACGTTTCTTTTTGCCAGGGACTGTGATTGTAGGTGTTTTGCAAGCGGATAAAACACAATTAAGACTGACAGGATTCCACTTATTTCTTAGTTGAAGGCATCCACTTCAAGTCTCTATCGTTTTAAAATTACATTGATGGAAACTAAATTTAATATTCATTGTGGAATCACCAATTATCAAGGCTGATAGCCACTCGAAGATAAGAGTTAATGAGATGGATGAATTGACAGTTGTCCAACGATGAATCCGTTAGTGGCATGAAAAGATATGCTAATGATGCGGTAATCCATTATTCATTAGATAGCTCAATACTCACCACTCATTACATTTCATATCAGAATATCCCGAGAACTAAATTAAAACTTAGTTTTGCTTTTACTTCAACCTAATCGCAGACTTGTAATTAACATGAACGATTTATGCGAAAACATAAATATATTAGTTGCTAGTCTAACCTGCTAGAAACAATGGTGGAAGGGTGCTGACAAAAAGTAATGACAAATATATGGCGTAATAAAGTATGCCCCTGGACTTACAGATAAAGCAGTCAGCTAAAAAAGTACCGAGAGACAAACATATTTTAGAGGACAATTAAAACTGCTTATATCATATTCTTCAGTATGTTTTGAAGCAATGGTGTAAGGGCGCAGAAGAATAGGTAAACTCTAGCAAAGATGGAGTGATTACGTGTTTTCTTGGACGTCCAGATCAATCAATATATAATTAAACAAAGTAGTGAGATAGAGAATAGTTTGAAGAAAGATCAGATATGTTTGATTGTATTCTGCAGTATGTCTATAATGAATGGTGGAAGAAAAAGAGGACTAGTGCTACCAGATCAGACTGTCTAAAGATACTGGCTTCCTGACCACAAATGCACCAAACATTGATGTTATTTTTTTCTTTCACGTTTAAAAAACTCAATAATGTACTGCAGAGTACAAAACAAACACAACACTGTTCTTCTTCGTAAAAAAACAACAAACAAAACTCCATGAATAAATACTTTAATATATATAGAACTTGAAGCATAAACACTTCCACCTAAATGACCGTATTCGCCATTAAAGAACCAGGAAAAGGTAGATATGCTGTTAAATTAAGCAACCAAACAAAACAGCATGAATAAATATTTATACATATATATATATATATATATATATATATATATATATATAACTGAAACATAAAAACTGTAACCAAAATGACCGTATTCGGCATTAAATACTCCTAAAAGAGTTGATATTACGTAAAACAAAACAACCAAACGAAACACAATGAATGGATGTTTTAATACAGGGTGTTTCAAAAGTCTTGGGAACATTACAAATGCGTATATCTCATGAACTATTCCAGGTAGAAAAATGAAACTGGTGCCATTTTAAAGCTTGCTTAATCAAGTTCTTGGTCATACTAATGATTTTCGTGTTATCTGTCCAGGTGCAGTAATGGCGTTCTCTAAACAAGACAAGGCATTTTGCGTCCTCCAATTTGCAAAGACTGAATCGTGGACATGTGTTCAGCGTGCATTTCACAGGAAATTTAAAAAAGAAGCCCCTGAAAGGAAATCCATTGTCAGATGGCATGCTAAATTTGTGAAAGATGGTTGTTTGTGCCCAAGTAAGCGAACAGGTCGCCCTTCAACTTCAGAAGATGCAGTTGAGCAAGTTCGGACAGCCTTTCAGCGGAGCCCCCGTAAATCAGTGAGAAAAGCCAGCAGGGAACTTCAGCTTGCTCCAGCAACTGTCTGGCGTGTCTTAAGGAAACGACTGCAAATGGTACCTTACAAGCTCAAGTTGGTCCAAAAGTTGAAGGACACTGATAAGCCACTTCGCCGTGACTTTTGCATTGCAAGAGAAGTTGGAAGATAACGGCTTTGATGACCGGCTTGTTTTTAGCGATGATGCGACCTTCCATCTGAATGGCAAAGTTAACAAGCATAACACTCGCATATGGGGTACTGAGAATCCTCATGAACTTCTTGAGCACGAGCGAGATTCACCAAAAGTGAACGTGTTTTGTGCAATTTCCAAGAAAGGTGTCTATGGACCGTTCTTCTTTGAAGAGGCAACTATCACTGGTGAATCCTATCTCAACATGCTGGAAGACTGGTTAATGGCTCAGTTGGAACAAGCAGAATCTGATGACTTCATTTTTCAACAAGATGGTGCACCACCACACTGGAGTCTTAGAGTAAGGCAGTTTCTTAACACAAGGCTGCCTGGTAGATGGATTGGGAGATCTGGGCGAGGTGATGACGTTCTCATGCCCTGGCCTCCTAGGTCTCCAGATCTTACCCCGTGTGACTTTTTCCTTTGGGGCTTTGTCAAGCAACAAGTCTATGTGCCGGAGATATTGACGAACTAAAGGCTCGAGTAATGGCAGTTGTGGGAACCATTGACGTCAAGATGCTGGAACGCGTTTGGCAGGAAATGGACTATCGACTAGATGTCTGCAGTGTGACGAATGGTGCTCATATTGAGCAACTTTGAAGATTCCCCATAAAACTTGAAACTTTAACCTTTCCAACGGTACCAATTTTATTTTTCAACTCCTAATAGTTTTTGAGTTATTAAAAATCGTTATGTTCCCAAGACTTTTGAAACACCCTGTATATATAGAAATTAAAGCATAACAAGTTTTACCAAAATGATCATATTCGACATTTAAAAAACATAAAAAAGGTTGATATGCCGTAAAACAAACCAAACTAACGAAACACCAATGAATGAATATTTAAATATTTATAGAACTAAAAGCATCAAAACATTTACGAAAATTACCAAAAAGAGTTGATATGCTGTAAAACAAAACAACCAAACCAAACTAACCTGAATAAGAGGTAATATGCGCAGAAAACGTTTGATGATGTATTATGAATAATTGCGAAGTGTGTCTAACTGATCGGTTTTTTATTTTTTTAAATTACCCAGAAAATATATACGAAAACATAAACTATTCGATAGTTTGTCTAGCCTGTTTTGAAAGACTGATGGAAGGTTGCAGAAAAAAGAAGTAAACCACAAAGAAGATAGCGTAATAACGCATGTACCTAGTTTTCTAGAAAATGCAGTCAGCTAAACATACTACTGAAAGACAAATAGCTTTCGAGACACGAGACACTTGATAGATCGTATTCTTCAGTATGTCTAGAAGAAAGTGTGCAGAAAAAGAGGTCAACCACGGTGAAGATGGCTTTATAACGTATGCTATTGGACATCTAGATACATAATACAATACGCTAAAACAAAGTACATAAAGAGAGAGAAAGAAAATTGTGAAGAAACGTAAGCCATGGTTAATCGTATATCTGCAGTATGTCTATAAGGAATGGTGGAAGCGTGCAGAAAAGGGGTAAAATGCGGCAAAAACGTTTGATTGTATATGATGATATTTTACTGTTTAAAGGTAAATACATCACAAGTGATTTTAATGAAGTTTGTCAAATTCCTCTTCAACATAAATATTTAGTCTGGGTACTTCAGACACTAGAGAATAAATTATTGACCATTATTGTATCAGAATATTTTAATAATAACCATACAGAATCTAAGAAAATAAATACAACTAATATATATATATATATATATATATATATATATATATATATATGCATTGTGTGTGGGTGTGTGTATTTAGGCAGAATGTTTTCATGTAGGCAAATGTTATTCAATAACACGGAGTGTTTTTGTTAAGTTATTTTATATAAAGTCCGTCGATTTCTTGTTTTATTTTTTAATCTTTCCTCGATAGCATTTATGATTTGATTCATCAAATCATTATAAAGTGTACTTAGCCTTTGTGTGTTGACAACTATGTCTGTACTGTTTATGTTCTTTTTTGTTAACGGCTACTTATGTATTACTTTAAAATAAGCATATTTAGTGATGAGTTGTTGCATGCTAACGTGATTACGTGCTAAGCGCGTGCAAAATTCAAAAGGATGATTGTTTAACGGTTGAGAATTTGTTCAGGTTTATTACTATACTAGACACTTGAAAATTTCGTGACTACTTTCGTAATTAAATTATTAATTGTGGGATGCCTTGTTTTAGTGTAAGTGGCTTCAAATAATCTTTAATCTTTTTATGTTGGCATCGTGGTGTATTGTTTTTGTGAAATGTGTGTATATTGAGAAGGTGAGCAGTCATTATTTTTAATGTTTTTGAAAGTTGAGCTACTTCTAGAGAGATCAAGATGCGTCTACAGGAAAGTGTTGTGGTGGTAAAACCGATGTAACAATTAGTTTTTATATATTATTGTCGGAGATATATTCTCCCGGAAGGTATTGCAACTTATATATAGCGTTGCGTTTTTCTTCTGTGTTTTGGTCCCGAAAATAGTTAATCTTACAACGGGATATAATATTTTTAATTTTTAAAATAGATAATAAATATTATTTTATTATTATAGTTGATGGGAGATATATGTTAATGTATTATATTTCTTGGAGGTTATTTCTCCTATTTAAAGTTCCGAATGCATTAGCTAACAATAGAATTAATAAATCTAGTCAGAATTATTTAGGTAATTTTTTTACTATTTTCCAAGTTTCTAATAATTGTTTTCCCGTTTACAATATAATTAGGAGATTTAGATTTAATTTAAAATTTACTTAATGTTTTTTAATTCTTTAAATATTTTTGGCTTAAATTGTTAGGTTTTCGCAGTTTAATAGATATGCTTATTTATATCAATGTGAATTCACTGCTATAATTTAGGATGCATGAGTTAGAATTTGTAGTGTTTTATGAAGTAATGTGATAAATGCATTGTGTTTGAGTCAATGAGTACCTCTAAAAACGGAATTTAGTTATTACCTTCATGCGCATAAGTGAATTAAAATACAGAGACATTTTGCAAAATGTTTTGTATTTTTTAATTCTCTGCTAAAATAAGGATATCATCAACGTAACGCGCACACACGGAGAGTTCAGTAATTAAATAAGTATTTTATTTTTAGGGTTGCTTAATTAAATAAAATATGTTATTTTTTAGGTTCGCCATGTAAAAATTGCTGAAAGTCCGCCCTAGCACTGATTCCATCCAAACGCAATCAATTTTTGAATAGATATGTTCTTTATCGTCATAAAAGCGAACTTCTGTTTTGCAATTTAATGATAACTTTTTAAGTATTTTATGATTAGTTTTAAGTATAAAGTAGGGTTTAATTATTGCATAATAGTGATATTAATTGTTTCGTATGCTGGTAGATGTATATAATATATATATATATATATATTATATATATATATATATATATATATATATATATATATATATATATGAATATATATATATATATACCTATATCCATATATATATAATATATGTACATAATATATATAATATGTATATATATATATCATATCTATATATTTAGTACAGAAAAATAGTACAAGATTCGTACCGTCGGTTTCAAGCACAGAAGGACTTAGCCATCCGGCTCTCTTCAGCTTCTGTTGTCATCTGTTTCGGAAGTGTGAAGTGAAGCATATATATATATATATATATATATATATATATATATATATATATATATATATATATATATATATATATATACTTAAGCGCCGACGAGCGAATGAACACTAAGGTAGCGATACTTAATAAATGAGTTTTCATTAGCTCAACGGCGCTTTAGAAAAACAATCACCCAAGAGCTTAGATTTAAGGCGCTACAAATCACACATAAAATTTGACAGGTGCTTTGGATCAGATGTAAATTGCTAGGCCAGGGGCTTCGTGGTCGTGGTTACGAGCATGTGTCAAAGTCGAGCTAAAACTATGATACGCGTACACGTATTACTGTCATGTGCATTACAATTATATATATATATATATATATATATATATATATATATATATATATATATATATAAAGAGTGAAAATAAGCAAATATATTGTTAGATAGTTAGAAATGTGTTCTCATATTTTCAGAAAATGCGACAAAGTTGAGGATGAATCTATTAATGTATTTTACAGTTAGAACATCTTCTCATCAGATAGATTTAAATGATACTTATTGAATTATCCTCTACTTTGTTGCATTTTACCAACACATGAGAATAAATTCGTTCATTATCTAACAGTATATTTGCGTATTTCATTTAACTACAATATTGACCATCATTGTTATGGTATTAAGAAAGTTTTACACGATACTATTGAATATATATTTATAAACTATTATTTTTAAATACTCTAATATATATATATATATATATATATTAATATATATATATATATATATATATATATATATATATATATATATATATATATATATATATATATATACAATTACATTTTTATTAATAATTATTAATTAGTTTTACCTACATACACTATATTTTTGATTTTGTAGTAATCAGGGTAGAATAAATGATAATTACTGCTGCTCGAATGATTAAATTCCGGCATTAAGTCATACCTGACTCGGCAGCCCGGCTCTTTTCCCCATTGCCACCAACAATCACCACGAGAATAAGACTGTTACTGTCAAGTCGGCGGACGAACACAGAGAGCACGTCATTTAGTGTTAACTGATAAGGTGGGTAGATTGCATTACGCTAAAGTAAACGACTTATTTAATTGTTCTAAAAGTATCCTAACTCCTATATTTATTTAAGGGGGCTTATTACAATATTTCAAGAAATAAATAGTAATTGTTTTTTTTACTTCCAGACACTAGTGCATCTTGTTTCTGCAGTCATCAGTATATGAGAGATGATAATTACGGCTGGTCGAAAGATTCGATCCTGGTCACAAAGTCATCATTGAATCTGCAGTCCGGCGTCTTTCTTTACAGCGGCAAACAATCGCTACAAGAAATGATAGAGAATTAAGACCTCTATTTTTAAGTCGGCGGACGAACACAGAGAGCATGTCATTTAGTGTTGAACTCCCGAGGTGGGTAAATTGCATTATGCTAAAGAAAAAGATTTATTTATTTTTTATAAAAGAGCCCTGAATCTTATTTTTATTTAAGGGGGCTTACTATAATATTTTAATAAATGAATATAAATAAGTTTTTACCGACAGACACTGGTGTATTTTTCTTCTGTCAGTATATAATAGATGATAATTCTTGCTTAATGCTCTCATTAGTGCAGTGAAGTAACAATTTCAGACGGTCGGGAGGCGCGAACCAAGTTTAATGCATGTTTGATTAAACAACAGTGACAATTCATATTCATATATATATATATATATATATATATATATATATATATATATATATATATGTCTTATTTCATTTTACTTCAGTGGAAGTTTTCAGAAATAAAGGTTTCGGGAGCTTCTGGAAGCAAAAACTTGATCTCTATATGAGATACATAGATATTGAACATTCCATTAACCTTTGCCTGTCAAATGTGGAGTTAGTAAAAAAAAGTTAAGAACATTAATGTCCCTTTCCAGAATTTATCAGTTAATGATGTTATAGTATATCTTTCTTGTTGCCTTACCGAATTCCATGGCAAGAATGCATCTAGTCTAGTGGAGTATTCAGCTAACTGTTGTTACTTAAGGACACATAACTTGGAGAAGGTCCACCATTCCTCTTATGAGCCAGTGTATAGCCGTGTCGAGGGAATCTTATTTGGGCTTCGAATACTATGTTATTTTGAATATTTTGGCAATGTTTATTTGTAGGGTGAAGTTTCCTCACGTCAGAAAGCCCTGACAAACCATTGTACTAAGAGACTGAATACATTAGAGTATGGTGTCTAGTAGGTAATTATAACTATATATATATATATAGATATAGATATATATATGTGTATATATATATATATACATATAGATATATATAGAGATATATTTTATTCCACTACTAAGCTCTATAGATATATTTAAAGTATATATTGAATATATATATATATATATATATATATATATATATATATATACGTAATCTATTTATTACTTTATAATATTACATGTGTATATACTTCAAATAATAATTGATCTTATATATATATATGTATATATATATGGTGCATCTTATATATATATATATATATATATATATATATATATATATATATATGTACACATTTGAAGGAAACAAACGGAACAATCTCTGAGGCACATTATACTATCATCTCGTCAGGATAAATCGATAGAGAAATCGATAGAGAAATCAATAGGTTAAAAATTAATGAGAAATAATATAAGTAACGAAAATAAAGAGATCAGAGGGGAATTAAGTGTGCTAGGGTATTGAAAGTAAGCTATAAAAATAAATTACATTTAATTCACTATTCATTTAAAAAAAACTATTAAAAGAACACAGTAACGGATAAAAAATAGGGGGATCACAGAGATTTAACGTTTAGATGAATTATTTTGGTCGACATAAAAACCGTTTACGAATACCAATAAAAATCGATTCGAAATTTTCAAATGGATTTTGAAATCCCCTATATGGAAGCCCTATATACACCCCTCACACACACACATATATACATACACATATATATATATATATATATATATATATATATATATATATATGTGTGTTTTTTTTGTATTTTACATTAGTCGATGTTCTCAGAAATCAAGGAGCCCTTCTTGAGATTAACACTTATGAGATACATAGATATCCGAGTGTTCTGCCTCACCTCTGAAACGTTGAGTTAGTAAAGAAGTGAAGACCATTATTGTTCCTCTCATCAATTGACTATTTACCTATTTCATAGTATATGTTTCTTGCGGTTTCTTGGTCTTACCTGGTTACAGGACAAGAATGTGAGTGTGTCTGTGTGTGTGTCTGTGTGTGTGTCTGTGTCTGTGTCTCTGTGTGTGTCTGTGACATTATGTAAGGTTAGTGGGAGGAAACATGAAAATACCCAACATTATGTAAATATATATATATATATATATATATATATATATATATATATATATATATATATATATATATATATATGTTTGACTAAACAGGAGTATATGTTTCTGTTTGTTCTTTTTGGGGTCGAATTTTCGAGTTGGCAGACCAACGATCACATGTTTTGCTACAGTGTAAACAGGAACTATTCATAATTGCAAACGTCTGCAAGTGACATCAGTCATAATCGGGCACGTTATGATGTCACGAATTTAAACTGGTAGATTTATTACAAATGTCGATTTAAAAAGAACTTTTATAAATATTTTATATAATTTACCCACCCTCGTATCAGGATAGGTTTATATTGGGGTTTCTGTACTCGAATGAATACTGCTTCTCTGATGGGGAGGTTAAAGCAACAGTTTGAAACATCAAGGATAGCATTGTTTTTAGTTAAAATATTCCGAAAGCACGCTATTGTTTATTGTGGATCATCAACAATAGATCGTAGGTTGGCTTACTTGAAAAATTTGATCAAAAATGAACAAACATATACTTTCACTCCAGTATATTCAAGCATGTATCAATGAAAGAACGCTGCCCAAATATTTATATATATATATATATATATATATATATATATATATATATATATATATATATATATATATACATATATATATATATATATATATATATATATATATATACATATTTAATACATATCTACATACACATTTGTTTCATCCTGTTTAGGGAATCATTAGTATGGAGGAAGACTATTCTGCTAGTCCCGCGATTCGAACCCCAGAGGAAAGTCACCTTTGCCTCTCCAATCTGAACTTCTACCACGCGGCCAACCAAACAGCTATGGAAAAGGGGTGAATTAAACTGTATTTATGTCTATACGGACATATTTTATTAGGCTGTCATAACAGTGTTCAACGTATCAAACAGACGGAAGTTGTTATTACGCATGTAATTGCAGCCTATTTGTAATTCTCTTAAAGCGCCCATCGGGGCTATAAACAATATTAAAATAAATATTTTTCTTTAATTCTTATCCACATACACATGTGTTACTTCTTTTTCTAGGAATCATCAGTGTATATTATTTCCTAGTTAACTACGTGAGATATGTTGTGATATTGGCTTTTGTTTATAATGCTCTGTTCTTATTGTGGACTGTTTATAAACACAGATAGGAAGATAAATAGATAGATAGATAGATAGAAGAGTGACCCTGGTGTATTTTTCTTCTGTCGTCATGAGTATATGATAGATAACAATTCTTGCGTAATGCTCTCATTAGTGCAGGGAAGTAACAACTTCGCTGCTGAAGTTAGGAAAGCGTCTCGTGTAAAGCTTAGAAAGCATCTCTGGATCAGGTAAATAAATAACACTATCTCGATTTAGTGACATTTTGGTTTGAAGAAGTTGTCTGCAACTGTAGCAAGGTCCTTTGCACCAGCGACAATGGTGAATGATTGAGTGTGTAAACTGATAGTCAGGCCGGGGGGGTGTCAGTAGGCAGCGATCTGGTAAGAAGATGATTGTATTTTTAAAAGTTCAGCGTTACATCCTAACTTGAAGACACAGTTCAGATTCTGGTGAGATGATCTTGAAGTTGATCCTAGTTGCTTCTAAATGATACCAGCTATATATCGTCTGCAAAAAGTGGTACTTTTTCAGTGAATTCATCTTATTATTTTTCTTTTCAATTTCACTCTTCTCCCCCACTTGTATTTTCTTTTTCTTCGTCTTTTCCGTGTTCTTTTTCATCTTCTCTTTTTACTCCTTTTCCTTCTCATATCTAACTTCCCCGTTTTTGTTCTTTGCTCGCCCTCTCGATACAACGGCGTCTTGGTTTCAAGGAGTTGTGAACATCTGTCCTAAGTTTCTTTGCATTAGCGACGATACTGAGTGCTTCAGATGTAAAACCGATGGTCAGGGGGGTCGTAGGTGAAGGCAGATAGGAAGATCACTCTCAGAGATAAATCTATGCTTAAAGACCAGATTATGTGAAGATTATTTTTAAGTTGAACATAACCAAATACAACTGCATACAACTGAATAGATGAACGTTGGAATATATATTCTCGGGAACACGGTAAGTAACATGGGCGCATTATTTTTGTAAACTTTACCATTTAGGCAGTGCTTCTACCGAAACTCGCACTCACCCTTTAAACCTTTAAAATAAGTTAAATACAAAAAATATTTATATAAATAGAGAAAAGTATTGTTGTACATAAAATTGTGTATACTATTAATTAATAAATTAAAAAAAGGATCGGTGCATGTTTGAGCGTAAATAATGTGTATGTGAGAGGTAAAATATTAAAATATCGAACGTATCATTATTAATTATGGAATATGTATTCTTACAACCGGAGGTAAAAACGTAGGCACATTTTGTTATTGTATGTTTTCATGGGAGTGCCATACCTTCACCGCACAACAAAGAAAAACGTAGGCACATTTTTGTATTGTATGTATTCAGGGGAGTGGCATACCTCCACCGCCAAACAAAGAAAAACGTAGGCACATTTTTGTATTGTATGTATTCATGGGAGTGGCATACCTCCACCTCCTAACAAAGAAAAACGTAGGCACATTTTTGTATTGTATGTATTCATGGAAGTGCCATACCTCCACCTCCAAACAAATCAAAAAAATTAAACTTTAACAATTTAACAATTTAAAAATTACGAAAAAAATCTTCAAAAGAAGATTTTTTTAGTAGTTTTTCTAGATTAAAATATTTTTAATGAAAATGTCTCCAGACAAAACATGAAGCCACTTAATAAAAATAGCAAAAATCTACTTCAAGGTCAAACACTAGTAAACAATAAGTGTTAGATGGATAGATTAAAACCAGACTCGACAATCTGCACGGAAAATCGAACGGTACCCTAGTATTTAATTAACGAAATCACTGATGATGTCACGGATACAGATTCTCAGTGACAATCTACTGGAGGTTTAAAGTTCAATCCTCAGTGCGGGCGATACTAAAAATACAATTAGTAAATACTTCTATCTGGTAATGACTGATGTAACCTCCGACCTTATTCAGGACATGTCTAACAGAACGTGATCAAGCTACCCTCATGGATTAAATAGAGGGTTCTATTCGAAATTCCGTACAGATTCCTGAATTCAACATAAAGATGCTTGAGCTGAACAAGACACCACTGAAGAAGGTCGGTTACATCGGCCGAAACGTTGTAAAAAAATCCAAGATGAAAACAGTAGTCCGAATAATTCAAATAATACAAATTATCAATTCTCATCTAAAAATTCCAAAACATAAAATATGTACATGTTCATGTGTGTGTGTTTATGTGAAAATATTGGGTAGGTCAAAAAGTTCGTTCGTCTTTTTTAGGAAGGAAGAACCCAAACATCATGTCTTGAAACATAACTGAGTTTAGGCAATTCATTTTTCACGCTCAATTTGGAAATTTTGAGAATGTCTTTGATTTGTCTGGTTGTCAAACGGCAATCTTGTAAAACTAGTGTTTGCACTTGGTCACTGTCGATCATCTTTGGCCGGTCTCTAATTGAAAAAGTTCCTTTCCGGAATCGAGCAAACAATTTCTGACACACCTGTTCTGCAACAGTATTCTCCTCATACACATGGCATGTTTATGTAGCTCTCCTCCTCTTCTGTAGTACAAAAAGTATTAGATTTTTGTAGTGCTCTGCTTGATCTTCCTCTGTGCGAGCGATACGAAGAATTGCGAATTACAGAAAACTCCTCTCAGTCATGGCTTACTGAACGAGATCAACCTACTCCTATCGATTATATAAAGGTTTCCGTTCGAAATTCCGTACAGATTCCCGAGTTCGAAAGAAAGATTCCCGAGTTCGACACAATACACCTGTAGAAAATTAGAGGTTACATCGGCCAGAAACGTTGTGAGAATAATATCCAAGATAGGCATAGTAATCTGAATAATCCAAGTAATAATGATTAAGTGTTAGAATTATTCCTGTTTTTTCAAGCCATTTTAATTTAGATTGCTACTCGAACTTCATCAACGTTTCACACTTACCATTCCAAGACGATTCCTAAAAACGTGATTCCTATATATTTTAATCACACAATCTTTTTCAGCAGAAACACGTCTACCTGATTTATAAATATCGAGAGTGGGAGTCACTTTTAACGCAACTCCTCATCTCCAATAATCTTCATCGGGAATCAAATCCGAAGAAAGCCAGTATCCATTGTCTACGCTTTTATCCGATTAAACAAATATTTATCAAGATGGAAATGCTGTTGTACTTCCCAGACTGTGTCGATAGCTGTTATTGGACAAACGACGCTTGTTAGTTAATAAATTATATATACTATAAATAATTTAAAATATTAAATTGTTTTTTTGTTTTCACCGACAGACGATATCGTTTCGGTTTTTTTTACCCTCATCAGTGCAGGCGTGGCAGTTGTAGGTTGCTCACAGATTCAGGCTAGACTCACGAGACACACACTCAGGACCACACGGCTGCCGACAATCGCCACCTACAGTAATTCAAATTAAGATACACTTACCCGGGGAGGCAGGGGAAAGTGCAATTGCTGCCTACAGTGATCAAGACTTATTACAAATGGCAACAAACTTTCTCAATTTCACGGTGCTCTACTTTCAAGACTAGGATATATTTAAAGGGCTTTTAACTATAAATATTTTTAATTATTAAATTGTTTTCACCTACAGACGATATCGTTTTTTTTTACCCTAATCCGTGCAAGTGTGGCTGTTGTAAGTGGTCGCATGGGATTGAACGCAGTTCGTAGATTCAGGCTAGACTCATGAAACAAACACTCAAGACCACATAGGTGCCGGCAATCGCCACGTACAATTATTGAAATTAAGATATACTTACCCGGGGAGGAAGAGGATAGTGTCATTGCTACATACAGTGGTTAACCTCGTACGGAACTTGCTTATTCTAAATGACAGCAAACTATATATATATGTGTGTGTGTGTGTGTGTGTGTATATATATATATATATATATATATATATATATATATATATATATATATATATATATATATATATATATATATATATATCGTGTGTGTATAATAACAGAATCCTTTGCTTAATTATATTTTTTATTTTTACAATTTTCTAATGCTATATTTTGTATTAAACTAAGAACTAATGTATGCTATATATGTATCACGGACGTTTTTGATTTTTCGTTCAGTTAATAACAGGAACATAATATATTCCGAAACCAATTAAAACAAATTAAATATACTCGAAACCATCAATATTAAAACTCAGCCAAAACACAATTTATAGAATTATCTATTTAGACATTAACAACATGTTAAAATGCTTAACGTAATACAATGTTATTCTGTACCGCTAATTCTGACGTCTCGAAATTTTAATTGTTAACGACTTTCCTGGAAATAGCGATTTCGTTCTTTTGAGTCTAACTGTTGCTGCTTTATAAAATTCGCTTATTTTTTACAGGTTTTTTTTTCATTTGTTTTCTCACCGGAAGATTATCCTTTGTTTTTATATTTACAGCGTATCTGCCGATGTAATTCCGAATCTTCCTCAGAGCGATCTTTTCGAATTCAGAAAACTTCTAGAAGTACGCCAGAGTCTTTATAATAAAGTCGAGAATCTGGACGGGAATTGGAACTGAACCCTTTATTTAATCCGCGGGGATAGATAGCTATCATTTCGTCAATTTAACGTATGGCTTAATGGTTAAAAGCGTCCATAAACACTAAAATATAAAAGATGATGATGATGATGACAGCGACAAAGACACAAGACGACGACGATGATGATGATGATAATGATAATGATGATGATGACGACGACGACGACGGTGACGATGGTGATGATGATAACGACGACGACGGCGACGACGACGACGACGACGACGATGACGACGACCGTGATGACGATGATGTTCCTAAAACTTAAAACAGACAAAAAGTTAAATAATACTGATGTCTATAATCATGCGACATTGAGATGTCAATAAAGGAATTAAACGAACGCCTTTACTGACACGGCCACAAAACCGACTGACTTCTTTAACGCTAGCTTCTTAAAACTTGGAGTCTAAACAGAAGAACTTCGATTTCATCTTTTTTATAAATTGTTGTCCATGCGATAGCCGAACATATTTATATATGAAGCAAAGTCCTATGCCCTGTGTATGTGTGTCGCGGCATCACAGTTAAACGGTTTATCAAAGAGCTGAACTAACGGCAGATTTTGCATCCGTACTTTCGGTTCGATGTACTTATATAAATATGTTTACAAATATGTAGCATTTGTTTTATTATTTGGACAACTATCCTCATATCGATAATTATATTTAAAGAGCTTCGGCCGATGTAACCTTCAGCCTTCTTCACGAACATCTTTTCGAACTTGGGAACGTACAAACCGAATTTGAAAATCATTATTTCGAACCCGGGAACGTGGACGTCATTTCGAATTGAACCATTTATTTAATCCACAGGATGGGGGGGGGTAGTTCTCATCTCGTCAGCCATCATCGGGTTGCTTGTTATACTTCTGTCAGTGGATGATATGTGGTAATAACTTCAGAAAAATAATGGTAAGCCGGTTAGAAAACTTTTCATGTATGAACGAAAATGTAAACGCAGGCAAGTGTAACTATGCAAATATTCAGAGTAGGAATCGTGCTCGGTTTTCTTTTGCGTATGAATCCGACGTAAGCATACACTACATTTTAAAGTGCATGTCTTATCACTAAGTTATATTAAGGCCTTAACCTTGCAAACCGATCTCTTGTGAAAAGATAGGATGAATCGGCATCAGGATCTGTCATCCTCTAGTCGTCTTTGCCTCGGCATCAGAATCTGTCATCCTCTAGTCGTCTTTGCCTCGGCATCAGGATCTGTCATCCTCTAGTCGTCTTTGCCTCGGCATAAGGATCTGTCATCCTCTGGTCGTCTTTGCCTTGGCATCAGGATCTGTCATCCTCTAGTCGTCTTTGCATCGGCATCAGGATCTGTCATCCTCTAGTCGTTTTTGCCTCAGCGTGTGGCAAGCAAAATGTGTCAGGCGTGGAACCGTAAATAAATGTGTTCAGAAATAAAACATTGTTTCTGTGCCATTCATTTTTGTGGTATGGGTCAGACATTCCCCGGCTTCGCATGCAACCCCTAGGACTTAATGCTCTTGGTATCCTGGGAAAAAAACCTGCAATCTTGAAAATTAACGAATAACTGCGACTAACGAGAGCATTTTAAATAATGCTCCTTTCTTTCTGTGTGTATTTCTGTGGAACGCAATGCAACGAAGCTGATATTCAATTTGTCTACATCATTGTTGTTTTCAAGTCCAATGTAAGCACATTCTTCTGTAGCCGCCCTATTAAGTAATCAATTTCAGGTCAGATCCAACAATAGTATGCGATCGTCGAGCTGTTTGTTTTATCATCCAATTGAATCAAACCATTAACATTTTCCACTAATAGCTTTCGGGCCTTAATAAGCGGTGACTCGTTATTAAATACAAAACAAAACGAATCACACATTTCATATAAGTACACTTAACTGTTTAAATTTACAATAAGAATAATGCGCTCACCGTGATGCCAAAAATTCATAAGGCTCGTTTCATTAGTTTAGGAGTTTATCCTGTATATATATATATATATATATATATATATATATATATATATATATACAATGCGACACAACGGAGTGTGTAAATATCTTGACTGGACTATTTGTAAAAGTGTAATATCCAGTGAAGCAGCAAGTCCTTGGAGCATATACTAGATAGAACAGTTGGAAATAATTAATATACTATCCACTATGACTATGCAATCCCTACAGCTACACATCTAGAAAACGGAGCTGTTAAACCTGACATCGTAATATGGGGCCAAAGGGAGAAAGTAGCAACCCTAGTTGAAGTCAGTGTCCCTAATGATGCAGGATTAGACAGAGCAGAAAGGGAAAAGATTAAGAAATACCAAAGTTTTATGTACTATATGAAAAGAAACTGGAATCTTAGGAAAATCTCAATCATACCAGTAATTATAGGAGCAACAGGACTAATGAAGAAGGATTTCAAGAGCTATCTGTCGAATATACCCGGTGAACCGAGTGCAAGAGAAAAACAAACAACTGCACTTAAAGATACGGTTAGAACATTAAAACGATATCTAGGCTAGAGTGCCTGAAATAGCCGGTGAATGTCCAGCAAAAACAGAAAGATAAGAAAAATAAATAGGAGATTGATCACATCTTTTGAAGCATCCATTTGGGTGAATATTGTATATTAAAATTTGAAAAGAAAAAACCTGAAGCACGGTAAAATTAATAAAATCGTTTATTTTATTTTTAAGTTATACTTTCGATAAATATATCATTTTCAAGCGAGACTTTTTCCTATTTTATTTTCTTCATTATGTTGGTATCAACTCTACAAGATTGATGATATCTTAAGAAGCATCCATTTATGTACACATTTTATATTAAAATTTGCAAACAAAAACTGGATGCAATATAAAATGAATAAAATAATTAATTTCATTTTTTAAGCAAGACTTGTGATCAATTTCCTTCAAACGCGCGCCAACCAGTGCCACGCATCGTCTGGGGTGTCGCGTGTTAACATATTGACGTATTTATCTTTTCTGTTTGCCCATTTTAGGGGGAGGGGTAACACCAAAATAATGAAGATAAAAAGACGGAAAACTCCTGCTTAAAAATGAATTTTTTTGGATAGTCTTGCTTAAAAAAAACAATAAAATAAAATAAATGATTTTATTTATTATATATTGCACAATATTTTTGTTTTCAAATTTTAATATTTAAATATATACACATACTGAACTGATATATATATAAATATAAATATATATATATATATATATATATATATATATATATATATATATATATATATATATGAGAGGGAGAGAGAAAGAGAGAGAGATGGATACACAATGGTGAGGGGGTTTAATATTCATGCGAGCTACTTCAGTAATCATTTCAACACTTCTATCCACCTTTTCCCCCTTTCCATCATTTCCGCCAGAGTTATGACTAATTGCATTTGCTTTTAGCTGTACAAACAACTGCACATTTTAATTGAAAAACAGAATTTTAAAAACATCTAAAACCTAAAAGAAAACTAAAAAACGATAGTTTTCTTTTTACAATAATCGTAAACTGATTTTTGTTCGTAAATATGATATTGCGAATGCCGAGGTAATTAGGAATCGTAAGTAAACGCCGGGGAATCATCGGAAGAGTCAAACAAACACTTTAGTATATACCAGTAGAGGATGCGCCCTTGACAATCATTTCGACAGAGATTGGATCATTTAGGTAAACCGTTCATTTATCGGGCTGTTGTATTAGTCCTCGCTAGTCCTAAGAAATGAACCCCCGTAAGCCTTGATTCCCCCTCTGGGAAAGAGTTAATAAATTGCTAACTGCCTGAGGCGCTCCAGCGCAATATTTAAGATGTCAGAGATCCACAAGTCTGGGACAGAGTCTCATTCTCCCCACCTTCCAGCGTTACGCAACATATTCTTATGGTGGGAAGGAAGTTCCGAGTCGGACACTGATGATACTTTCCTCTCTTACTCGTTGCGTGCCACTTTCGACGTATGTCCCTGACGTAACTTCCTGTGTATTTTTGCAAAGTGTCCGGGGTTATCGCTGTGACCACATGGGGCTAAAAATCGAATAGATTCAGCAAAGTTTCAGCAGAGTTTTTTCTTTGCATGCTCTAAATGGTTATCTAATTTAATTGTATTTATTTTCTGTGGTTTTATTTTTTTTTTTCCGTGTGCCTTTAAGATATAAAAAGTAAATTATTTCCTCATGAAATCACTTTCCCAGTATTACCCTATTTGCCTAAGAAATGCCTGTTTCGAGGTTAAATGATGAAAAAAAAATTCATAAGAATAGGTAGCTAAAAATACGAAGGGACAAAGATCCGACCACCCAGAGAATGGTTAGCGCTCATCCTCCATCTTATTTTTGGGGCTACTCACATGTTACTCGTCTCTAAATTCTAATGCGTATTATTGAAATGTACTTAATTCTTGATATCTATTTATCTATATATACTGTTTCATTGCTTGTCTACTGATTTCATACTCAGTTGATTTTTAAACGCATCATCTGGCCTCAAATTTAGACTTTCTCTTATTTCTAATTTCTTATTTCTAATCTTCAACTTTCTATCTCCTCTGGTGTGTACAGTAAACTTATCTTATATACACACACACACATATATATATATATATATATATATATATATATAATGGATTTTTTTACCCTCGTGGGCTTGGAAATACCCGACTAGTACCCGATTTCCCCTCTCGATAGGTTGGACCCGTAAACCTTATCCATCTCTAAATAGGAAATATCTGATAATAAAACCTTGTGTTTAACCACTTATGTCGTGGCAGCAAACTGTTGGGGAGGGAGGCCTCTTTAGTTCTGATCTAAAAACTTTCCTTGAGCTGGAATCTCGAACAAAATATCCGGTTTGCAAACCTAAAATTGCTTTAAGAGTAGATGGGCTCTGCCTATCGTCCGGCCTTTACACTCCTTCTCTGTCTATTAGCCAGGCGCAAAGGTACCAGAAGTACCAGAGGTACTTCGCGGCGTTTTGGCTAATATAAAAGTGTAGTATATGTTCTGATGGATACTACACCCCATAGACCGGTATTGTCTTGGCCTCCGGGCCTTGATCTCGTCGGTCTGTGGGTGTGTCCTGTGCAGTTCTAGGAGGTCCACCCTACCAGGCTTTGCCTTCTCACCCTTTTAGAAGGTGTTAGTTTATTGTTGATCGCATGAGGCGCCCCTACCGGGGAATGCCGACGGGGATGGCCAGGTATTTTTTAAGGGTCACAGGTGCTCTTCCACTAGGGTGTTGACTTATATAATCCCACTTTCTGACCTTGTGTCACATTTTACTTTGTGGGAGGTAGATAAATACCTACCAGAGCTGGGACGCCTCAAAGACACTCAGTGCCTGTCTTTGTTTTCTGACTAGGACAATGAACGCCGTTTCTCTTTCTCTCTAGCTGTACGTGACATGTCGCGCATAGAAAGGGGGCCTACAGTTTTCCTCGGTGGTTTTTCCCGAGGCCACAACTCCCATGGACAAGGTCGAGACTAACGGATTGGTTGTGTGAGCTTATTGACACCTAACAAACAACCACTCTGCCCACCCCACTCTATATCAAAAGAAACATGTCATTGCAAAAAAAACAAACCTAAACCACACACGCAACGAAAAACATATTCGCCTCCGCCCTTGAGGCTCGCATTCACTAATATCCGGTGACTTGGAACCAACATCAAAGGCGTAGAAACTTTTCTCCTGACAACCTCCCCGGATATCCTAGCAATAAGTGAAACGAACCTTAAATCCTCAACCTCCTCTCATCACTTTGGCATGCCATACTAACTCCTACTGTACCGTAAAGACTCTGACAAACATATTCACGGGCTAGGAGTTTATGTCTTGAACACCATCCCCCTGACTAGAGAATATAGGTAAGAATCAGATGACACATACCACATGTACTTTAGATTGACTTTGCATCACAGTGTTAGTGACCTATATCTTTCATACCGCTCACTTTCGACCCAGAACTGTACCCTGCTAAACTCTGTCTCTGAAAACATATATAGAGCACTCCCACTCTACTTGAATGCCCAGATACATGTATTTTGGGATGTTAATACACACCACCGTGACTGGTTGGGATTCTCAAGCTTTACTGACACAGCCGGTAATTCTTCGTATAATTACTCCTTAGCTCACTTCCTCTCTAAGACTGTCGATTTCCCGACCCGCATTCCCGATCGTATAGACCCTAAAGACTCACTTCTAGACCTATTCTTGACCACACTGCCCGAAGATTGTGTGACGAAAGCTCATAGCCTGCTCGGGAATGCTGATCACATTGTAATAATGATTTATGACACCCTAAAACTCGTCCAAAAGTTGATGAGACGTTGTCTAAAACAACGAGATACTACGAGCAGGCTGATTTTGAGTCAATCAAAGATCACATCAGCGTCGACTCATGGTATGTAACTTTCTCACTCCCTGCTAATCAATGTGCAAATGAGTTAACCGAATGGGTCAAAACAGGCATTGAATGCGATGCCCCCATGCGAACATTCTTCAGCAAGCCCCACTCTTCTCAATGGTTCACTTCGAAATGTGCAGCTGCCATTGCTGAGAGACAGCAAGCATTCCGTAAATTCGGCCGCCATAAGTGAGCTCCTAATAGACAGAATTTTATAGAGTCAATAAATAATTGTTAGGTGAAGCGAAGAGAAGGTATACAGAGATTACAAAAAACGCATTCAGTCACAGAAACTAGGTATTCGCGACTTCTGGAAAATCTACAATAGTGTGGTGAACAATGTTAAATCAACGACTCTCTTGCTAACAAATCACAACGATGTCGTTTGCACGGCAGCTGATAAGGCTGAACTACGAGCCCAACGTTTCGCCTCCAACTCTCCTTTGGACTCAGTAAACCACTCCTACCGAAATTGCCATTGATCACCGAAGCCACACTTAAAAACCTGGTCCTGCTCCCATCCTAGGTCAGATACATCATAAAAAACCTTGAGACTTTTAAAGCTTGTGGGTCTGATCGTATACCTGTAATAGTAATAAAGACATGATCTACAGAACTGGTCCCTGTACTCTCCAAACTCTACAACAAATGCCTAGATGAATCTTGCTTCCCCAATAGCTGGACAATTGCCTCTGTGGTATCAGTCTTCAGGAATTCTGTGGATAGAACTGATCTTCATAACTAGCACCTAATCAGTTTACAACCGATCCTTTGCTAAAATCTTTGAATCCTTAATCAATCTAGCGATAGTCCAGCACTTAGTTAATGCTAAACATATTTTAGACCGTCAGTATGGATTTAGAAAGGAACAGTCTTCTGATGATATCCTAACGGTCATCTCTGAACACATATATCATACACTGGGCAAAGCAGGTGAAGCTAAGGCAGTAGCGATTGATATATCCAAGGCCCTTGACAAGGTATGACATGATGGGTTTCTCCTAGAAAAATGCTCATATGATATTACTGGGCAAATATTTTATATAATTAGATCCTTCCTAACCAAAACAAAGATTCATGTAGTCCTCGATGGCCGTTCATTTAAGTAACATGACATAAATGCTGGTGTACCTCAGGGATATATCATTGGACCTTTATTATTCCTGATTTTCATAAACGACCTCCCTAATGACATTGAGTCTGAGATAGGTAAATTTGCTGACAACACCACGCTTTACTCTTGTCATATGGGCGAAACAGACGCGCTTGTATCTGAGGCAGTGGCTGAATCTTTAGAAAACGAACTTCAGACTGTAGTGGATTTATGTCATAAATGGTTGGTAACTTTTAATGCTGCAAAGACAAAGCTACTTTCCTTCAATAACCCCAAAAACCTTCTTCAATCACCGATTGTCATGGCATATAACACCCTACTTGTGAATTCAACATTCAAACTCCTCGGCCTTACCTTCACAGGTAACATGAATTGGAACAAATACATTGAAGACATTACAAAGGCTGCAGCAATAAATGTGGGCTCCCTCTACCGTACTAGTAAACTTCTTACACCTGACATTATCCTGCATCTCTACAAAGCTACTATCCGTCCATGCATGGAGTATTATTGCCACACTTGGGCTGAGGCATCATCCACTAGTCTTTCCTTCTTAGAGAAGGTCCAAAAAAAGAGTCACCAACTTGATAGGTCCCTGACTATCCACCAAGCTCCAGCCCCTGTCCCATCGCAGCAATGTTGCATCCTTGTGCTTATTTTACAAATATTTCAATGTGTTGTGCTCCGATTAACTGGCTGTTCTGGTGCCCTCTTCGACATCAATACACTAGACCAACTCGACAATCAGCTAAATCCCATTCATTCACTGTGGAGGTCTCCAGATGCCGAAGAGCCTTCTACTTCAATAGCTTCGTTCCTCGTACTGCCAGCCTCTGAAACTCCCTCCCTGCCCCTGTTTCACGACTGTACCGACATGCAGAAATTCAAAACTAATGTAAACAGACATATCGCTACACAGCTCCCAACTTAGGATCACACACTAAACCTACACTCTTACTCTCAGTAGTCTCTTACGTTTACAGTCGCGGCTACCTTGTTACGGGTGAATTATGTTTAAAAAAGAATAAAAATAAACACATAGTTCGAGTTCTACTGTCATATATTTTTCTATTCTTTTATTTAATTTAAAGACAACGTCGGGGTAGCATCGGAAGAGTCAGACACTGATGAGACTTTTCTTTTTTTCTTCGTGGAGTGCTACTTTCGACGTCTTCGTATGACGTCACTTCCTCTACACGTCACTCTACTTCAACGTTTAACTGTTGTATCAATCTATTACTTAATTTAAAGTCAACACGGGGGAATCATCGTAAGAGTCGCACTCTGATGAGACACTCAACATTTCCTAATTGCCTGTCACTTTCGACTTCTTCCCATAACGTAAATGTATCTACACCTAGATCTAGTTCTAGTATAAACAGTGTATTTTTCATCATTTTAATTTATTTAAAAAAACGCTAGAAGATCTTCGAAATGGTCAGACACTGTGATATTTCCGTTTTCATCGTAGCGTGTCACTTTCGACTTCTTCCCATGACGTAACTTCAGGAACACGTATCTCAGTTTTTTCTTATCCTTTTAATTAATGTAAATTGAACGCCGGGGATCTTAGAAAAGGTCAGCCACTGTAAAACTTTCCGCTTTTCCTCGTGGTGTGTCACTTTTGACTTCTTCCCATGGCGTAACTTCCTGTACACGTAGGTTTAGTTCTACTCTTAACTTTATTCACATTCTCTTACTCAATTTTAAACTCATGTGGAAGATTTCTATTCTAACCATAATTATTCACACCCATATAAAAATATTACACGTTATGTCTTAAAATGTTTGTGACAGTTTATGAATTCATCAAATAAGAAAGAAACCTATCTATCGATATAGAAATAACAAAAGATAACACACAAGACCGTCTCATTATAGAAATATAGTTATGGGTTTCTTTTAAATTAATGATAGAAAAGCTAGACACTGGTGAGACTTTAAAAATTTTTTTTCGTTTAATGTCACTTTTAATTTCTCTTTATGGCGTTACTTCCTGCAACCTGAAGTTTTAAAAGATGTCACATTTTATAAATTCATCAATAAAAAACACTTATCAATCGATATTGAAATCAGAAAGGAACACCAAAAACAAGTATTATTATAGAAATAGAGTTAGAGATTTATTTTCAAATTAATGATAGGACGAGTGATACTTTTCAGTTGTTTTCGTTTTGTGTCATGTTACACTTATCCTATGACGTAACTTTCTGCAACCTAAAGTCTTAAAAAGATATAGCACAGTTTTTAAATTCATCAAGAAAAACGTGTATATCGGTATAGAAACATAGAAAGAAAAAAACAAAAGAAAACGTCTCATTATGGAAATAGATTGAGCTTTTGTTTTTCAAATTAATCATAAGTAGAATTGGATACTACTGAGACTTTCCACTTTTCCCCGTTTCATATCACTTTCGACTTCTTTTTATGACGTAACTTCCTGCATCATGAAGTCTTACAAACTATGCTGCAGGTTATGAATTCAGAAAGTATGTGCATATATCATGCTAACATTTATAACTTTTTGTCTTAGTAATTATTTCTGACGACTGTAAACCTCTCGTCAAAATTTACGGCAAAAACAATGCTTCGCCATTATTCACGCTAATATTTATAAAACGTAACGTCCTAATCAGTGCAGTTTAAAAAGAAATAAGAAAATAAACGTCTCAAACTGTAAAGTTCAAACAAGAAAAATAAGAAAAGGAAAAACGTATTTTGATTTACCTCCTCTCCAGGAGGTTAGACACCAGGTCAGGTGTGGGTTTGATGAAAGAGTTTCTTTCGAATGGACTGGATTCAAACCCGACACACCCAGATTCTTAGTGTGCGTCGTCAACTACTTAGGCACCGTAATGTAAGAAACCATCTCATTATGGAAGGAAATAGAGTAAGAGATTTTTTAAAAATGTATATCAGACGGTTGGGGGTTGTCTGACTTGCTGCGTACTTAATCCCTTCCCATAAACATTTGAAATATGTCACAGTAAGTGCCTATGTTTTTTCTCATATTTATAACAAAAATAAAAAATGTAAGAGTTTAAAACATGCATAGTGATGTAACATTGCGGTGATGGGGAAGGCGTTGGAGCTTTGTTGACAGTACGGGGCCTATTAGATTAAATACTCTTTTTTGGGGTCTGTCTAATGAGGAGATACTAGTGGTAGCTGTACCAGTCCAAATGTAGCAACACTACTCCATGCATCGGCGAATGGTTGTTTTGTAGTGATATAGGATACTGGCAGGTGTGAACAGTTTCCTGGTTCAGATGAGATACACCTCCTTCTTTGCAGCAGCCTTGACAATACGTTCTATGTATTTGTTCCAATTCATGTTGCCTGTGAATGTTAGACTGATTAGTTTGAACGATGCACTCTTAGGTAGGGTGCTATTAGCCTTGACAATCGGTGGTTTAAAAGGTTTCTTATAATTGTGAAAAGAAAATAGTCTCGTCTTAGCAGCATTAAATGTTACCACACATTTTTTGGTTTTGTCGTTCCTACTTTCTATACAGCATTTAAAAACATCATATTGTATTATTAATTTTGTTAGTCGTTTTGATGGCAATATATTCGCGTTTTTATTAATTTTAGTTATGGAAATCGACCCAGACACGGCATAAAACAACATGATGTTAGGAGCTAAATAAAAATAATAAAAATAAAAACACACACTACTTAAAGATAAAATACTAGCCAACGATAGGGGTTAGATAGATAGGCACCAACCTCCAAAACAGCAATGCTTCCTTTGCCAGAAACATCGCGCATAGAATACGAGAATAAATGACAAAATAAGGGAAGCGAGGGTTACTAGGCTGCCGAAAGTAAACCAAAGGTCCACTTTCGTTCGTATATATATATACATATATATATATATATATATATATATATATATATATATATATATATATTTGCATGTGTGTGTGTGTGTGTGTGTGTGTGTGTGTGCGTATTTATAGGGTTCGCGTCTTGTGACCATCTGAGATTGCTATTTTCCTGCGCTGATGAGCCGAAAGCTTGAAACGACGTCCTGCGTAGGTAAAATATTGAAATATTATTTAATATTATTATAAACCTCTTTTAAGTAAAATTAAAAGTTGAGAATTATTGGAGTGATCAAACATGCATTTACCTAAATCCTCAGTGCTGTGCTCCGACTCTGTTTTAAGTTCGTTTGGATGTTTTGGTATTGGTACACGCCGCTTTCAGTGTAAATATTACTTAATTTCTGCGTTGTCACGTGACAATCTCCTGTGGCCTAAGAGACTAAGTGAACGCTTACAGATTCAAGGTGTCTCTGTGAACCGGGTTCGCGCTCTGTGACCGTTTGTTATTTCCCTGTGATGATGAGCCGAAAGCTTGAAACGCGTGGTACGTTGGTATAATATTATATATATATATATATATATATATATATATATATATATATATATATATATTATTCTTTATTAAAGAAGAGTAAGAGATTCTTACATTTATACCAGATGCTTTAGTAATCATTTTCAATTTATATCTTTCGTTTCCCTCTTCATACGATGTCCTACTGAGTCATGACGAATTGCTGTTTCTTCTGGCTGCACAAAACGACCGCAATTTTTAATTGAAAAAAAAATGTCTACATTTAACAGAATAAAAAAATACAAAATCAACCAAAAGAAAACTAAAAAAATAGTTATTTATTTTTAATCGTAAATTGAAACTTTTTCGCGCAGATGAAATTACGAATGACGAAATAATTGGAAATCGTAAGTGTTTTTAAGTCAACGCCGGAGAATCATCGAACTGTCGTGAGATGTCTATATCTTTTTAAATATATTTTGATGAGGGATTTGATGACTTCAGGGCTTTAATGCGAGAAGACAAAAACGACAAATGATTGTCAATTACTTCAGCGGAAAGTGACTAATAAAGTAATCGAAAATACTAGCAGAAAGGCCTATCATGTTTCAACCACTCTTGAATATCTCTCAATATATATTTAGAGTAAGAATGACTCCTTTTTTCAGCGTAGCTATCTAATTCATATACGTACATCTGATATCTCTTAATGTGTATGTGAGTATTTAGAATAAGAGTGATTCTCTTGTTTCAGCGTGACTATCTAATTTATATACGAATGACACTGCAGGAAAATGGATAACTGATTGAAATGAATATGCAGTCGACATATGAACTTGATAATTTATTTTTTGACATCTGCAAACGAGCCTGCCCAAACCCTAATTTCTAACCCTAATTCCTAACCCTGCCAAACCCTAACCTAACACTCATTTCTAACCCTGCGCAAACCCTAACCCTAACCTAACCCTAAATCCTAACCCTGCCCAAACCCTAACCCATAACCCTAACGAAAGCAACGATAATAATCAATAAAAACAAAAACAAAAACAAAAGATTTTCGTAAAATTTAAAAAATAACAATTACTTGATAAACTTTTTAAATTAAACGCTTGTTTACATCACTTATTTCTTCGTTAAAAAATAAATATTTATTTCATACACACATTTTTGCTATAACTATTTGCTTGTCTTTCGCGCTTGTAAATACTGCTTTGTGTGTGCTTTTTTGGACGCGGATAAGTTAGCGGATTTTTAATTCGGTACTGCCAGGCGTTTTACGTAAACATCCGGAAAGTACCGACACCGAAGCACTTTTAGTGCGGCTCTTAATGTAAAAAAAAACCACCAAATGTGATATATCTATTTTAAGTTTTAAGACAGATCTGCACCATAGGTCACTTAGAGCTGGGGTAGTATTATAGAGAACTCACGGCGTTTCTGTGACTTCGAGTCGTCAACGTTCGGGCAGGTTTCGGAAGCGCCCGAGAGTTGACGAAAGTATTAAGCTATCAGGGAGCAGCAGGCATTAGACTATCAGGCTGCTGTGAGCGGGGCATAACTTTTGGACGAAATTAGTTTCTACGATCTGCACAGCGTGAAAAAATGAATTTCTACGATCTGTGTCAGAACGTTTAATCTCCCGAAGGACTCATTGAGTTCTGTCAGCAACGGTCACTTTTAGCGAAATACTAACCCTAACCCTAAAAACTAAACCCTAACCCTGAACACAAACCATTCTCCTAAACGCTCATCTAGAAAATGTTAAACAGAAATAACAGTGGTTTCGTTGTTTGTTGTAAAAATATCATCTTTTGGAACTTTTCGGTGCACAAAAAAATATTTTATTTAAGAACATTTGATTATCAATGGTTCAATTTACAAAAAAATAATCATCTTATTAATAACAGTTGTTTAGCTATCGCGTATTCTTTCTTTATTTTTATATATTTTTTTACTTTGATCTTCTTCGTCTGAATTTATCGTCTGTCAGTGTTCAATTGATCGTTTGGCAGTTTTCTTCCCGTCAACTCTCGAACACGTTCAAGACCTGCCCAAACGTTGACGACGCCACGTCACGGAAACGCAGAACGTTCTCTATAAGAGTACCGGTGGGGGCAGGCAGATATTCGCCACATAGAGGATAACGTAGATATTCTGGATTACTTTCACCGTCTTTCCAGAATTGAATAACACGGTCGAGGATGAACTATAGCTACTAAGGCATGACGTGATCAGCCGATTGATCGCATCGGGCCTCTCCAATCTCTGGTCTAGCCGAAGTAAGGGCCAAAGTGTAGTGCTGCAAGTCATTCAACATACTGCTCAGCAACCATCCTAAGGCATCATCTCCACCTTTTGATGGACCCGTTTTCGGACGGAGAGGCGGGAGCCCTCCTAATTGGGTTGCAGTCAGCGAATTCCTGGCCACTGCCCACAGGGCGATATCTCTATTCATACAAAGTTAGGTATGTGCATGTTTATATATTTGTATGTATAGAATTCGCTTCTAAATTAATAAACTGGTCATTATGTTAGGCGTAGGATGGGTAATATGGACTATATTTAGTTGAATCTACTTTCATGCAAACGGGTCAAAAAGAGGATGAAGCGCGTACAAGACAAATTGACTAGTGGTTATCAAGTGTCGTGATCATTTAGCAGAGAATTACTCACTCAAAATAGATACAAAAAAGTATAAATAACAAATTATATGAACAGGAGTCTGTAGTCAGGCAAGGTTGCTCAATCTGCAATCGCACCTCTTCTGAGTTTGTAGGGTTGCTCAATATCAAGCGCCCATCTTCTGAATATATGAGTCGAAAAACAAAAGTATTTAATTTAAGTGCCTTCTCTAGCAGCAAGGTATGGAATAAAGTCAGTTTTATGTGCGATGATGATGTGAATAATTTCGCTGGCTGGCATGAAAAAAGTGAGTTTGCCAAGCCAGTTTAGTATTTTAAAATACAAAGACGATATCCCAAAATAGGCTTTCTGCTCCGTACATATATCTATGCCTTCCCCGCTATTCCTGTGCTATTACGGGTTTAATATCATTACTATCCACGTTGATATTCCTTTTTGTTTATAATGAACCTTTCCTAGCTGTTTATTCTTTGCTTTCTTTGTTACCTTCTACTATTTATCACCAGAGAGTAATATAATGTAAGAAGCGGGAGATATACATACCGTATAGAATGCTGACGTACACTGAGAGAGAGTGAAAGTGATGGATATAAACTAAGTGTGAGATGTGGCACTTGATATGTTATTTGTTAATTACGGCTAATTAGATCAATTGAAAAATATTTTTTTATTAAACATGAATTAATACCAAAGCCTGAAGAATGTTATATTCCGTTTTATTCAGATATATAGGGAAAAAGCCTTAGGGAAAGAAACGCTGATTAACCCTACTTTACTATAATACTGCATAGATATTTTGAAATAGAAGATATATGTTTGATAATATACATAAATACTCACAAACGGGGCAGTGGTAATTTAGTTTATTAAATAAATTAGTTTAAACCATTTTTACTTTATTATTATTGACATTAACTAATAATTACTATCACTGGGTCTCTTATAGTCCAGACGTATCTGTGCTGTGAATAAGATAACACTTCTTCTTCTCACATTTCTTTTCTTCTTATCCTCCTTCATTCATTCTCCTTCTTCTTTGTCTTCTTATTCCTCCTCCTCTGTCTCCTTGCTCCGTGATACCAGATCAGGCTGTCTGAAGATGCCGGCTTCCTGCACCAAACATTGATGTTATTGGTTTTTCCTTTCCCTTTGCACAACTCAACCATGTTATCTACGAAACAACTAAACCAGACACCATGAACAAATATTTAAAGATATAAAAACTTGAAGCATAACAATGTTTACAAGACAGACTTGATTCGACAGAAAATAATCCGAAAAGGGTTCATATGCTGTAAAAAAACCAACTAAATCAAACACCATAAATATATAGTTGAATAAAGAACTCAAAGTTTTAAACCTTTTTTCTAAAATGACTAGATTTGGCATTAAATAAACGGTCGATATGCCGTAAAAAAAATACTAATTATTTTCTTTCATCTTCTTTTTGATTAACATCCTTCTCCCACTTTTTATTCTTCTTCTCGCATCCTTTATTTCCTTGTTGTTGTTCTTTTTTTCTTCGTCGTATTAACCCTATTTCTCTTTCCCCTTCTTCTTCCTCCTCTTCTTTTTCTTCTTCTTATTTTATTCTTCTCCTTTTTCCCTCCCCTTTGTCGTAATCTATATTTCTTTCTTTCCCCTTCTTCTACTTACTCTTTCTCTTCTTTTTCTCTCTTCTTCTTCTCCCCTCCATCGTCGTATTCTTCACTTCCTCTTTTCCTTCTTCTTCTTCTTCTTCTTCTTCTTCTTCTTCTTCTTCTTCTTTTTCTTCTTCTTCTTGGTATTCTCTTTATTTACTCCCTCCTACTATTTCTTATTCTCCTTAATATGCTTGTTATGCCTTCCTCCTCGTCTTCCTCCTTCGTATCTTTCACCCCTCCTTTTTATTATCCTCTCCCTCCTCCTTCCTCGCCTTCTTCTTCTTCTTCTTCTTCTTCTTCTTCTTTTTCTTCTTCTTCTTTTTCTTCTTCTTCTTTTTCTTCTTCTTCTTCGGCACATGGCGACTTCTGTGTAAAACGTTTCCCATCAACATACGAAAAAGATCACGAACGCAATTGTCCTGGACGTTCCATTTCCTCCTACAAATAAATATCCTATTTCAAAAATCAATCCCCAAACAATCAAAATCTATGAAACACAATCAACCATTCGCGAATCCTAAACTCTCAACCACATCAACGCCCTCTACAAATGATCAGCACACACACACACACACACACACACACAGAATCATAAGGTGTTGCTTACACAGATAAGTTTTAAATGATCAATAAAAGTTCAACTGTCCGCACGCGTCTAAATTAAGTATTCGCTATGCACAAATAACGTACTCGTCGACAACTGAAGATTGCTATTTCAGCCATAATAGTTAATATCGGTAAAGTATTACATTTCAATATTCCCCTGGTTCGTCTTTAAACTTCTCAAACTTCTCTGCCAATTAACGTCGATATGTATATTTTGTGAAAGCTTCCGGCATATATTACACATCCTCTGAATACCTTTTCTTCAGATAAGCTTGATTTCCCCCACATTATATATCCGTCTTGGTATGAATCTTCTTCTTCTTCTTCTTCGTTCTTCTTCTTCTTCACCCTTTTCTTTCTTTATATATTTTTTTCTTTTCTATATATTATTTTTCCGTTTTCTACTCTTTCGTTGTCTTCGTCGTTTTTGTCTTCTTTTTCATCATCTTCTTTTTCTTCAACTATGAAGAAGAAGATGTTTCTTTCTTCTTCTTCTCCTTCTTCTTCTTCTCCTTCTTCTTCTTCTTCTTTTTCTTCTTCTTCTTCTCTAGTGCCGTTTCACTCTTTTTATGCTCCCCTACTTATTTCAGTCAGCCTGTGCTCTCATCTTTTCTTTCCTTTTTTACTTCCCTTCGTATTTCTTGAATAGCCCTTTCCCCTTTCTCCTTAAATAAACTTCTGCATATTTTACACATCCTCTGAATACCTTACTCTTCTCCTTTCCTTGCTTATCATCCTCTTAGTTTTTCCTTATTTTATCCTTCGTCTCCTCCATCCAGCTATAAAATATCCTGTGTCCTTCTTCTTCTTCTTCTTCTTCTTCTTCTTCTTCTTCTTCTTCTTCTTTTTCTTCTTCTTCTTCTTCTTCTTCTTCTTCTTCTCTATCTACACGTCCATCTTCGTCTTAATTTTATTATTATTATTATTATTATTATTATTATTATTTTTATTATTATTATTATTATGATGATTATTATTATTATTATGTACTCACTGGAAGTTCTCACACAGTGATTGCTAGCTGATAATTACCGGTGGTCTTTCTTGGAGTCTGATATACAACAAGTCTTTCAAGATTTCCAGTATCCTCCATCTTTTTCGAAAGGCATTGCAAAACATTTTGCGTAATTACAACAGTCACTTACCATTAATTGTTCGCTGGCAACGACCATTGGTCTTCTTTGGGATTTGGGTGGCAATAAGCCTCCTCAAGGTCCCAACACTCTCTGCACTCTTCCAACGGAGGTATCTTTAGTGCTCTCCCTCCTCGGTCTTACTATCCTCATTGACACTTCATGACAATTTGGTGTGGTATCAGCTGAGGCTGGTGCCATTACATTTTTTGAGAGGTTAGGGAGGCAGTTTATTAGATGTGTTGTCGTTACAAGTTTTGGGGGCTTAAGTGTTCATTCCTTTTTTTCGTTATATTTTTGTTGTAACTCGTATGTTGCTACTTAGTGTTCGTAGTTTATGATTGGTTGGTTTCAGTATTTGAATATGTTCCTTTAGATTTAAACTGTTTTCATTATTGCCGTCTGTTGCATAGTTTTGGCCTTCCTTTTGATTCCAATTTCTCCTTTTTCCAGTCATTTTCGGGACTGTTGCTAATGTTACTACGATTATTGGTATTATGTGGACTTTCTTTATGTTCCATATTCTTTTCAATTTTCTGGCAAGTTCCGTATATTTACTTTCTTGTTCCATCTACTCGACCATCATTGTGTGGTCTGCTTAAACGGCAAAATCTACAATCTGTCAGATTTGTTTACTTCATGTTTGCTATCATGAAATCCGGTCTCCTTCCTTAAATGAGTGTATCTCTTTGCACTTCTTTTTCGTACTTATGTCCATGTGTTTTCGTAATTCTTTTCTCTTCGCATTCGTTAGAACATCTATGCAGTTGTTTCTTTTCCCACTTTTCTTTTCTCGCATTTTTGTTTTGAGTTTCATCACTGCTTGTATTATTCATTTTCACGGTGTCTTTTACGCGGTGATAAGCTTCTCTGTGTTCTGGATTATGTCATGTTTGTTCTTTTTTGGTGTCGTCCACATAGTCTTCTATTCTTACCAGTCCTCGTTTTCCTTCCTTCCTTTTCACTTAGAGTCGGTATGCATCATCCTTTTGGCGTAGTGCATTGTTAATCGTCATTAGTTTCCTGGTCCTGGTCCTGGTCCTGGTCAAGATGCCCAAGATCTTCGTTTTGTCTTACTTATCAATGGACCATTATACAAGTTTGGCGGTTTCACGCCCCTATTCCGAATTTATGGCCGTAGGCCAACATCAAAAGACTGCCTTCTATCTTCTCTTTCTTCTTATGTTTCTTCTTCTTCTGTTTTTTTTCTATCTCCTCTTTTTTCTTTTTCTTTCTATTTCTTATTTTTTTCATTTTTTTTTAAACATAGTTCACCTCAAACAAGGCAGGACGCCACTGTAGACGTAAGGGGCTACTGAGAAAAAAGAAGAGGGGAGAAGGTAGGGGGCAGTCAACCTAGATTGGGATCTGCACAGCGAGATGACTGTTTACATTAGTTTTAAACTTCTGCATGTCTGTACTGTCGGGGAAACAGGGGGCAGGGAGGGAGTCCCAGAGGTCAGCAACATTATTTCATCTTCAGCTAGTTCCTCGTCTTCTTCATATTCTTCTCTTTTTCTGATTTTTCTCCCCCTTTATTTCTTCTTCTTCTTCTTCTTTTTCTTTAATCCCTTCTCTTGTTGTTCTTCTTTTTCTTCTTCTTCTTCTTCTTCTTCTTCTTTTTTCTTCTTCTTTTTTCTTCTTCTTCTTCGTCTTATTCTTGCGCATGTCATTCGCGAGTGCGTATACACCCAATACCTACACTCAAGCACCTCCCCACACACTTCTAAATAATAAGCTGTTACTTAAACAGATACATTTTAACAGGTCAATACAACTTAAACTGCCTACACTTGAACGAAATTAAAAATTACATTTCTACAAATGATACACAACGGAAGAATCTTAGTACACACATTATATAACTACAAATATACAAGGGAAGTGTCTTATTACATGCATTGTGTCCCGATATCAACTAGACAAATGCAGTGTAATAAAAGACTTCCACTATGTATGCTATTCGAACATTTATAAATCGTTAACATATTCTTCTTGCATCACTAGAAATAATTAGTAACATTACTTCTATATTAAGCTTATAATAATAATAATAATAAGCTGTTAATTGGTTATCATTATTATTATTATACCATTATTATACAAAAACAGGAAACAGCTGAGTACAACAGAAGAGTAAGGAGTATTGTTAAATCACATCTCCACAGTCGAAATGCAATCTATTCTGTCAATACCAGAGCAGTAGCTATCATTCAATGTACTGCCGGTATACTTGACTGGAATGTATATGAACTAAACTGTTTGGATACCAAAACATGGAAAATACTTACAATTTATGGAGTCTTTGCAATGAAAAGAGATGCATATCGATTGTATCTACCTAGAAACGAAGGTGGTTGAAGATGTTGTGAATATTGACAAAAGTTGTCTATATAAATATATTTCTGAAAGTATTGAGATTCTTCTACGTGAAGTGAACATATTAAAGACTGGGGTGAAAAAGAAACAACGGTTACAAGAGAGAGGGCTAAAATTATTTTGAAGTAAACTATACAGTTTATTCTTTAAGAATACTGCATTTAGAAATAATGACAGCTGGAATTGGTTGGTTTGGGGTGATCTACTGAGAGCACCTTAATGGCAGCATAGGAACAAGGTGCATCAAACATTACATTGAGAAAACTACAGATACACCGATGTGCCGATTGTGTAATTAAATGAAAGAACCCTTAGCGCATATTGTATCTGAATGCCTAATGCTAGAAGACCATCAGTATAAAAAATGGAGACACGACAAAGTTGCTGAGTGGCTACACGGGAATACATGCAAACTTTATGAATTGGACAACAATGAGAAGTGGTATGAGCATAATCCAGAAGTGGTACAGCAGAACGACAATGTGAAACTTCTTCGAGACATGCGCATACAGACTGATAACGTTTTTGAACATTCAAAACCCGACTTTATATGTCTAAACAAAAGGAAGATAACTTGCTTAATCATTGATATAGCGTGTCCTTTCCACAACAGAGTGCAGGAGAAAGAACACAAAAAACAAATAAATATCAAGATTTAAAATGGGAATTAGTTAGACTATGGAAATCACGATGTTGTTTGCACGGAAACTGACAAGGCTGAATTACTTGCCCACCGTTTCGCCTTAAACACCACTTTAGACTAAGCACACCACCCTCCCTAAATTCACATTGCGAACTGATGCCACACCTGAGAACCTGGTCATCACCACATCTGAGGTCAGAGACATAATAAAAAACCTTGGCACTTTCAAAGCCTGTGGGCCTAATCTTATATTAGTAATAGTAATAAAGTAATGCTCTGCTGAGCTGACCCCTACCCTTTCCAAACTACGCAACAAATGCCTTTCTGAATCTTGTTTCCCTGATAGTTGGGAAATTGCCTCTGTGCCACCAGTCTGTAAGAATTCGTAATATTAACCTGATTCTCTAAAGTTCCGCCCAATCAGTCTACTCCTGATATTTGGTAAAATCTTTGTATCATTAATCAATCTAGCGATAGTCAGGCATCTAGTCAATGCTGAACTTCTTTCTGATCATCAATACGGATTTAGACACGCACGATCTACCGCATGTATCCTAAAAGTCATCTATGAACACATATATCATACATTGGACAACGCAGATGAAGCTAGTGTGGTAACGCTTGATATAACAAGGTCTGACATGAAAAGCTTCTCCTAAAACTGCACTCATATGGTATTACTGGACAAAATATTTAATATCATATAATCCTTCCTAACAAAAAGAAATAGCCAGGTTACCCGGGATTGCTGTTTATCTAAGCAACATGACATAAATGCTGGTGTACCCGAGGGATCCATCCTTAGACCTCTACTGTTCCTGATCTTTATAAATAACTTCCCTGATGTCATTGAGACTAAGATAGGAATATTTGCTGACAACACCACGCTCTACTCTTTCATGTAGACAAAACCGACGCGCACATATCTTAGGCAATGACTGAATCTTTAGAAAATTTCCTCCAGTCTGTAGTGGATTGGGGTCAAAAATGGATGGTAACTTTTTATGCCGCAAATACAAAGCAACTTTCCTTCAATAACTACAAGAAACCTCTTCAACTACCGATTGTCATGGCAAATAACACTCTACCTGAGAGTTAATCATTGAAACTCCTCGGCCTAACATTCACAGATAACATGAATTGGAATAAATACATTAAAGACATTGCCAGGGCTGCTGCAAAGAAGGTGGCCCCTTCTACCGTGCTAGTAAATCTCTTACACCTGACATAATCCTATATCTCTACTAAGTCACCATCTGCCCATGCATGGAGTATTGTTGCCACATCTGGGCTGAGGTATCATCCACTAGTCTTTCCCTCTTAGACAAGGTCCACAAAAAAGTCGCCAACTTAATAGGCCCCTCACTATCCACCTAGCTCCAACCCCTGTCCCATCACCGCAATGTTGTATCATTGTGTCTGTTTTAAAAGTACTTCAATGGATTGTGCTCTGATGTACTTGCTACTCTGGTACCCACACGACGTAAATTCACTAGACTAACTCGACAATCTGCCAAATCTCATCCATTCACTTATGCGGTCCGCAGGTGCTGAATAGCTTTCTACTCCAAAAGCTTCTATTCATCGCGCTGCTGGACTTTGGACCTCCCTGCTCCCTGTTTTTGTGACGGTACTGAAATGCAGAAATTTAAACTAATGTAAACAGACATCTCGTCGCACGGCTCCCAATTGAGGTTGCCCCCCCCCCCCACCCAAAAAAAACTTTCACCTTGTTTCTCAATAGATTCTTACGTCTATAGTGGCGTCCTGCTTTGTTTGGGGTGAACTATGTTAAAAACAAATTTTAAAAGTATACTTACACTTTAGTTAGAGCCCACTTTACGATATCCTTTTAAGATAAAAAGCGTTAACATCTATTTAACTTACGTTAGTTTCGGAGCTCTTTAAAAATGGAAGATTGTAAGACCCATTTTAGGCACTATTTTTATGAATGTTTACATGTCTCGTAAACAAGTGTTAGAAAGTGGTTCGCAAAGTTTAGCGCTGGAGATGTATGGCCTATTGATTAGAAACCCCAAAGCAGACAACACTTTACATATGACGGCCAAATAAGGAAATTAATTGAGAATAAACCACATCACGCAACACGAAAACAAGCAGAAAATTGTTCACATATATAACTCCGCTATTCATGAGTAGATAGTAATACTTGGGTACACAACTCGATACAATGTTTGTGTACGACATCAACATAAAACTTTTTGTTTTACATGTTTCACCCAAAACAAGGCAAGTTGCCACTGTAGACGTATGGTGATACTGAGAATTATGGTGAACGTTTTGGAACTCATCCTAAATTGTTCACATAAGTGTTAAATTTCTACATGTTGGTACAGATGGGCAAACATGGAGCAGGGAGGGAGTTTCAAAGGCCGGCAACACGAGGCAAAAGCTATTAGAGTAGCAAGCTCTCCAGCATCTTCGGGGCTCCACAGTCATGTATAGGATTTAGCTGATTGTTTGGTTGGTCAAATATATTTACATCGAGGTGTTACTAGAGCAGCAAGTTAATCGGAGCGCATTTCATTGAAATACTTGTAAAAAATGCACACAGATTAAACATTGCAGCGATGGGACAGGGGATGGCGGTTAGTGGATAGTGAGCGACATATTAGATTAGCTATTCTTTTTGGGTCATTGTCTAAGAGGGAGAGACTAGTGGATGTTGCATTATCCAAGATTTGACAACAATACTCCATACATGGGTGGATGTTGTCTTTGTAGAGATATAGGATACTGTTAGGTTTAAGAGGTTTTCTTGCACGGTAGAAGGAGCTCACTGTAATTCTCAGTAGTCCTATATCTCTACAGTGGCAACTTGTTTTTTTGGGGGGGAGGGGGAAAGTGAACTATGTTACAAAAGAAAGTACATGCCGAATTTGAATCATGTATAAATTTGTGTACCCAAGTTTTAATAAATACTTATGTATCGTGGAATCTTATTTGTTAACCCTTTTCTGCTTGTTGGCGTGTTTCGTAAAATAGTTTTTTTTCCCAATTGATGTCCTTTCCGGACTACATGATAAAATGCATGTTTAAACCTTTTGACATCCATACGTTTTAGTACGTTTAATTATGTTAAATAAATTACATTCAGATACTTAAGTGGTCAAAAATATATTACGTTTTGTCAATTCCGGTATGGATAGAGTGCGCATGCATTTTTTTATATTGCTCTATCTATGAAAATTATTAGCTCATCATGCTATACATATTGCTTATACCCTTTGCCAGAGGTTCTACTAATCTATTATATAAAGGGTAGTAATGTGTGTGTCTGTGTGTGTGCAACGGTTAGCGATAAAATTAAAATCGAGAGGTTGACGGTTCGATCCCCACCGACTACTTTGATTTTTTTTTTAAACGATGACCTTGATATACATTGAAGGGAGTGAGGGGGTCGACATAGGAAGGCAGATATAGTACTTTAAAAATAGTTACACTTTTGCCCAGGGCAACGGGAAGATGTAAGGCGGTTGTGAGGGTGGCGGGAATGAGGAGGCGACCAAGTATAAAGAGGTGACGATGGTTAGTGGGTGTGGATGAGAGTGGTCCCGGGCAACGGGGGTAGGGAAGGCGTGGGTGAGGTTGGATGAAAGGCGACCGGGGTAGAGACAGCTTTTTCCCTTGGGCAACGGGGGAAAAGAGAGATTGTACCAATTGTTATCCCGGGTAACGTCGGGTACCCCTGCTAGTCTATTATATAAAGGGCAGCTGTCCATGTATGTGTGTGTGTATGTGTGGGTGTATGTACAGCTAAAAGTAAAAAAAAACACCAATCAAATACCCACAAAGTTAGTATATTCTTTATCGGCATTGCCCTGAATGATTAATATCAACATTTTAAAAAATGTATTTATTTTCTAGGAGTTAACTGAGTGAGGTTTTATTAGTTTGGCGGTTTTGCAGTCATTTCCAATGTAATCTATTGCATATAGGAGAGGTGAATGCCATACATTATCATCATTTTTACTAGAGATGAATCGGTTGGGCAGATGTGTAAGAGGTGTCGGGAAGAGGTATTTAGAAAAATGGGGAAGTGGGAGAGAAAGATAGAAAGTTGGATTCAGAAAGCTAGAGGGATAGAAGTTTTAATGTAAGACGATACAGACACCTTTTTATCTCTTCTATATTTTATGGCCCTGGGAATTCGGAATAGCGGCGCCTAGGTAAGATTTCGCCAATTTATTATTTAGAAAATAATCCCATACAATATCAGCACTAAATGTACAGAAACCGTATTTTCAGGAATTAAATGTTACTATTTTCACTTTCGCTAATTAATTGTAGCTCCAATAGTAGGGGCAACCAAATGAATATAAATGACGCCATTAATTGCTCTGAGATTTGGATTTTCTTTTCATGGTTATTTTGAGATGAAGATTAATAATTTCGCTTATTCAGACTTCTATTCTCATCTTGTTGTTATTTTCAAACCGTTTTGGCCGATGTAATAGGTACATCTTTTTTTAAATTGAGACCCTTCTAGTCGAAGGTATACTAACTTCAGAATTCCTTCACTGCTCCTTGTTTCCCATGCTGTGCGAACATGCAGGAATCTAAATGTAATGTGAACAATAATCTAGCGGCAGCATCCCCAATCTTGCTAATTTATCGGCGATATTGAATTGTCAAACCTAGACGCCGCTATTCCGAATTCACGACCGTGAATCGCTATCAATAGATTGTTACTCCTGCAACAAAATAACTATGATTTAAAAAAGAAATCACATAAAATGTTTCTCAGGTAAAATTGTATAGTTACATTTTATTAAAATGTTGCTGGAATATTTTTTTAAATAAAAATTAAATATGAAGTAAAATGAATTCTTTTTACTGAAAAACAGTATATAATTCAAATAAAAGATCGATGTTTTTCTTAATTTAATTATTTTTAGTGTGCAATAATTGATTATCGTTTTAAATCGTCTAAATTACACTTAAAACTTTATTTATGACCGTTTGGTATAAGATACACAGTCCACTGAATTTCCAATAGCGGTGTCAAGGTATGATAATTCAATATCGCCTAATTACTAGTTATATAATTATTTTTAGTGTGCAATAATTGCTTATTTTTTTAAACCGTCTAAATTACACTTAAAACGTTGTTTATAGCCGTTTGGTACACAAGTCACAATCAACTGATGACGGCCCACGGCCACCAATTCGCAATAGCTACGTCAATGTAATATAACTCAATATAGCCAATTTATCAGTTATATAATTTAAAAACTAAGCAAATACGACATCAGCAATTAATGAACAGAAACCCAGGTGCAGTATTTTACGAAATCAACTTTTACCATTTTCACTTTGGCTGATTAAGCCGGAGGGAATAACACTTGATATCATTAATTATTATTTTAATTGAAACTGAAAATGACGCCATCTTAGAGATGTTCTTAATGTCATTGATAATATCGGAAGGTCGAGGGGCATCGCAATAATATAGAAGACCGAGACGTCTTTTCAAAACGCATTCCGCGAATTAATAGAGTTCCTGTTTGATGAGATAGAATATTTTTTCCAGAACTGAAAATTAAAAGGATTGAGAAATACCAGGAACTAAAACAATTTACCGTAGAACAAAAAAAGGGAAGGATAGAGTTTCAAACAAGTTCTTGAGACCCCTGAGTTTGCCAAAGTGAATTTAATGTATAATTATTGAATGGACGTTAATGACTCCATGACAAGAACACAATCTTGATAGACAATCTTCTTGGACTCTGTAAATCGACCACAACAAGACCAAGACTACCCTCGTAGCTCTGCATATGACGTGAAACTATTGCAGTTTTGACAGTAAGTGTTTGAGAAATTCTTTGATACTTTGACGTGGATTTTGCTCAACAAGTGCTTGCAATTGTCCATTGTCTATATCACGCGGTTGTTCTTTACCTTCTTCATCTTCAAGGATCTCATCTCAACGACGAAATTTTCGGAGCACTTTCGTACTTTCCTATCGCGTGTGGATACATCTCCCAATCCTCTATTGTGTATTGACAAAGGTTTCCGAGGCATTGTACCAAAGGTTAATCCATGCAATATAAGTAGGTGAAGGTCATGTTTTAGCATGTTCATCATTAGGAAGCTTCTTAAGTTTGAAAAATACTTTCGATTTGAAAAAGTTACAAATTATTATTGAGAACACATTAATTATAATATATGTAAAACTTGACCATAAATAAACTACAAAATCTGTGTTTAAATGCCTTTTCAAATTCCAGCGCTTCAGGCAGCTATTAATTTTGTAATGGCATAATCAGTATGATAAATTATTATCAGAACTCAACGTGGATTTTCACCGTATTTCCTACCGGTGATTTTCCGTTGACGTTTTTTCGCTACTCAACAACGTATACTGCAACCCGCTGATGATTGACAGAATTGTACTAATTGAAAAAAATACACTTACTCTAATTTTCCTATAAAACACGCGTAAGGAGTCGGAATGAATATTAAATTAAAATAAATTACTTTTGTGTGTAAAATGAGAGATGTAAAAAAATAATCAAAGTACAGAAAGTTGTTAGAACCAATAAAAAATATGGTTTTGGATTAATTCACCATGGTCAATGAAATGCAAATATAATAGTTAGTATATATATACGTTAGCAACTTTTATGCTAATATTACCTAACCATGGTAATCTGAGGTGTGTCGCACATTTTGTAAGATCAAAGGGACCACAATTCCACCTTTCTTTTCTTGGACGTACTAGTGCATAAATCTGATCAAGGTTTTCTTACATATGTTTACCCCACACTTATATAATCTGATTTATATTGTCACTGGGACTCTTTTTGTCCCAAACAAATAAAAATAAATCTGATAAAATGTCTAGTTCATCGCACCTTAAAGATACAAAAATAATAGCCAATTTAAGAAATATACATGTATTCATGACATCTTGTTAACTTTTCCAATACTCTGTATATGACGTGAAACAATTGCAGTTTTGACAGTAAGTGTGTGAGACATTCTTTGATACTTTGACGTGGATTTTGCTCAACAAGTGCTTGCAATTGTCTATTGTCTATATTACGCGGTTGTTCTCTACTTTCTTCATCTTCAAGGATCTCATCTCAACTACGAAATTTTCGGAGCACTTTCGTACTTTCCTATCGCGTGTGGATACATCTCCCAATCCTCTATTGTGTATTGACAAAGGTTTCCGAGGCATTGTACCAAAGGTTAATCCATGCAATATAAGAAGAAAGCTTCTTATGTTTGAAAAATACTTTCGATCTGAAAAAGTTACAAATACTTATTGAGAAAACATTAATTATAATATATGTAAAACTTGACCATAAATAAGCTACAACATCTGTGTTTAAATGCCTTTTCAAAACCCAGCGCTTCAGGCAGCTATTAGTTTTGTAATGGCATAATCAGTATGATAAATTATTATCAGAACTCAACGTGGATTTTCACCGTATTTCCTACCGGTGATTTTGTGTTGACGTTTTTTCGCTACTCAACAACGTATACTGCAACCCGCTGAAGATTGACAGAATTGTACTAATTGAAAAAAATACACTTACTCCAATTTTCCTATAAAACACGCGTAAGGAGTCGGAATGAATATTAAATTAAAATAAATTACTTTTGTGTGTAAAATGAGAGATGTAAAAAAAAATAATCAAAGTACAGAAAGTTGTTAGAACTAATAAAAAATATGGTTTTGGATAAATTCACCATGGTCAATGAAATGCAAATATAATAGTTAGTATAAATATAAGTTAGCAACTTTTATGCTAATATTACCTAACCATCTGAGGTGTGTCGCACATTTTGGAAGATCAAAGGGAACACAATTCCACCTTTCTTTTCTTGGACGTACTAGTGCATAAATCTGATCATTGTTTCTTACATATGTTTACCCCACACCTATATAATCTGATTTATATTGTCACTGGGACTCTTTTTGTCCCGCACAAATAAAAATAAATCTGATTAAATGTCTAGTTAATCGCACCTTAAAGATTTGCTCCGAATCCCTGATTGATTCGGAGATTCAATTTATTAAAGAGGTTGTCACCGAAAAAAGTTACCCTCTCGATATTGTTAATTCTAATATCGTTACCAATATCACCCACTCTCATGAGCCAAAACTTGTTGGTCCTCCAAAATGTCGGGCGTACCTAAGATTACATTGGTTAGGTAATATTAGCATAACATTTGCTAACAAAATTTATGTAGCTGTACGTCGTTGTGATCAGGCTTCGCACCCTAGAATCGTTTTTTCTGCTCGACCTTTGTAAAAGTCTGTGCACAAGGATGTTCTCCCACCCTAACATATCAGTAATATTATTTATCAATTTACATGTCGGTGCGATTCCGTATACGTGGGACGAACAGTGCAGAGGTTTGAATCCAGAATAAAACAACACATCCCCCTGCAATACGTCAGGGCCGACTAAATAATTTAAATAATTTAGTCAACACATCCAGGTCAACTTATAAATAGCGCCTAATGTGCGTTGGCTTACACTAGTGACTGGTTTTCTGTGATAAATAGATCACATTTGTCATTCCACCTAAAAGGCCTGGAAGCTATATACATTAAGTCATTAACCATCTCTTTCTAAACAAAATGGGTGGCTTCTAGGACTTAATGTGTTTCACTTGTTATCCCCCTCTCAGATTTTTATTCTCCTAAACTTGTCATTGATTTTCATTTCACTATTTTAAGTTTTTGATCGTAGTGTATGAATTATTTCCACGTATTTACTCTGATGAGTGTGGACGAAAACCGATTTTGTAGATTCATATATTGATATTTTTCCTTTCGTTTTTACACTTTTTAATTTCATTTCAACCAGAAAAATGTCACAAACGTCTATATTCTTTGCCTTAATAAAGTGTTGTACCAGTAGAAATATATATATATATATATATATATATATATATATATATATATATATGAAAAATAAGTTAGAAATTAAATAACTATACATGAAATTTTGTTTTTCAAATAAATGAAAACAATTTTTAAATGTTAATAACCTGGCTTAACAAGCTTTTCCTTTAGTTGTATACACAGTTTCATTTTGATTTCTTCACTGCGAGGTCTAACGGCGTCGGCGCCGAAAACACCCGACTTCAATACCCGGCTTCTAACGATGTTATGAGATAATGCCTTTTTAATGTTTTATATTTGTAGTTCAACACGTACGCGTGTATAAAATTACATAAACTATTTTTACATAATAAGCTTCGGTTATTGAAAGTATGTTAAATCAGTTAGAAACGAAACCACGATTTAAATCTTAATATTTTGGATTAACAAGCATTTTTCAGTTGAATACATGCGGATGTTTTTTTTCGTTTTTGTCGAGATCTAATAACGTCGTCGCCGTAGACACTCGACTACTCCCATGTTATTGGCCACTTTGATATCCCCGATATATGTAGTGAAAGCGTTCGTTCGTGTGTATAAGTATTAAATCCATGTTAAGCCGACATATTTCGATCTAAATAATTGATTTAATTTATTTGAAAAATTAAAAATAAATCTTTCGCATCGTGATTTGGTTTCTAACTTAGTTCTCATATTTTGAGTAATGCTTCAAATGTAGTAGTATTGCATTAAGTGTGTATATATATATATTAAAGCAAATATATATATATATATATATTAAAGTAAATATATATATATATTAAAGTAAATATATATATATATATATATTAAAGTAAATATATACATATATATATATTTTAAAGTAAATTTATATATATATATATATATATATATATATATATATATATTGCTTGCATGAAATTCATAATATCCTAGATAAACCTTTTTTTTCGGACATGTTACATTTTTCTAATTATGTGTATGTTGTATATTTCGTATTTTGTATATAATTTTAAAAAATACATTTAAATCTATATAACTTTTACTGATTCATCCGGATAGTCTCCTTTAGTGATAAAATATTACATTGTTGAATACGTTATTTTTCAAATGTTTATTCTCATCATTTATTACATTATATATATATATATATATATATATATATATATATATATATATATTCACATATTATAACTGATTAAGATAAAAAAAACTATGACCGTATCAATATTTTGCAATCAGTGAATTACGGTTTGATGAGATACAATATCTTTATCAGAACTACAAAAAATGAAGAGAATTGAAGAATTCCAGGAACTAAAAGTAGTTTACTTTAAAATACAAAGAGAAGCATTCACATGCAAGCATGTTCTTGAGGGACTCGAGCTTTCTAAATTAAATTCAATTTGAAATATCTGAATAGACGTTAATGAATGCGTGGTCGATACAATCCTGATGAATAATTTTTCTGGACTGTGCGCAGAAGTCCAATTTCATCATCATCATCATCATCATCATCATCATCATCATCATCATCATCATCATCATCATCACGATCATCATCATCATCATCATCATCATCATCATCATCATCATCATCATCATCATCATCATCATCTTGTAGTTCCTGCCCATTGATTCGTGCAGTGGTGTTCTTAATGTTGTTTTGCTTTCTTCTTATTGTAACTTCCAAATTGTTGGTTACCATTCATAACTTATGTGGGTTGGTTTCCGCAACGAGGATTTTCCTTAAGATTTCAGCTGTTTTGATCATCGCCGTCTTTTTTTATAGTTTGATTCCAATTTCTCTCAGTCTTTTTCCAGTTTTTTTAAATACTTTTCCTAGTGCTCATATGATTATTGATATTTTTTTACTATCTTCATGTTCTATATTCCTTTAAGCTCTCTAGCAAGTTCCGTGTATTTGCTTCGTGTTTTCCGTTTCCTTGATTCTTCACTCTGTTCACTGCTGAAACGACGAAATCCACGATTTAGATGGATTTCCCTTTAATGTCGATTATTATGACATCCGGTCTTCTTGTTTGTATGAGTTGATCAGTATGTACATCCATGCCCCAGGGAATGTTGTGTGTTTTGTTTTCTAGTACTTGACTCTGGTTTATGTTTGTATTATTTGTCTGCGTGTTCGAAATGCAATCGTTTGCACACTTCCCAGTGTACGTTTTTCCCCACAGAGTCATGTATGTTCTTGTATTCTTTTTAAGTTAGTTTGCTGAATTCGCTTATTATATGATTTACTACCACGTCTCGTTGCCCACACAGTCTACACAGTCTACATTTACTGTTTTCCTGAGTTTTGCCTATTTTAGCTTTACTGTAGTTGGTCTTAATCACATTGCCCTGTGCAGCCGCCATTAAAGATTCCGTTTCCTTGTTCAAGTGTTCTTTTCTTAGTCATGCCCAGCTATTTACGTTAGAATTTCTCTTGTAAGTCATATGAAGCGTCCATGTAGTTGTTTTTCTTCCCGCTTTTCTGTTCTAAAAATATTTTTTTAGGAAAACTTTATGCAAGAGTAGGCAGTTTTTAGGCAAACTTGTAATCAAGTGTAGTTTTAAAAAAAAAAACATGTATGAAAACTGAGAAAATTGTCTTAAGCGATGTATTTCAGTTTGATAGAATGATAATGACTCGCAAAAAAACGGACTACTGGCTTTAAAATATTCTTCATGGTGCATTTGAAAAAAAATGTGAATTTTAACAGATTTCAAGGTAAATATACAAGCTTTTGGAAAATTTCAGTGAATTTCTGTAATTCAAATTGCCTAAAAATATCGATCTGAGTTTTTCAAAATACTGGAGATTCTATCTAGTTTCACACTATCTTAATCAGTTTTCCATTTAAATGACGTCATTTTAACTAAAATACACGCTGTCGTCCACTGTGAAAGGAGTTACATGGAGAATTTGCATTAGCCAAACCTGACATCTAAAGTGTCGAATGGTTTATTTGTGAATGTGACGACTTGTGTTAAATATTGCGCCGGTACAATTTTGTTAGATCAGGATATAGGATTGTGCCGGTGGCTAAATGGATAACGACACGGACTGACAACCGTGATGTGCCAAGTTCGAATCCAGTCGGTTCAATAGCCCTACTTTCGCTTAGGGATTCTGGCAACCATTACATTATCCCTCTTGCAAAAATAGCAACAACAGAATAAAAGCGGTCGAAAAAGTTGTACCGTGTAATTCACATCAATTTACTTTACATACTTGTTGACGATAATAGGAGATAGGGGGCAGTCGGGGTCAGCTTAGTGTACTGTGATGTCAGCTCGACCTCCTGTATACTGGAGACAAATGTAACGCTATATTGCCTAAAGAGTGAGTTAGCAAGAGGTGTCATCAGTTCGTTTAAAAACCAAGAGGTTCAAACACGCACTGAAAAGATATGATTAGACAGTATTTATAGACCTCTCTCTATCTACCCATTCCTATCCCACTGATCACTAATTGATCCCAGACAAATAAACCTCCTCTTGTCTTCAACTGTTGTCGCTTCTAAGTCCTTATTTTCGGGGTATAAACGAACGAGTATACAGACGGCGTCCTCAATCGGGTAAGATCGCACAGTTGCGAACGGTCAGAAAGATATGTTATGAACGTTTATATAAATATATAATATACAGCAACATCCTGACATCAACAACATAATTATAGTCATAATCACTATCAAAATCATCAACATTAACATCATCAACACTATAAACATCAACATGATACTAAGCATTTTCAACATTAACTGCATCAACATCAGCATCATAAAACGCATAAACATCATCAACATCATCAACATCAGCAACAGCAACCACAACATAATCACCATCATCATCAACATAGATATCATCAACATCAACATTCTACACATCATCAACATCATTTACATTAATAGTATGTAATTGATTGTGACTTGTGGGTCATGAGATTCCCAATAAGAGGGGATAGATAAATCAGACTTAGAACTGTCGGTGTCGCTGCTGGAGCCGATATGATACAAAAGTATCCGAAATTCACAGTGAAGGCAGTGTATCACTGAAGTTCGGCATTATTACAAAAATATATATTTTTGGATTTAAGATTTTCATGCTACAATACAGTATCTATGACATACTTTGTGATGCAAAGCAATATAGTTAAACAGAAAGAACCCGCGGAACAACAGAACGGGTGATGACAAACCGAACGAGTTTACGCAAAGCCGAGTAAACCCAGATAGATACAACTGCACATATACGTAACCACAATACAATATGAGTTTTAGCCACGAAACAACGTGTAATCACGAGTGTTTACCTCGGTGGGGCACAAACGTTACACACAAATATTCGTTTATCAGGAAATAGAAATGATTCTCCGCAATACTTAGACATTTAAATGCTTTAAAGAACTCCAAAATCTGCGCCATTTTAATCAACTGAAAAACACTTGCTAATTTTATGAAGTACCACTTGAAAATCGTTTAAGACGTCAGACTTTGGTAGATTATTCCGTCTGATTTATCTACGCGTCGAGCGTACAATTAAAGAGGATAGAATTAATCAGCTTTTGTAAATTGAACCAACATTTATTTTGGAGAAAGAATAACAAAACTAAGTTACATCTCTATCTATGTATCCCTTTTATCGTAACCATCTGTCGATATATGTGTGTATATCTTTATATAAAATAATAATATGTAATAAGGACAGATTTGATGATGATGATCAATATGATGATGATGACAACAATTATAGTGATGATGATGATGATGATGAGTATGATGATTATGATGACGATTATTATTATAATAATGATTATGATGATGATTATCACGGCAACGACGATGCTGGAGAGGATAAGGATGGTAATAATGATGACGAACAACGATGAAAATGATGATGATAATAATGATGATGACGACGACGACAACCACGATGATAATCGTGGTGATAATGGTCATTATGACGATGAAGATGATTGTGATAATGATGATAGTGATGGTGATGAGAACGACGACGACAACGATGATGATGATGATGATGATGATGATGATGATGATGATGATGATGATGATGATGATGATGATGATGACGAGGAGAATGATGATTATAATGATGTTGTGGACGACGATGACGATGTTTATGAGGATGATTATCATCAGAATCATAATTATTATGACTATGCTGTTGCCGCTGCTTCTACTGATGGTGACGACGACGACAATGATGATGATGATTTAAAAAAATAAGAATAACGAAAGTAAAATAACACTGCTTCTAATTATTGTACTACATTTAGATGTCAATAAAGGAATTAAACGAACGCCTTTATCGACACGGCCACAGAACTGACTGACTTCTTTAACGCTAGCTTCTTAAAACTTGGCGTCTAAACAGAAGAACTTCGATTTCATCTTTTTTATCAATTTTTCTCCATGCGATAGCCGAACATATCTATATGCGAAGCAAAGTTCTATGCACTTGTGTATGTATGTCGCGGCATCACAGTAAAACAGTTTATCAAAGAGCCGAACTAACGACAGATTTTGCATCCGCACTTTCGGTCCGATGTACTTATACACATATGGTAATAAATATGCAGCATTATTTTGATTATTCGGACTACTATCTTTGTCTTGGTTGTTTATTCAAAGCGTTTCGACCGATATAACCTCCAGCCTTATTTAGGTGCATATTTTCGAATTTGGGAACGTTACAGTCAAACATGGAAGTGTTTATTTCGAAAACGGGAACGTGGACGCACTTTTGAACCGAACTATTTATTTAATCCATGGGGTATCTTTCTGTACCTATTACTTTTATACACGTATAAAATTAATAAATACACATATATTAACAAAATGTATGTCCTATAAAGTTAAGGGCGACGAATAATGCAATCTTCTTCATTAATATGTATCACTTAGGAAGTGAACAAAAAAGCAAATGTAGCAAAGTGATAAACGCTAAAATCGTCAATAAAAACAATTACATAAAAATACATTAAATGTTTAGTTGATAAAAAGTTAGTTATATGTATAGATTGTATTCAAAAACTATACATTAAAGTGTCGGTTTGGTGTACTGTTGTTTCATCAGTCTGCACATTCTTATATTGTCAGACCGACAACAACTAAACGTTGTTGAAGATTCAGTCTGAAAATAAAATGGCGATGACCTCCGGTACACCAAACATACACTGTAATATATAATATTTTTAAAAGATATCAATAAAAAAATGTAAATAAATAAGCTGTTTCATTTAAATACGATATAATTCTCAGTTGCAGTTAGCTCAGTCGGTAGTCACGGGGCGCCAACCATTGATGTCTAGCTTTCGAATGGCTCTACGTGCAGGCACACGAATTATTCATACCTCTATCTAACACGTAGATATATGCTTTATAAGTTGTGCTGATTTATTACTATACATTTCAGATAGAGAGAGGGAGAGAGAGAGGGGGAAGCCGGGGGTTCAATAGAATATAAGGTTCAATCGTTTGATTGGCGGATCAGTTATATATAACCACACTGATGATTGTTAGTGAAGATAATAACTATTTATTCATCGAAAATCATTATTAAAGCTCTGTTCAAGTCTAGGACGTTTAGAGAAACATAAAAAGTTTCTAAACTATTGCGAGTGCTCTCCCTTCGTAGAAACTTACTGTGTTCGTGAATCAAATATAGGGTTTATTTCTCTCACATTTAAACATGACTGTTACGGTGGCCGAGTTAGTAAGAATGTTGGATTGGAATTACTTGAATCTAGGGTTCGACTCGTTTACCAGTGGTACAGTTATATAAACCACACGTATGTTTGTTCGTACACAGGAAACATATATTTCTGATGATAATAAATATTTATTTATAATATATATATATATATATATATATATATATATATATATATATATATATATATATATATATATATATATAAAGTTTGTAAATTGAGAAACATGACAACTTGACGCGAGATGTTGTGAAAATAAATAAAATATTCATTAAATAATTGTTTTAAATCCAAATGTTCGGTTTTATAAACACTAACCATGGTAATACGGACATTTTTTTTCGTCATCGTCGAAGTCTTACGACGTAGCCGAAGATCGCCGATTTCTTCGGGTGTTGTTGAAAGAATTGTTCTTTGTTTATAATGCCCGATATATGTAGTTAAAAGCATTGACGCACATGTGTATTATAATGAAACGTAGTTGAAATGATAAATATTGAAAATTGAGAAACCAGGGCAAGTTGACGCGAGATTTTGTCAAATAAATAAAATATTTATTAAATCATTTTTTTTAAATAAGTGGGTCGACGGCGGACATGTCTGTGAGCATTAAACACGTATGTATGTGAAAAATAAATATTTATTTATGAAACATAATCACGTGTATAAATATCTTTTTATAAATAAATATTTATTATCCACATATGTTTCATGTTCACGAACACACATCATATTATTATACTGACTTTCGTTGCTCTAGGAGATCGAAGTTTTTAATAACTACTGATCGAAACATGGTACTGCCAGTTTCGCTCTTGTACATGGTTGTATGAGACACTGGTATGTCGATGTTATCGATCAACAGCGTTTAAAGCTGAGATCTCATCAAGAAGAATAAAAATATGATCGTAGATATATATATATATATATATATATATATATTGTGTGTATTTAGGCAGCATATTTTCATTTAGGCAAACATTATTAAATAACACGGAGTGGTTTTGTTTGATGCGACTTTTTTTATTTTTTCAATTTTTCGAATTGTCCATCTAATGTGTCGGTCAAATTGATATAAATATGATCCATGGCTTTCTTGTTCCATTCTTTTTTCTTTTTTGCAAGTACTTTCGATTTGAATCGTCAAATCATCTTCAGGCGGTATTAGTTTTAGTGTCTTTACTGTTGTGCTCAGTTTTGAATTATAACGGCAAGTAGTTTATATTTGAAAACGCTTCTGTAAAGTTGAAATGTACATGAGAGCGTGATGGCGTTCTACACATACGAGAGATTTAAAGTTTTACTGTTTAAAGCGTTAAGAAATTGATGACGTTAAATAAAGTGCATACAATTCAAACGCATAACTACCTAATGGCTAAGAATTTGGTAATGTTAATTATTATGCTAGACACTTTAAAATGTTGCGACTAGTTTCATAATTGACATTATTAATTGTGGGATGTTTAGTTTTTATGTAGAGGGCTACGAGTATTTTTAATTTTTTGATATTGGTATCATGGTGTATTATGGTGTATTATTTTGGTATTGTTAACAAGGATGTTTCTATATTGGGAGGGGGTGCAATTATGTTTTATTAGGTGTTGGCATATAGAGCTAGTGTCGGAGAGATGTAGGGTGAGTCTTCGGGATAGTGTTGTGGAAGAATTAGTTTTTTTTATTGTTGTCGAAGATACATTCTCCCATATGGTATTGGAACTGATAAAAATAACACTTCCCAAACCCAAAATACATTAGGAAGAACCAATGTAATATATCAGTTCCAATGCCCTATGGGAGAATATATCTCCGACAACAATAAAAAAAACTAATTCTTACATAGGTTTCACTTCCACAACACTATCCCGAAGACTCACCCTACATCTCTCCGACACTAGCTCTATATGCCAACACTTAAAAAAAACATAATTGCACCCCCTCCCAATATAGAAACATCCTTGTTAACAACACCAAAATAATACACCATGATACCAATATCAAAAAATTAAAAATACTCGAAGCCCTCTACATAAAAACTAAACATCCCACAATTAATAATGTCAATTATGAAACTAGTCGCAACATTTTAAAGTGTCTATCATCATAATAATTGACATTACCAAATTCTTAGCCATTAGGTAGTTATGCGTTTGAATTGTATGCACTTTATTTAACGTCATCAATTTCTTAACGGTTTAAACAGTCAAACTTTAAATCTCTCGTATGTGTAGAACGCCATCACGCTCTCATGTACATTTCAACTTTACAGACGCGTTTTCAAGTTATAAACTACTTGCCGTTATAATTCAAAAATGAGCACAACAGTAAATACACTAAAACTAATACCGCCTGAAGATGATTTGACGATTCAAATCAAAAGTACTTGCAAAAAAGAAAAAAGAATGGAAAAAAAAAGCCATGGATCATATTTATATCAATTTGACCGACACATTAGATGGACAATTCGGAAAATTGAAAAAAATAAAAAAAGTCGCATCAAACAAAACCACTCCGTGTTATTTAATAATGTTTGCCTATATATATATATATATATATATATATATATATATATATATATATATATATATATATATATATATATACTGGCTGTCTTTTCTAGTACGCTATTGCTTCGCAAAGTTCGCAAAATATTTAATAATAAACATTTCATTAATAAGTATATTGTAAACACAAAACAAACACTTTCGCATTTACTCCCTCTTCTCTCTTTACTCTCTAAATCTCTCTTCTTTTCTCCCTCTATCCCTCTCTGTTACTCTTTCTCTGTCTTTTACTCACCGTATCTATCTCAATCCCGATATCTCTCTTCTTATCACTCAATCTGTCTCGTTGTCTCACTCTATCTTTATCTTTTTATTACTCCTTTAGTCTCTTTCTTTCTCTCTTTCTCTCTCTCAATCTTTCTATTTTACTCAGTCTATTTCTCTCAACCTCTCTTATTTTCTTACCTTATCGCTATCAATTTCCCTCTCTTCATTTCGTCACTGTTTTCTTGCGTTTAACCTAAATAAAAATGAAGAACGAATATCTCACCTTAGAAAATACTCCTTCCCCGGGCAGATTCACACAGTGACTGATTTCACAATCAAATAATGTTGACACATCCGGTGATCACTAATTTATCTTATACACCTGAAAGGAGGTCGATCCAGGTGTCTGATGGGATGCTTTTCCGGCGGTGTTAATTAATGTTCACCTTAAAAAAAAGCACATCATAAAAACGATATGCAAATTCCAGCTTATAGACTGATGCTGTTAATCAAATTCTCCATCTTAGACTAAAGATCAATGTATTTAGATTATTTGGATTATTCGACCTACTGTTCTCATCATGCTTATTACCTAGCACTGCATCCGTTACACCACGAGACTCACGATGAAGCGCTAAGTAATAACCAGTTCTTAAGTGCCAGTCTTCTGGAGGTCGAAGGTCTTATCGTCAGTGCAGGCGATACTAAGAATACAATTTAGAATTGCTTACGATCTCTACCCGGTCATAGCTGACGAAGCAACAACAAGTTACCCTCGTGGATTAAATATATGGTTCTGTCGGAAATTCCGTACAGATTCACAGAAAGATTTCCAAGTTCGACAAGAAACACATTAAGAAAGTCGAAGGTTACATCGGCCGAAACGTTGTGAGAATAATACTCAAGATAGGAACTGTAGTCCGAATAATCCAAATTATACAAACCCTCATCTAAAAAAATCCGAAACATATGTTTTGTGGTTTGTTTAAACAAAGATTTTGTGTGAAGTTATTTCCGTTTTTATTCTATCTGTTAACGGACGCTTTTGTAATATTTGCTTTCCTGCATAGGGAATTATAAGCAAGCATAAGTGTGCTCCCGTGTTGGGATGTTTATGCAAAATAAGCTCTCTTTTTTCTGCTTTAAGAATCTCTAATCTAATAGGACCCACACTGTCTGGCAAGTTTCATTCTCTGGCCCATCCCTGTGATTATTTTACAGATACTTGAATGGAATGTGTTCTGATGAACATGCTGCATTGGTTTCCTCTTGACGTAAATATCCCGACCAACCCGACAATCAGCTAAATTCCAACCTTCACTTTTCAGGCCCCCAGATGCCGAATGGCTTTCTACTCAAACAGCTTCCCTCCGAAGTGTTATCCTTTGGAATTACCTACCTGCTCATTGTTTCCCTGACAGTACCAACATACAGAAGTTGAAATGTAATGTTAAGAAACATCGCGCTGCACAACTCCTCACTTAGGATGGCCCTTTATGAATCTGGATCCAAAGTTACAGTCGCCCTGTACGTCTCAATCGCAATGTGCTTTGTTTTGGGTGAATCAAAGTAAACATGCAGACAAGTCGCATATTTTTCTGGGAGAACGGTCTCATGACAACAGAACTGATACCACACTTATACATTCAGATTCAAATGATTGTTTTTTCATTCATTTAAATATGTCTAATCACAAAAGGATAATCACACCTGACTTTTTGTCAATCCTCCTGGAGGGAGGTAAGTAAAAATACCTTGACCTCGTGTGTAACCTCTTTGAGGCAAATAACTTGTCTTGAACGCGATACATGTGGAATGCTGTGATGATTGTGTTTCTTATAATAATCATTTCTTGTTTTCATTCTATACTTTTTAAATGTTTGTTTGCTTTTATTAGAAGATTCACCCAGAAATGAATGAGGACCCTATTCACTCCTGCTCCCAGCCATTTTTACATCGCTATTTTTATATTTTTTTTGTAATTTTAAAATTCCTCCCCCTTTTCTTTATTTATGTAATTTATTTATTTACGTCATCTTCTCACTCTCCTTCTTTTAAGACTATGTTGCTACTACTACTATCATAACTATTACTACTACTACTACTACTACTACTACTACTACTGATGATGATAATAATAATACTACACGTTTTGCCTATTCATCTTTGTATTTTAGCAAGATTCTAGTAATCATAGGAGCTACCACGCTCACTAAAAAAGTATTAAAATATATACCTTGTGAACCAAGCGCTGGATAGATACAAACTATTGCGCTTAAAATGGTTATCGTTAAAAGAGCTCTCGGTTGGCGTCTCTAAAATAGCGGATGGATATCTAGCATACGGTGGGATACTCCATCCCAGCAAAAACAAAAGATAAGGAAACAAAATAAATTTCAAAAACATAGCAGGTGCTCGACTGAACTAGAACATGTGAGTGCGCTTCTAATATGTGATCTCCAATTAATCCTAACAGTTACCCTAACCTTAACCCTTACCCTAACCTTAATCCTGACCCTAACCCTCACCCTAACTCTAACCTTAATCCTAACGCTAACCCTTACCCTAACTCTTACGTTAGCTCACTATCCCTTACCCTAAGTTATGGCTAGGGTTTGTTAGTTAGGGTTAGGGTTGATTGGTAAATCGCATATTGGAATGCAAACAACTCGGTAGATCACATATTTCATTATAAACCATTCTGTAGTATATTGTCCGCTTCATATTACATAAATTGTTTTTATCTTTCGCTTCCTTGCATAGCTGTTAAAGTTGGCCAATTTGTTAGAGCTTTCGAATTCGGGTTGACAGTTACTCGTGTCCAGGGGTCCAAATCGTGCGACCAGCCCAAAGTTCATCTTCCACACTAGTGATTCCATTTGAATGAAACGTATACGTATCTGGTTAATAATGATAAACACGTATTATTGAACAGTTATTAAAGCCCCTGTTTTGGATTGGGCATTTTTTAATTGAAAAAAAAAAAACAACATAAAAATGATCTTGATATTACATGATTATTTGGTAGTGTAGTAGATTGTTAAAATGCGATATATTTGACAGAGAAAATTGTGCACTTTGGAAAATAGCGTTGATCGTGTTTTGTATTTGAACTTGTCTTGAATATATATATATATATGTATGTAAAAATAAAAATGGAATAAAGAATAAGCAATTCAACAACTAACAAAAATAAACTCAAAAACTCATGTTGTAAAGTTCCACCGAAATATTTCGGCCGTAGATACGACCATTTTCGATCAGTTAATAAACTTTATTTCAAAACGGAAAAGTTTTCAAATTTATACAGAGAATGCGATTGGAAGAAAATGTCACGTGCAGAGAACAACAAAACGGGGAGAAAAAGGAATGCGAGGAATGTTATGAAAAGAGAAAGAAAAAGAAGATGAAGAAGAGGAAGAAGAAGAAAGAGATACCAATCAAACAGTATCTTTAGAACGTCAGTTGAAGAAGACGAAACGAAGAAGAAGAGAAAGCGAGAGCAAACGTGAGAAAGGGTAAATCGACATGTCGTTGTCGAAAACTATTGAAGAAGAAAAAAAAAAGAGAGAGAGAAAAAATCAGTGCTTAGATATCCCCTGCTGATTGAATTCGGGCTGAGAACGTCAAAAGTCAACAGGATTAGTAGTAATTGGAGCAGTGAACGTCGAGGGACGAAACAAGGGAAGAGGAGGAGGCAGGGGAGGAGGGGAAGGGGAAGAAGAGAGACAAGGGTTAAAAGTTATATATATATATATATATATATATATATATGATGTTTCATTGTATATATAATTGTGTAATTGAGTGTGTATATATGTGTAAATATATGTATGACTATATGTATATATATATGCATATGCATGTATGCATATATTTGTGTATATATATATATATATATATATATGTGTGTGTGTGTGCATATTTGTCTTGTATAAATATGTATGAGTATCGACGTGTATGTGCATATATTAGGTTCGCCGTGCAGTTCGTTCTTTGTTTGTTTCTGTCAGTTCATAGGAAACCCAAACATCAAGTTTAGTAACATAACCGAGTTTATGCAATTGATTTTTACACGTTCGATTTGGAAATCTTGAGAATGTCTGCGATTTATCTAGCTGTCAAACGGCAATCTCGTACAACAACGGCTTTCACTTAGTAACTGTCGATCATGTTTTTCCAGCCAATAAAAGGAGAAATTCTCACTTAAAAATATTATTTTTCGGAATCGAGCGCACCATTTTTGACACACCCGTTTAGTAACAGAATTCTCTATGTACACATGGCATACATTTATGCAGGTTTCTGCAACTTTTCTTTTCTTTTTTTTGCAGTAAAAAAACATCAGATTTCGGTAATATTCTGTTTCATATTCTATTTTAAGCTGAAATACAAGCAAACATGTAAGGATTCCTCTGACGTCACCATACTTGCTACACCAAATACAGGATATTAAGGATAGGAATCTAAAACGATCTTTAGTAGATCAGAAAGATGAAATTAAAAAAAACGAACGACATGTCTGTATGCATATTAGAGAATGTACAAACATTTTAAAAGTGTATTATTATGTAAAATTATCCAGGAAAGATAATGGAAATGTTCCCGAGTCTTTAAGTTCACCCATAAGAGGGCACAGGGCATGACCTTCTTAAAACTTAAATATATACTATTTTTATGAAATTTAAATCATCTATAAAATATTTTCTGGGGGAGACAATGGAAGTGATTCCGAATTTCTACGTTGTTCTCTAGGTGCTGAATATCTACGAGCGTTTATTTATACGTGACCTAGGGAGACAACATACCCTTTATATTAAAATACGTGTAACCGATTTTAATGAAATTTAAACTATATGTATAAGACACTAATTGAGAGCGTTAAATCATTGAACATTTTTGAGCGAAATGAGAAGAGGATGTCAATATAAGCAACGAAAGTAATATTGTGTTATCAGCATCGTGAAAAAGTGCATAGCAGTGATTTTTATTCAATCCCAGGCAACAATAGATCTACCTGCTGGTATTTACATACAGGATGTTGCAGCAAAATCCGACACTTGACAGAAAAAGAAAAGAAATAAGCGATAAGAAATACAATTTCTATATGCGGTTTATGTAGCAACAGTTAGAGTTATCTACTACATTATTTTGTCAATGTAATCGTGGCATGGGGACAACCATCACAGAGCGGAGGCTAAATCAGTCATACGCTTTGGCGTCATTGTTTATAGCGGCGAATGTTTTCACGATGCACACTTTAAGAGAGTCAACCGTGCTGTTGATATGCTCGTTGGTTTTAACCTTGCTCACGCCCAGAAGAAATAGTTAAGGTGTTTGCAGTTCAGAAGTCTGGCGACCAGTAGCGAGGAACATTCTTCAGTATCCACGCCTGGGTTGTTTTGGCCTTGTCTGCAGGGGCGGAGTCCTGATGCTAAACTTAAAGGCCATCCAGAGACTTTGCAAGTTCTTCAGCACCTCCTGGTATTTCGTTTGTCAAGTGTCGGTTTTTGCTGCAAAGCCTGTAAATTTTAGTGTATGTGTGTATCTATGTACCTGTTGGGTTTATCGGGTAAAATATAAATTAACGATACGAGAGAGTGATGTATGCTTGAGTGCGCGGGCATGCGCAGCCACGGGCGTGTGCGTATGTGTGCGCGTGTGCGTGTGTGTGTTTGTACAAAAGAGAGCAGTGAGAGAATAATTATAATAATAATAATAATAATAATAAGAAGAAGAATAAGAAGAAGAAGAAGAAGCAATAGCTTAGTGCAGAATAAGTTTTGACATCAAATAGGAGAAGAGAATTCCGGAAGTTTATCTACGATCTTGCGTAATCAAGTGAACATCTTTATCGTTTTATTTACAAACAACACCTATGAATTGCGTACGAATAATAAGTTGAAAATATCTTACATTCTATCGCGCGTGACACAAATGTTTATCTTCCTACTAAAAACATTGTTATGCGTTTCCTCATTAAATAGAAAAATTGTGACCGGTTGGGTCCTCAGTTGAGTTCGGGTTAAGAATGTTTTATTCGGAAAAAGAGTGAGTTTTACAAATCCAGTTTAATTTAAATAAAAATTAAATGACTACATCTAAAATTTATGTCTGTTTTTGCTCGCTTTCTCTTTTTCTCTCTCACGCATTCTCCACCCCACATCCGCTTTTACTTTCTCGCCCCGGCAAAGGGTTAAGAAGTATTACTACTCAAACTGATATTTCCTTTCGTTTATAATGGACTATTCTAATCGACTTTTATAATTAGTTTTATTACCTTAGACTATGAATAAAGATAGACAGAGAGACAGAGGGAGATAGTAAGAGAAAGAGAGAGAGAGAGAGGAACGGAAGCGAGCATGATATACATCGTATCAGCATGGGGTTCAAATAACATATCCTCAGAGAAACTGAAGGTAATCAACTACTTTTTTCTGCTCGCTTCCCTCTCTCATACTTTCTCTCTCTTTCTATCCCCCTCTCTCTCTCTCTCTCGCGCCTTCTCTATCCTTCACACACACTTTTACTTTCTCGCTCCAGCAAGCAGTTACGAAGTATTACTACTCGGCGTGATATTTCCTTTCGTTTATAATGGACTATTCTAATCGATTTCTATAGTTAGTTATATTAAATTTGACTGTTAATAAACCTAAATAGAGAGGCGGAGGCGAGAGTGCTTGCCATCACATAACGTATGATCGCGGAGCTCAATTAAGATACACTATAAGAAAGTGAGGGTATTCGACAGAAACTTATTGAGATATGAATCACTTGGTGAGTTATTTGCAAATTACGACTAAATAGAAGGTGTTGTTTCAAACATAACTCAATCCCCAAACCAAGAAATATTAGAGTATGTATTCCGTGAGATTATAGTATAGCTTAAAAAGCTTTACGGAAAAATACGTTGTTAACTCAGCTTTAGTGCAACAATCGATAAAGAATTACGCGTTTCCCCCTCTAATTAAAAAAAAAACGGTTAAAACTATTACTATATTAACTGTTGTCATATTTGGGCTGGTGATCTCTGCTACATTTGAGGGTTCTTGATAAGGTGCAGACACGTATCTCACAGACGTGATGTTGCTAGTATCAGTCTTTTTGGGAAATACTATTATGGCATGTGTTCTTCAGAATTATGTGATCTATTCCCCGCTTCTTTTGATCCAGCTCGTTTAACTCGTTATTCTAATAGTCTCCGTCAATTTGCTGTTTTGGCACCTCATTGTTATACAGCTTCCTATTCCAGTAGCTTCATTTTAAGAACTGTGGGCTTGTGGAACTCTCTTCCTACCTATAGCCTTGGTCTTTACAAGAGTTAAGCCAATAGGCATCTCCTGTCTTTGCGATAATAACCTTTCATTTTTGTTAGTTTCTCACATCCAGTAGAATAATGGCTTGTCTGCCGCGATTTCCATAAAAAAATATACTATCATATTAATTATACTAGAAAACCGATCCGCCCTTGCCCAGTAATAAATAGCAGTTAAACGACGAATATCTATTTATTTGTATGTCCACGCAATCTCATGTGGTAGTTTGGTTGGCGATAACAGGCATGTTAAAACTTTCGCGGAAATACACTGGGCAATTCGAACAGCTCTGCGCATGCGCGGGACTTTCACCAAACATGCGTTTTCCCCTCGTCAAGTTGGCGAGAAGAGAGATATCAGTTCCAGAGAGAGACGCCGTTAATTTAAGATGCTAGAACATGTTCTTGTCCTTTGCGAGAAAATGGTAAGATGAAATGGGACTCGAAAACTTAATATTCGGCGATATTGCATTTTCTTGCTCACACGCGACTATTCGGTATTCCTAGTCGTGGGCCATCATCAATAGACGGTTGCATCAAACGGCCATAAGTAAATAAAATATGTGACTTAAACACTCTTTTAAGAGAAAATTTTACAATAAAAATTTGATAAAATTGCTGGAATAACTTTTTAAATGAAAATAAAAATGTCATGTAAAAATAGCATTTTTACTTGATTACAGAAAATCATAAAATCATGCTAATAAACAAATTGATTTATTTTTATTTAAAGGTATTAACTTTCTGAAAAAATGGTCAGTGTATTTCGATAGTCACTGAATTTTGTATTATAGGTATAACAACACATATTTCATCTTAGAAATGACGAGGGGGCGTAGGTAAAGTAATTAATGTAACCTATCAAATTTATAAAAATTAATAGTTTATATTAACATTCACTTATCAATTGATTATCTAAATGAATAAAAGCGAAGGTTTATTTTAATTTATCATTCTTATATTACCTACAAAACGGGTTACTATTATTAAAATCAATAATATAGGAAAACATTTTAAAATACTGTATATAGAGTACAGAGGAAAGAGACATGGATAGATACAGGTCTGTTTAATTTGCATACTTTTTTTTAAACAGTCTATGATAAATTTATGTTTGGTGTTATTAATTTGTGATTGTATTGTCTTATTTTTGCTATATATCTGCTATAGTGTCGTCGAGATAAAAAGAAATTAATTGAAGTGATTTAATAAAAAGAATAAATTACGAACACCTTTCTTAAAATAGGTTTATTAATTATCGAGGGAGTTATTTAATGAAACTTATATATTTTATGTAGGTAGAAAGATATACCCGTGAGGCATAAGAGTTAATAGAAAAAGAAAGGGGGAGGCGAGTGGTCTCTCCCCCCCCTCTCTCTCTCCATCTCACCAATCAAGTTATTAGTATTTGTATTCTTAGTGACTGTCGTACGAAGGATTTTACCTTCAAGATCCAGAAAACTGTAATTTTGAACTGATTATAACTTAGCACTTTATCCGTTAAACTACCGATCCTTTCGCAAGGTTCAATTCCGAAAGGGTCAGACATTACTTTGGCCGAAACGTTGTGAGAGTAACATCCAAGATTAAAATAGCAGTCCGAATAATACATTTCTCACGATCCTAGCTCTAGCTAAACTTGTAGTTTGGAACCCACGCTTAAACATATGGACTGGGGAACCACCTTTTGATTTCTATCTGATTTTGCACTTTGGTGCGTCTTTAGAGACGTGACCGAAGCTGGCGGAAATATGAAAGCAGAAGATAATTCAAACGTCCCGATTTTTTGTATCGAATTTAAAATGCAAGAAAAAACTTCTGAGGATACGTTAAAATAAATAGATTTATTGAAATAAATTAACATTAAATATATCAAAGAAATAAAAGAAAAATAGGGTTAGGGTTTAGAGTAAGATTTAGTGGTAAGGGTTACTTCCTCGTCTAATAGACACCTTTTTACATGTGAAATTTAAGCATCGCTACACAAATCCATCGCTTATAGTTTCGTATGGGATAAGTCTCATCTCAGTGCCGCAGATGCAGATCTCGGTACCTTAATAAGTATGTGTGCTTGCAAAAACTCAATTCTTTTGCAATTATCTCTAAGTAAAAACAACAGATCTTCTAAGTTCAAATTGTTTGACTGCATTTTGTGAGAAATCCGATTAGATCTTAAAAAAAAAAGTTTAAATTATGTCCCCCTTTCAGATTTCCTCACGGCTGTGTCTCTAAAAAAGCGCTCGCACTTTAAACATCAGCTTAAAGTCAAAATCAGATGTAGTATTGGAATTATTATTAAGCGCAGTGAATTTTAAGTGCCCTGTAATTGGATGAAAATCAGCCAATCACAGACCACTGCTTCAATCTCTGCAGAAAACCCAGAAGATCGCCTATTTTGAAAATATCGGTCTCTTCTCTCCAGCCTTCGCTGCTGTCAACGTCGTTTCTCCTCTGCTGCGGCAGGTGTGAGCGGGCACATACTTCTTTTGCGTATATGATACGCACGATACCATAATGGCCCTCCGGGGGCTCCATAGCCGATAAGACAGTAGACACTGTCTTTTCACACCATGCGGGCTAATTCAGTCGAGCGTGTATGCAGTGCCAATTTGAGCGAAAGAAGTCATCTTGATGTTCTTAACTATTCTTCACAGCCTTGTCCCCAGAAGGAGTCCTGTTACAAGACAACTGGCATTTTCAGTGAGTCCGCAAAGGAACTTCTTTTGCAAGCAACATTCTCTTTTTATCTTCTCTTTTGTATCCATATAAATATCATTTAGTTATCTACCGACGTTGTTTGTTATCTCTGTTCTTGTCTAGTCACGTTTATATGCCACCAAGTTTTCTCCCAGCGGACTACAGCCTTCGTTCTTCATACTAACGGGAACAAATCCCAACAGTAGTAAGAGGGGATTGCACTCTACACTATTTAAACAGAAGTGGATATACACCGCTAGCTTGAGTACGTGTTCCCTATCTAGGCATGGTGTACACCGACCCAAAGGCTTATCAGATCCCATCCCACTATGCAAAGTTTCTTAGCTAGTGGAACAAATGAATCTTGCTACCATTTTTTTAAATTTCCGGTATTAGAGATCCACCAAGATGGTCACTCCCCATTTTTATTTTGTCCCTTCACCGCCCCCAAAATAGTACCTATGTTGGGGGACACCACAATCCCCATGCCTTGAACTCCATCTAGCTTCTTTTTTTTATCTCACAATAATCCACCTTTTTCTCCCTACTTTGAAACTGTTTTGCTTGTTTTTGAACATTAAAACAACCCGGAAAACAGTGAGCAGCTCATTCCCAAATAAATTTAGGATGGTCCTGCTAGCCACCATACTCTTTTAAGCAATCTCGTGTTTTCTTCTTTTTTTTCTTAGAACACCCCGACCACCAATCTATGAATTTTGTATTTATATTTTTGTAAATAAAAAACGTCAAACCATCGGGGATAATGTTAAGTAGGTTTTACCCATAGAGTAAATGTGGTATTTTCGTAATTAAAACTAGTTTAGAGAATAGACCAAGATGTTGATAGCAGATCATCATCCAATCCACCCTATTTCGGCCTTGTGCCACACATTAATGTTTAATAAAAATATACAATTCTATCAACTTTTTTGTAAAACTTTAAAGATAAATAAAAGTAATTATCTTCCAAAAAACTCTGACAAATAATTTCAGGTTTTTCAATGTCATTTACAACTGGAATTTTAATTTTCAATTTATTAATGAAATGGTTATTAAAGGATTATTAAATAATCGGTACAACACGTCTATGTCATTACAGCATTGATCAGCGATCGGTTCGGTTGGCGCCAATACCATGTCTTCAAACCAAATACTTACGATTTAGCGAATGCAATAACAAAAAACAAACAAATATAAAACAAGAAATAATTTCGTTTCTATTATTTGGACTAATTAGATTACAGTTCTCTAAAAAAAAACTGTGTTTACAATTCCATCTAAATATGTACATATATAGAAAGGTGAGACATGCTGCCACTAGAATACAGGCTTTTAGAACATGGGAAAGCCGTAATATGTGGAGATATTGAAAAACCGGGAATGGCTGATCACATGAGTTTAAACAGGAAAGCATATACCCTTGTGGGGCGACATAAATATATAATCATAAAGAACACAAGAGAGTAAGACGTCTAAAAAAAATTATCAAATATGATGGGAGACAATGCACTCCGAAATAGACATGGTATAGAATTGGCGTGCATTATATTATTAACCTTATATACATATATGTCATGTTTTTTATCAATGTATAAATGACTGGAACTTATAAATATATATATATATATATATATATATATATATATATATATATATATATATATATATAGCAATAAGTAGTAATAAGGGTAAGGTAGTGGGATAGGGTTGGAGAGGCAAGCCATAGGGGAAACGTAGAGAGTAGGAGATATCCCTTGATAGGGGGAGGGATCTAAGAGAGGAAGTGAAAACGACGGCACTTCCGTTGAAGAGGTTTTTGTCCTAGTGTTTCTTACATTCACACGAGTGAGACACGAAATAGCGATCTCCCTGCAGACAGCAGGTGGACGAAAATTGTCTCATGAATTATCTCTTGCCTCATATCATGACATCATTGCGTCATGTCAAAGTAATATATGTGATTTAAGAATACAACTGTTTAAAACCAAAATCCAGAGTCTAGTTCTCTCCTTTGAGCTATGTGCGTAAGCAACATCTGCCATTTGAGCAATATACATACATAAACATTCAAATATACAATAATAAGATGTAACACTAAACATCTAACGGAAAAATATGTTCAAGACTCCAAACATCTATACTAGAAATTTCAACATATACACCTTGACACAACGGATGAAGTGCTAATTAATAATCAGTTCTAAATTGCAATACTATTGAAGTTGAAGGTTCAATTTTCGGTACAGACAATACTTAGAATACAATTTAAATTACTTAAGATGTCTACCCGATCATGGCTGATCGGATGAAAACAGTCTACTCTCATTGATTCAATAAATGGTTTAGTTTGACATTCCGCACATATTCTTGGCGAATATTCTTAAGTGTGACAAGCCGCAGATCAAATAGGTAGAAGGTTACATCGACCGAAACGTTGTGAGAATAATAGCCAATATGTAATCAGTAGTCCGAATAATCCAGATAATATAATTGATCAATGGTCGTATAAAAATCATCCCAAACAAGAATTATGTGCATGTGAACGTTTTGAAAAGCGGGAGTTAAAACACACACACACGAACAAGAAGAGTAGCACGCCTGTTGTCATCTGCAACTTCGTAACAATCTTCCTAACCGTTATAATGTTTCAAACTGTGATATAGTGTTTGGGTGATGAGATAAACATGTATGTAGAAATACATAAATGGAACTAGTCTTGGTAAGTCAATAATGTACAACGATTTACAGTTACAACTAAATACATTTTAACTATGATGCTAATGGATTTGACCGTCTCAAAACCATGATAGGTAAAATCCATCTTGAATTTTTCATGCCATAATATGATATATCAAGGGCAAACATCTCTGTCTCAAATATCTCTCGACAAGGGAAGTAAGTCTTGCGTAAAATATACCTCTTGTAAAGAAAGATATTTCAAAGGTACAAAAATACGTATCTCCTAAATATTGAAACATTTTTTAATGGATTATTTTCCATCTAACACAAACTGAATCAAAAAGTATTGTGGTATTGTAAGAATGTGCTGCAAATAATAGATATCATAGTTAGGCAAAATCAAATATTAGTTTGTCGGATACAATGCTATTGATGAAAATATACAACGTTTCCATTCTTCATTAATGGTGTTGTTTCATTACTAAAACTGTGAACGGTTACAAATGTGAACGATTAAAAGATTGGAACAGTTAAAGATTTTTGCGACTAAGGGAGTTGAACTGTTAAAAGATTTGAACGGTCAAAAGATTTGAACGGTTACAGATTTGAACTGTTTAAGGATTTTAATACATAAAGATTTTAAAAGTTAAACGATTTGAACAAAATATTTGAACAATTAAAAAATGAACGGTTAAATATTTAACCAATTAAAAGATTTAAACAAAAAATCTGAACAATTAAACATTTGAAAGTGGTAAACAGTAAAAGCTGTGAACGGTTAAAATATTCGAATAGTTAATGATTTGAACGGTTGAAAGATTTTAATAGTTAACAGATTTGAAAGGTTTAAAGATTTGAACACTTAAAATATTTACGCAATTATGTATTTCTAAAGGCGATTTCAAAATGCTAATTTAGAACCTATTATAAAGATTAATTGTCTGTTTATATGGCATGTTAACACTCACTTACAAACCTTAAATATTCCGATTCAGGGACAAAATTGTGTAGTCGAATAACATCAATTTCTAAATTATTTTGTACGATGTATGCAATTGATAAAAACAGACAGAAGACAGATAAACTAGGAGGGGGTAGAGTTACATTTCTAAAAATAAATGGAAATAACTATGTGTAATTATAATGAATTATTTCTTTTGACTAAATCCTGGCCAAAACCGGGTCTGGACAGCCAGTATTAAATAAAAAAAATGTCAACATTTTATAAAGTTGCCAAATTAAAATCATGTCACCGTTGTTTCTTTTTCTTCATTTCTTTTTATGTAATGTTTTTACATAATTTAGCGAAAGCGATTTTAAGAAACAAATAACATTACTAGCTAAGATGGTATCCATGGAATTGTTAATTAATTTCTCTATCTTTTCTGCGATAAAATTATATTTGGTACAATAATCTGAACAATACAAATACAACAAAAATGCAGCGTCATGGTTATGCTCTTCGTTGCTTTATTCTATTATGCCAAACAACTGGAATTCTTCTATAAAGACGAACGTATTGCGATTGAAGATACAGTGATATGGCATTCAAGAGTCAGGTGTTGGATAATGGCCCTATGGGAATGGACGTATCTGTTGGAAATAGTTGGTTTAACTTGTGCGAATTAGCGCGGGTGGCCCCATGCAGTCGAGTGCAGAATGGGGCCTAATATCACAGTCGGAGCTCACAGACGTGACAGGGTCACAGCGTGACGAGACCTCAGATCAAGGGTCAATGTGCACCTGCGAGATGCTCTGTGACGTCACGTGGCTTTTGCGTGGGAAGCAGAGGGATCTGTGACGTCACTCGTTCTTCGTGAGAAGCGAGTCTGGGTTTTGGAGGCGAACCTATCAGACGTGATCTTTACCGTGTAGTCTGCAACTTACATAGGAATAATATTTCCCTAAGAAAATACAGGCAAGAGATCTCTTTCCCCCCTCTACAATGGTAAAGAAAATAAATGATAAGTAATTACGAAAGCAGTAATTTGCTCTCTCTCACTCTCTCTCTCTCTCTCTCTCTCTCTCTCTCTCGACGTTAGTGAATATCTCCCAGGTGACGGATAACTAACACTTGAAATAAAACAGAAATTAAATTTAAAAGATTGTCTTCGGAGTCGGTCATGAAGTTTTTGTTGTTTCAAAAAAAGGAAACAAGAAAGAATTCAACCACTAGACGACACGCTCCTCCACGCGACGAGGACAGAAGAGAGGGTACGATAGATTTAAAGGTATGCGAACTATATGATTTGATGTTTTAAAAATGATGAGTGTACACAACGAATACCGCCGCGGCCCAAGCATAAAGGGGATATGCAACACAAGAAGATATGTGTGATGAAGATTATTAGTTTATGGTTTGTTTTGGTTTGGTTTGATTTGCTTGTTTTGGTTTACATTTTTCGGGGTATTTAATGCCGAATCTGGCCATTTTCGTAAACAGTTATTTATACTTTCAACTATTTGTTTATGATGTTTTGTTTAGTTGTTTTCCTTTACGGCATATCAACCGTTTGCGGGTTATTTAATGCCGAATCTTGTCATTTTGCTAAAAGTGTGTATGCTTCAAGTGTTGTATATCTTCAAATATTTATTTATGGTGTTTGGCTTAGTTGTTGTGTTTCACGGCGTTCAATCTTTTCTGCGTTAGTTAATGCCGAATCTGGTCATTGTGGAAAAATTGTTTTATGCTTAATTCTTTATATCTAAACTATTTATTTATAGTGTTTGTTTTTATTTTTTTTTTTTACGACATTTTCCCGGTTATTTAATGCCTAATACGACCTATTTGGTAATGTTTTTGTCATGCTTCAAGGTATTTATACGTTCAAATAGTTATTCATGGTTTTTGGTTTGGTAATTTAGTAGTAGAACAATGTTTTTTATTTTTATTTTAGCTTTGCCGAACATGATTGATTTTGCAAAGGGAACGGGAGAAAACAATAGCATCAATGCGTGATGCATTTCAAGTCAGGAAGCCGGTATCTTCAAATAACATATGTTTTAGTTGTCTACCAGGTTTCAAGCGTACATTTACAACAATCCGTTTTATCATCGTTCACTTATTTATTATTACAAAATTCTGCTTGGGATTACATGAAAAAGTGAAGCGTAGAGGTTTTGAAGTCTTCAACCACACTCATTGATTGGTCGGTAGTTTATGTAAATGTTCGTGTATTACATTCCGGTCAAGATTTTATCAAATCCCAGGGAAACAATTGAGTTATTTCTTGTGCCTTGTTAATTGCTTCTAATCTCACTCTAACCCTAATTTCGTGAAGGTGGTTTTAAGAAACAAATAACATTATTTACTTTAATTACACATTATTTTATTGCAAATAGTCTTAAAGTGCATGCATTTTGATAATGCTTTTTTTTTTCGTCATCTTCTCAGGCCGATATCATATATATCTTCATAGCTACCCAGGTGCTTGGCCTTTTGGCCAATATCAAAATGTAGTATCTGTTCTGATGGATACTGCACTTCATAGATCGGTATTGTCTTGGCCTTCGGGGCTTGATTTCCGCCGATCTATGGGTCTGATCTGTCCTGTGCAGTTCTAGGAGGTCCACCCTCCCAGGTTTTACCTCCCCTCTTTGGGGAGGAGTAAGTGAATTGCTTACTGCCTGAAGCGCCCCTACCGGGGAATGCCGACGGGGCTGCCCAGGCAATTTTTAATGGCCAGAGTGCTCACCTTCTCGAGCGCTGGCTTTTCAAATCCCACTTTCCGACCTTGTGTCAGATATTCCTATTGTGGGTAGGGGTTAAATAACGCCTTTTGGCTAAGATCAAAGTGTAGTATCTGTTCCGATGGATACTACACCCCATAGACTGGTATTGTTTTGCCCTTCGGGGCTTGATTTACGCCTGTCTATGGGTCTGTCCTGTGCAGTTCTAGAAGGTCCACCCTCCCAGGCTTCGCCTCCCCTCTTTGAGGAGGAGTAAGTTTATTGCTTACTGCCTGAGGCGCCCCTACCGGGGAATGCCGACGGGGATGCCCAGACAATTTTTAAACCCCACTTTCCCGACCGGCCTTGGGTCACATCTTACTTGTGGGAGTAAGATAAAAACTGGCCTTGTGTCTAATTCCTGGAGAGGAGTAAATCAATACTCATAGGTATCTTTATTTTTAGCATATACATTTGAGTTCTTTTCAAATAAATAGGCAAATATTTCTTTTAAAAACACGTTATATTTCGAAACAGTAAACGGGAATAATGGTGTACACTTATAATACACTATTCCCATCTGCGCAGGTCAATATCTGATCACACTTATAATTTTCAACTTTAAAAGGAAGACATCATGTGCAATTATAATTAATTATTTCCCATGACTTCTTAAACATATAGATTTCTACAATATTAAACTATGCGTAAATCACGACCAACGCCGGGTCGTGACATCTAGTGATATATAAATAAATTGTATATGTTTTATAAAGTTGCGATACATGTGTTCTTGGCGACAACGTGACTATATAAAACATTTATATTATAAAGCGCAGTTTTAATTAATTAAAACATTCGTCGAGTGTTTTGAATTTCACAATGGAAATTACGAAAAAAATTAAATTATCGTGAAAATAATTGAATCTTTTGTACAATAATGTGTACCTAGAACGAACCTAAATGTTGTTTATTTCTCTGACATTGTTTTATTTTACAAGCATTTAATTTAATAAATTCAAGAGAGGATGTTTAAAAAATCTATTACAAGTTTCGCTGAAGTTATTTTAAATGTGTTATCATTTTAATAGATTTGTGCTTTCACAAACTTAATTCAATCATATATTTTCTTTAAATTTAAACCTTTTAAATCTAAACTTCTGGTCGAGATAATATTAACACACTGTTTTTGTGTGCATACATATTTAAGCAAGGAATAGCAGACGAGGGAAGTGATGCAATGTGGGGATTGGCAGAGTCATCGGGGGAACAGGAGGGTAAAAACATGTTGTATATACATAAATTGTTTAAAAAAGGACAACTTTGGACATATAAAATCTTAAAACATTATGATATTGCGTTCAGGGCATGGAGCATAAGTACTAATTTGTTTCCGTGAAACGCCCGGTGCTTTCTTTTGTTATTTATAGTAAATCTATAATATGAATAGAAGGTAAACGAAAAGATAAACAGGCTAAACGATGTCTTAAGTCGAATAAATTTAGTGTATAGGCAATATATATATATATATATATATATATATATATATATATATATATATATATATATCATGAATCAATATTAATTATGTATTACCTACAGGCATCGAGGTTTCATGCTCATGTAATCTTCAGTGCAAGAAGTTTCTTCCCGACGGTCGGCGGGAGCGAACTTCGGTCACAAATCGCCACTGATTCGCAGTCAAGAGCGTTATCCGTTGGCAACCACAAATTAGCTTGGAAGTTCGGAGGGGGGTTTACAACTAGCAGCGAAGAGTGATCAACAACAAAAAAACGTGTCGGATTTCGCAATTAAGCTAGTGGTACTGCTTGTTATTAAAGTCTCTCATAGTGCCCGGCCTTATGAAAAGGGGTTATATAATAATATTTTATGAATAAATATTAATTATTTATCACCTACAGATATCGATGTTTCATGCTTACGCAATATTCATATATATATATATATATATATATATTTATATATATATATATATATATATATATGAAAATATGAAAAAATAAATACTCCGACGGTATGAGTTAAGAAAGGAAACAGCGAAATACCACAAATCTCAACGTTTCGCCCAACTATTGCGTGGGGATTATCAAACGCGGAATATGACATAAGTGTCAAAGAACGAGAATATTTGTAATTTACAGATATTCTCGTATCGTTTCCCTTCTATTATCTTTCGCAAGAGTTGGGCGAAACGTTGAATTTTCTGGTCTTACGCTGTTTCCTTTCTTAACTCATATATATATATATATATATATATATATATATATATATATATATATATATATATATATATATATATATATATATATATGAATTAGAAAGGGAAACAACGGAAGGCCTAAAACTAACTACACGGTCCGCCTTACAGTTTCGGGGGCTTTTTCAAGAGCGACATTATAACACTCAACGGTCTGCTCACCTGTTGCGTTACTTTAAGCATTACTTGAAAAAGCCCATGCAACAGTTAGGCGAACCGTTGAGTTTTATTTGTTCGCTCTTGAAAAAGCCCATGTAATAGTGGGGCAAGCCGTTGCGATTCACGTCTTTAGCTGTTCTCTTTTTATTCATACCATCGGATATGTGTTATACTTTCATTTATCATATATATATATATATATATATATATATATATATATATATATATATATGTCATAAACATACATACTGTTTCGATGTATTACAGCTCTTCAGTGCGGCTAGACATAACTGTACGGAAATGGTTCGCAAAGATTTTAGCATATATTATGAAGAGCACTCAGACAAATCACCATCTACAGATAACGATCAAACCAAGACATTAATTAAGAATTACCCAAATTACACAACAGAAAAACAAGCAGAACTGCTTACCATTTAAAAATCTACAATTCATGAGTATTTACTAAAACTTGGGTACATAAATCGATACGATGATTGAGTGATTTAAATTCGGACAAACTTTTCGAACTACATGATAATTTTAGATCATCCCGGCTTACAGGGTTTTTAGTAAACATCTAGGAGTCAACGTATAGCTCGCTGTTTGTAGATAACAACGTTGTTTCTTCGTATGTGTAACCTCTATTTCTCTATTATCTGGGTCAAACCATCCCGAATTTCTTCAGGTCGAACTCGGGAAACTAAACTTAATTTAGAACTGAACAAATTTACTACATCACTCAATGAGTCCCCGACCTGATACATACATGCACTAATACACACATGGCACTAATAAAAAAAAACGCATTTTAATTTTATAAAGTACTAACCTTAAACCATACCATTCACATCAGGCCGCCAGGGACTACCTCAAAAGAATGTTCCAGGGAAAGAGATTTGGCGTCAAAGGAGAAGTGATACCCGAAACTTATGCCTATTATATCATCGAATTGTTGGAGTAGCGTTGGAATCAGTGTATCACATTAAAAAGAGACTATGTTGATGAATAAAGTGGATTTTTTTCCTAAAACATGATTTACTAAGAAGGCCCTGGACTTAATGGGTGATGTATTTCTTCAGTGAGTGTAGATAGTTCTCGTTCTGTCAGCCATTACCAGGTAGAATCTTAATCGTAATTATATGGTGTAACGGATAAAATATAATGTAATAATCGATTTTAAGTGACCCTCTTCTTGAGGTTGTAGATTTGATTCTTATTACAGGCGATACTAACTAAGAATGAATAAAGAATTACCTAAGATTTCTACGCAGTCATAGTTGACAGAACGAGAACAATCAACCCCATCTTTTAAATAAAGAGGTTCAGTCCAAAAATCTGAACTGATTCTCGAGTTCGCCATAAAGATTCCTGAGTACAATCAGATGGAATTGAAAAATGCCAGAGGTTACAATGGGCGAAACGTAATAGTGGCTACTATTTTTTCTCATCAACCCATCATGTCAACCCAATATTTTCACGTACGTGCATGACATTTTTCTTAAAATTATCATCCTGAGGAAGTCTTACAAATAAAGACGAAACGTTGATGAATATATAAAAAACATCCTTTTTGGTTTTTCCTTTTTCATTTCCCATTACGTCGGATTACCTTCATCCTTCCTTTCTAATATATATATATATATATATATATATATATATATATATATATATATATATATATATATATATATATATATATATAAGTGTGTAAATATTTGTTTAAATATTAAAGTGTGTTTATACCTACAGACGACGTCGTTTCGGTGTTACTACATGGGCTCGAACACAGTTCGTAGATTTAGCCAAGAATCACGAGCCTAACGCCCAAGCCCAAACGGCCGAGAGAAATCACCACGGACAATAAATGAAATTAATGTACACTTACTCTGAAGGAGAGCGAGCGTTATATTGATGTTCAACGCTCCAGCGGCACTTTTGCATAATCGCAGGATAACAATAATTATGTAATTTCAAACAGGGCTCTACTATGGAGACTATAACATCTTAAAGAGGCATGAACTATAAGTAAGTTTAAATATAAAAGTGTGTATTTGACTATAGACGACGTCGTTTCGGGGTTTCTACACTCATACGTTCAAGAGTGGCAGTTTCAAGCGATCGAATTGGCTCGAACGCAATTCGTAGATTCAGCCTACAATTACGAGCTTAGCGCCCAAGCCCACACCGCCGTGATATATATATATATATATATATATATATATATATATATATATATATATATATATATATATATGTGTGTGTGTGTGTGTGCGATAATACACTTTCACATCGACCGACGTTAAAGTGTATTATCGCACATTGTTCCCGTTTTTTTGTTGTTTTTTTAATGCATTTGGGACCGATTATTTGCTTGGTGGCAGAAATAATGCACGAGCTACTTTTCTAAGACATTTTCTAGGACTTTCTTTTTTTATCGTTGTTCTTTCTTGTTTTTTAATTTTAACTTTTATTTTTTATTTTTTTCCTCTTCTCTTCTTAAGTGACCTCAACTATTACAACGCCACATTGTGTATTGTCGGCAGTTGAAACCTTTATTCCAGACATTTAATTTCCCTGATGATCTGCCAAGCAAGTACCTGCTTGGTAGTGAAATACGTGTAGGAAAAAACATTTAATTTGAATAAATAATATTTGTAAGAAAAAATATCTTTAATGGTGATCATTGGTGTCCTGAAAGGAATGCTTTGGTAAGCCTTCATAAAATCACACACACATATATATATATATATATATATATATATATATATATATATATATATATATATATATATATATATATTGTAAATTCGTACATATGTACACAGATAAGAATAAAGTTTACATATAAGTAGGTTGAGAAAGAATGAATTCGCTGACCATTAGAATATTTGATAGAAAAGGGTAAATATCGACAAGTATACATATATGATATTGTACAAATTGGTGTTTATTAAGTTGCAAGTTTTATTAAGTATGGCAATTCTAGTCTAGCATAATTACATTACTATCTGCCTATATAATTATACAGGAAAACACGTTTTGTTTACGGAGATAGGAGTGCTTAGATGTGAAAATATATGTATGTATGTGTATAAATATGTATATGTATATTCATATACGTGTGTAGGTATGTATATATATATATATATATATATATATATATATATATATATATATACATATGTCTGTGTATTTGTGTAAGAGTATGTGAACAGTGATATGTATGTGTATATAGGCGTGGTTGAATATGGGTGGGTGTGTGTGGAAGCACGAGGATCACATTTATCTATAAGTCAGTTTAGAAATGAACAAATTCGCAAACCGTTAAAATATTTGGCTTAATATTAGTAGAAGTGCAGAAAAGACTCAGCTAGGTAATAAAAAATAAATAAGGATTTTGAAACGGTCGGGTCAAAAGCACTAGATAACCTCAAAAGATAGGAACTGAAAGATAATATATAGTTTGATATTAAGCTAACCCGTTTAATTATTAATTCCTCCCCTACCAAACAGTGCAACATACTGAATAAGAAAAATTATAATTTCTCATTTTATTTTCTTTCAAGGTCTTAGGAACTTGACTCTCGATAAAAAGGACAACTGAAACATATATACGCATAGGTAACCAATACTGTTTATATAAATAAACATTTATACTCCTTTTAATGTATAAAATAGTGCAATAAAATCGCGCATTAGAAAAAATCGGATTGTTTGAGCATCTGAATAAAAAAAAAACACTTTTACACTTTTATTTGTTTTTTTTGTTTAAAATTTAATTTTCCGTTGTTGCTACGAAATAAAATGATTAATATTTATTGATTCTTAACTACTAGTAAAACTAACATTTATAGATAACTAGACCACCCGTGACCCGTTGGGTCAGTTTGTTATATTAGCTATGGAATTCATGTATGAGCGTGACACTTGTGGCATAAAGAAAATAGGTTGTTTTTACATAACAGAAGCATTTCTATGAAAGTATATTAAAATGAAAAAAGAATATAGATAGATTTCTATGAGTCGTTCTGTTTATTATAATTGTTTCTTTTTTAAATTACAGTTACTGAATTATAAGTGGTTGGTTAGGGCGATTTGAGAAAGGAAGGGGGTACAGCAGGCTTTCTCGCGTACGTAACGAAAACAGAGGGAGTAGGAGTGGTGAAATCTATGAGAGGGAAAGTGGGAGGTGGTTTCGTTCACCGACCGCTAGTATGGCTGATATTAATAATGAGTGTTGTTTTTTTGTTTGTTTGTTTTTGTTTTTTAAAAGGGAGGAGTTTTTTTGAAACTGCGACAGACTTTACGAAGTCCTCCCGTTGAATGTTTTTAGCCGTGAAGAAAACAAATAAACTATTTGATGAAATTAACTGAAATTGTTTAAAAATTTCCAGAATGAAAAATTTCATGCGTTCGTTAATCATAATAGAGAATAACGGAATTGGAATAACAGATTGAAGACGATGCTATTTACGCATGCGCAACCGGATGTTGAAAACCGGAAAGCTGAAAGCTGATTGCAAACATACAAGAACAATAGACTGTTAGTATTATATAGATAATAACAGACTATTGTAAAAAATGAAAATTGTTCGTTAAAAATAGCACACGTAAAAATAGCACGATTAGATCAATAAGAAAAAATAGCACAAGTGGAAAGGATAGATTAAAATCTAAAAGTGGGGTTACTAAGATTAGTGATACAACACATACACGGAACACATGAAGAAGTTTGTTTAATTAAAAAGAAAATTATATCTACATTTAAAAGTACCCCCCAAATGAAATTCTACCATAAAAAGGTAGAATTTCATGAGGCGATTTTAGAAACGGAATCGGTAATTGTATCGGAATCGGAATTCTACAGCAGAATCTGTAATTGTATCGGGATCGTGAAAAATTTTTGGAATCGTCCCATCACTAGCTAATGATGAGACGATTCCTATATTTTTCCTGATTCCGATGTAATTATCGATTTTGTTTCGAATCTGATCCTTTTTTTATCTCTAAATAGTTAGCTATAGAGTGTTTATCTAATTAATTTTAGGATTACCGTAAAAATACATGTAATATATGCCTATATTTTCATAAATGTAAAAATACACTTGTGGTGGGTGACCTATACAATTTTGTTTTACTGGTAGTTTAAAATCAATAAATATTTACCATTTAATCATTAGTATTCGCGATGAAAAATTAAGTTTTTAAACAAAAACAAACAAATAAAATACAATTAAAATAATCGTGTTTGGCATTAGAAAACAAGGACAAATTTTTCCGAATCCGATACTCAAGAGAGTTCCGATATTTCCGATTCCGATTAATCGTCCTAATACTAGTTATAATAGATACATTTATTCCACAGTTAAATGCGTTTAAATCGAGTTTCAGACCTGGGGCGTGGATACACTGGCCACTTTAATTTATATTCCAATCGACCACATGTTAGGCCCTTGCTGTCTCTGACATCAACAATGCAATGTTACATAATGTTTGCTTGCGTCACCCGATCTCATGTCTGCGGACAATGGCTGACCGATTCCCCGCTCATAGATTTCTTAGACAATACCATTATTTACTGACGTTATGGACGGGAAATGCTTATTTTTATATTTGTCGTTTTATTGCTTAATGTCTGAATTAAAACAAATTGCATTCGAACTCTTCTATTCTTTGTTTCTTTGTCCTATTTATTCTGACCTCAAATCCGTAACTCGGCGACCCGGGTGCAAAACCCAGTGTCCTGCGTCATAATGTTACAGTGAGAAAGACATCGATTGTGGTTCTCTTCAAACATTTAGTGCGTTAGAATATCAAGCTGAAAGAGAGTAATATAAGTGTGCACGCGTGAGTTAATTAAAGTGTCGGGCCATACGTAAAGCTTTAATTAGTATTCGACGCTAACTTGTAGCCGAAGGGTCGACAATGCAATTAGAACTCGAAACGAAGGCAGATGCAACTAGATGGCGCAACTTGACGAGCCACCATCATATGTGCAGCTTCCATCGAGTATGTCTTCTTCAGGCTAAGTTATATGTGTGAGCGATTTGAAAATGAAATGTGTTCCGAAGATACTTAAAAATAAGATACTAGAAGAGGTATAGCAAACATGTAATAGCAATAATAGGGTACTCTGTTAAATATTGGTCGCGTAAATCCACCAGAATTACGAGGGTAAGTCGAGAACAGCAGAAAATAAAGATTAAGTTGGGGTCAACTTAGTGAACTCGAGGTTAGAATTAGTGAGTATATAGGTAAAAGAGAGTATAGAAGAGTAATGACAAACAAATAATAATAACAGTGATACCATTTGAGAACTCTTAGTGAGTAAATAATAATAATAATAATAATAATAATAATAATAATAATAATAATAAATAAATAATAATACTCCGAGTAAGAAAATAATAATACTTGTGAATGATAATATTCTTTTTGAGTAATTAATAATAATACTCTTAAGTAATGCCCCTGACCCATTTCCCATAGCAGTAAATTAATGAAACTTGGCACAGTTATTAGTCTTTCTCTACATAGAAACAGCTCAGTGTTATGCATTACTCCCATCGTTTGATGCAACTCTGGACACCGTTTGTGTAGAACACTCCAGGTTGGTCCTCCAACCACGTCCTAACTTCAGAAATAAAAGCTGCATCATCTGGGAAACGTTTTCTTTCAAAAACACCTTTATGGCTGGGAAGAGATCAAAGTCAGAGGGTGTAAGGTCAGGAGAGTAAGGGGGATGGGGGAGGATTTCATAGCCACACGCCCGTGCTTCTGATCTGGCGACATGCGAGTTGTGGACCGGAGCGTTGTCCTGCAGGAGGAGGATACCTTTGCTGATCTTGCCACGCCTCTTGATTTTGATAGCTTCTCTTAATTTCATCAAAAGTGACGCGTAATAGGCTCCTGTAATTGTGGTACCCTTTGCCAGGAAATCTGTCATCACTACTCCGTCCTGGTCCCAGAAGAATGTGAGCATGACCTTGTCAACAGAGGGCTGCGCCCTTGCCTTCTTTGGAGGTGGTGAGTCCAAGTGTTTCCACTGCATTGACTGGGTTTTGGTCTCTTGATTATAGTGATGTACCTAAGTTTCATCCTGTGTAAGTCTTTTGAAAAACTTTGACTCATCTTCTTGGCACATGTCCAAATTTATGATTGTGCACTCGAAGCGTTCTTGCTTCTGGAAAGGTGTGAGCAACCTGGGTATTCATCTGACAGACACCTTATGCATATGCAAATCGTCATGAATGATTGTTGCCACATACTCTGTACTAATCTTGACCCCTTTGGCTATTTGGCGAATAGTAATGCGTCGATCTTCCAAAATGGCAGCTTCAAATTGACGGACATATGCCTCATCAATGGCAGAAGAGGGACGACTAAGTCTGGGAGCTGTTTCCACAGACTTCCAGCCATGTTTGAATTCACGATGCCAGCGTTTTACAAGGTCATGTGATGGGACATTATCACCATTAGTTTTTTTCATTTCATCAAAAGTCTTCTTTGGTGTGCGTCATTTCAAATACAACAACTGGATCACTGCGCAACACTCAACTGGCTCCATTTCACACCTGACTCAGTTAAAACACCTGTAAATCAGAAACCACAATTAGTTCAGAGCTGTTTTTGGAACATGACCCATACGGATATAAATCATTACACATGCAAAATTTAATCTAGATCAGACAACTGGAAGTCTGTCAGGGGCATTATTTATTGAATAATAATGCGATTAGGAAAAAACTACATGAAAGCTAAATAGATATAACCAATGAAAACAGTAAATGGAGACTGTGTGGAGAAAGAGACGAAACAGTAAATCATATAATAAGTGAATGAAGTAAACTTATCCAAAAAGAATACCAGAACAGATATGGCTGTGTGGGGAAAGTAATACACTTTGAACTGACTAACAATTGAATTGCGAATACGCCGGCAAATAATACACACATAAACCAGTATTTGAAAACGAAAAACACAAAATCCTCTGGGATATGGATATACAAAGAGATAAATTCATACAAGCAAGGAGACCTGCTGTTATTATAATAGACAATATGGAAAAATCAAAGAGACAGAAAAACGAAACAAATAAACAGAACTAGCCAGAGAACTGATAGATATATGGAGCACGAAGACAGTTAGTATAATACCGATAATCGTAGGAGCACTAGGAATAATTTAAAAAAACTGGAGAAAAGACTGGAAGAAATTGTAATCAAAGGTACCATCGAAACCTTACAAATGGTAGCAATGATCAAAACATCTGCAATCTAAAGGAAAATCCTTGAATGCGGAAACCAATACGCATAAGCTACAGAGGATAACCAGTCACATGGAATATACAACAGGAAGAAAACAAACATACACGAACAACACCACAACACGAACCAAAGAACAGAAATAGCAAGAAACATCACTTCATAATCCCCCCCAATGAATTACACCGGCCTCAGCTAAGACAACAGAAAAATGAACCAAGAAACAGAAATTACAAGACACACTATAAGCTCTGACACTTCCCTTCCCACCCCACCCCCAAAATTTAAATAAATAAATAAAAAATGGGCCGGCCTAGGCTGACACCAGAAAACATATTTGTAGAGAGTAGAAGAGGATGAGAAGACCGAGAAGAGACAGCACACACCGAACCTTCACTGGAAAAGTGCGGAGAATGCTGGGACCTTAGGGAGGCTATTTGCCACCCAAATCCCATAGAAGACCAATGGACTTTACCAGCGAGAAATCAATGGTAAGCGGGTGTTGCGATACCGCAAAGTTATTTGCGGTGGTTATCAGAAAAGAGGTGAACAATACTGGAAATCTGGGGAGGCTTGTTGTCACTTGGACTCCACGAAATATCACTGTTATTGTCGGTGAGCAATGACTAACGGTGATCTGTGTGAGAACTCTTAGTGAGTACAAATAATAATAATAATAATAATAATAATACTCTTTGTGAGTATAAAAAATACTCATAATGAATACATAATAATACCCATTGTGAGTAAATAATAATTATAATCATAATAATACTTATAAAGAATAAATAATACTACTCCTTGTGAGTAAATACTAATACTGATAAAATAACAGATAAAACTGCGTGGGGAAAGCAGTACACTGGGAACTGTGCAAAGGATTGAATTTCGAATACGCAGACAAATGTTCCAAACATAAACTAGCAACAGTACTTGAAAACGAAAAACACAAACTTCTCTGGGATATGGATGTAAAAACAGATAAACTAATACAATAAATGAGACCGGAGGTTATAATAATCGACAAGAAAGAAAAATCTTTCAAACAGTCCACAGAGTGAAGATCAAAGAGACGGAAAAACGAAGCAAATAAACGGAACTTGTCAGAGAACTGAAAGGAATATTAACCATGAAGAAAGTAATAATAATCGTAGGAGCACTGGAAACAGTAAAAAAAACTAAAGAAAAGACTGGAAAAAAATGGTATCAAAGGGATCATTGAGACATTACAAAGGACGACAATGACAACACAGCTGCAATCTTAAGGAAACTCCTCGAATGCGGAAACCAACTCTCGTAAGCTACGAAGGCTTACTAGCTACATGGAATTTACAACAGGACGAAAACAAAAGCACACAAATAACATAACCTCACGAACCAAGGAACAGAAAGAGTTAGAAACATCACGTTATAAGTTGCTCAACCCCACACACCAATAAATTCCACTGGTCTCACCTGGCACTACACAGAAATGAACCAATGAACATTAATTGCAGGAAACATCATACTTTCCTCCCCCTCTCTAAAAATGGTGCCGGCTTAGTCTGACACCACACAAAATATTTGTAGAGGGTCAAGGCGTATGACAAGACAGAGGTGGCACAACACAAATCAGACCTCCACTGGATGAGTGCGGAGGAGGATGCTGATACCTTAGGGATACTTATTGCCACCCAAATCCCAGAAAATACTAATGCTCCTTACCAGCGATAAATCAATGGTAAGCGGATGTTGCGATACCGCAAGGTGATTTCCGGTGGTTATCGAAAAGAGGTTGAGCGTACTGGAAATCTATGGGAGGCTTGTTGCCACTCAGATTGCAGGGAACACCATTGGTTGTTGTCGGTGAGCAATCACTAACGATGATCAGTGTGATACCTCCTAGTGAGCACAAATACTACTACTACTACTACTACTACTACTAATAATAATAATAATTATTATTAGTATTAGTATTATTATTATCATTATTATTATAATCAGTATTATTATACTCGTGATGAGTAAATAAATAGTAATACCTCGTGTAAGTAAATAATAATATTCTTAATTGCACACATTAATAAATAACGATAAAGTTAAATTTAAAAAATTATCTGATATAAAAATAATCTAAATAATACCCCAGGTGAATTATTTAGCAATTACATTTACTGAATTATTTAAAGGAAAATGCTAATTATTATTATAATTAATACTAATGAAATATTTCGTAGAAAAATTTATGTATTAATTAGAAAATATTATCTGATATATTTTGAAACATCTCAATATCTCGAAGACGCACTTCCTGTCTGTCTCCCTATTTAAATAAAATACACGGTTTTAATTTTATTAGGCAGTCGTTGCGTAACCGAACAAGAAATGGCGTATAATGGTAATTTGAAAGAAATGATTAATGTCTATATTAATGCGTTTTGCGTGCTCTGTAAATGTTGGTATAACTACGTAGCAAGCGATTTTGGACTCTATTCGGCCTTTTCAGTTGTGATACCCTTGTGACAATATTAAGCAGATGCGACAATATTAAGCGGCCCTGCGAAAGGCCGGGCCTAGAATACAGCGCTAGTATGAATTAGCCACGAGCTTATTCAATGTCAAGCATCATATTAGGTTTCCAATCTAAACAAAGTTAAGAACAAGATCGGAACATAGTTCAATTGCCCCAGTAAATGAACTCCCTATCTCAATTTCAAACAATTCGAAATCGTATTTTGGGTTTAATTGTTTTCGTATTGACCTTTCTGCCCTCGAATGTTAATTGCAATTTAGGTCATATCGTTTAATTAAAAAAAAAGTATTATCATTTTTTCCGCTTATGACACGTTGCTCTCATTGTTGTTCTCGTGGCGTGATCTTATTGGATGCTGACAAGAATTCGCCCCTCCTCCCCGTAGAGGTCGGCGCATTCTCAATAAAACAGTAGAGAGAGTTGAGACGAAGTGATTTCCCCAGCGACTGGCAGAGAATGCAATCGGAGCTAGGATTCGACCCGTGTAGGTCGCAATCTTGCTCGTGTTGGCCGGACCCCCCCCCCGGTGCTCAGCCATCGTTTTCCAACATAGATTAATGTCTCAATTAATCAAGCAGTCGTAAATAGATTCACACACGCACACAGAGATTAGAGAGAACAACGGCGAAATAGTTTAGTAAACAAAGACATTTTACCAAAACAATAGACTTTAGTTCGACATTTTAAAGCAGTTGTTTATCTTGTTAATAATTATTTGATACAAAAAAGAATCCGCTGAGTTGCTTGAATTATTCCTATTGTCGATTTGTTCTGCTTGTGTAACATTGCCTTCACAGAATCAGGAAATCATCATCATCGCATTCATCCCGACTTAGAAGAGATTCGACCGACACATCTTGGTTTTTACTGCCATTATTGCCGATCATCGGCCCAAAGAGGGTGTTCACAGTCTGGAAAGATTTCTGCGCAGAGAACCAGGCGTGTGAGCACGGAGATAGAGACACGAGTGGACCACCTATGTTACAAGTGGTTCAGTGACACCGGATCGGAGTGAGGTATCTGTTTTACTCGTCACCGCGACCGGGATATAAACCACCTGTGCGTGAGTGGCCGTCAACGATACGCACGGGGTGTCGAAGAGAGTGGGGTACCTTTTACAAATGGTGCCGTTACCAAATGGTGCCGTTACCAGGAAGAGAGTGGGGTACCTTTACATTCTCAGTGATTTCATTGATAACACTTCATGTAGATCATTCAATAACAGTAAATGGTTAATATCCGGAAAAATTTGTTATTCGTTATCATTGTTAATTTGCACACATTAAGCTACACTGACAGGTGCCGTGAATAAATACTTCCGGTTAAAACTATAATGGGGGATTAAATGTTGCCTACTGTAACAATGGAGAAAAAAATGAAGGATTAGCCACTTCGAAGCGCATGCACCGGCTCGCATCTTGGGCACTCGTTTTTATGTGAATAAATGACTTTTGTTCATAGTTAGATTTTTTATAGGGGAAGTCAGTTGCATATGAGGAGAACAATGTTTTTTAGAAGGACCGATTAAGGAAGACAGGCAGTTGCATTTTAGGCAGCTGAGAGAGAGAGAGATAGCATTTAAGGTTTAGAGTTGTTGTTTGTTGCGCTTGTGTTGAGTAGGGCTTCCTTCATTTCATGACAGGATTACAGTAATTGAAGATATTAAACACATCTATTAGACTATTCTTTCGATTTATTCTAGTAATAAAAACATATACAATACTAGAGAAGCCAGGATATCTCAGCTCAGTATTTGTTATATATATTTAAATGAATACATGTTAAACTGTATCCCATTTCTCGCACTAACGGTAACATCAAAATACACTATCTCAAGTTTATTCAACTTTACGCAATAGACGCACCATCTTTTTGATATAGTGCTTATGTATATTCTTGTTAAAAAGTTACAGAGGTTATTTACTTTGAGCACAAGCTGTCTTCATTTTACAATAGACAAACAAAACCGCCCTAACGTCTAAACGCATACAAAATCAAAGTGAAAATCTATAACGCATACGTCATTCTTGTAGTCTTTTCCAAACTTGAATGTGTCAAATGGACTGTAAAATTACTTCAGAAAGTAGAAACTTTCGAAAGCCACGTCATGTGCACTGATCATAAACTAGTTGATCACATAAGTATCGCAGAGTTGCAAAAGCTCACTGGCATCCTATTAATGTTCTCTGCCATCAAATGTAATGTCTCGAGATTGTTCAATAACATTAAGCGTTCCAGTCTAGGACAATGCAAAATATACGTTATAGACATAATAGAAAGAAATCGGTCGAAAGGTAGACAACACAAAAGATAGTTAGACAACGTTTGTAGATGAACGAACATACACATAAACATAGCGAACACATTGGCCCAAGATTGTAGGGCCTAGATGACACTTAGCGATGTTAGTGCGTATTCTGAAGCTAGCGGAACAAAAACTTTTAATAATAATATTTATCTCAATGTTAACAATTTTGCATATTAGTTTTGAAAAAAAAAACATTTTATTAATTTAATATTATTTGTTATTCTTTTTTTCTTTTTTTATTCAATTTATGTTTCGCAATATTGTTTTATTTCCTGGAAAAATATTAAGCATTTGTGTCCAAATGTTCCTTTCTGAAAAGAGACAGACTTGACTTTCAACAATTTTCTATCATTTTCTACATTGAAAGTAAAAAGGCAAATTAATTTATTCTGTCTATTTCATTCCTTAAATAAATTAATCCATTTAAAAGATAAATAAATTTGTATTGAAATCACGAAAATGTTAACGTTTGTCTATCTGTATGTATGAATTAGAAAGGTTTTAGTACATGTTCACAACTAAGTTATGAATTACATGTTTATTATTTTTAATTAATATTTCAAGAAGCGATAACGAGCAGTAAAAGAAGCTAGTATGCTACCATATGTCTGTGGATGTTTTTACCCTGTCATCGTGCTTGTTTGTTAATGCTTAACAACGTGAACATACGGTGACGTCATATGATACACTTTATAGGAAAAACATGCTTACTATTGTTATGTCTAGTGCATGAAAAAAATAAAAAATACTCCACTTATTAAGGCCAAAAGCTATTCGAAGATGAGTGTTCATAAAATGGAATGAGTGTCAGTTGTAAAATGATGAACGCTATGGAAGTATTAACATTGTTTACTTATGACAAGTATTTGTTTATATTGGATTTGAAGACTATGTTGTAGTCTAAACCGAACTAGCCCCTCTATAATGTTTTCCATATATGTGATGGCCTTGCAAAGCAGCTTTGTCTATATAAATTACGCCTGATGCTAGGCACATGGTATTCAAGAGAAAGTCTGTTTCCATTGTGTTTTTGTTCAGTGAATGTCGTACAAGGAAAACTCAGAGATTGGAGCTACGTCGAGTACATACCAATGAAAGCAACGTCTCTTCTGTGAGAAAGAGATTGTGGGAAAGTTAAGATGTCATCACCCACCACATTGCGAAGTCGATTTTAGACTCTGTAAAAGCCAAAATATATCCTTTGAGCTGCACCACAAATGTGGCAACAGTATACAGCTTAACACATATCCAACTCGAATGTAAGTAGACTAGACCCTTCGGGCCTTGACAGAGTGGCTAGTATATATATATATATATATATATATATATATATATATATATATATATATATATATATATATATATATGTATATAGGCAAGTTAAATGATGAGAAAAAATCTATTATATCTTCAGTTGTTCAAAACAAGGGAATTATTTTTTCCTAAAACCATGGCATTTCAAAGAGTGTAATTATCATTATCAGAGGAATATAGATGGATAACTTGGTTAAAATATGACCAAGGTAAAAGTTTGAAAAGATTAAAAACATTTTTGGTTTTGTTGATTTGATTTGATTTCTTCAATTCTCATGCATTTTACAATTGCCTTTAGATCTACAACCCTTAAACCTGATGTGGGTTTTCTCAAGTGACGCCCCTTATGGTGAATTTATTTCTTATGCATTCAATAATTTATTTTGCATTCGACACTCTCAACATATTTCCACATTTAACATTTTTTTTCAAATAATATTTAATCTTTTAACATTTTTTTATTTAGATGATAGCAATTCAATTCTTTGAAAATCCATTGTTTTAGGAAACATACATCTCTTCTTTTGAACAACTGAAGATCTACTAGATTTTGTATTTTTACAACTTTTAGTCGCATGATTTAACATGCCTACACAATTGATCTATCTTGTATATTGTGTATCAACTCTTTTTAATAATAGGTTCTATTTTAAAGATATACATTATGTTCTTGTTCCCTATATATATATATATATATATATATATATATGTGTGTGTGTGTGTGTGTGTGTGTGTGTGTGTGTGTGCGTGTGTGTATATGTGTGTCCAAAAAGACAAATAAAACACAAATTAATTTTCTTTCAGTTCTCTTTTTCTCATTTTAACGTCTTTGTAGGAGTCGCTACATAATTGATCTATCTTGTATATTGCGCATAAACTCTTTTTAATAATAGGTTCTATTTTATAGATATACATTATCTCTTTATTTTCTTGTTCCTTATATATATGTGTGTGTGTTTCTGTGTGTATATGTGTATCCAAAAAGACAAACACACAAATTAATTTTTTCTCACTCTCCGTTTTCTTATTTTAACGTCTTTGTCACAGTCGCTACACACTTCTCTTTATTTTCAAAATAGTTACGCACGTGCCTAAAACATCCCGCTGTGCGTCTACGTATATACATTCACTTTTTCCGAAGACGTTAGCTGATCCGAACAAAATTGGTAAAGCTCTTGTTTTTGATGATTTACTCCTGTTTCTATTTGTGTTTCCTTTTACTTTTTTCACACATCCTTGTTCCTTGGCATTTTATTTCATTATAGTATCTCTAGTAATCATCTTCAATATCAGTTTTTCATGTTTTTTATTTGCTATTTGTCGTTTTACTTCTTCTTTGATATTGATTAGTATGCTTATTGTAATAATTAAAGCAAAGTATCTGATGAGCAGCGTGTAACAACTAAAGACTGCATTTTTGTTTACACGTTGCGAAACTATCGTAAGACAATAAATATATAAGCATTCGCAAAAACCACAAAAAATGAATTAAAAATGATTATTGTAGACTGACATTTGATATTGGTCATTGGAATGCAACCATGTAATATATATGCTTTGAAGCCGGAAATCTAGCTTCATTGAGCTTGTAGAGTAGACAGATTGAAATAATATACAAGGGATATTTACCTTAAAACATATATATACTTTATATGACCCAAACATATATATATATATATATATATATATATATATATACATATACATATATATATATATATCTTTTATCTGACCCCGCTTCGAGGTACATATATATCTTACTTTCCCTTAATCACGTGACAGTTTTTAAGTGGTTGAATGGATATGGCTATTACTTGCAGATTCTAGGCTGACTCTGTGAACCGGGTTCATGCCTTTTGACCGTCTGAAATTGTAACTTATCTGCACTGATGAGAGCAATAAGCTTGAAACGCTGGTTTCTGTATGTATTAATATTTAATATTTATTCATAAATATTCTAATAAGCCCCTATCAGAAATTAAAATCTATCACTCTCGAGAATGTTTAAAATAGACTCTCAAAAAGCTCTAATGCAATGTTCTGAATACGTTTGTCGAACACTTTCCCGACTAGTTAACTATATGTGCCCGCTTCTAGGAACATATAGATCTTAATTTGCCTTAAGTGCATGAGAGTTTCCGGTGGTCGAGATTGTAGGGCAACTGTTTTAAGATTATAGGCTGACTCTGTGAACCTGGTTCGCGCCTCCTGACTGTCTGAAATTGTTAATTCTCTGCACTGATGAGAGCAATGAGCTTGAAACGCTAGCGTCTGTAGGTATTAATAATTTAATATATATTTATTAATATTATATATATATATATATATATATATCCATATAGCTATATGTGAATATATATATATATATATATATATATATATATATATATTAATATTTCGTGTATCCGCATACACTTTTATAAGGATATATCATTTTTTTTATGTATCAATTTTCAATATTTTCTTGAACAGTGATCGATAGGTAAATAGAGCTCATTACTAATGAAAATATATTGATGGCAATTAAGCTACACACAGATTAAGCTATACATTTTAGCCTGAAGATTCCCCCGGGGATGAGACGCGGGAACCTCTGTGTAGCTTAATTGCCATAAATATATTTTCATAGCTTACTATATATATATATATATATATATATATATATATATATATATATATATATCCGGGCCATCCTCGGTGTGAGTCATAGCTGCTATCTCGTCTCTTTATAAACTCACGCCGACACTCGTTACTTTGTTGATTCAAAAAAACCAAGACACTTTGAATGCTTGTGTGTGTGAGAAATAGATACATATTAGATAGATAGATCGACAGATAGCCCGACGACTACATAAGCTGCCCGACGCGTGCTGTTTGATTTTCTGACAGTAACATGGGTGAGTTTGCTCTAGCCATTGAACTTGCAGGTCTGTTATTCAAAAGAAGAAAGCAAGCATCATTGTAACTTCCAAAAGAATAAAAGTTTGTTACTTGTTTTAAACGGGAGTTGCGATTTTATTTGGAGGGAAGATTTTTCTGTTGTAATACTGAGTGATACCAAATTGACACAACAATTTAGGACCGGCACAACGAGCGGACGATAACGACCTGAGTAGTTAACACACACAGTTCATATTAATAGTGGACAAGTCAGATATAGACTGAAGTTTATTGGTTCTGAATATGATTTATTTGTAGAAATATTTGTTTATTTTGTCAACGATCTTATGGGTGCTTTTATTTTGGGGAGGGGCCATCACCCTATATCTACGCTTGTTTCTCGTCATTGTTATCTGCGTGTTTCCCCCTTTCTCTCCCCCAATCTCAAAATATTTACATGCCTTTCTCTTTTTATTTGCGTGTGTATTTTTCTCTTTCTCCCTCTCTCTATTTATACACCCTCTCCCTTTCTCTGTGTTTCTCTCCTTCTCTCTTTTCCCATTCCTCTACTCTATACCTTTCTTTCTTACTTAATGTACCTTTTAGCTAGGATCAAAATATAGTATCTGTTACGATTCTGTACCTCGTCTATTCTCTCCTCGGTGACTGAAGGAGAAGTTATTCTAGACTGAGAGAATTTTGATTTGTGTTCCAATCCAGAGTGCCCTTTATAGGGGAGCTTCATTTCCCCCACTTAAAAATGCCCGACTGTGTGTCTTAATCTGATTTCATGGGGAGAAATGAATAGGAAAAATGAATATCGAACATACTTGTAATGTCATACCGCTCTAGACATTTTAGATGAATGGTCTTCAGACATTTGAAGCATATCATTAGGCGACATAATCACGTTAAAAACCGGTTTCTGTGAGACCACCACGTTGAGCCTGGCTAGTAAACATTCGGTAACCATTTGGGAATACAAGGCGCTGTATGTAATCTCCTTTAACCGGGATATACATGTTGACTGAGGGCCGCATGTGAATTAGTGGAAAGCGGAATGCCCGACACTGGCGAATACCACTAAAAGTGGTAATACCGGTTAGTAATTCAACCGATAAGAAGACACAACTAATCGATGAAAAGAACACAAAACTATATCTCTCTTTCTCTTTCTATCGATAAGAAAAGACAAACCTAACCGATAAGAAGACAAAACTAATCAATGAGAAAAAGAAGACTAATCGATAAATGAAAGAAGATAAGACTATGGTATTATCGTGGCGTCGATTGATCGGCGATAAAAGAAATGTTACATAATTGATTTAGTGTCTAGGTGAACCAGTGCAAGTTACCTTGACACGAAAATCTGAAAAACAAGTTCGCTCTCCAGACTAAAATTGTGGGTTACATTCAAGTTAAGAGATAGAAAAAGTGCATACATAAATGTGTTATGACAAATTCAGTCTCCTTCTTGAAGCAGTAAAGTTAGTATAGCGTGTGAAAGAGACAGAGGTGTTTTTTAGTCAGCAAGTTTTTGGAAGCGGTGACGAGCAAACTCTAATTTAGGATGTAATTAAAAAAAATAATGGGAATTTAATTCCTAAAAATAGTTGATAACACCACCCTCCATCACTTACTGTAACGAAGTAATTAAGGTAAGAAGAACAATTTTGGCCTCTCTCCATTTAATGTTAATGCGTGACTTTTATTCGTATGACGAGAATTTATATCCCAAATAAAGACCCAGTTGAAACTCTCCGTCGGTCTCGCATTTTCCTTTCTGTGCATGGAAAGTTCTTGATTACAGACATGGCTATGATAATTGTGATTACAACGAAATGCAGCACACTGAACCATGATGATGACAACAACAACTGCGCGCCAGGAAACAACAAGATATAATATTACTGAGAACATTCGGATAAGTGATTTTCATTTAGAAAAAAGTGTTTTAATATAGGCATATCGTGGCAAGAATGTTGGACATAGATGCTCAGATCTAAATGGAAAAGTCAGGCCTATGCTGAAGTTTATTTGTACACAAATATGGTTCGCATATCTTTTAGGAGAAGGGTGGGGCAAACTAAATTACAGATACTCTTCTGAACATTATAAATAACCGTCAAATCAGACAAAAATTCAACAGCCCAAATATTACAACAGTACTCCATACAAGGTCCGATAGTAGATTTGTAGAGATAGAGAAAAGCCTCAGGTGTGAGAAAGTGTGACAGAGCAACGATACTGATACTTCAAACTTATGCTTATGGATGCAGTAAATTCATTTTAGCTTTTATTTTTAATTTGTTTTCACATTTTTAAACGTATACAAAAAAATAAATACCATTTTAGTTGTAAATTGATAACTCCTATTTTTCAAGTTATATATGAGTTATTCCCCTTAGATTTTTAAGATAAAGACAATGTTTACAAATGATTTGTCGCGTGACTTCTAAATTTAAAAGAAGTGATTACATGTAATTGAACGCCAAGAAAACAGAGGTTAAATTTCTGAAAGGATTTCGATTTTTATCTCATTCATGGGTGGCATTTTCTTTTATCATACAGTAATAATCTTCTGATTAGTTTGTTAGACGGTACTTTTGAGATAACGCCACATATACCAAGCTTTGGTTTAAGGTCCGGTGAGTGTAAAGCCCATTCATGGTCACACCTCTCTTATTGATTAGATGATCTCCCAAATGTCTTTGCATATCACTGAACTACGTAACACCCCCCCCAAAAAAAACTGTTGGACATACAAAACTTAAACTTGATGGAGAACTTAATAATAGATAATATTTGGGGAAGGGGTCACTGCTTTCCATATATTTATGACTCCAAGATACGCTTTGCTATTATAGACCATTCTAGGGTCCGGTACATAAGATAGTATATATATATCGTCTAGGCAATAAAGAATATATTTCCATTTGTAAATCGGTGTTTGTTTCTCGGGAAAGCTAATACACTCTAATTAGTTTTTTTGCTGTCAGCGGAAAAGTATAAATATTTACAGTCGCATATTCGAAAGTCGATTGATCAACTCAGCTTTCTAAACAAATAATTTAATATATTCATGTAATACGATAAACACACACACAAACACACACACACATACATATATATATATATATATGTGTGTGTATTTGTGTGTGTTTATCGCATTACATGAATATATTAAATTATTTGTATATATATATGTATATATACATATACACTCACACACACACACACACACACACACACACACACACACATATATATATATATATATATATACATATATGAAAGAGTAAATATGAAACGAAATGTCAGATATAATTATAAAATTGTGGATAAGCGAGTCGACATTCTAGTAAAAGTAAGGACAAATACACCATTAAAGCTAGGACAATATATTTCGGTCCGTATGTTCGACCATATTCGTTTGGTAAGTTAGCTTTATTTTACAGAACACAACATTTTATACATTGTACGAAGACAAGTCCAAAAGAAAAAAGGGTAGTAGTAGATGCTGTGTGTAGTAGTTACTTTAAAGAAGGAGAACGTGGAGGAATTAAACAAAGGAAGTGAAGGAAGAGGCAGGTAATGAGGGAGACGTCATAACACATGTCTTTATTAGTTTACACTAGTTGCCAATCATATTTGCAGCGCTTTCATTGGCTTGAACACGCGAGACTGCAATTACAGAAAAAAAAACAACGTGTGTACTTTTTGTAAATCCGTATATAATACTACGAAGAAAATGCCAAATATTATAAACAACTAATTAGTTATAGAAATCGCTCTAGACCAGCCATGAAACAACTTGATGTAAGGAATTATAATGAACAAAATATTATAATCGCAAAGACAGGAGATACTAATTAACCTAAGTCTTGAAAAGGAAGAAAACCGTCAGCAGCAAGAGAGTTCCACAAGCCTACAGTTCTTGGAAATAAGCTAGTTCAATAGGAACATATATTACAGTATCAAAGCAGCGTATGGATAAGGACCACTAGACCAACGAGTCAAACGAACTAGAACAAAGGAAGCAGAGACTATATCACATAATTCTGAAGAACACATGGAATAGTTATATTTATAGAACAGACTGAGACTAGCAACACACGTATGTGAAGCAGAGGGTACAGAAAAGAAGAAAAGGATGTGGCAAAAAAATCACAGATACGTATTCTTTATAAATTTACACTGTTGTCAATTATATTTGCAGCGTTTTCATTGGTTTTAATACTTGTAAATATAATCACTAACACGTCTACACAGACAAAATTATATCAATACGCACGATATCTTCTTATGTCCTTGTTTTATGAATTATATTTATAAGAGAATAATCTTTAAGAAAGAAAATGTATATATATATAATATGCCCGTATGTATAATTGTATGTATATTTAAAAAAACGTAACTTACATAACAAAAATGAATTACGATCTTCTCCGGTCGCATATGTTTGCCACCCTGAAGATATCATGGTGAAGGAACACATAGTACACTGCCTTCCAAAGGAGAAAGCAGCGACTGAGAAGAGTGTATCATGACGAACGACGCTTACCCCAAAAGGATAGTTGATACCTGGGAGTAGAATACTATGACAACACCACAGATCATTCCCCCTACCCCAAACGAAGAAAATAATCATATACTGCCATAATTCCAAATGAGGAAGGATTACCTAGGAAGATCGCTCCATAAAAGGAGAAAGTAATTCCCATGAGTGTGTTATCATAACAAGAGATACTGCACTTCCCCATTCCTCAGCATAAAAAGGAGAAGCTAGTCATTCTGAAGATTCTCTCATAACCACATAACAGATACTACATAACCTGAAGGAATAGAACCAGCCCTTAAAATGTGAGGTCATATAACAGAAGCGATACTATACTGCCCACCTCGGTTAAAATATAATAATTACTTTTTTTCTTTATTCATTTAAAGATGCCTAGCCATGAAAACATTATTTTAATGCTCCGTCACATTTCGCTAAGTTCTAACTGTAGTATCTGTTGTCAGCATCCCGGAAGCATCAGACATACCAGCGACCTATCGACGAAAATGTTGCGTATATATAAGAAAAATACAACAATGCAAATATACAACTGTATATTACAGCATATTCATTTATTAGAATCTGGTTACAAAATAAATATGCAAATTACGAGACTTAAAACTTTTTCCAGGTATTTGCAGTCTACTATATATACGATATTTCAAAATCCGATATCGTATATAAAATTTAATAAGCACATGTTTGATATTAATATAGTAAGGACGAACGGAAAAAAACACTTTCGTATTTATTAATTTATTTACATATATATATATATATATATATATATATAATATAAAATGGAAGGGAGCCATACAAAAATATCCAGAGATGAGTTGTCGGTTATTTTTAATAATACGTGCCTTACAGAAAAAATGCTGCCTCGATACACACACACACAAATACACACACACACACACACACACACACACACACACACACACACATATATATATATATATATGTATATATATATATATATATATAATGTTTTTAAAAGGCTGTTGGCAATCTAAATTCCGGGTAGGATGCAAGCTGGAAGAAACAAAAATAATAAATCGAATTCGAAATACGGCTTACTATTTATTTTTTCTTAAAATCTCCCATAACAACCAGTGTGGTGTTAGGTGTTTGTGTGTAGTTCAGATGATTATTAAAAATCATCATATATAAATATATATATATATATATATATATATATATATATATATATATATATATATATATATATATATATATATATATATGTGCGTGTGTGTCTGTAGACATATTTTAAAAACACTAGCGTAGTTGGAAAATATTTAGATTATGAAAAGCATAAAAAAGTGTGTTATTTTTTTCAAAATAAATAAAACATATTTAACTTAGTTCAGGTTTTTGATATATAATTTCCTTGCAAAAAAATTGTTGTTTTTCTTTATTGTCCGAGAGGGGAATGCAGAAATGGGGCATAAGGAAACATAAAAGCATGTGTAATAGCGCTGTTAACGCTTGTTTCAATAAGAATGTGTAGCATTTTTTTACAGTAGAAAAATATTTAAATTTGGAAAACCTTAAACAATGTGTTTTATTTATTTTTGTTAAAATAAATACAATTTATTTTAACTTACCTCAGCTTTCGGATACACAAATATATATATATATATATATATATATATATATATATATATATATATATATATAGTACATGTATTATATTTGTTTCTATAAATGTTAAAATTGCTCAATAAAAAGTACAGCTTTTTTGGTATAAATATTTATTCATACAAACATTATTGGTTACATATGTGTAAAAATGTTTCAGACTTCCTTATTCAGTATACTTCCCTGGATGGAATGGTTCATAATTCAACAGTCAAGCTTCATATCAGATTATATCTTAACCTTTCACACCTTTTTTTCGTTTCTATTTTCATTTGGTTTATCTAGCGTTTTAGACTCCTTATTTATTTTATATTTTTCATTTATTGCCTACTTGAGATTTTTCCTGATATCAAACCAAATATTCTAGCAGTCATTGTATTGCATCATTGAAAAGCTGACCTATATATACACCCACTTATATACATATATCCAATACGCTCATATATCTACATACATACACCCATATATATATATATATATATATATATATATATATATATATATATATATATGTAAATATATCTATATCCACATATCCACACTCCTACATGTACATATACACACACACCCACACACCCCACCCACACACCAACACACACACACACATACACATATATATATATATATATACATTTATAACGGATACAACCCATTTCATACCAATTTGTACAACATAATATAAATTAGATTATATATATATATATATATATATATATATATATATATATATATATACTGGTCAATATTTACCTATTTCTATCCAATAGTCTAACAGTCAGCGAGTTTGTTCTCTCTAAACCTGGTTTATATATACGCACTCTATTCGTGTGTTAACACACCTGCGTATATACATAACTATACATATATATATATACACACCTATATACATATATATATATATATATACATGTATAGACAAAATCAATACGTATATATACGCATACATATTAATTACTCATACGTGTACACACCTTGCTATAGGCACAAATATGTATTTGTAGTTGTGTGTATAGCGTATAGCGGTGTACTTCTAGACGTTTTTCTTACTTAAGTATATACGTGGACGTTTTTAAACTAATAAATCACAACTTTATCAATACCACTTTGGTAATGTATACAATTCTGTAGATCGATTTCACTTTCTAAAATCGACGTCTGGAAACATTTTTCGTGTCTACATTAAAGACATATAAACTACTTATTTTATAGCAAACAGTACATGGATAAACAATACACAAATCTGACGATAGACAAGGAATCCAAACTGTTAAATTGAGGCGTCCAGTTATTCTCACTAACATATAAGCTAACTGGGAAATGTTATAAACAACTGATTAAAATTAACTTACTTATTTAAAAACAAGTTATTTTGCTTATTGGCGTTGATTTTTAAAAATAGTTCTTGATTTAACTACATATTGGCGTTAAAAACAATTTAATATAAGATAATAAAAAACTCCATGTAAATATAAATATATATAATACAACTTCATGAGAAAAATACCCCTGTTTTGTCGTTAAAAATTTCCCTACTACTTTAGAATTGTATTTTTTTAGATTAGTCGGTGCTTTTATGTGTAAAATTTATTTTATTAACAGTTGTTTGCAACAGATATGTGCGGATGTCAAACGAAAGAGAAACAATACCAATAATGTTATATTAGCTGGCCCAAATTCAGCTCAATTCCTGTGTTGTTGCCCTAGCACGAACGCATATGCAGCAGACGTTTGTAAACGGTATCTTAAAAATGAGGAATAAAAAGGCTCACTTTCTCCAACCCTTCGTGTTTACTTTGTGTAAGACCCAAAAAACAAACGTTTCGCAGTTTGTTTATTTATTTTTAATTAAAGACAGTTATGTTTCGTTAATTTCCTCCATTCCTCTGTAAAGGGCACCCTTTCATATACAATTTAACGTATCAAATCATATTTTCGCTTTGATCATGACGGAGCTCTGTGCATTCCAAGTGCTCCGGCTTATAAATAATTTTACAAGGCAATTAAATCGTCATAAACGTAATTACCCGTTCCTGTGCGGTGGACAATCTCGTACCACAACCACCCGGTTTAAATACATATTCCTATTACAACCCAGTCTATTGATCTATCAATTCTATAGCCTCTCGCCAACATTCCGTATCTGGATATCTTATCTCAGTTTCTTTTTTTCCACTCATAATACTTGTCCGGTCGTAACTTGATCACCATAATCTTCTTCTCACAGGAAATCAATTAAGCGTCTTGATCCCGGGATCTAATATTAAATCAATTAGATAATCCACGCGTTGACCTTTTTGTTCAAGTTCAGTTGTCATTTTAAGCCACTTCCCGCCAGTACAGGCAACATTATGGATCAAATTAAAACTGTTTTCATGATGAGTCCATGCTTCTTTATATGATATAAACAAAACAGTGTGTGACCATGTCTCGTGTGTATGCATCTGTTTCTCGTCTCTCGGTGACTTAGACATTATATTTTTGTTTAAATAAATACATTTTTTAGATGAGAACTGATAATTTGTATTATTTTGAATTATTCGATCTACTATTCTCATTTTGGCTGTTATTTTCACTACGTTTCGGCCGATGTAACCTCCAACCTTCTTTAGATAAATATTGCCGAACTCGGGAATCTGTACGGAATTTCGAACGGAACGCTTTATATAATCAACGGGAGTTACTTCCTCTCGTTCTATCACCTATGACCGTGTAGAAGTCTCAATTAATTCGGAATTGTTTCTTTAGTATTGCCCGCACTGAAGATTACCCTTCACCCTCTAAAAGACTGACACTTAGAACTGATTATTGATTAGCACTTCTATCCGTATAGTATGAATTTTTGGAGCTTCAAACAAATTCTTAGTTTAGATGTGTAGTCTTAGTAACTATCATTATATATTACTATTAATTACTATCTATACAACATCTCTCTCTCTCTCCCGGCTTGAGGCACTAACTGGTCTAGCCGCACTGATGAGCTGTGAAACAGCGAAACAGTCTGTATGTGGATGACTATATAAAGCTTCCTCCGGGTAGAGCTTATTGTGTAAGGGTATCGTCAACGGCCATTAGCTTTAAGGCAATGCTCATTAGGTAAATCGAGCTCCGGCAATTGCAATGTTTACATTTCGTTACATTGAGATATTTCTTACATTCAGTCAGTGTCGCATGATGGCGTAGGGGTTAGCAGCGCTGACCGTCAGCTCGACGGTTGCGTTTCGATCCCGGCTTGAGGCACTAACTGGTCTAGCCGCACTGATAAGCTGTGAAACAGCGAAACAGGCTGTATGTGGATGACTATACTTATATGAAAAAGTGTTCAAGACAAACCCTTTTCATACGATTTTACAGTTCCGTTCGTTTAGCAGGGGACTATAATACATTTGTATGCTATTATCGGATTTTTATTTACTGAATTTATCAGAAAGACAAACAAGTTCTCAATTACAACAAAATTATACATTGCGATGTGATAAAAATCAAAGTCCAAAAATCAAAACAAACTCACATCTAATGTCTGTCTATCCACAGCGTCTCTGAAATCACCACCTAGATCAAGCAGCAATTTTGTAATTAGTGCGTCGATGCATGTTGAAAAGAAATTAATAACGTGCTCGATCGCAAAAACATGAGATATAAAATACGAATTATGTATTTACAAACTATACGTTACATATGTCAGAGTCGTATCATGGCTTCATAGAAATGGATTGACTGTTAACAGTTTAAAAAATACGTTATACCCCATCTAAATCATCAGCGCTTCACGAAAATGAAAACAAATAAAACCATGAAGTTTGCCGGTAATCTTTGAACTTTATTTTTTAATTTGTTTTCATTTTTGTGAGGCGCTGATAATTTTGATGGGTTATACCGGACTAGTCTACCATATGTTATTTTCCTTTCCTGTGTTTTGATCTAAGACGTTATTTCACAATAACTCTCTGATGATTGACAAGGTTGGACTAAAAGGAATACTTATCCAATTTTTCATATAAAACACGTGTATACAAAGTATTTGAAAAATACATTTGAGTGTAAGATGAGAGCATAAGAATAAACCCTCATCGAATTACGAAAATAAAGAAATTGTAAAAACTAATGAAAATTATGGTTTATGATTGATTCCCCACAGTCAGTGGAATGCAGCTGATGACCATCTAAACTTATCACTTCCTACACTGAAGAGAGCAATTAGCTCAAAACTACTTTGTTTGTAAGTAAATATCATTTTATATTTGTTGATAAGTATTATTATTACGTCCTTGTAAGTAACATTAAAGTAAAGCATTTTAGAAGATGTTTTAAAACAGACACCGTAGAAAGAAATTAGTTCGAAACAACGTCGTTTGTAGGTAAATATAATGAAATATTGGTTTATATATATATATATATATATATATATATATATATATATATATATATATATATATATATATATATATATATACGAGAACAAATAGAAACAATGATTCAGACAACATAAATATGAAAATAGAACTGAGGATAAGTGAATCAACAAACTAACACAAATATAAACTCAAACACATATAAAAGCTATACAAAGATATTTTAGTATCTAGAAAGCAACCATCCTCGATTGAAAATCATTAAAGATCTGATTTCCAACCGAGGATGGTTGCTTTCTAGATACTAAAATATATTTGTATAGCTTTTATATGTGTTTGCGTTTATATTTTTGTTAGTTTGTTGATTCGCTTATCGTGAATTCCATTTTTATTTTGCATATATATATATATATATATATATATATATACATATATATATATATATTATATAGATTGAATTACAAAAGTACATGCAACGAGCAATGAAAAATCATTATAAAAAGTATAAAATTAAAGCACTATAAGGAATATAAAATTGAATATATATATATATATATATATATATATATATACTGAGAGAGAAATTAGTACATTCGAAGTTTCTTTCTCATGTTTTCTTATAACGCAATTTAAATATCGACTTGTTTACCTCGAAGCATTGTAAATACTTTTATTAAGATTTTCTAGAGAAAACATTGTCAACTTTCTGCGTTTAGTAAGAAAAAATAATAATCACCATTTCTATGCGACGTAAGTAATTTAACTTAAATACATCTATATTGAATATCTGCATGGAAGTATTTACTTACAGGAGATAGAAAATATATCGATTAATGTTTATTAATTTACTTTCCTGCTCAGAATATTTTCATAATGCATTTTTATTGGTTTCCACGAGTAGCTAACATATACAATTGTGCAGTCGGATTATCCACATGAGCCCTAATGGCTATGTATCTAACGCTATTACTTCGTGTGCTTCGCTCGTAAAAATGAAATTCCTATCGACTTCATCGATTACATATTCATTTCAGCCGAAAATTCTTTCTATAGAAGATAGAGTATTATCATTTTCCAGTAAGATTGAAATTCTAATTGATTTTTTAATGGATATCGAGCCACTTAATGTGAGGAGCTAACTGTAATGAAATATGATTATCGAAATCGCTAGTAAGCTATAAAAGACAAAATGTATTTCCATATACGTTGTCGGAGCCCAATTGCTACACACATTAATCAGTGCTAGGTTAAAAGACGTTACATTAAGAATGCGGACCATGAGACCATGACAGAAAGATGCGACAATAAAAGAAGGCGCGACTCAAAGTCTCGTTTTCATGACCGCATTTCTTATCAGCATCCAGGCTAGATATCTCTCTTCGTTATCGAAACATCCTAACCCAAGAGCCCACGGCCAGATTGAGCGTAGCTTTCCCTCGTCAAATCGACCCCCTCAATTCTATTATCTTGGACAGATCCCCTAACCATAACCCGTTATAATGCCTTTCGGGACAACAGCTGAGTGTCAGAGAAGCTTTCTTTCACCCGTAAGAGGAACTTAAAAGTACGGCGACACTCGCGATAAAATGGGCACTCGCCTCGAGGCAACCTGTGTGCCACTCCCTCGTCCAAGTGCACACTTTTAAAAGCCGGAAACGCTTATTTAATATATTCCCTCCAGAAGCCCCTGTTTTCCTCACATTTTGTACGCATTTGATCCAGGTAATATAGCCGTAGCGTATGTTGACGAATCTCAACTCCAGGTATACCCAGACGAACCTTAAGGGCCCTACCAAGCAATAAGAACTTGAAAAATGCCCGCTGCATTTCAAGCAGCGTATCCGACGTTAGTGGAAGCACTGAAAGACGATATAGGATGAGAGGATAGATGTGTGAAACACACACTTTCGCTCTCCCTTTTAACGAAAGATTTCTACGGGTCCACAGACCAGTTCCGACCCATATCGCTTTCGGTACTTCTGACCAATTTTTCTCCAGCTGAAGATCCGGACCAAACCAAACGCTGAGTAGCTTGCAAGGCCCGTCAGTCCAGTTGAAAGGTTCCTATAGAGATACACCCTTCGAGGCACCGATGCGCAAGCCCACCGACGTGTGCAGTTAACTTTGCCCCTTTCTATCTTTACATAATTCTTATCTCTCTATCAACGATACTAATCTCGGCACTGCTCGTTACAAGCACATTTACATCGTCGGCAAATGCGGAGTACTTTAACGTAGTGCAATTATCCGTCAAAGCAATTCCCCGTAGGACAGGATTGACCCTTAGCCTGTGTAACAAAGGTTCCAACACAAGCACATAGAACACCGGTGAAAGATGACAACCATGCCGAATAGATTTGAATAATTTAAAGGACTCAGATCTCAAACCATTCACCTCCACCAACGCACTGGGATTTGCATACAAGAGGCGAATCAAAGAGCGAAAATGCGGGCTAAAACCGGCCAAAGACAGAACAGCCTCTATTTTACGATGGTCCACTCAATCGAATGCTTAGGACTGATCTAAATTGATCAGCGCGGCTTCTGAGTCGACTTTCTCAATGATCAGGAGTAACGCGTGCAAGTTATCCTGAATAGTCCTACCTATAACAACACAAGTCTGCTGAGGGCTGATCAGCCCAAGCTTGACCACCTGCAGACGTTTGCTAAAATCTTGGCCAACATTTTTAACTCTGTATTTAACATCGTTAAGGGCCACAAATTACCTATCCCATCCCAACCATATTAGCTCTTGCGTACAAGTTTCACAGTTCCCCTTGTTAAGTACTAAGGTTTAGACCCGTTCTTTAACCAAGAGTTAAATAAAACTGTCTGCAAGTGTACAAAAATATGAGACAAAAATTACATCTCGTAGGGCAAACCATCGACCACCGGTCGCCTCAAGTAGAGAAAAGTCGGACAAAATGGGGACCAAAATGCGAAAATGACAGACAGGGCTCCTTGGTAAAAAGATCTTAAAAATGAGATCGAAACGGCTTCAAAATGCCTTCGTTTGTGGTCACAGTACATCCATCCGGCATTGTGACACGAGCGATATGTCGGTATGTAGCACGGCGACGCTCCTCTGCACGCAATTAAGGTCCCATACTTGTTGCTTCCTGTGGAATTCTTTTTAACCTAGCCCTAACTACTGAATCCTGGTTCTCCTTTGTAGCCAAAGATGACAGCTTCGCCTAATTTATGACTACGTTAGTGCTATCCCCCGCCCCACCGACCGATCTAATGTCGCTTATTCTGCTCTAGATTTTTGGTTGAGTCGTCGGCTAAAGTCGGCAGAAAAGTACCTAATTACTTTCTTAAATTTAATCCACCGCTTAATCCAAACCATAGCACCCGTCGGTTCCCGCAATATGGTTAATATTAGCTGATACTGGTAACCCTTTTCCTCGAACAACGGCGTGTTGAGTTTCCAGTAACCAACCATTCTAGGAATAGGTCTAGCTAAGTTTATACAGACCCGAATAAGTCAGTTATCCGAGTAAACTATATTATAAAAACTTGGACATTTTAATACTCCTATGTTGACTCTTCTAATTTAGAACCGATCGATATAACTCGAAAGTTGAAACGAACCGGAGCCGCGGCGTTAGCTGTCCAAGTTCATACTACATTAGGGAGTTTTTCATTTTGGAATTTATCGACAAGATCAAACTTATCGAGAAATTCACAAAATACCTTAGCATTCAGGTGTTAGTTAGTGCCTATAGAAAGATTACTCAAACGATCTAAATCGGGATCCAGGACTGCGTTCCAGTCTCCCGCTAAGGTAACTGTCTGAGACGTATTCATGAACTGATCGATCCGCCGAAAGAACGAGCGAGCGCATAATTAATCAAAATGCCTCATCGTTTATGGTAACATCCAGAATGCGAAGCCTTTCTTCCGAATCCATGAAACAAGGGGCACAGGACGCATCCAAAGTACGCTTTATCAGCCAGGAAACTCCCTCGAGTGAGAATCGAAGTACGCTTAATAGACACGAAAATCCCTAGTCAGCGCACCCAGATAATGACCTGGAATTAAGCGGGTCTCCTGGATACAGCAGATATACGCTCCGAGTTTCTGAAGATCCTGTCGAACTTGAATTTTGCGAGAACCTGTCATTCACACTTGCAAAATTTATTGCCATTTAGGTAAATTAGGGTTGAGTTTCCTAATCGGCCTTTTCTTATGTAATAAGTGCCCATCTCAATGTGTATGAGGCTATTCTGGGACAAACCGCTCACATCAGAGTGAATATTAGTTTTGCTGCTCTATACAAGGATGGGTGTAGAAGTATTGGGACCCTCCCTTGGCATGATTTCCTTAAATTTCGTATGCTTATATTTTTTTAAATTGCTAATGGTGGAGAAATGTCAGAAGTAATGTTTGCTTCCTCCACCATTGGCCAAACAGGTTTAGCCTCGTCTGGTTTTCTTATGACAATTACAATTCGGGGTGCATTGGGAATATTGTAGGGGTCCTCGACTAATTTTCCTTCTACTTTAGTGAATGCTAACATTTTTTATGATCAGCGTGGTTGTGTTCTTTGGCTCTGCTAACAATTCTGTTTAAATACGACAAATAATTTCTCCTGGTAAGAAAAGTTTACGTTTCATCCCCTTAGCGGGACGCAAGCTTTTAACTTACTCGGGTCGGTGGGAAAGGTATGTTCAGGTCTGTTTTAATTGGTGAGTGGGGAGAGGTGGGTTTGAATACGTGTTTGAGGAAAATGGAAGGAGGAGGAAGTAATTGTGTATTTTTAAGGGAGGCAGCCGGTGTGTTACTTGGGGTCTGATTAGAAGAGACGAACGGAGAGGGCCTTGGGAAGTCGGATTTTGTTTTGGGGGATTGAGGCTTTTAATCTCTTCATGTCATGAGAGTGGTGGCTGGCGGTGACATTTTGGGGGGATTGATTGAGGTGGGTTTGAATACGTGTTTGAGGAAAATGGAAGGAGGAGGAAGTAATTGTGTATTTTTAAGGGAGGCAGCCGGTGTGTTACTTGGGGTCTGATTAGAAGAGACGAACGGAGAGGGCCTTGGGAAGTCGGTTTTTGTTTTGGGGGATTGAGGCTTTTAATCTCTTCATGTCATGAGAGTGGTGGCTGGCGGTGACATTTTGGGGGGATTGATTTTGTTTTAGAGACTGGGGAAACAGGTGATGTCGTTGGGGTGTATCTAGGCTCGGAAGCTATTTGGCTGGTCTGTGATTTGGGAGGAGAGTGGGGGATGGACGCATCCTAGGCTTTCAGTTCCTTATTCAGTTGAACAACTTGAAAATATTTTTCTCGCCCTGGATCCTTTGACATTTTATATTCTTCTTCCTCAAATCTCATTTGATCCAGGGCGAGTCTTCCAATGAGATAGTTGGATGTTTACTAACGATAGTTTGGACTGCGAAGAGTTTAATTATGTAGGAGGAAAGCTCTACAAAAATTTGTTAACATTGGACTTGAAAACAACAATGTAGTAGTCAGCTTGGAAACAGCCCCGTTGCATTTCGTTCCACTGAATAGCAGTTATTGGAAAAAATATTTATCATGAAAGTTCAAGCTTTGTTTTTAGGTACACAGAGAAAGAAAGGTAAATTATGTTCAGTGGATGTAGCTAGACGAGTTCTTGGTGTGTATGTATTACAGGGTGGAACCATGTATTATACTTCTGTCGAGTATCTATTATGAAAATAATGATAGAGTAGATAATGACTAGCTACCTCTTTTCTGTGAGAAAAGGGATGTATAAAAGTGCGGAGAACATCGATACTAGATGTCGAAGTCGATTTTGTATTCTGTCAAAGCAGGACAGGTTGCACTGAGCGGCAACTCCTCAGATGAGGAAACAGTACTCCTCTATCTTTGGACGTATTTGACATATATAAGTAGAGAATTACATCAAGAGTGAGATAGAAGTGAAGGTTGGTATAATCCATAGTAAGATTTGGCTATTAAATCGCCATGTTTTGAATTCGCCATGTCCAATATGTCGGTCGACGACGATATCCACTTAACCACGACCACCTCTCATTGGAAATGCAAAATCTGTTTAATGTGACGAGTGGAATTTTGAAAATAATAAATTTTCACTCTCACTTAAAAGATTCTTCTCAGGCATTTCGTGACATTTAACTTGTTCCCGGATTTTTTCGAGATATATCGTATTTTTCTTTATTGTTTATTTGTTGTTGTTTTTTTCGCGAAAAACACGAATGACAACTTAAACGTGTTACGAATGAACTGGTTCCGTGATATCTCGTAGTGTTTTCTATTGTTTGCTGCAATTGGAACACACACAACTGTGGGCCTATACGTATAGCAAGATACCACGTGGTGATCAGAGAGACAGAATAAAGATTAGGAATTATATCTAAATCTTGTACTAATATGTAGGTCAGGAGCAGTGTGCGAGTAAGGGAAATAAGGGTCAGGAAAAGAATTCCAAAGGCACGCTGTTTGACGAAAGAAAGTATTAGAGTAGAAACCTTTCCGGCATCTTAGGGCGTATACAGTGAAGGGATGAGATTTTGCTGCTTGTATGGGTGGTAAGGAGTATTTACGTCGAGGGAGGACACGTTCAGCACGTTCGTCGGAGCACATTCCGTTTAAGTACTCATAAATAAGCAGAAGGATACAACATTGCGTCGATGGCAAACAGTGTAAGGCACAAACAATTACAACTGCATTCACATTTCAATACACTACATCTCCAAAATACATGATAAACTTTATTAGCATATAATAATTTGAACACCGAGCATTTTCATTTCTTGCTCAAAAATTCTACAGGGTAGCTCCCAAAATGGTATCAATAGAATCGTTACCGAACCCCGCCCCAAATGCCACCCATATATTTTTTCCCTCTAACCCCAAATGCTACCCATGGAAACGTTATTAAATTCACAATCATTCTTCTAGAATATTGGTATTATTTGGATTATTCGAACCCTTGTTCACTACGTTTCAGACTATGTAACCACTGACGTGTAACTCAAGAATCTGTACGAAATTTTGAACTAAATCTTTTATATAATCCACGTCGATAGATTACTCTCGTTATGTTACCTCTGTCCGAGTAGAAGTCTTAAATAATCCGGAATTATATTCTTAATATCGCCCGTAGTGAGGATTAAACATTCAACATCCAGATGACTGCCACTTAGAACTGATTATAAATGGTGAAGTATGAGTCCATCAATTTAATGAAAAAAGGTATTCCCTCCACTAACTGGCTTGTAGAAGTTGCTGTGTTAAGATGTTTGTTGAAGATAGCCATTTCGTAGCAGCGTCTGCATTCATCTGACTGACCTTTTTTATATGTCCCTTTTCTTTTTAAAATTCTTATGGATGAATCTGCTCTTTAGGGGAAATCATCTCTGAAACTTTCTGGTTTTACGCTTTCATCAAATCTTTCTTTGAAATTAGATCCCTTGCTGTTTTTGCTTCTCGTAAAGTCGTTTCTTTCTATCGCCCATAACACTTTCTCGAACCTGATGTTATTCTCCATCTCAACAAATCTACTATCAGACCATGTATGGAATACTGTTTTCATAGTTTGTCTGGTAGATCACTGTCTCATTAAGGGGATCCTTATAATGGGCAAAAACGTATCTGTAATTTGATTGGTCACGACATTTCTTCTTCTCTGCTCCCTTCTCTCACAGAAGTGATATTGCTAGTCTCAGTCATTTCTATAAATATTATTATGGCATGTGCTCTTCAGAATTATGTTATCTATTCCAAGCTTTTGTTGTTGCAGCTCGTTTGACTCGTTGGTCTAGTGGTCTCCATCAATTCGCTGTTTAGATACCTTATTGTAATACAGCTTCCTTTTCTATTAGCTTATTTCTGAGAACTGCAAGCTTGTGGAACTCTCTTTCTGCTGATTGTTTTTCTCCTACCTATAGCCTTTGTCTTTTCAAGACTAAAGCCAATAGTCATCTCCTGTATTTGCGGTAATCATCTCTCGTTCTTGTCAGCTCTTTACATCAAGTGTCTTCATGCTTTGTCTGGAGCGATTTCCATTCAAAAATATTGACTCTATTCTGGATAATATTATATGCTCCCTGTTTCCTTTATTCTTTCTATACTGGTTTTACTTGTTTAAACTTCCGTGTGTGAGACGTTTTCTTTATTTCTTATTTATTTATAGGTGTAAAACAATATTTAATTACGTTATTATTATTATTTGTTTTATTTCATATAATTCAATGTTGATTGAACTATTTCTATCTAGGTAAAGGAATTTTAACTTGAAAATAATTTAAAATAACCCTAACCCTAACCCTAACTTTACACTTTACACTTTACCCTAAGCCCTAAACCGACATTATTTCTCGGGTTATCTTTTAAGGGTACAGGATAGCCATGTCTTAGTAGCGGCTGTTTTTATCTGACTGACCTTGCCTTTGAGATAAAGAAAAAGGGGTTAAGATTAGGGTAGGAGTAGTGTGTTTTGCTTCTCTTTAGTGTCTGTATTCAAACGGGTCACCAGAGTTCCAGTTAAAAAACTTTATTTAACAGTCTTTTAGTTTTTATCTGATTTTACTTCAGTCGAAGTTCTCAGAAATGAAGGGACCCCTTCCTGAGGCTAACACTTGATCTCTATATGAGACACATAGATATTCGAATAGTCTATTAAAGTTCTCCTTTATTTCTCAAACGTTGAGTAAGTATAGAAGTGAAGAACATTATTTTTCCACTCACAAATTGACCAGTTAACTATAAAAGAGTATATATTTCTTGTCACCAGAGTTCCAGTTAAAAAGACAAACATCTACTCCAGAATGTATATTAACTTATTTTGACAATTTCATCAAAACATGCACACATGAATATAAAACAGATTGGTTCGGTAGGCACGTATTAGAGTAAAGAAATTGAGTCAAAATTTTGAGTTTCCGGTCTTGTCTTTGGACTCGGTTTTAGTTTCGCCTTCCCCCAAAGCCATAACGAGAAGCGAACGAGGTATTTGAAGTCTTTTCTGATCGGCATCTCGTTGGAAGAATAACTATTTGCGTCCGAACAGAGCTGACTGGGGCTGCAGAAAAGCGAGCATGCGCACTGTGCTTCAAACGTCCACAGTATGGCTATGCAAGTTTGAAGATGCATGCGCAACTGAATTACGGGTTAGTAAAAAAGAAGGGAGGGCCTGTGGACGAGAGAGGGCCTGTGGACGAGTGGTTATAGCACTTGTCTTTGGGCTGGACAACCCGGGTTCGATCCCGCTCGCGGCATGCAAATTTTCGGGTCTGAAAACTTCCTCTGTCCACCCAGCAGTAAATGAGTACCTGACTAAAACTCAGGGAAGGTTCAAGGCAGATTCAAGGAGAGGAATGGGCTCCGCCTTCCATATGCTGTGCCCTAGACACGGTGATTCTTAACAAATCACCGCCGCTACGGCCATGGGCAGTGTGCGATGTCGGCAACGACACCCGTGCGCGTCCAGGCTATGCGACCTTTACCTTACCTTTACCTAAAAAAGAAGGTAAATCTCAATAATGTAACTGATACAAGCTGATACTAGAAAACACTATGGAAACAAATTCCGACAACAGTAACACCTAAATCATCATCATCATCATCATCATCAGAAAAGAGCCGAGTTAGTATTAGATATACTCGCGCTGGCTATCTTCGACTATGCTAAATATAGGTGTGAACAACCTGCAAGAAAACGGAGATTTGAATTCATTCGAGCATCTTTCATGGAAATAACAATGAGTCGTATTATTTTCATAAGTTTGTCGAGTTAAAAGCATGGAATAAACTTGCACTTGCAGTCTTTTACTATGCACATACCAATCACCCTGGGAATTGTATAAAATAATAGGTACGGGTAGAATAAACAAATTGTGATGAATTAATTAATTATATATATATATATATATATATATATATATAGTGAATACTGCAGAAAAAAGTTAAGCCAAAAGAATATTGAGTTCAAATCCTGTCGATTTTATTGAGTCAAACACAGACTGCTCAAAATAGAGTATATTAAATAAACATGTGAACTGTACAAATAATCTCTCTTGACATATATGGCATGATGTCAAACCAGAAGTTATGATAACAACATGACCAGATTGATATAAACTTGAGAAATGGGCGAGTCAAGATTTAACCCTATTTTTTTCTTTGTGGTGTTATTAAAGCAATCCTCATACTATTCGTGAACTGAAGGAAACCATCACAGCCTAAATCAGTTCTAAGGTACACCAAGTTTGGTGGTGAATTGTGGACCCTAGGCTGTACACCAACAAACATAATGACAAACTCGACCGAAAACATAACCTTCACCTTGGCGAATTAATAACGATTAATCTATAAACATTTATGACAATCAAGTATTTTCTAGACGAAACTCTCATATAATACAAAGTGACCACCCCCAAATCTCATCGGTTTGTTCGGTTTATATAAGGCCCAGAGGTTCATGGACTTGTTAATAAAATCCACAATCTTTTCAGCTATCCAGCCGTATTCTGTACAAATAAACTTCAGCCTGTGCTTGACTTGTCCACCAAATTTCATTCATTAATGTTCAACAGTCTTTATCCTATGACTATTCAATGGCAAGGATACGACATACACAGTTGTCAATAACTCCTCCCTTGGCACTGTCCTTATTTGGGCTGTGATAGTTCTATTCACTTCAGGAATTGTATGGATATTGCTTTGATAGACGTCATAAAATCAGAGGGCGGTTAAGCTTAAGTGAGTGTGAAACCCATCCATAATCTTACCGATGAGACGATCACCAAAGTGTCCCTGTATATCATTAAATTGATTGCGGCATTAGTGTGTATTCTTGATTGAAAATTGATAGACAAGTCACACATAAATTGACTTCATTTCTTCGATTGCAGAAAAGAATTGTGATTTTTATTAACGTTTACACGGGCGCCATTTTTGGAGGTTACTGTTCAAATAGGTTTCGGATTGTTTTGATAGGCCTTATCTCACATATACCTCCACCAATAAAAAATATCTGTTTTTCTATGAATCAGTTACCGGTTATCAAGGTTAAAAGCCACTCGAAAATAATGGTAAATGAGATGTATAGATTATGAGTTGGATGATAAAGAATATTATGAGAGGATGTATGCGTCTAAAACCAAGATCTTTTCCTTTCACCACCAATGCTCAGATCTTAATTTTGCCCGAATGGAAATAAACGGCTCTCTCCTTGAATAACAATCATGCTTTGACAAGCTTCTAGGACTGACCTTTACTCCAGACCTGAAATAGAATAAGTACGTCAAAGCCGTGGTTAAGGTCGCTGGAAAAATAATTGGATCATTCTACCGCTTTTAAAGCTATCACACTCCTGATGCAATCCTCTTCCTGTATAAGAGATACGTACGTCATCAGATAGAGTACTGTTGTTAGATAGTGAAGGGGGCAGAGAAAGTGCGCCCCAGAAAGGAAGGCGCCTTAAAATGTGGTAGGAGTAGCAGGGAAATCGAAAATGATGTCACTTCCGTTCGGGGCTGTTTCGGCCTACTGTTCCTGATTCTCGACCGAGGGGGTTGTGTAAAGGCCCGTGTTAATAGGCGGGGGGCAGGGAGGCAGCAGTGGCACAGATGGTTTGAATATGTTTCCCCGATAATTCCTTTCTTCTCTCTCTCCCACTCTCTTTCTCTCTATATATCTCTCTCTCCTGTACAGAAAGTCACTAAATCTCTGTCTATGTCTGTTAAATAAATCTTCTAAACTACAACACAGAGGCCATGTTATCGCTCATGGCCAAAAGACAAATTATACCAATCGGCAAAGATGAAGCCCGGGTACACGTCCGAGAAGGTAAGCGAGAATCAAACGTCTCCGATATGGAGTATACAACACTGTTGCCACATCTGGGGATGTGCCGCACAGAGAGTTCTTGCAGTAAACACATGAGGCTATTTTCGATCTCTACAAATCTACTATCAGACCATGTATGGAGTACGGTTTTCATATTTAGGCTGGTGAATCTCTGCCACATTTACGGGTGCCTGATAAAGTGCAGACACGTATCTGTAATTTGATTAGTCCTGCCATTTATTTTTCTCTGCACCCTCTCTCTCACAGAAGTAATGTTGCTAGTCTCAGTGTTTTCTATAAATACTGTTATGACATGTATTCTTCAGAATTATGTAATGTATTCCCTGCTTCTTTTTGTTCCAGCTCGTTTGATCGTTGGTCTAGTGGTCTCTATCAATTGGCTGTTATGATACTTCATTGTAATCCAGGTTCTTATTCTATTAGCTCCTCTCTAAGAACTGCAGGCTTGGGGAACTCTCTTTCGGCTGCATGTTTTCTTCCTACCTATAGCTTTGGTCTTGTTTAAGACTAAAGCCAATAGTCATAACCATGTCTTTGCAGTGATCACCTTTCGTTATTGTATCTGTTTTCATCAAGTGGCTCCATGTCTTGTTTTGAGTGGTTTCCATTTTTTTTTAAATCGGAAAATCATCCTTCACTATTTTGGAAAACAAGATATGTATTTTTTCCTTTTTTCTTTCCGTGCCGTGTTTTTCTTTTTAAAAATTTCCTGTTTGAGACGTTTTCTTATTTTTTATTTCTTCTTATGTGTAAAAATTATATATCTTTACGTTTTTTAATTATTATTTGTTTAATTTAATATAATTCAATATTGACTGAAAGATCTAAATGTCGGTTAAAGAATTTAAATGTTGAAATAGCAAGACTAAAACGGACATGATGTTGCGGGTTATCTTTTACAGGTGGATTAACTTAAATCTTAAATGGCGAATCTTTCGTGTAAATCGCATTCCGTTCCAGACTGTCTGATTATTTAACACTATTTATGGTGGGAATTGTCTTCAAAAATTACAAGGTAGGAAGAAACAGACCCAAAACTAATTAGATCAACAATTAAATTAAGAAATATAATTATTTTCGCAAAAGATAAAATGCCCGTTCCGAAAACTAATTAGAATTAATGCTTAAAACAACTTTCATTATCAACACAATTAAAAATCAAATCAATCATCGTTAAAATAAACAGTTCGATAAATATGCAAATACAATTTTGCTGTCTCGGTAGAGTTGTGCCCCGAATGTGAGAGACCGTGTTACTTTTCATTGCTTCAGCGGCGGTTAATGTTTCTATAAATAGACATTGTAGATATTATTTATAGGCGCATATCCGTAGGCTATTTGTCGATCCCTAGCTTGGGAATGGGGCTAGTATAGCCGCACTAAAGAGCTGTGCTACAGCAAAACAGTCTGTCTGTTGATGACTATATATATATATATATATATATATATATATATATATATATATATATATATAGAGAGAGAGAGAGAGAGAGAGAGAGATGAAATATCTTTATTAAGCTGCACAGAGGCACCCGCATTTCACCAGGTAATGAATCGTCAGGTTATTAAGCTGCATAGAGGCGTCCGCGTTTCATCCCCATATAAATCGTTAAGCTGACTACAATAAGCCTAACGATTCCCTACGGGAGTAAAACGCGGAAGCCTCTGTGTAGCTAAATTGCCTTAAACATAGTGTCATACCTGTAACTTAGTGGTCAGCGACGCGGGCAGGACATGGACCAGCCGCTTTCGAATTCTGTTCTGTTTAACAGAAACTGTTTCATCAAAACAAACACGTGAGCTTGTGTCAAACTTTCTTAAGAGGAGGTTAATAAAATGCCTACTACTTATCTCTAAATTTACAGACATATGTTGTTCAAAGAATAATTTGAATCACCGACTAGACACCATCCTTGAGTATCTTCGGTCTCTGTGTACAAGAGGTTGTCAGGACAACCTGACATGAGAATACTTCCCCACTACAAGTGCACCGTGACCAAATATTCAAAATAACATAGTATTCGAAGCCCGAATTAGATCCCCTGGACACAGCTATATATTTGCTCATACGGTGAATGATACACCTTCTCCAAGTAATGTTATCTCAAGTAACAGCATTTTGCTGGATACGACTAGACTAGATGAATTATTGTAATACCAGGAAACTGCAAGAAATATATATTATAAAATGGTTAACTGGTTAATTTGGGAGAGAAAAATGAATGGCATTAACTTGTTTCTAACTCAACGTTTGACAGGTAAAGGATAATTTTAATGGAATACTCCAATATCTATGTATCTCATATAGAGATCAAGTGTTAGCCCAGAAAGTGACGCCATGACTTCTGAGAACTTCGATTAAAGTAAAATGAAACAAAATAGAAAAAAATTAGGAATAACCTCAACTTCTGCAGGCCTAACTCTTTTAAATAAGGATGAAAAAATTAGCAAGATCTACCACAAACTGAACCCGTGCTCATTAAACAAAAAGAAAATCGCTCCAGACAAAACATAAATCCACTTGATGTAAGGTCCTAACAAGAAAAAATATGATTATCGCGAAGACAAGATGCCTATTGACTTTAGACTTGAAATTACAAAGATTATAGGTAGGAAGAAAACAGTCAGCAGGAGGAGAGTACCACAAGCCTGCGGTTTTTGAACAGAGGAACTTGTCGAAGGTTCGATCCTTGTCTAATTTAACCATGCTGATGACAGATTTTAGCTAGAAACACGTGTGCATTATATACTTTTATGTACGTATAAAATAAATAATGTATATATATATATTAGCGAAAAATATGTCCTATAAAGTAAAGGGTGACAATTAATGCAATTTTCTGCATCTTAATCACTTAGGAAGTGAGACAAACGAAATAGTAGCAAGCAAAAAAAAAACAACGAACGCTGCAATCACCAGTACAAATACTTACATAAAAATAATGAAATAGTTAGGTGATAAAAATCGTACACATTTCTAGACAGGGGGTCTTGGTCCGATAGTAAAACACTAGGCTATAGACATCAATATCGAAGGTTCGATCCTTGTCTAAGTAAGCCATGCTAGTGACAGCTGTGAGCTAGAAACGCGTGCCCATTGATTACATTTATGTATGTATAAAATAAATAAAAATGTATATATTAGCGAAAAATACATCCTATAAAGTTAAGGGCGACTAATAATGCAATTTTCTTCATTTTATCACTTAAGAAGTGAGACAAACGAAATAGTAGTAAGCAAAATAACAACAAACGTTGCAATCAGCAATGAATATAATTACATAAACACACATTATACATGTATATGCATATATATATATATATATATATATATATATATATATGCATGTATACAAACATATACAAGCATAAATATAGATATATTCATATTTTTATATATATACATCGATAATATATATATATACATATGTACGTATATATACATGTAGACATGTATATATGTACATATGAACATATATGTATGTACATATATATAATTTATATGTATATATACATGTATGTATATATACACGTATATATATGCATGTATATATTCACACACCTTTATATATATACATATATACACACATATATATCCATATACACATATATATATACATATATATATATACACATATACATATACATATACATACATACATATATATATATATATATATATATATATATATATATATATATATATATATATATACATATGCCTGAAGATATTCTGCACGACTTGGTTATAAAAGTAAACAACTCCACCGAAACATTAATTTATGTTCTGTGTCCGCCTTAGGCTCGAAAGGTATGGTTCCATTTTGATTTGATCTGATCTTCTGTAACATTCAAAAAAAGAGAAACATTTTTCCTCGTTTACGACTCATCAATATAGACAGCGAGATTCAAATCTGGACGTCAATCTCTGGCGCGTTATGCACTCTCAACCGAGCTACAGAAACCGCTTCCCAAAATAAAATAAATCACATCTAATTCATATGAAAGTGTTGATTGGTTTACTTATTTATTACGATACTGTTGACAGAAAGAACTTAGTTATTTTTACAGAACAATATTGTCCTCTCTCTTTTTCTCTCGTATATATATTGGTAAAAAACATTTTTATTTAATAAATATTATTTGGCTACACATTAGCAGACATGTTTATGTTTTTACTGCAAACAAATTAGTGTTACCTAAAAAAAAGAAGATCCAACACTCACAGGATGCCGCTCGGGCCATCCATGTTGGCTAGAAAGTAGTCCATACCTGCTCAAATCTGTCTCCATGAGAATCAAATGAATATTGCATGTGTTTATGTACGTGTGATCATTAATAAATAGAGCTGTTTAATAGTTATAAAGTTTGTATTCATACGAACATTCTTTAGCTACACATTTGCAGATAGGTTCAGTTCTCGGTGAAAACTAGCTTAACTTGCTCAAGCCTCTTTCTTACTGGAGATAAAAATGAAAGAAACTTCGTTGGCATCGATTAAATTAAAAAACGGGTTTAATAAAACAGTGGATATTTCTATTGATATATTTTCTCTTTTTTCTTTTGTTTTTTTTTCCAGTGTATTCAAAATCTGCTTTGTTTAGGCCTTATTCATATATATATATATATATATATATATATATATATATATATATATATATATATATATATATATATATATAAATATATATATATATATATATATATATATATAGTAATGTATAGTAATAGTAAAAGGTAATAATAAGTAGTTATCTCTAGCGAAAAATAGTAAGTGTGCATTTTAAATACAAGAAGAGGTTTAAGGCTCCCAAAATTTATCGAATACTTGTCCTCAAGGACTCCTGGCGATGAAAGTCAGTTCTAGGTGAAGTCTTCTGAAAGTTGAGGACTAAATCTTCATGAATTGCGAATTACTGAAGACTTCTACCCGGTCATAGCTGACAGAACAACAGCATACTACCCCCTTAATTGCAATACATATATTTTCATAACTTACTACCTTGCTCTACTTACGTATCTAGCACTGTTGAAATAAATACTGAACATCGATACATGAAAGTGTTATGTTTTTACATGAATAGTTATATATATATATATATATATATATATATATATATATATATATATATATATATATATATATGTGTGTGTGTGTGTGTGTGTGCGTGTTAACGCAATATATATATATATATATATATATCAAATGTGTATAGAAGTAGTATTGGAAAAAGGAAAAAAGAAATTAAAGAGCCAACAAATGACTGAGAGAAAAACTAATTCAAACGTAGAGACTCATCCGATGTCTAAATATGTCTTATTTTTGTTAATAAGAGTTTGAGAGAAGATATTAGATACATAATACAAGCCCATTCCTTATTTTATTTGTTGAATCGGCTATAAAATTTTATTAAATTAGTCGACGCGTAGCCTTATTATGTATTGTTTAAATTATAGTGGAGTTATTAAAGTCAAATTAAAGCCCATATTCCATAGTATGAGCCCATAAAGCGTTGAGCGTGTTGTTGGTTTTAATCGCTCTTTTATGCTCATTAATCCAATTTTACAGGTTGCGCTGCGTCTCCCCAATGTAGACCTTATCGCAATCCAGACAATGGATGGAATATATTCCAGCTTTAACGTTAACTCTAGTTTTGAGTT
>OY744519.1:156609028-156639028 GCA_963556195.1 Sepiola atlantica
AATATGCATATACATATGTATATATATATATATATATATATATATATATATATATATATATATATATATATATATATATATATATATATATATATATATATATATATATATATATATATATGAGAAGTTCGAATATAAAACGCTAAACGTTATTTTTTGGTGTAAAACTATCTCTGCAAATTTCATCGCAAAAAGAAAAATGCCTTTTCGGGCCAACCCAATATATAAATAATAGAGCTATCCGGTGTCGCTCAGGATCAAAATTTCCGTAAATTCCGTAGATTCATGTACAGAATAAAAGTAAAAAAAACATAATCTGCGTATTGTAGTAATTTGAAATGTGTCAGTTCGTTTGAGAGATTCACAGCAAAAAAGCTCGTCGTATTAACCTAACTCAAAATAATTCTTTTTATTTATTTGTGTGAATATTGTCAGGCTAAATTTCAACGAACAAAGATTATTTCCGAGAACTACCAATCTGTGTAACACATTACCACGGAACTGTTTCCCTGGGGACTACAACATGGGCGTCTTCAAGTCAAATTGGAACAAATATTTGTCATAAATTAGTCTTTTTCTTGTCGTCCAGATATAATCTCGGTACTTTATTAGATTAGGAACCACGCTTAAATCGACTTGGCGTCGGTCCTTTTTGGGTGTGTTAAAATTAACGAACAATCCACCCCCCATTTCATCGCAGCACGTGCTCCAGGTCGGAAGAGAGAGAGAGAGCGTATTGGGGTGCTGCTATGAGACAGTAGAATACAATCCTATTTAAAATGAAGAGAAAATAGTCATGAATATTAATCTTAAATCTTATTATGAAAATAATGAGATTGGAAAATGTTGATAAACTATGATTTTAAGATGATTACAATATAACTACATAGTCTAATAGTTTTACGGTAATTTATCATTTCGCCGACTTACTTGCAAGCCAAAACATATAAATAATTTGCATGAAGAAAGTGTGTCTCCAAGAACTTCCTATCGGTGGAAAAGTTGATACAATACTGCTTAATGTCAATGAACATTTGTCACTAACTGTTCTCATAAGTCGTTAAACCTAATCTTCAAGTAGATCGTAGCCTTGATATTTTTAACATTAAATAACCACTGGAACTTCATAAACAGACACACAATATCTATTATATTAGTAAACTTATCTTAAAACAATAAACAATAAACAACATATAATTTTCATCGTAAGAATGTTAAGAGGTTTTAAAATCTTCTCTCACCGAATGAAAAATCCAAAGTTAAAAAATCGCTGCCCCTTTCAATCTGGTACCGCACTAAATGATTGAACGGGCAACCCGAGGAGGGAAAGGACGATCCAGATCTTTACTGGAAGTGAGGCGAGAGTACTGGAACCTTTGAGAGCTTATTGTCACTCATATTCTATCGAACACAAACAGTTGTTCTCAACGAAAATCAGTGGTAAACGTTATCTAACATTCTCATCTACTGACTTAATTTTAAGAAGGAAAATATCCTGATCACCAATGCTCTTCGGGTGTTGCATAATTCAGTGGAATATAATGGCGTTGAAATGAAGATAAAATAGTTATAAAATATGACTTAAATCGGATTATGAATGAAGAAAATATTGATAAATTATGGCTTTAAGATAATTTCTATATCATCACACAGTGTTATGAATAATAGAAAGTTGACCTTAGGTTTACTTTCGTCAGCCTCGTAACTCTCGCTTCCCTTATTTTGTCAAATAGTTCTCACATTTTCTGAGCGATGTTGCTGACTAATGGGGAACAATTACTGTTTTCTGATTCGGTATCTATCCATCTAACATTTATCGTTGACTAGTTTTTTTTTAATCTTGAAGTGGTATTTCTTTATCTTGAAGTGGTATTTTTTTATCATGAAGTGGTATTTTTCAGCCCCTTACATCAAGTGGCTTTATTCAGAGTCTGGAGCTATTTCCATGATTTTTTTTTACAGTGGCCGACTTTCGTCCAAATCGCTTCACAACCGGTTCGTCGTAACCAATTGCGGTAGTAAGTCTGCGACAGCTATCTCTCCGCGTCGCAAGTAAGTTATGTAATTACATAACTTGTTGAGGAATTCTTTTATTTTGGAAACATGATCTCGGGTTAGGTCGTTTCGAAAATGTAGAAGAATCCTTTCAATCTACATCATTACAACTTGTGAAAGCTGAGACTTACGAAGAAAACAATCGGATGCGAATCTCAGAATACATTCACTTTCGATATAACCTCTTCGATTGATCAGAAACATGTCTGGGTCGAAACGAGGATTGTTCAGATTGCAAACGTATTGGATAACATCTCTGCGGGCAACGTCGAATTTCCAAATTGCTCCACTCGGGTTCAGAAGTGAAATTATTCCCAGACATATGGCAGCGTCATATGACATATATCTGACTTTGAATGTGAAATCAAATAACATACCAAAAAATGTTATATTAAATAAAGAGAACTATTACAGACTGTTCGATATTACTGTTATATGAACGTATTACTAGAAATACGCTCACCCTGTCGGCGGGGCCACACATTTTCCGACTGCAGCCCTATGCAGAGGGTTCTCTAAAACTGGGCCATCTATAGGTCGTTGGTGGCGATGCGTGATATATTATGATGTGATCCTGGTGGCTGAGCCATTTTTCCACTTCGGCCTTCACTTCGGCCAGACGTTTTCTTGGAGTAGTGTTTTTTAAGTGTAATTCCCTTACATTCTCTGTAAAATGTCTTTCTCCAAGCAATGTATTCTAATAGCAATGTATTCTGAGAGCAACGGATTTTAAAAATTGTCTGTGATCAGTTGATTCTGAAATAATGTATTCTAGGAATATAAATAATTACCATACATATAGAATTATATTTGCCAACTTTATTCGGAATTAAATCACCCCTAGATTGTTGATATCCGTGAAACACACCAAACAAAGGCACACACAAGAAATAAGCAATTTCACGAAAGAAATGCGAAACGTATTACTTCGAATGCTTGACTTTTATTGCTTTTGTTTCTAGTCTTTCGTTTTTCTATTTTCTCTTCTTCTGTTTCTTATTTTGTCCCTTCGTCGTAATTCTTCTATATTTCTTTTTTCTTTTTCTTCTTCTTTTCAGGTTTATTTTCATTATTTTTTTCTCTTTTTCCTGATCTTCTTTCACGTCTTTTTATTATTCTTTCTCGCCTTCGTTTTCGTTGCTCTTGTGTTATTTTCCTTGTACCACTTTCGCTCTAATACTTTTACTTCCTTTTCTTTTGTGTCATCTTCTTTCGTCCCGTTATTCTTCTTGTTGTAATCATTCTATATTTCTTTCGTTTTGTTCTTACTTTTCTTCTCTTTCTGGTTCTTTTTCGTCGTTCATCTTTCATCATACCATAACATAACATAACATTAGTTTCTTTGAATAAAATGTATGCTGCATTTCATGCTATTTCACTTTTTTATTACAATAAATATTTGATTAATAGTAAATAAAAATATTAATGAATATCACATTTATATTTACATGTGACACACACACACAACTTGTATCACTATGTTATTAAGATAGGGCTATGATTTGTCAAAAGCTCTCGTTTTAATGCTTCCAAATTCAGTTTAATTTCGAAGAGTCAAGAAGTAATATCTTTTTAAATTTTCAGACTATTAACAAAATATTGAAATGGCTTCCTTGTTTATTTTTAATACGATTTTTAAATTTACGTTTTAGTTCATGCTACTGCATTTTTATTTCAATAAATATTCTATTAATAGTAAATAAGAAAAATTGGTGCTTTGTTACATTAGGACTGAGGTAACTTTGACCCGGTTATTAGGGTTAAGGTTAGAGTTAGGGTCAGTGTCAACGTGGGGGTTAGGGTTAGGGTTAGGGTTAGGGTTTAGGGTAAGAGTATAGGTTAGTGGAGGTTAGGGTAAGGGTAAGAGTAAGTGTTTAGGGTTAGGGTCAAAGTGGGGGTTAGGGTTAGGCCAAGCGTTATAGTTAGGGTTAGGGTCAAAGCTAGGGTTAGGGTTAGAGTTTTGGCTATGGCCAAAGAGGGGGTAAGGGTAAGGGTTGGCATAAGAGTTAAGGTTAGGGGTAGGTTTAGAGTTAGGGTTAAGGTTCAGGTTAGGGTCAAAGTGCGGGTAGGGTTAGGGGCAAAGTGGGGATTAGGGTAAGGGTTATCATAAGAGTTAGGGTTAGGGTACGGTATTAGGATTATTGTTAGAATTTAGAGTGAGGGTAAGGTTTTAGGGTTAGTGTTAGGGTTAGGGTGAAAGCTAGCGCGGGCCCTAATGTAACAAAGTACCGAAAAATCATAATAAAATGTGTATTTTAAAAATAATTAGACGCTCATATTTCTTCTGCTTTCGCCTTTCTTATGGTTCTTGTATTGTCTCTTCGCTGTAGTTTTTCTATTTTTTTTCTTCGTTTTCTTCTTTTTTTCTCGCTTTCTTCTCTTGATTTTTCTTTTTCCTTGACGCATCTTCTTTTTCTTCATTTTCATCTTGGTCTTTTCTTCTTCTTCTTCTTCTTCTTCTTCTTCTTCTTCTTCATTTTCTATTTTTCATTTTTTTGTTTATCTCCTTCATTGTAATTCATTTTTATTTCTCTTTTCTCATTTTTGTTCTTATTTTTTCTTTTTTCATGCGTCTATTACTTCTTCTGTTTTCGCGCTTAATTATTATTCATTCTCGCCCTTTTTATCTTCGTTTTGTTATTATGTTTCTTCTATATCCACATCTTCTTTCTTCTTCTTCTTTTTCTCCCCCTTCTTGTTTTTCTTGTTCGTTGCTATTCTTCTATATTTCTTTTCCTCTTTTTTCTTTAATTTCTGGTTCTTTTTCATTTTTTCTTCATCTTCTTTTTCATTTGTGTTCTTTTCTTCTTTTCTCCTGTTTCTTTCGTGCTTCTTCTTGTGTGTCCACTTCTGTTTCTTTTTCTTCTTCTTCTTCGTGTTTTTTTGTAACATAGTTCACCCCAAACAAATCAATTATCCACTGTAGACGTTAAAGGCTACTGAGAATTATGGTTAAAGTTTAAGAGATTATATTTAGTTGGGAGCTGTTTAGCGTGATGCTTGTTACCATTGGTTATAACGTTTTGCATGTCGGTACAGTCTGGGAAACAGGGAGCAGAGAAGGAGTGTCAAAGGCCGGCAGCTCGAGAAACGAAGCTATTGGAGTGGAATGCTCTTCAGCATCTGGTTACCTCTACAGTTGATGGATACGATCTAGCTGATTGTCGGGTTGGTCGAGTGTATTTACTTCGAGGGGGCACCAGAGCAGCAAATTAATCGGAACACACCATTAAAGTATTTATAAAACAAGAACAAGGATGCCACAATGCGGCGATGGTACAGGAGCTGGAGCTTACTGGATAGTGTGGAACGTATTAGATTAGATAATTTTGGTTGGACATTGTCTTAGAGAGAGGGAGAGATTGCTGGTGGTGCACCAGCTCAGATATGATCAACATTCTCAATGCATAAGCAAATGGTTGCTTTGTAGAGATATAGGATAATGTCAGGTGTGAGAAGGTTTTTGTCAGGTTTTTTGCAGCAGCCTTGGCAATGTCTTCTATGTATTTTATACCGTTTCGTTGTAATTCTTCTATATTTTTCTCTTCTTGTTCCTTTTCATGTTTTTTTTTTATCATAACGTTTTTTTGTTATTATTTCTAGATTTGTCATTCGTTCTATTCTTCTGTTTCTCCAACTTCGAGTCTATTCTTCTACTTCCTCTTCTTTTTTCTTTGCCTATTTCTTTCTAATCTTCTTATTTATTCGTACACAATTCTTCTTAGTTATTATCAATATACTTAGTTATTTAGTTATTATTAATATACTTAGGTATTTAGTTATTATTAGTATATCTAATTGTTTAGTTATTACTAATATACTCATTTAGCTGGTATACATACTTATATAGTAATCAAGGGAGGCGCGATTGCCCTCTATCCTTTAATAGACTTCAAAAACGGCTTATGCTAGAAATTTCATTTCTTTGATCAATCATAACTCAAAAACCAATGAACCAAATTAGTTAAAACTTTGCACCAAATTTTTTTTGATAGGTTCTATAAGTGTGTAGAATTTCAGCATCATTAGTCAAGACTACCCAGAGATCCCGAAAGGTCAGGCATGATTTTGTCTTATCCGTGTGTACGTACGTACGTGTGTGCCACCTTTTATCTCATCAACTATTTGTTGGATTCAGCTGATTTTTGACAGATATAGAGGTTCTAGGGTCTAGTTGATAGCATTTCAATTTCAGTTCACCATATATCCTAGTTTTCAAGAAAATTCCAAAATACCTTATTATCTAACGTATTTATGTAGTAATCTGATAAAAATGCTGAGTCACTGAAAACGTCCCATAATCTCTTGCCGGATGCACCCGGTCTTGCCCTAAATTCTGTCCGGTTGCATCAGTCATACCATAACTGCAGTTCGGATGTATCAATAACATTATAGGAAGGCTGCGATTTTAGTAGTGCTCTGGATTTCTTCCTTGATTTTCTAAGTACTCGGCGTTGTCCAGGAGAAAAGTGCTCAATATCCTAGATCGAGCTACTATAGTGATAAGTTTGTATAATATTTTAACACTATCTACATTTCACTTCAGTGCACATGGAAATGAAAGGAAATAAGTTAGAGTGATTTTAGTAATGTTCTAGATGCCTCCTTGATTTTCTAAGTACTCGGCGTTGTCCGGGAGAAAAGTGCTCAATATCCTAGATAGAGCTACTGTAGTGATATGTTTGGATAATATTTTAACGCCATCTACGTTTCTCTTCAGACTATTGTGCACATAGAAATGAGGAGAACTCAGTAAGAGTGATTTTAGTAGTGCTCTGGATGCTTCTTTAATTTTCAAAGTACTCGGCGTTGTCCGGGAGAAAAGTGCTCAATATCTTAGATAGAGCTACTGTAGTGATATGTTTGGATAATATTTTAACGCAATCTACGTTTCTCTTCAGACTATTGTGTACATGGAAATGAGGGGAAAATAGTAAGAGTTATTTTAGTAGTGCTCGGGATGCGTCCTTTATTTTCTAAGTACTCGGCGTTGTTCACGAGAAAAGTGCTCAATATCCTAGATGAAGCTACTCTAGTGATATGTTTGGATAATATTTTAACGCCATCTACGTTTCTCTTCGGACTATTGTGCACATGGAAATAAAGGGGAAATCAGTAAGAGTGCTTTTAGTAGTGCTCTGGATGCCTCCTTGATTTTCTAAGTACTCGGCGTTGTTTGGAAGAAAAGTGCTCAATATCCTAGATAGAGCTACTGTAGTGATAAGTTTGTATAATATTTTAACGCCATCTACATCTCTCTTCAGACTATTGTACCCATAGATATGACAGGGAATTAGTAAGATTGATTTTGGTAGTGCTCTGGATGCTTCCTTGATTATCTAAGAACTCGGCGTAGTCCGGGAGAAAAGTACTCAATATCCTAGATAGAGCTGCTGTAGTCATAAATTTGTATGATATTTTAACACGATTTACGCTTCTATTCGGAATATTTTGCAGATGAACAGTAGGGGAATCAGTAAAAGTGATTTTAGTAGTGCTCTGGATGCCTCCTTAATTTTTGAAGTACTTAGCGTTGTCACGGAGAATAGTGCTCAATATCCTAGATAGAGCTACTGTAGTGATAAATTTGCATAATATTTTAACAGCATATCCGCTTCTTTTCGGGCTATTGTGCAGATGAAAAGGAGGAGGAATCAGTAAGAGTGATATTAGTAGTGCTCTGGATGCCTCCTTGATTTTCGAAGTACTCGGTGTTGTCCGGGAGAAAAGTGATCAATGTCCTAGATAGAGCTACTGTGCAGATGAAAAGGAGGGGTGATCAGTAAGGGGGTGCTTCTGATGCTTCTACAATATAGACTCCGGACGCTTGTGCAGAATAGGGGCCATGGGTGTTTATGCAATATAAGGGCCAGGGGTGCTTCTACAGTATAGGACCCAGCACCAGGGGTGTTTCTACAATATAGGACCCGGAGGCTTCTGCAGAATAGGGACAATGGGTGCTTCTGCAGTATAGGGGCCAGGGGTGGTTCTACAGTATAAGACCCAGCACCGGGGGTACTTCTGCAATATACTACACAGAGGCTTCTTCAGAATAGGGGCCATGGATGCTTTTGCAGTATAGGGACTAGGGGTGCTTCTAATATTTATATGTATGGGGGAGGATGAAACACATTTTTTCGGGGGGGTGGGGGTACATTTTTTTTTCTTTTTTAAATTAAAATATTTCTATCTATGGGGGAGGTTAAAATTATTTTTTTGGGGAGGGGTCAAAAAATCTTTTTTTTTATTTTGCATTAAAAATATTCCTATGTATAGGGGAGGAGAAAACAAAAACTTGAGGGAGGGTAATTTTTTTTTTTTAATTAAAAATATTTATATGTATGGGAGAGGATGAAAAAACAATTTGGGGTGGGTGGGGGGTAAACATTTTTTTTCTTTTTTAAACTCAAAATATTTCTATGTATGGGGTGAAAGGTAACAAATTTTTTTTGGGGGGTCAACATTTTTGTTTTTCTTTTTAATTAAAAATCTTTCTATGTATGTGGAGAGTAAAAAAAAACTGGGGGTGTTGAAAAAATTTTTTTATTTAAAATTGTTGTTTATTAAAAATATTTCTATGTATGGAGGAGGATACAAAAAACAAATTAGGGAGGGCCAAACATTTTTTTTTCTTTTTTTAACCTAAAAATATTTCCATTTATGATAGTGACACTACGTGAATGAACACTATTTTGTTTTTCTGACACGACAGGTGCACATTAATATGAGTTCTTAGGTATGCGAACTGGGCTAGAGATAGGTACATATATAGTATGTGCACCCTTGCAGAGATAGGTAAGTATGTAGTATGCACACCAGAGCCACGATAGGTATGAATATAGTATGCGCACCGGGGCGGCGATATGGTATATATATAGTATGTGCAAGGGGGTGGGAATAGGTACGTATATAGTATAGCATAGGGGTGACGATATATACATATATAGCATGTGCACAGGGGTGGCAATAAGTACGTATATAGCACGCGTTCTGGGGTTGCGATCGGTACGTATATAGCCCGCGCACCGGGGAGGATTTAGGTACGTATTTAGCATTCGCACCGGGCTTGCGACAGGTACGTATATAGCACGCGCACCGGGGCGGCGATAGGTACGTATTTAGCATTCACACCGGAGCGGCGATAGGTACGTATTTAGCATTTTCACCGGGGCGGCAATAGGTACGTATTTAGCATTCGCACCGGGGCAGCAATATGTACATATTTAGTATTCGCACTGGGGCAGCCATAGGTACTTATATAGTATGCACACCGGTGCAGAAATAGATACGTATTTAGCATTCGCACCGGGGCGGCGATATGTACGTATTTAGCATTCAGGGGTAGCGATAGGTACGTATACAGCATGTGCACACGGGCGCCAATAAGTACGCATATAGCATGTTCACCGCGGCAGTGATAGGTATGTATATAGCATGCGTTCCGAGGCGGCGATCGGTACGTATATAGCACGCGCACCGGGGCGGCGAAAGGTACGTATTTAGCATTCACACCGGAGCGGCGATAGGTACGTATTTAGCATTTGCACCGGGGCGGCAATAGGTACGTATTTAGCATTCGCACCGGGGCAGCAATATGTACATATTTAGTATTCGCACTGGGGCAGCCATAGGTACTTATATAGTATGCACACCGGTGCAGAAATAGATACGTATTTAGCATTCGAACCGGGGCGGCGATATGTACGTATTTAGCATTCAGGGGTAGCGATAGGTACGTATACAGCATGTGCACACGGGCTGCAATAAGTACGCATATAGCATGCGCACCGGGGCAGTGATAGGTATGTATTTAGCATGCGTTCCGGGGCGGCGATCGGTACGTATATAGCACACGCACCGGAGCGGCGATAGGTACGTATATAGCACGCACACGGGGTGGCGAAAGGTACGTATTTAGCATTCATACCGGAGCGGCGATAGGTACGTATTTAGCATTCGCACTAGGGCGGCGATATGTACATATTTAGTATTCGCACTGGGGCAGCGATAGGTACTTATGTAGTATGCACACCGGAGCGGCAATAGGTACGTATTTAGCATTCGCACCGGGGTGGCAGTAGATACGTATATAGTATGAACACCGGGGCGGAGATAAGCACTATATAGAAGTCGCAGACAGAGGTGGTACTTTTTATAGAAATAGATCATACTATTGCCCTAGGCAACGTAGGAGGAATGGTGGGGAAGAAACACCTCTTGCAAAAGGCAAATGAGAAAGTAGCGGTGAAATGGGGTGACTAGGGAACTGAAAGGTAGAAATATAAAGAGACGGCTATAGAGAGAGGGAGAGAAATAGAAGTATGAATATAAAGATGTCACACACGCGAATTTTCTTTCAATTATATGTTTTATGACCCTGAGCAACGCCGGGTTGCCCCGCTAGTTATGTAGTAGATGATATCATTTGGGTCATTAATATCTAACTGCAGTCCTATCCGACATGAAATAGTTGAAGAAGATTTTCTTTCAGTTCTGTGAAGAAAAGTATAAAAGTCGGCAGTTTAAAGTCTTAAAAGCGAAGGTTTAATTTTGTTCTGTAACGAAACGCAACCAACTATGTGCGAAACGATTCCCCCGTCACTCTCTCTCCCCCTCTCTCACTATCTATCTCCCTATCTATTTTTTTCTGTTTTGTTCAACTAATAGAGCACACACGCAAATCCAGGCACTTCCTATGAAATATAAATTAATTGTACTATGTTATATGAAATATTAGTTGTAATAATTAACGGAAATGAAGTAGTAAATTAAGCATTATTATTATTTATAATGTAGGCCGAAGTATCATTTGAAATAAAGCGGAATATGCGAATTAAGGGAGGCGCGAGAGCGCTCTATCCTTTAATAGACTTCAAAAATGGCCTATGCTGGAAATCTCATTTCTTTGATCAATCATAACTCAAAAACCAATAAACCAAATTAGTTAAAACTTTGCACAACTCTTTTTAAAGGTTCTATAAGTGTGTAGAATTTCAGCATCATTAGTCAAGGCAACCCAGAGATCCAGAAAGGTCAGGCATGATTTTGTATTATCTGTGTGTTCGTACGTACGTATGTGCCACCCTGTATCTCATCAACTATTTGATAGATTCAGCTGATTTTTGGCAGATATAGAGGTTCTAGGGTCTAGTTGATGGCATTTAAATTTCAGTTTTCCATATACGTTAGTTTCCCAGAAAATTACAAAAAACCTTAAAAATGACCATTATATTGAGCCAACGCACACACAGACACACTGCATACACTCTTTCACTGTCTTACGCATACTCCACTGAACCTAACCGTAACGACGAGGACAAAGTTAGCGCGGGTCCCAATGTAACAAAGCACCCTCTATTTGTTAGTATGTTACGCTTGCTTTATCATGAGCAACCCCCCGGATAAGAGTGAAATACTTTTAAAAAATAATAATTTGCATCTAAATAACGTGTGTACGATTGGCACTCTTATGAAAATGGGTTGATATACCGTAAAAACTGGCAGGCTTACCAAAAGAAAACGAAACTGTACTTGTTACTTTCGTCCCTTTCGTTTTTGTTACACATTTTTAAAAACTTTTTGCGATTTACTTATTTGTTTTTCTCGAATTTTCACTTTTCAATTACGTTTAGTCTCTCTCTATTTTTTCTCTCTATCACTCTCTTACGAACATACACACTCTCTTTCTTTCGTACGCACTCTCTGTGTTTGACTGAAAAAAACAAAAAACAAACAGTGCTTAATGTGAGTTAAAAAAAAATCAAAAAAAAAAATACTGGCTGTCTCTCGAACTTAACAGAAAAGAAATAAATGGTTTTAACGTTTAAAGTTATCGTCTGCCAGCGTTTGCGTTGGCACAGCTCGTAAGGAGTTTGATTAGTTTCATTAGTTTTATTCGTAAATATTCTAAATATATTTCAAGAACAGATATTGGATTTTTTATATATGTAGAAGTATTTGAAGCACAGAAATGTATAGAAGTTACCTTTATTTTTGATAATGTTGCATTATAAAATGAAAATAGTTCACATTTCTATCTCTCTCTATCTCGTCGTTCAAATGTTTATCCGAAAGAAAGGTGCATAAACGTCGTCTCCTCCTTCTACGCTGAAGCGACAGTAGTGAGAGGGGTCAGTTAATGGTTTAATTAAGTTAATTTTGATCTACTTTACGACTTCATTTAGTTAGCTCAGTGGTACAGTCACGGCTTTTCAGCTAGATGTTACGGTTTCGATTCCAAGTCTCTCCGTCAATTCTTTGTTGTTTATTTTGAATTTCTTTAGAGGCATGACACACGTACGTACACATTAACGTATTAATATATAGATATGGCGGTTTTCAGGGAGGGAGGGATCCTATTTTGATTTACCATTCCTACAGGGCGCCACATAGAACAGTTTTATACAGGTAATTCATTAACTTCTTGTCAATTTCTTTTTTTTGTTTCTTGCTCAGAAACGTACTGATTTTACAAGAATAAACCATAATTCGAAACGACACCTAACATTTTTTTAAATATAACTCAATCCCATAACTATGTTACATTTTAGCATAAGAATACGAAGGCCTTAAAGAAAACAACGTTGATTAACTCACAGTTAATATAAGTATATATATTAACTGTGAAAAAATGTGTTCTAGTTTGAATTGCATCATGAATAAATATACACTCATCATAATTAAAAAAATATTTACCTGTGAATATTGGAAGAAACACTGATTTGTCAAACTACCAACTATATCAGTTATGAGAAGGCATTGTATTGAGGCATAGTTTTACACAAGTAGTGACATTCCATGAAAAATGCCAGTATACTGAAATCATATGCCCTTAATAGGGTTAAGATGAACATTCATATACACTAAACACTTAATTTACAAAAGCAAAGAAATTCCCAAATGTTTACACTTTTATTGTCATTAAGGGTATGCGAGCACAACAGGGCTATGCATTTTACTGGTAGGAATTTTTCTTCAGCGCAAAACATCGAACAAGAATCAATCGTTTATACAAAATCTCTTAGGCTTTTCCGAAGGGAATTCGGCTGGAACTCATCGTCTTCTTTTATTGACAAACGTTCTGATCGAGCTGATGTTCTTAGGGAAGCTACCTAATATCGACTGGGCCTAGGTCGATCCAGTAAGAAGTTAGACTTTGGCTGTAGGCTACGTGTTGAACCCTTAGGCAAGGTTACAAAGTAAGAACCGAAATAAAGTGCAATTCTGTTGCCTATATTTGTGATATTAGAGCCGTAGATTTCTGTTTTTAGTTCAGAGAAAACGAACATTTCAGAGAAATGAAAAATACCAAGGTTTACAGTTCACATTTTTTTATTTATAAGATTTAAAATTCTTGTTTGCGGATTTTCAATCCGAATTGTAAAAAAATGTATTGTATTGTTTAATAAATACAGTAAAAATCGTTTATATATAAAAAAAATGGTGAAAGTTGTTAATTCTAATAAATTAAAGTGTGAAACTTAAAATTGACTTATATACAACAAGAATACCTTCTTTTTCCTTAATACATAACAATGCTGCTTGTGTCGTATGAATAATGGTTCCACTCGGGCGTGATTGATAAGGATACTATAAAGGAGAGTAAAATACCAGTTAAAATGTTTATTGGCAATGCTTATATTAACAGTGCTAAAATAGTAACAATGTTTATATTTTTTTATAAGAAAAATTCCTACCAGTAAAATACATAGCCCTGTTGTGCTCGCATACCCTTAATGACAATAAAAGTGTAAAAATTTGGGCATTTCATTGCTTTTGTAAATTTAGTGTTTAGTGTATATGAATGTTAATCTTAACCCTATTAAGGGCATATGATTTCAGTATACTGGCATTTTTCATGGAATATACTTAGTAATTTCGTTATTGTTAATATACTTAGTTATTTCGTTATTATTATTATACTTAGTTATTTAGTGGTTATTAATATATTTAGTAATTTTGTCATACTTATGTATTTAGTTATTAGTAATATACTTATTTAGTTATTATTAATATACTTGGTTATTTAGTTATTATTAATATACTTAGTTATTTCGTTTTTTATTATATACTGAATTATTTCGTTTTTTATTTTTATACATAGTTGTTTAATTAATATTAATACACTTTATTTTGTTATTATATTTATACTATTTAACACATGCTTCCTCCGGTCGTATATTTTTGCAAGGCTGGGTAGGTGATATCTTGGATAACGACCATATAATACACTGACCCTGAACGAGGAGGTACTGACTGATATGATGATATCATAACGAACGAACACTTTATATCATTAAAAAGAAGGAGTCAATGCCTGAGATGATGATATCATAACAACAGAAAAGATAGTACACCAAAACAAAGAGAGAGTGGTCTCTGTGAAGATTGGCTCATGGTAACATATCAAATACTACATTACCCCTGTCCCCAAGGGTGTATGCAATATCTGAGAGTATTAGCCCCACTCCCTTAAACAATGAGGTAATTCGTATGAGGACGATGCTATGACAACCGCACTGATACTATCCACTCTCATTAAAATGTAATACAAGAATATATTAAATCAGTATTTTTTTCATTTATTTAAAAATACTTAGTCATAAAAACGTTACTTATTATAGTGTATCGCCATTTTGCCTAATACGTAATCCTCGTAGCTGTCCTCAGTATTCAAGCGACATCATACGTTTTACTATCGACGATAATATTGCGTATATATAGGGAAATATAAAAATGTAAATTATAAATATATGTTACAGAATATTAATTCATTATAAACTGTTTAAAAGTAAATATACAAATGAGTAAAATCGAAAACTGTTTATAGGTGTTTGCAGATAGGTATACATACAGTATTTCAAAGTGTTATAGTATATAAAACAATTAATTCATCATGTCACAGTTTGATGTTAATATAGTAAGGATAAGTGGATAAAACTTCGCATTTATTTATTGAGATTGTTTAGATAAGACATCTAAACACATTCAGAAACATTATACCAAATCGGTACTGACCCGAATTAATACGAACATAAAAACGACTCAACGCTCTTTCATTTTCATGAATGCATCACGCATTTTGAATTCTAATTACTATGGTCTGTTGAAAACAGGAACACAATCATTCTTTTCACCATTTACGAATAAAAGCAATTGTTAAGATACATATGAAAGAAGGTCGGCGATGACCTTCACCGAAATGTTGAGAGAATACCACCCAAAATGAGTACAGTAGTCTGAACACATTCAAATGCTACATATTTTCTCCTGTCGCCAATTACCCACTAAACTATGATATTGTATATCTTTCTTTTAGTGTCTTCGACTTATCAGATTACAGGGCAATGGTCCGGTGTAGTATCTAGCTATATGTTATTACTTGAGGTAACATAACCAGGAGAAGGTACGCCATTCCTCTTATAATAGAGTTTATAGCCGTGTCGAGATCTTATTTGGGCTTCAAATACTATGTTATTTTGAATATATTGTCAGGGTTAACTTGCAGGGTAAAGTATTCTCATGTAAGGTTGCCCTTACAAACGTTTGTACAGCTAGACCGAAAACACTCGGGAATGGTGTCTAGTAGGTAATTCAAACTCTCATATATATATATATATATACATAAAATATAATAACACGAAATCACATAATTGTCGTAATTATTCCACTATAACACAAATATATATATACATATATATATATACATATACATACATATACATATATATATATACATATACATATATATATACATATATACAGACACACACACACACACACACACACATATATATATATATATATATATATATATATATATATATATATAGGATCAAATATAAACCAAATGTCAAACTTTTAGTAGATGGAACCTATTGTGAAGGGGTTTAGCTCAATATACGAGATAGAACAATTGTAGAGATAGAAGAAAAAAGAGTGATAAATATGCGACGATTGTCCAAATTTATTTCAAATTTCAATTATTCAATGATAGGTGTATTCAGTAATAAACTAGTGTGTATTATTCTTTCCTTAAGCCAAGGTCTTTCAAAGATCGAGATCTTATCATCAGAGGAGAAATACAGATAGATAAGTTGGCTTTCGAAAAAACCAAAGTTCAAATATTTGAAAAATATATGAAAAATATTATTAAAAAAAATATTATTAAAAACACGCAGTGAAAGAAAAGTTCCGTAAAAAAGATATGTGGTTTGCCCGGGTGGTAAATTTCTGTTGAATAGATGTCCGATGAATTGTAGAAAGCGAAAAAAATCTTTGTGTAGGAGCAGTGTGGAGAAAGTGTTCAAATATAAGTAAATCCAAACGCACTTAAAAGGAATTGAAAATTACTCTTTTAATCATTCATCTGATCCTTAATTTAGTTTTAAAATAATTTTTAATTTTAGTTAACTATTCTCTAGTTCCTTTTAAATTTTAATTTTTAATTTTAATTTTAATTAATCATTCATTCTCTCACATACCTCTACTTATTTTACCATGCTTTTAACTAATCTGTTTAACCCTTTTAAATCCCTTGAAACCCTAGCTAGTAACTGCAATTATTCGCCATTTATTCGCCAAATGTTTTACGTTTTACTTGTTACCTTAAAAATGTTAGAAGTTCACTCATTGGAATCCTATTTTTAGCATCGGCCAACTTTATACTTTCGTTTTTACCCTGCCACTTCCTAAATTCATTTTTATACGACTTCTCTATCCCATTCCTTCCCGCTTCAGAATAATCCTACTCTCAATAACCTATCTCTTAACCTTGACTATATCGCCCGCCCATACCCTCAATCCCCCTTTCACTTTAACCTCCTCCCCCTATCCAATACTTTTTCTTTTTTCTTTCTTTTTTCTTTCTTCCCAGCTAATACAGCGGCTATTTAAACCAATCCGAACATTACCACCCTCTCGCTTTTTAACCTCCCCCCCCCCAACGCCAAATTTAGCTTTTTTGTTTCATTTGGATTTGGATTCTCTTTGGACTAGATGTCTTTTGCCTTTTTATGGCCCAGGAAGTTTTCAAGAATGGCCAGCTTTTCTCTTTTCAATTCCTTTTAAGTGCGTTTGGATTTACTTATATTTGAACACTTTCTCCACACTGCCCCTACACAAAGGTTTTTTTCGCTTTCTACAATTCATCGGACATCTATTCAACGGAAATTTACCACCCGGACAAACCACATATCTTTTTTACGGAACTTTTCTTTCACTGCGTTTTTTTAATAATATTTTTCAGATATTTTTCAAATATTTGAACTTTGGTTTTTTCGAAAGCCAACTTATCTATCTGTATTTCTCCTCTGATGATAAGATCTCGATCTTTGAAAAGCCTTGGCTTAAGGAAAGAATAATAAACACTAGTTTATTACTGAATACACCTCGCATTGAACAATTGAAATTTGAAATAAATTTGGACAATCGTCGCATATTTATCACTCTTTTTTCTTCTATCTCTCTCTCTCTCTCTCTCTCTCTCTCTCTCTCTCTCTATATATATATATATATATATATATATATATATATATATATATATATATATATGAGAAAGGAAGGATGAGAGTAATCCGACGTAATGGGAAATGAAAAAGGAAAAACCAAGATATATTTTTTTATATATTCATCAACGTTCTGTCTTTATTGTAAGACTTCCTCAGGATGAGTATTCTAAGAAAAATGTCTTCTCTCAGCCCGGACCTTGGTCGAGCGGATTTAGTGGCAACGGCTATTACTTTCTATCATCAGCCCATCATGTCAACCCAATATTTCGATGTACTTGCATGACATTTTCTTAAAATTATCATCTTGAGGAAGTCTTACAATAAAGAAGAAACGTTGATTAATATATAAAAAATATCTCTTGGTGTATCCTTTTTCATTTTCCATATTTTCTGGGGCTAACACTTCATATATATATATATATATATGTATATATATATATATATATATATATATATATATATATATATATATATATAAAATACATAGATATTCGAAGGTTTTATAACAGTTCATTATTTACCGCTAAAATGTTGACTAAGAAAACATGTTAGAACATTAATTATCCACTCCACAATTAACCAGTTTACTATGTTATAGTATAACTTTATTGTTGTCTCCGTGTCTTACCGGATTCCAGGACAAGATTCATCTAGTCTGGAGACGTATCCAGCTTAGTTATTTTACTAGAGGCAACGTTACTTGAAGAAGGTGCCCCATTCCTCGTATAAGGCAGTGTGGTGCAGCCATACCGAAGGGATTTTGATTAGAGCTTCGAATACTATGTTATTTTAGATATGTGTTGGAGAAAGTATCCTCATGCCAGGTTTTTCTGACAAAGCCTTGTACAGAGAGACCTTAGACACTCGACAACAGTGTCTAGTAGGCATTCAAGTTATCTATACATATAGAGATATGTGTGGGTGGAAAGCTGCTATTAATAGGTTTACATAGGAATCACAAATTATAAATGTCTTCAATTGCGCCCATTCATTCATTGTTCATATACTCGAACACCTATTTGCTTACGCTCAATTACTTTCGTTTGAGAAAATAAAATAAGGAAAGTTATTCTACTGCAACAAAAGGACTTCCGAGTCTGGGCGGCTATTTCAACATGTCGCGCTTGCAGTGATCCGTGGTAATAGAATCGCAAGAAACTGATATGAATGGAATAATTAGTATAGTTTTTAAAGTAATAAATAAAATAATTTTATATCTGAGAAGCAGCATTCGTAATCTTTAGCAAAAAATGTGATTCACTATCTTTTGGTCCCTTCTCTGATAACGATCGAGCCGAGTCAGCAGCACGAATCTTCCAATATAAATTATTTGAAATAGCTATCTTTCTATTGATTTTTCTTCTTTTCTCCACCAACCGCATCTTTTTTGTGCTGTTTTTCATGAACACCCGTTCACTATCTCGCATTCCACAAACTACCTTAGAACCATAACTTTTTCTCAGATCCTTTTTCTCACATTCGCTAGTATAGACTCCTTGTCACTACATAGCTGCTCACTGTGAGTGTATTATAATATTAGTCTTTGAAAACCTTATAAAGTTATTCTTTGTAAAAAAAATCACTGTTTGACAAAGTTAACGCTTATCTAGCGACAACCCTGTATTTTCTTACTAAAGAGTCATCTCAAGAGCTGAAACCCACTTGAGGATAAGAGTTTGGCAGGTGAGATAACACCGTAATGATGGTAACGATTGTTGAAATTTAGCAGAATGTTATTATCTAAGAGGTCGGCTCAATAACAATTTGTTTACATTAGACTTGAAAACAATTATGTTGTAACCAGTTGGGAAGCGATCTCGCGATATTGTGTTCCACCGACGGTTAGTTCTTAGAAAGAAACTCCGTTCATGGAGCCTCCGTTTACTTTAGGTACACAGATAAAGAAAGGGGAATTATTGAAGATAGTTGTAGTTAGACAAGTTTAAGTTGTGTACCTTTTACAGGGGAACAATATTGTAAAGCTTAGTCGAGTGCCTACCATGAAAATAATGATAGAGCACAGAGAGACCAGTAACATCTATTCTGTGAGAAAGTGGCTGCAGGAAAGAGAAAATGACATCTTTTACTACATTTCGAAGTCGGTGTTGTACTCTGCCAAGGCAAGCAAAGTGTTATTTGAGCGGCCCGTCCTTGGATATGGCAACGGTACTTCATCTTAGGCCGTATTTTAGTTTATACAGGTAGACGCTAAGGCGTGAGATACATTTTAGAGCAGCAAATTGATCCAACATTTTCCCAGCGACCTTAGCAACGAATTTCATGTAAGTCTTCCATTTCAAGTTTGAAATAACGTTCAGTCCAATAAGCTTATCAAAGAATGGAGCTTCCTCAAGAGAAGAGCCATTAATGTCAATTGGGGCAAAGTGAGGCTCCGAGTCTTGGTGGTGAAAAGAGAGACGTTTTGTCTTAGACGCATTAAAATTAACCATCCACCTTTTTCCACATTGCTCTATGTGACTCGAGGTCGGAAGATAGAGAATCTATTTATAAAAAAAATTCCATCATGTAATTTGGTATACCCATAGTAGAGTTTGGGTAAATGTGTAGGTTAGTACCGCCCATTATATCAACCTCCCCACCAAATTATTTTCTACTTTTTTAAACGATTACTTATTTACGATTATTATTTATTTCTTCCCAGAAACAACAAAATGGTTAATTGCCTGAAAATCTTCAGTATTGACTTCAATTGTACTCAATACGAGAATGAAACGCGAATCCCTTTGAGTAGCTTAATTTACATATATATTTTTTCATAATTTATATATATATATATATATATATATATATATATATATATATATACAGGGTGGGGCAAAAGTCACGCATTAGTTTTAATCAGTAACAACTTTAACATTTAATCGAATCTTCTCTTTATTTTTCAGAATATTACAGATATAAACATTGATAATTTATCATGGAAAAATATAGCACTGAACAACAAACCAAAATTATTTAACTTTACTTCGGAAACCACTGTTCAATAACCTTAATCCAAAGAGCCTATCGTCGGCATTATAATGCCAGACAATCTCCCAGTCAGACCACAATTGATCGTCTTGTGGCCCGGTTTCGGCAGCAGGGTTCAGTCAGTGATCTTCCACGATCTGGCAGACTACGTTCAGTACGGACAGCGGAAAATGTAGCACTCGTTGAGGATAGCATTGTTGAAAATCCACACACCTCAACTCGAAGACGAGTCACTCAGATTGGGATGTCCAGAAGGTCACTTCAAAGAATTTTGCGTGAATTGCATCTGTTTCCATACAAAATTCAATTGGTACAGGCATTACAACCCACAGATTTGCAATCACGCGTAGCTTATGCTGTTCAAATTCAGCAATTAGCCAGAGAACAAAATGAGTTCATCCATAAGCTGATAATGAGCGACGAAGCCCATTTTCATCTGAACGGATTCGTAAATAAGCAAAACTGCAAAATATGGGCCATTGAAAATCTAAGAACCGTTCATCAGCGTGAATTACATCTACTAAAATGTACCGTATGGTGTGGTGTTACCTCGGAAAAAGTGATCGGTCCATATTTCTTTGAAGACGAAGAAGGTGTCGCGGTGACGATAACTGCACAGCGGTATCAACAAATGATTGAAAATGTTTTAAGGCCAGCTGTTCAGGACAACCCAGAAATGTGGTTCCAACAAGATGGAGCCACTGCCCACACTGCCCGACAAAGTATGGCGCTCTTAAGGGGATTGTTTGGCGAGCGCTTAATTAACAGATTTTCTAATTTTAACTGGCATCTACGTTCACCGGATTTAACAGCCCCTGGCTTTTTTCCTTTGGGGTTATCTTAAGGAAAGGGTATATTTGAACAAGCCTACAACGATTCAAGAGCTTAAAAACTATATGAGACATGACATCCAAGAACTAGAGCCAGTTATTCTAAGGAGTGTAATGGAAAATGCCCTAACTAGAGCCCGTCTTTGTGAGGCCGAAAATGGTGGCCATTTAAACGATATATTTTTAAAAGCTACTGCAACAAAATTACCAAGTAAATGTATTATTTCTCAGAAAAGCCTAGTAAATTACTTTAAATGTTGTAGTTTATATCACCTAAATTAACCAATACGCGCCTTTTGCGCCACCCTGTATATATATATATATATATGTGTGTGTTTGTGTGTGTGTTTTAATACCATAAACAGTTTTTCATGGTAAACAACTGATGACCGCTTAAATAATGTTAACACTAGCATAGATTCTTGGAAGCAAATTAATATAGTGACTGTAAAAAGTAAATTTCCACTGAAGGACTTGGGACTAAAAGCCTTTGTTTTTTCCATAAAATAGTTGAACATTTCCAAGACTATATAAATATATATATATATATATATATATATATATATATATATATATATATATATATATATATATATATATATATATATATATAATTACATCAACAATATTGCAGTCTTACGTCAATCAACCTACGTTGCAATGCTATCACATCTCTTCAAAGACTGAATACAAATTTAAAAAAAAATGATTCAGTCTTCGAAGAGTGTGATAGCATAAGAAACGTTGATTGATTGATGTAAGACTGTAATATTGTTGATGCAATTTCATAAATTCTCTACCTGTTATTAAGCACTTTTGAAAATAATGGTTTTGTGTTCATTTTATTAACATGAATTACGACAATATATGTGTTTGCATATACTATCAATTACTTTTTTAATTAGCACTCTCTTAAAACAAATCAGCTCGCTGATTGCCACCCAGTAACAGCAGAGCATAAGTCAATTTGTTTTTTTCTTTGTTTTTGCCCACAATGACCCTCTGTGTGATGTAGTTTTTTTCAAGACTCTTAAATTTGTGAAATTCTCTCTTTTGAGGACTTTTCTGATTATCTTGGGATGTTCCAGAGACGAAAATTGACATAATAATGTTTGGTTTGCACACCACAAGAGAAACGAGTCGTAAAATATACATCTCACAAAAATGTCATGTAAAATTAAATTTAAATTAAAATTAAAAAATGAGTACTGGAATATAAATAAAACCTTACTTATATATATATATATATATATATATATATATATATATATATATATATATATATATATATATATATATATATACTTAGTAACTTGGTCAGGTCATAATCGCTTCGCAAAGTTCGCCAATTGAACCGAACATATCCAATGATAAACATTTACATTTCATTAATAAGTTTCTTGTAAATAAAAGCGCAAAATAATAAAAAAAATAAGGAAATCAATTTCTTTGAGCGGTAGTGTGTGCTGGGGAGGTTGAGGGTTCTTTTATAAATAATAAACGAAAGTTGTCGTCGCAAGAGAGAGAGAGAGAGAGAGATACAACGTTGGCGCCTTTAGAGAGGTTGGAGCCTTTAGAAGGAGTGAAGAAAACAGATAACGAAAAGGAATTAGAGAGAGAACAATCACCTCATTCCTCCTCTCTCTCCATCTCCCTCTCTCTCTAAACTCTTAAGACTTTTTGATACAAATTTATTTAGAAATGAAGCGAAAGTTGAAATCAGTTCGCTTTAGCGAGTGAGCGTGTTAGAGGAGCCTCTTTTTAAAACAATGTAAAAGATAAATTAGCGTCGCTAGAAAAAGGGGGAAGTAGAGCGAGGAAGAGAGATAAAGAGATCAGTTCTTCTTTATCTATCTATAGTATCCCTCAAACTTTTTAAATACAAATTAATTTATTTTTCTATATGAGACAGTAAAAACGGTGTTGTAATTCATCTTTTTAAAGTTATTAAATCACTATTATTTATTACTGTTAACATCAACGAAACTATTGCAAATGTGTAGAATAAATAAGACGATAACATTACAAAGTAATAATACCAAACATCAATTTATTATAGATTGTTTGAAAATAATTTTGCAAATTAGGCATTTAAATAACTGTCTTTGGGTCATTCGTCTGTACTATATATCAAATATTTCAAATGATTTAAAAAAACAATGAACCGATTGATACTAATCATGACATCCGGTCAGTCTTAAGATACTATAGATACCACCTATAAGGTTACCTGCGCATGTAATTGGGAAGTAGAAATTGCGGAATCCTGAACCACACCTCTCCTGACTCGGCTCAGCTTGATTCCAGTTGCAAGGAGAAGTTCAGTTCGACTGGAAACAATGCCGAAATAACAGAGAGCACATACATCACCTGGTATTCCCAACTGGTAACCCATTTTATTACTGGCCAGGCTCAACGTCGCTTAACTTAAGGGAAACGGTATGTCAACGTGATTATGCGGTATATAATGGTGATATAGGAGTAATAAATGTAAAAACGCTTTGGCATTTATTAATTTATATATATATATATATATATATATATATATATATATATATATATATATTTATATATGGGCGTGTGAAAAAGGCAAACGAGAAAAAACAAATATTAATACAGGAAAAACTCATCAAGAAACAAGAGAGTTTACCAGTTCCGTTCGGATCAATGAACGTCTTCAGAGCCAGTGAGAATTATAAATTCATTCGAAAACTGTAAAATACATAGACCCAAGAAGAACGCACAGCGAGAAGACATTGACACGCGTTAAACTATTAGTATACAAAAAACAATAATAAAGCGCGTGAGCAAAGACGTAAAGATGGAGAAGGGAGGTGAAAAAGAAGAAAACAGATGAGAAGAAAAAAAATTAATGGAACTATGGATGAATGTAGTAAAAATGAAAAGTTACTTAAACCGGGTTCGCAGTTATTCAACCAGATTAAATAAGTTTTATAGCGCTTTCGATGGACTTGCAACGTATGAGGAAGTATTCGGTCTTGAGGAGGGTGCAGTTCGTAAAGTCAAAATTGTGGGTATATATATATATATATATATATATATATATATATATATATAATTCGGGTGAGTAGAAAATAACGTTTTATTATTAAGTACTGTTAATTTATTACTGATATATTATTTTTACCAGAAATGATTATGATAGGAAAGCGTCTAGCATAGGGTTTTATGTGGAATTCAATATGTTTGTCAGCATATGAACTATCACTTGCTGGCTCCTGGCTGTACCGTGGATTTCTGTGTTGGCTGTGTGTTTGCCACTGCACCAATGTGATACTATTCTGGGAACGGGGAGTGTTATTTCGTGAGTCCGCGCCGTGAGGACGTCTTGGGAATGGCTGTTAACGTCCTGATGCGATACTACCAGCTCCCAGGTGGTAAACAATAATGAAAGGCTAAATTCCGTCCGTATGTTTGACAGACTTTAGGTCGGGTTTTAGGCGTTTATAATTCTCGCCAGAAAATGTGTTATCTAGGCCGAGGGAACCGTTGCCTGATAGAAACTTTAACGCTCGTATGACAGATTCGGACATACCAGTTTATGTTAAAAATATGTAATGTATTTTCACATTCTAAAAAAATATATAAACTCGAGAGTCGGCTGCAATTTGTTTTCTTAAGAAGTCGAAATTTAAACTGAAATTCTACCTCACGGTGATGAAAACGAGAAAGAGAGAGAACAAAAAGGGAAGAAGAGAAAACCAGTATCTTATAATAAACTACGAGACATAAATTCTTTTAAGTTCACCAGCAGTTCCGATATTTTACGTTTAGCTAAGTCGGTGTCAGCCAACATTGATCTGACCGTTGGATCGGTAGTCGTCACCCTAGCTTTTTGTAAACAATTTGTCAACCTTAAGTTGAGCCAAGCATTCACATTCTTTGCAATGTTTTAATGTCACAATAACACTTTCTTGATTTTTATTTCTTCCTCACGAGAACAATAAATGTCAGGCACAAGGCTTTTAAATGTGGGATACCCCATCTCCTATAAAAATGTCACTATTCTCGTCACAAACATATGATAGCATATTCCCCAGCACGTTGGGAGCCTCATCGTTTTTAATTCTTGCCCCTTCCTATTTTCTCCTTTTGTCCTCACCTTCCATGGTTAAATGTTTCTGACAAAGGTGGAAGAATTATATATTAGAAATCAATTTGATATCGATAACAAAAATCAATTTGATAATATTTTGCTATTAACCTTAAACACTATAAATAATGTTGATTGGCTTTTTATTGCTTTAAACAATATAAAAAATGCTCAGTTGAAATAGCTAAAAGTTTTGGCAGATGGGAATGAATGGAAAGCGAATGATCTGAGTATACACTCTAGCAGTATCAGGTCAGAATTTCCCAGGATTACTGTATTTATTAATAGAGTAATCATTGGAAAAAAGTGACGTGCTCCCCTACGTGTACAGCGTAGTCGCTAATTTAAAGGGACCTTTCTGGTTGCCCTCGACTATGATTGACAACTTTACTTACTTTTTACTTAATTGATATTTTTTAAATTTTTTTTTTTATTAATTAATCAAAAAATTGTAGCAATTAATTTCTGAAATGATAAGTTAAACAAATGTTAAAATATTTAACATGATTGAATGTGATTAGATTTGTTACAAGAATTTAAAAAACAATGAGGAATCAGAGAATACATTTGATTTTTTTCTTAATTTTTAGAACTTTAATAATTAAATTCACAAAAATAAATGTATTCGTCATAGCTCTATATATTGTCAGCCTTTCTTTCTCGTAGACGCCGATGACAATGCTTTTCAAGATTACTTCTCGGATAGATTGCACATTCATTAAGAAGGACAACGGCCATTTTAAAGATAAAATATATTTTATAATCTAAAGTCAATTCTGGGTGTATGCTGATCGACAGATTTGTACAAATTGGGTATCACACCTCCGATAATTGATCAATTAAAATGTGTCCAGTGTTCTCAAGTTTTCAAATTGGAAATCGCTAATTTCAAGGTAAACAAAACTAGCTGACAATAAGTCTTATATGGATAGATTCTTACCGGAAAACAGCAATAATGCTCCCTTTTGTCAACAAAATCACTCATGGAATGTAAGTACTCAAGGGCAAAAAAGGGGAAGCGGGAGTTTGTTTAATATATGTTACCCGGATTGTATGCTTCAATAAAAAGATTCGCAATATGAGAGAGAATGTGGGTTCATAGCTTTCATACGGTGATTTCGCGCATAATTGATCGGATGTCTGATTTGGGTGACTGTGTGTAATGGCAACTTTTAAAACGATTGCTATGTCATAATTTTGTTTTTTGTACTTATGCAATTTATAGAGCAGGCTACAATAATAACGTTATACTTTAGAAACCCATTCTAAAAACAAGGATCGGGGTTTCACTAACTATTCTTTAGGTGACGGTGGTTAAGTGGATAACGAGGCGGACTGACGACCTGTTTGAATCCAGTCGGTTCCATAGAATCACTTTCACTTAAGGATGTTGGAAACCATTACGTGGCCCCTCTTGCACAAATGCCAACAACAGACTCAAGCTTCTAGCCTTTTGAAACTCCCTCCATTCTCCCTGTATTACTGACTGTACCGACATGCAGAAATGTAAAACTAATGTAAACAAGTATCTCTCTTCACAGCTCTCAATTTAGGATGAATCCCTAAACTTTTACCCTAATCCTCAGTAGCCTCTTACGTTTACAGTGACAACTTGCATCGTTTGGATTGAACTAACTTTATACATTTTTTTTTAAAACGATAAACTAAGAAAAATGTTTACCCTGTCTTTTTTGCATATTACATTTTGGTTCGGTTTATTTTGTATTATGTAGTGAATATCAACAAATCTTTTTATATTAAAATGATATTTGTTAGACAAGATTCATTGTATAAGAGAATAATTTCGGTTCATAGTTTCACACGGGCATTCAGCACATAATTGGTCACAAACGATCCGATATCTGATTGGTATGTGTCTAATAGCAACTTGAAAAACGATTACTATGTCATAATTTTGTATTTTTGGTACTTATGCAGTTTACAGACCGGGCTGAAATAATTACCTTATAATTTAGAAACCCATTTATAAAATAGGAGGTGGGAGGTTGATTACCAATTCTGTTGATTACCTATTCTGTTGATTAACCATTCTGTTGATTAACCATTATGTACAATTTAATAAACAAAAGACACCTTAAATATCAATTTAACTTGAAAATCATATCTAAGCTGCATAAACACCGTATTTTTTTTTAACGAAATATTAATTAAGACAAGAAATGAAGCCACTTGATGTAAGGAGTTTAAAATATCCTTTCAAGCCTCCAAACTAGCAAACGGTAAGTGTTATATGTAGAGAGATTCGGATCCAGAAACAGCCATTATTTCTGATTTGTCAAATGTGAGGACTAAAGGACAAAATAAGGGAAGCTCAAGGTTTCGAGGCTGCCGAAAGTAAACGCAATGTTCACTATTTATTGTCCGTAATTGAAGATACCGTGAAGGCAGTACAACTCTTCAGCCCATCGTTCTTGTACATATATATGTACCAATCTAATTGCATATTTTAACATTTATATAGTGAGAGCGAAACGATACAGTATTATTTTACGGGTCCCGCATCTGAATCCTTAATATCTGCATCGTGTGTTTAACGTTTAATTCATCAATGTGACACTATATACAGTGGTTATATACAAAGCAATAACTTTTCATATACAGCGGCTAATATGACTGAACATAATTTTATGATTTGAACGCTCAATGTAAAAATAAGTATTAGTCTAATTCTAACCCACCAAAAGCAAACAAACATGTAGCTAGTTTCAATTCATAAGTGATTTTGAAAGCTTCAAGCTGTCGATTAGAAAAAGTAATTTCTCTCTTGAATTACATAAAGAAAAAGTCAAGTAATATAGTTCATTTGTGCGACTTATTGAAACAAAAGTAACATCATTCTACATTATTATTTGATCCATTTAATAAATTAAAACAAAAAAAATCCTGTGGCATCACTTTGTATTTTAAGACTAACCAGAATTTTGAATTTTGATGTTTTTTTTTTAATTTTAATACAAAATAAAATGATATTTAGATTTAAAAATCGGTTAAATTCTATTTGCGTCACGTAAATTTTTTAGTAGGTTTTGCATAATTTGGGTATTATCTTTATTTATTTGTTTTAGTGAATGGAATATTTTGCCATTCTTTAAAAAATGATAAAACAAAAAGTAAAATAAAGTAGTAGGGCGCCAATCCTTTCCCGTGATCACTTCACTTACCCTTGATCAATTATCTTATGATGCTGAGTGTTTAACAAAAGAGGCATCTTTTGCGCCTTTGCTATAACTTGAGCAAGGATTGAACTCTAGTCTATATGCCCATTAGCGAACACTTTTAGCATTATGCCAAACGTGTCTGTTCGATAAGATACAATCTACAAATAAAAGTGTTTATTTTATGATGATATATTGTATCCTAGCTAAGAACGTGTGTTTCTTGCTAATTGCAATCCATAAAGGGGCCACAATTGCTGAATATGCACGCATTACGGAACGCAATACGAAATGTGCTATACGAAAAGAAAGGGCCGCCAGAACTTCTGCGACGAAATCATCCTACACATGCTCTCCCTGCGGGATATACATCAAAGCTCTGATCGGATTGATGAGCAATTTCTGGACCCACAAAACAACAACATTATCACGGTCATCTTCGCAAATTATTGACGTACATTATACTCTGTGAATATCAATAATGGTTAGTAGTGGCGGGAAAATAAGTTGTTGAAGTCCATTTTAGAATTGAGGTTTTAATAAGACCAGTATAGTATACATAATGCGCCATCATATCATTATTAAATTGTTTAAGTTTAGATGCCCGACTGACTAACATTTATATACCTTCAGCGATTTAGAATTTTATGCAAAACTGTTTGATAACGGGTGCATACGTTTAGTTGTATATATTCTAGCATATTTTAATGAGTATGAATTCAGGCGTCCTTGCCCGTGTGTAGAGAAAAGACAGTTGGAAGAATGTATGCAAGAATAGGATGACACTAGGTCGAGATTACCAGGTGACGTCACAGGAGGCAATACTCAAAGAAATATGCAGATGCAATTCCGCGGATGTGACGTCACGTCAAATCATAGCGACGAACAACGGGTTGATTTTTAATCAGGGTCGTTGTAAGATTTTGATGCGGCCGGTCGCTGGCACATGTTTAAAAGGCGAAATAACTAGCACGGGCAATGACCGCTGATGTCTCTCTCTGTCTCTCTGTCTCTCTGTCTCTGTCTCTCTCTCTCTCTCTCTCTCTCTCTCTCTCTCTCTCTCTCTCGATATATATATGTTGGAGTTTATAATGAGTGTTGATTCAAGAAGTCTTTGTAGATATTTATTTAAAACTAACAGAGCGGTTTATCGGCATTGCCCGGAGTAAATATAAACGAATGATTTAACTTTTATAAAATAAATACTAGACTATCAGTTCTTAAACAAAATCAGAAAAAAAACCATTTCACTGTAAGCAATTTACGTGATTTAAATAAGATTTAGCCATGTTTTTATATGGTATACGTTTATTTTGTAAATACGT
>OY744519.1:156644028-156689028 GCA_963556195.1 Sepiola atlantica
TAGAGTAATGTCGAACATGAACAGAGATAGCCTGATCTTCACACATGCGAGGATCAGCTGGTCTGTATTTATCAAAGAAAAACCAATATCAATATAGAAGGAAAGTTTATTGAATAAAATTATGAAATAATTAATTTATTCCAAACCATCCAATACGATTTTCAGTAAAAGAGACATTTATCTGTTTCTTAGATACATTTTTGTGAACACAAAAAACGGCCTTAAAATTATTATGAACTTTTTCTATCTATCTTTCAATCTATCTATATCAATCAATTTTGATATCTATATATTTCTTTAATATCTATTTATTTATATGTAATATCTCTCAATATCTTCTTATCTACATTTGCTTTTAATATATATCAATATCTAGCTTTCTATTTATAATATATATTTTTATATCTATATATTTCAAATATTTATCGATCTATATCCATTTTAATATCTATTTTCAATATCTATTTATATATGTCTTTTTAAATATATATATATATCTATTAAATTAATTTTTAATAGTTGTATACTTTAATTATCTATCTATTTTCAATATCTTACTAGCTCTATCTATTTATTTTAAATATCTTACTTAATATATATATATATATATATATATATATATATATATATAGTATCGATATTTGTTTTTAATATCTCTATCTTTCTATATTTGATATCCATCAATATGTATTTATCTATTTTTATCTATCAATCTATCTGTCTATATCCGTTTTACTATCTATATATCTCTATGTCCCTATAAGTGGTTTACTATATACCTTTACATTTTGGTTATCTATATTTATCTATTTTTAAATATCTATCTATCTCTTTTAATGAATAATAAATATCTATATTCATTTTTAATTCTTAGCTATCTGAGTTTAATATCTCTATATCTCTATATACCTATGTTTATATCTATCTATTTTTATATCTGTTTATATCTATCTGTCTATTTTAAATATTTATCGATCTTTGTATCTATCCCAATATCTATGTTTCTATCTATCTATTCCTATCTATCTAAATATCAGTTTATATATATATATATATATATATATATATATATATATATATATATATATATATAATATATGAGGCATCTATCTCCTCAACTGAAAACCCATCCCAGACTAACTATTATATTGGTCTGGCAGGCAACAACTTCAGGGAAAGATTCTACAACCATAAACTCTCCTTCAACAACCCAGACCATCCTGGCCAAACTGGACTTTCACTACACTACCACAAAATAAAAACCAAAGAAGAAACTCCCATAATAAAGTACAAATCTTGAAAAAATCCAGCACCTGCAAATCAATAAACTCTCCATGTAGATTATGCTTAAATGAAAAACTGGAAATTATCCGCTTAATGGACAAAAACAAACTCATTAATAGAAAACAAGAGACATCTATCAACTGTAAACATAGTAAACTCTACCTCTTTAGCAACCCACATACCCCGCCTTAACCCCACACCAACCCCACATAAAAAATAAACAACATTTTTTTTACAAAAATGAATGATAACATTAACCCCCTATTATACACTACCCCAAAACACACTATAACCCCCTACCCGCCCACCCAAATTTACCACCCAACCCCACCCAAACAAGTCCTGATGAATCTATAAATATATAACCACCCCTCTAAACTACCAATAACATCAAATCTCTACGTACTACCTATGATGCACAGCCTCAATAGCCTCTCAGCCATACTACCAATTCTACCAAAATCATCTCCCACATAAACCCATAACTGGGATAGCTATTAACACTGATATCACTTGGACTAATCTAATCTCAATTACTTAACCCTTCGATCACTATCTTGAACACTTAATTATTAACTGGTACTTAATCCTTGTCATTGGTAGTAGAACAAAAAAGCCTACCATCACTTGTCGACTTATTTCGCCCAATGACTTCACTAGGAGCAGGATGGTAATGATGGTGATATTTATCATTATTATTATTATTATTATTATTATTATTATTATTATTATTATTATTATTTTTTTTTTTTTTTTTTTTTAATACTATTATTATTATTATTATCATTAATATTTTTACAAACTTGTTATTTCTATTTTTATTCTAATTTTATTTATATGTATCCTTATTTTTATTTTCATTAAGGCTTTTATTAAGGCTATTATCACTGCGACTATCGTAGGTATGATTGGCAGGGGTTATCATTGTCATCATAATCGGTTTTGTTAATGCTAAAACTGGTAACACCATTAAACTTCTCTTATAAAATGATTCCACTAGTATTGATCTTAGTATAATATAATCACAATTTTAAAAAAATATAATCACTACAAATAATAAACAAGACATTAAAATAGAATAAATAAAATGCAGAAGTAGCAATTAATACCCTAAATTAAAATTATCAAACATTTTTATCCACATGATAATTACCTATTAGAATTAAAATAAAATAAGAATGACGGTTATAATCATAATTTTATTCTCATTTTAAATTTAACTCACTCTGGCCGTCGCCCTCCCCGGCACCCCGGCTGAAATTGAGATCATCACAGCACAAACACGTGAAAACCTCCCACGCAATAATTTGAAACACGACTTGTTTGGGTCCCCCCTCCCCTCTTATGTCCCATTTCACCGTTATAGACAAAGCCCCAACTCTGTCCCCCTCCCCCTCCAATGTATTTTCAATTTTCAATCTCCCGTTGAGGTAAATTTAAAACGTATGCCATTCGGATTCCATCGTTAGCCCGATGAGTTGGACGCTATTTGCGCCAATGGAGCAGAACTTGTTTTGTCGCAACTAATGGAATAAAATCAATATATATATATATATATATATATATATATCAGTTTTTTATATTATATATATCTTTCCAAATATGATCTAAGGTTAAAATCGGATTCTAACTCTGCCTGATAATATCTCAGTTTATAATAACTTTTGATCGATAACATCGACATGCCAGTGTCGCAGATTTTGTACATGTATGTGTCAATAAAAATAATCATATATAAAAGCTCTATTTGATATTGAGCACTTTTTATAAACCCGGTTGAAATTCTTTGGATTACTACCCTGTGGAGGTTTTATCTGGATTATTATATATATATATATATATATATATATATATATATATATATATATATATATATATAGGTTTTTAATATGTGTCCATCAATATATATCTATATCTGTTTTATGTAGCTATCTATACCAATTTATACATCTGTTTTCATTACCAATCTATCTATATCTTCTATATCTATTTTACAATATATCTATCGATATCTCTTTCTATATCTGTTTTAATATATATATATATATATATATATATATATATATATATATATATATATATATATATATATATCATAGACTCTCCCGTCGATTTCGACGTATGAGGTCTTGACAACTCAACATTTGTTTAGTCTACGATGAATGTAGCATGCTTACATTTACTCAATCGTAAATGGCATTTGAGTCCTGCGAGAGATTTGCAAACCAGCCCACAATGGATGCAAGAAGGAAGATCTTGAGAAAAATCGGCTGGGATACTTGTAGATGTTTTTGTTCTTTCGCGTCTTTCGCGCTGTTGATCAATGGCAGTTACAGAGAACCGCCTGATGCCCTTCTGGCAGTCAGATCGCCATTCCTTCCGTCGAGAAGCAAGCTGTTCAAAATCACGATAAGCAATATTGATAGATGTCAAATTCATCTTCAACTTGTCCTTAAAGCGAAACAGCGGTGGACCCACATTTCGCCTTCCACTGTTGAGCTCGCCGTACATCAGTTGCTTTGGTATTCTATCATCTTCCATACGTAAGACATGTCCTGCCCAACGCAGTTGTGATTGCATCAAAAAGCTTTCAATTCCGCCAATACCGCAGCATGTAAATAGGTCCGCATTAGACATCCGATTTCTTAGGGTGACACCACAAATCGTTCTAAGGTAATTTTTGTGAAAGACATCAAGCTTCTGAATGTGGCTGCGATAGACTGTCCATGATTCCGATCCATAAAACAGTGATGTTAGCACCACTGCTCTATACACAAGTACGTTTGTTCTCAAACTTATCCCCCTGTCCTTCCATAACCGATGACGCAGTTTTCCAAAGGCAGTGGTTGCGTTCGCAATTCGGTTAAAGATTTCGTCATCAAGGGAGGCACTCCAATTTATCTTACTCCCAAGATAAGTGAAGTTTTTCACATATTTCAGATCTTTACCGTCCACTTAGATTGGAATATCTGGAAAACCGTGTACTGGTGGTCGTTGCTTTACTGGTGGCCGTTGCTTCACACCCTGAACTTGTTAAGGCATGAGGCGACGTAGGTGAATCACTTCTGTTTTCTTGATGCTGATTGTCAGACCAAAAGCCTTGCAAGCAGCCGAAAACCTGTCCACAAGCAGTTGCGCTTCCTCCCGACATGTTGCACAAAGTGCAGCGTCATCTGCAAACAAAAGATCCCTGCTGACAGTTTGCCGAAGAAGAGTCTTAGCTTTGAAACGTTGCTGGTTGAAGAGACCACCACTTGTTCTAAATTTTAACTTCACCCCAGTATCTATATCATCGAAAGCATATCTCAGCATAACTGAAAAGAACAAAGCAAATAGCACAGGTGCCATTACGCAACCCTGTTTGGAACGATTTGTCACATTGAAAGGTTCTGAAGACTCTCCATTTGAAACAACCGATGCCTTCATTCCATCATGGAAAGAAATAATTACATTCAGCATGTTGTCAGGTATTACCAGCTTCTCCAACACTTTCCAGGGGGCTTCGCGGTTTACTGTGTCAAAGGCCTTTGTAAGGTCAATGAAAACCATATACAACTCCTCGTTCTTTTCCCGAACTTTCTCGGCAACCTGGCGGAGGGAAAAGATCATATCGACTGTACTCCGACCAGCACGGAAACCGCACTGAGATTCGGGATAGATATCATCAACAAGGTGGTTAATTATTCTGTTGAGAATAAGCCTTGCCAAGACCTTCCCTGCAATTGACAAAAGTGAGATGCCTCGATGGTTGTCACAGATGTTTCTATTGCCTTTATTCTCAAACAAGTGTTGAATTAATGCATCTTTGAAATCCTGAGGGACATTTCCACTTTGCCAGATCTTCACAAAGAGACTGTGCAGCTTCTTCACTAGTGTCTGGCCACCGTACTTAAACACCTCAGGAGGTAAGGTGTCTTTCCCTGACCTTTTGCCTGACGACATTTGCCTAATAGCAACGAACACTTCATGTATTGCTGGAAGGTAGGAGAGTTCAGGAATCTCAGGTCGTTCAGTGATAGATGAAAGTATTTCTTCATCAGTTGTGGAAGTATTGTTTAGGACCGCTTCGAAGTGCTCCTTCCAGCGATGCAATATATCCGCTTTATCATTTATCAGTGTGCCATCATTTGCAGATACGGGAGAAACGCCAGATTCGTGCGGTCTAAAAACTTTCTTAATACCTTCATAAAAAACTTTCAAGTCTTTTCTGTCAAATGCTTCTTGCATTAATTTGGCATGTGAGGACCACCATGCCTCTTTCATCTGCCGTAATGCTTTCTGGACTTTACTTTTGCATTCCTTGTACAATTTCCTCTTTAGTGTTGAGTTCTTATCATCAACTCAGGTTTCATGAGACTTATGCATTTCATTGATCAACTCCTGGGCCTCAACATTCTGGTCATCGAACTAGTCCTGATGCCTACAGACAGGTAACCCCAAAACCTCCAATGCAGATGTGTGAATTACGTCCCGCAAGGATTTCCAGGAAGATTCGATATCATCGGTTATCTCCACAGAATCCAATGAGCGATCAAGACGGGCCGACAGTGCTGCCCGCTGAACGGTATTCTTTAATGGTAGAATGTTTATCTGTTTAGGGACAGAGGAGCGTTTCACTCGTCTGTGCTGTAAACGAAAAGATGTTTTACTTCGAAGCAAGGTATGATCTGAAAGATAGCAACTTGTATGGAACGAACGAGTGATACGAAAGTCCCCAAGGTCACGTCTCTTGGTGATGATGTAGTCAATCAAATGCCAATCCCTAGAACGAGGGCGCATCCATGTAGTCTTGTGGGAGTTTTTCTGCTGGAATACAGTGTTGGTAATGCACAGATTAAGCTCTCAACAAAGAGACAACAAACGAAGACTATTCCCATTCATACGACCAACGCCATAATGACCCACAACACCACGCCATGATGTACTATCCACACCCACACGTGCATTAAAATCACCCAAAAGAATAAGTTTGTCCTTGTGTCGAACATTAGTGATAATTTTTCTTAGTTGCTGGTAAAAATCATTTTTCTCCTGCTCTGGTCTGTTCAACGTGGGAGCATAACAACTAATTAAAATAGCACGGGTATCACATTCAAGATTAAGGGTTAATGTCATCAAGCGATCCGAAAACCCCTTTGGAAGGGTCGGCAATGACTTTGCTAGATTGGACTTGATAGTAAATCCTACTCCAGAATGTCAAGGCTCCTCTGGGCCTTTGCCACTCCAGAAAATGTATAACCACCCTTTTCTTCTGTCAGTTGTAAATTTCCAGCCAGGCGAGTTTCACTAAGGGCGGCAATATCAATGTCAAAACTTTTAAGCTCAAGTGCGACAAGAGCCGTCCTACGTTCTGGCTGAGTATCATTGTCAAGTAGAGTACATTCCAAGATCCAAAATGAAAGTTTTTACTTCTTCTGTTATTGGGACTGCATGTTGGATACCCAGACAGCTGCAGTTGGCTGCCAAGGGTAATGATTAGCAAGCATATGTTTAGGGCTCCTTTTATCGCCCCCTCCCCAGCATAGGGAAAGCAGTGCTATCCCTAAACAGGGCTGCTTTGTCACCGATAGAGGACACGGACTTCACAATTGTTCAAATGTTTCGGCAGAACGGCCATCACCCACCGGTCGCCAAAGTGTAGAGATCGAGCTAAGAACTTCCAGTAATATCCTTTACCTGTTTCCATCGCCTTACCCTATCGCCTGTGGACTTTTTTTTTATTTTGTGTGTGTGCAGGACTTAGGTATAAACTTAAGTTGTCAAGAAACCCACACAGAAGATTTGTTTATAGTGGTGAAAGCCCGTGTAAATACTATCCACTCTTTTTGGACCTTTTCATAAACCCAAGTCGGTGCAGAAAAATCGCCACAGATTAAGCAAGAAAAGACCTCAGGTTTAACATCAGAGTTTTCCATCTCCTAGATACCTGTCTTAACAAAGACTAAGCGAGGTATCTTGCTCAGTGGTATTAACGCGCCCCCAGACACTATCCTGGGAATGTTCATAACCGGGCACCATATATATATGTCTATACACATATAGATACAGACCACTACCCAGTGGCAGGGGGTTAGATTGGTGAGCGCCGGGACATATCTGCATGCCAGCAGGCGCTGCACACTGCACCTCTGGGGTTCTAACCTACTCCGAGATCTCTAGTCTATTAGCCTGGGGCCGCAAGGTGCCCAGTTACCATAGTGTACCACGGGGAGGTCAGACTAGAGTCTTGTCTGGGGATAGGCCATATACCAGCAGGGGAGACTTACTCACTCGGCTCCCTTTTCGCTCAGCTAGTGAGCTATCTGGCGGCTAAGCAAAGAGTAAGGGTAGGAAGCACATGCAACTACAAGTACGCTCCACTGTTGCACTAGACGCATCACGCAGACCTGTGGATAACTCCACCACACCTATATATATATATATATATATATATATATATATATATATATATATATATACATCTATGATATTTCCGTCTATATATATGTTGTTATTATCTATCTATCTATATATCCTTCTATATCTGTTTTATTATCTACTTATCTATATCTTCCATATCTATTTTATTATCTATATATCTTCTTCAATATATGTTTTAAATATCTATCTATCGATATCCCCTGTTCATATATGCTGTAGTATCTATCTATCTATCTATTTATTTACCTATCGATATTTTTTCCTATATCTATTTTATTTTATATCTATCTGTATCTTATTCAATATTTGTTTTTAATATCTATCTATATATCCTTCCTTCTATATTTGTTTTTATTATCTATCTATCGATATCCTTTTCTATATCTGTTTTTAATACCTAGCTATCAATCTACATTTCTATCATAATCAAGCTGTGTTAATGAACGTTTGTTTCTCTGAAATTTTTCCTACATATTTTGATTATACAAAATGCACGCTAATTTATGCCTCAGATTAAGTGATGTTTAAAAGAATTATATATTATCTCTTGTAATTATCCGTAATTTGTAATTTACTTAACAAGTAACTATCTATTATTTTGCTATCTATTTTGATTCCATCACTGTAATATTTCTAAATATCCCTATAAACATTTACATAAAGAAGCACTCCCTTTCCGTCAAGATGGCCATTTAATGTACTTAACGTCTGTTCACACCACGAAGAACTATGTAAATTAGATGACAACATAATAAATTGCAATTTAGTTGTCTCTTGTCGTTCGCAGAGTTCAGCTACCTCAAAGGGACACTCTGTATTAGGACTAACATAACAAGTGAGTTAGTCTAGAAGTCTATCTCGTTCGAACCGAATACAGAATCGATTAAGTATAGTAGCTGAACAGATACTACACTTTGCTTCTAGCCAAAAGGTTAAAAAGTATTTTGGATTATTTGGATCATTCGTATGATTTTTTATGAAGTACTAACTTTCAAATATATTATTTAGCTTAGTCAAATGATTTTTATGAAGTACTAACCTTCAAATACGTTATTTGATTATTCATATGATTTTAAGAAAGTACTTAACTTCACATATATTATATGGATTATTCGTATAATTTAAAAAAAAATACTAACCTTAAAATATATTATGTGAATTATTCGTATGGTTTTTTATAAAGTACTTACATTCAAATATATTATTTGGATTATTTGTATGAGTTTTCGTAAAGTACTAACATTCTCATATATTATTTGGATTATTCGTATAATTTTTTTTAGAAAGTATTAATCTTTAAATCTCTCATTTGGATTATTCGTAAGATTTTTTTAAAGTACTAATCTTCAAATATATTATCTGGATTATTCAGTCTACTGTTCTCATCTTAGATATAATAATCACAACGTCTCGACCGATGCAATATCCGATCTTCTTCACATGCTAGGAATCTATACGGAATTTGGAGCGGGACGTTTATTTTTAATTACGTAGATAGCTTTCTCATGTTCCGTCAGTTATGATTGGGTAGTAGTCTTAAGTAATTGTATTCTTAGTATCACCCGCACAGAAGATTTAACCAACAACCACAGAGAACTGATTATAACGTAGCATTTTTATCCGTTGCGCCACAGTTATTTGCGGAGTATTCTATTACGAATTTAAAGAGTGTTAAAATAAGGACGAAACGTTGTGAGAATATCATCCAAGATGAACACAGTAGTGCGAATAATCAAAGTTATTAAACCATATCTAAACAAACTCTGAAAGATGATTATTATTTTTAGTGATGCAAGAATAATGTATTTAAAGATACGTCACAGGTTATTCATTTTCAAATGCATTTATGTAGGATAAATAGTGAAAGTGGTTGTGACCCAACGGGTCACGATACGTTTACTGTATATATGTATGTATGTATGTTTCTATCTATCTATCTATCTATCTATCTATATATATATATATATATACATATATATATATATATATATATATATATATATATATATAAGTTTATTCAGCATTGTATTTACATATGTTTAGTACATATCTATATATATATATATATATATATATATATATATATATAGATATACAACTTTATTCAGCATTATATTTTGCTTTGATTAAAGCTTGTTTTTAAAATAAAATTCTTTAAATTCTGGGTATTCTTTGGTATGGAAATATAGTCTAATTATCAAATAGGAATTTAAAGAATTTGCAGGCAAGGGTTTAATTACTTCTTAATCCTTAGTTATTTTTAGGAAACAGTAAATATTAGAAGAAGGACACAGTAAAATTTGACGATTCTTATACATTCAGGTTTTTAAGTTATTTAATAATGCTAGCAATAATATGCTTCTCCTATGGTCGCATGTTTTGCTATATATGGAAGTGTTGAGTTTGCTAATGCACAGCCGATTATCGTATTTTTTTTGTTGGCGTACGCTACTCAAACCCTATAGAGTAGGTAATGCATGAGAGGATAATCTCAAATCAACAGAGCAGATACTGAACAAGCTCCGGTCCCCAAAAGTAGAAGGTAATGCCTGGGGGTATTATGACCACAGAAGAGATACTACGGTAACCTCTCTCTCAGAAAAGGGGAAAGGAATGCCTGGGAATATGGTATCATTACGAACGAGCGTATACGACACTATCTGAATTGAGTATTTAAAGATAGATCAATAGTTCATTGATAGAAGTAATAGTTCAGTTTCGGCTTCACACGGCTAGATACAAAAACTATAATAGTAACATATATCATGTTAATTTTTTGTAAGTGGTTGAGGGTCTTTGATATGACCTTTAATTTAATTCCGACACAGCTACTCTTTGAGAATGTGGAAGCACCCGTTAAATAACTATTACTCATTCTGTCTAATTGATATTCATGAGTTAAATTAATATGTAGGGGCGCCACTGTCCATAGATTGCTCTACTAATCCGCGACCCTCATCTTCTAATGCTGAGCATTTAACACGGCGTCATGAAGTAATACTTTTTTAGTATTTTGTATGACTCAACCTAGGATTGAAACCGACCTCCCGACAATGAAACCGAACACTGACAATTATGCCAAGTAGGACAAGCCTGAAACACAAATAATCTAAAACATTGTTCTACTTTTTACATTTTTTTACGACGCACGTGTTCAGTCATATATTTATCGCACATGAGGTCGCTATTTTGTGTTAGGTTATCGTGTATGACACACGCGCACACGAATATCAGAAAAAAGGAAAGACAACAATAGTGAAAAAAATAATTGAATTTTATTCACATACAGATTCATTTCCGTCCGATCCTAACATGTTCTTTTACCCACTGAACAACTCACTAGAACCGCTTTAATCACATTACCAGCAAACAATTTACGTATATTGATTCTGACTTTTAAATAATATTGTTTATACACAAACAATGGAAGAAAGATACTATTTGATAGGAATATGAGTCTTTTTTAATAAAATAGTTTTTTGTAATTATTATTTTAAAGAATATCAGCGTTAAAGTCTATAATAGTTTGTTGCAAAACAGGCTCCGGATTCAAATAATACATAATATCTAAATAGAATTTAAATAAAAGGAAAAATGAGCAGAAATTAAACGTATGTAAAAATGAATATCAAAATGTTCAAACACTAGAAGGAAGGTAATATTTAATATGATAAAATGTACTTTGTAAATAGGACAATTTGTCTAAGTATTATTAATAAGAGAAAGTTTAAAACAAGTGCAAACTAGCTTATGTGTTTACGCAACAGTATTGTATGTTTTATAGAAACTGACCAGTGAGAACTGGTGTATGCTAATCAAAATCGGCGCATAAGTCAGGCTCGCCCGCAAAACAACTCACTGGTAAAATCTGTAATGTCTTAATACATTTGAATGCAGAAACATTCTAAACGAACTAATATTTATTTATGTATGTAAACAAACAACTAAAATTATTATTTTATAAAAATATATTTAGTTGCTTTATATTATTCGGTCAATAAATCTTGGGTCTAACTAATAAAACAGTCATTTTTAGGCAAACTTTTACTTTATTTTTGTTAATAAACTAAACATTTTAAAGAACCACCGATTCGGCATGCTTCGGATTTTTACGTAGACGGTCGGAAGATGCCGAAGAAAAAGTCGGTTTTGTCAAGTTGAAAAGCTGCACCAGTACTCACTGTTTTTACAAGAAAAAACAGTAATATTAGTTCTACATTCTTTTAGGAAGGGGAATGTTACAAACAATCTTCTACATTATTTTGTTGTTTATTTTTTAATGTGATTATTTTCCTAGTGTGGCAAAAAAAAACAACCTATACCTAAATCCGCGTGGCATAATACAACGTCTGCATGAATACACTTTTTTCCACGTGGATTCTTCTGTCACGTCCTTACCTAAAATGTCAGACTATTTATGGATATACCCCATTTTAATCACGTAAATTACTTACATTGAAACATCGACTGAACAAAAATATATCACAAGAAATAGGTAAAGATAAAATATGAATATATTTGCTTTAAAAACATTTATGCACTTTTTAGTATGTTTATTTACCTTTAACAGGAAATCTATGTGTAAAAATACCTAAAAAAAAACACAAGCCTAAGTCCGTGTGTAAAAGAAAAAACTCTGCATGAATACAATTTTATCTACTAATTTCATAAATTAAATTATTATTAAAGACATAAATTGTTTTGATGCACATACACTTAGACCTATTTGCCATAACACAATTTGCAATCCATTATTTTTGAATAAATAAAAATTAATCACGGAAATTACTTATAGTAAAACGTCGACTTTATTAAATCTATGGATAAAATTGAATCCACGCAGAGTTTATTTTTTTTGCAAGACGGACTGAGGCTTGAAATCATTCATTTATACTTCGTCTAGGCATCGCCGAGATCCGGGTCATGTTAGTATATATATATATATATATATATATATATATATATATATATATATATATATATATATATATATATATATTCAACTGCATTTTCCTTTTTTTGTCTTTTTGTTTAAAATAACTCAAAGCTTCTTCAGACTATATATATATATATATATATATATATATATATATATATATATATATACCACACATATATATATATATATATATATATATATATATATATATATATATATATAATAAAAAATACATAATTAATTATAAAAGTATAATATATAATAATAATATCTGCATTTAACAAATGGTTTTGAGAGCATTTTGCCTCTTTCTTTAAGTTTAAAATTCTAAAGATGCTTTAAAAAAATGAACCTTCCCAAATTCATACCTACCAGCGACCATGCGCGATTTAAAAGAGACATTTACACCGTTAAGTCCACACAACATCGGACGTGACTTCTACAAGACCAAGTAGGATTGTTACGAAAAAAAAGATTTATACCTGTTATTTGTCTAAAGCTCTGACGAGGCTTGTTATATCAAACGAAATATTGGATAAAAAAGTCAACATGAAGAAGTAAAACAAATTGTTTTTATTTTTTATTTTAATTTTAATAAAAATATCTGCATCTAACACATAGTTTTTTGAAGGCATTTTGCCTCTTTCTTAAAGTTTAAAATTCTAAAGCTGCTTACAAAATGAACTTTCCCAAATTGATATATATATATATATATATATATATATATATATATATATATATATATATATATATATATATATATATATATATTGTGTGTGTGTGGGATTTAGGCAGCATTGTTTCATTAATGCATGTGTTGTTGAAAACAACAGAACTCTTCTGTTTGGTAATCCGTTTTTTACTTTTTCCATTCTTCGAATGATCTTTATAACGTTGACATTGAATGAATTAATGTAGGATCCGTATGTTTGACATCTGTTACATTTCAAAATGTAGACGTTCGTTTTTTACGTGAACGGTTTGCCGGCATATTTCTTTAAAAACTTCCATTCTTTCACCCACGTTTTTATTCATTTTGTGCCATTAAAAAGACCTGATGATGATTCCGGAGAAAATCGAAAACGTTTGTCAAACATACGGATCCTACATTAATTCATTCCATGTCAACGTTAAAAAGATCATTCGAAGAATGGAAAAAATAAAAAAGGGGTCACCAAACAGAACCGTTGTGTAGTTTTCAACAACACATACATTAATATATATATATATATATATATATATATATATATATATATATATATATATATAATACGTCCTATAATGTTAAGGGCGACTAAAATACAAATTATGCATTGATCTTTACTTCTTATGAAAATGAAAATTATAAACACTGGTTTTTACTCTCACCAATAAAAAACAGTAACAAAAACGTAACTTTAATATTTAGTTTATAAAAACCGTACATATTTCCAGGCAAGTGGTGGTAAAACTACAGAATATATAGACACTGCTATTGGAAGTTCGATTCTTGTCTAAGTTAGCCATGCTGACGGCTCATAGCAAGAAACACGTGCCCATAAATTACTTTCATGTACGTATATATATATATATATATATATATATATATATATATATATATATACTGAAGTTTGAAGTTTTTCTTGTGCAGTCTACGATAAAAGTCATCATATATTGTCAACGGTTTCAATTAAATATCGATTTCTGCTTCATTTGCGTCGACTTCACCGATTTCCTGCCATGAAACTATTATCTATTTTATTTTTAATATCCCATTTTCTATTTCTCAGACGAAATATTGCGTTATTTTTTTTTCTAAAATAACAATACGAAAGTGTGTCGGCAAAAGTTGAACTATTCTATAAATACTCACGCATACAATTCGTGATGGCCCATCTTGACAGATGATTGCTTGATTTTTACCTGAACCATTACCTTCTTTCCTTCCATAACTTCGAAGTTAAATTTAATAACTAGCAACTGACCCGCAAGGCTGAAACATAGGTAGCAGCTTCGAGTTGATTGATGGGATTGCTTTGTGAAATTTTATTTTTGTGTACTTCCAAGTGTTGTTAAGCCCTGGTGCTTTTTACAAATCTCCAAACACATTACATATGACAGAATAGAGGGCAGATACTGACCCTGATCTGGCATGAGAATTCAAATACTTGTCATAGCAAGCCTCACATGTTTCACACTTCCAGCTCTTTGTGCTTGCATGATGCTCAATGTGATTGTTTTCAAACATTGCAAAACCTTTTTCACGAGCGTTCTCCATGACACCCTTTCAAGGCTTATGTTCCCGATTCTTTGAGTCGATACCTAGTCTAGACGCATATACATACACACATGCATACATGCACGAATACACACATCTCTTACAGTTTTACACACAGGCACACACTCATATTGTTGTAACCTTTGAATCCTCGTCGACCCTGATGTGCCCTTCTCAAGTGTACAATTAACACAGTGGTAATGCAAGTAGAAAAATAATGAGCAACGCGATTTTATAATAAAAGAACAAAAGGTGTATTGTCATAGAGGGTACAATAAAGGAGAGACAAACATTAGTAAGGATTTTCACAGGTACAAAGCAAAGGATCAATGTTCAGTGTGACTGTATATATATCAAATCAAATTCATCTGTACAAAAAATAGCAACAAGCCATGTAAAGAGGCAGGTGTCAAAGGCCGTTTTAAACCTGGATATGGTAGTCAGCTCAACGACCTGCCCTTGTTGGTTGTTTCACGGAGCAGAAATACGGACAGAGAACGATGCATTATTTCTATTGAATCGAAAACGACGGTGCTACCTTTTTTGCGGATGGCCGCAAAGATGTAAAGTCGTGTTTTGAAGAAGTGTTAATTACAATTCTAGAGTCGTATTTTTTAGAGTTGGCGTCGTCATGTTTTGCAGAATTGTTAATACAGTTCGGGAGTCATACTTTTGATTTATGTTTCGTGTGTGTGCGTTCTTATTTCAACTTTCACTTCATACGCTTCTCTACAATTAAATATACTGTATTTAAGGGTTTTCCAAAACAGAACAGGAACCAAAAGAAGTTACTAACACAAGGATGTAATTCAGAAGGATATGTCAATTCAGCCGACGGGCATTGACTATAGAAAGATAATTGAGTTCCTGAGTTCCATCTTGTCCAACAACGCTATGTCAGTAGGCGAGAAGAGACTTCTAGCGTCTGACCTCAATAGCGTTTCTCGAGAAACTGTAAAAGGCGCCCAAATTAACCTGGATGCAAACGAGGCAAAGCGGACATGCACACTATCGTCCAAACGCATAATATATTACTACGCAGGTTTTGACATGCCTTTCTGAGCCAACAGAACTGCATACTAATAACTACGCGAGCGATTAAATGTAGATACAAAATAGTAATGGATCTCAATAATGTAACTGCTACACATTTACCGTGTCGAGTAGCACAAACAAAAAAGAGGTATGAAAGAAGCACATTTGACCAGCATTGAGGTGTAGAATACGTGGTGTGATAGGATGCTTGATGCTTGACAGTTAGTGTTATACGATGCTTGCCGGACATTGGCGATGGCGATTTTGGAGTAGCGTATGTATGTATCTGACTGAGCCTGCTTGAAAGTGTCCCCAGAGTTCTATATAAATATACCAACATCTTCTCTACAATAAAAATCAACTTTCATTAAAGGTTTTGTAAACCAGAACAGGAACAAGAGGTATTTAGTAACACAAGCATGTAAGACAGTGAGATATGCTGATTCGATCGGTAAGTATTGATTTTAGAAAGAGAATTGACTTCTCGAGTTCTATCTCGTACGGCTAGTGACGAGAAGAGATTTGTAGCGTCTGGTCTCAACGGTGTTTACCAAGAAAATGTTTGTAAAAAGGCGTCCAAATCGACCTGGATGGAAACGAGGCAATGAGAGCATGCGCACGGTGTTCTAAACGCATATGTATTACTACGCGAGCTTGGCCATGCCTGTCTGAGCCATCCGAACCACATACTAACTACTACGTGTGTGATTACATTTAGATACAAAAAGGCAATGGATCTCAATCCTATAATTACTACAGATTTGTCGTATCGAAAAGCACAAACTTTGGAATTGAAAGTTTTCTTTTTAACAAACGATACGTTGCAATTAAATTCACTTTAAACCGTTTCCCAGTGATGCCGTATGCTATTTGTTTGACAATGTCTGTGTTAAACGAGGGGCTGTCTATTTTTTCTATTTTCTTTCATTTATAATCGAAATACCGCTACCAGTATCCAACAGTAATTTGACAGATTAGTTTGGTTCATGGTTGGTTAGGGTTAGGTTTGGTTAGTGTTAGTCAGGGTTAAGTTTGGTTAGAGAAATGTAAGGGTTTATGGTTATGGTAGGGTTATGGTTAGTTAGGGTTTGTTAAAATTATGGTTAGGGTTAATGTTGACCGATATTTTCGTATCTAAATCATTTCGTTTTTCGGTATATTTGATTTCTTGAGACAGAATGACTTAACATTAGTTTTATATTTAAGCTATTGCGTTTCTGCTTATTTATGTAGTGAGTACTTTTGTGGAGCCCCTTACAGCCTACAACCTGTATGGGACACTTCAGGTTCGCCAGTGACCTTATCGATAGAGACTGCCACTCTCACAGTGGGTTCATTAGCCACAAGCGGTGCTGCTCCAACCCAGCAGACAGACAAGACAACTAGTCTAAAAATGCATCACCCATGATCAACACTGACTGACAGAGGCCTAATACTAAACTTTGTCGGAAAACAGTCCATTTTTATGCAAACTTTCAAAGCCATCGATCGGAGATCGTTAGGTCTTAAGTTTTGAACATGTCTGTGTTTTAATCACTTGCACACAACAAATGTTATTTTTCTGAATCCTCGATGTTCACTTTATGCGTTACATTTGAAAATTAAAAATTATAGAAATTAGAAAACATTTTTTACTAATGGGGATTTGGTACATGTCTGTCTGAAGCCAACACTATATTATGACTTCTTTTAATGTAATATTTAACTTCTATTACTAATCGAGATTTGGTATATGTCTGTTTGAATCCGACACTATACTATTACTTCTATTAATGTACTATTGCACTTCTATTACTAATAGAGATTTAGTATATGTCTGTCTGAAGCCAAACCTATATTATTACTCCTATTAATCTACTATTTTACTTCTATTACAAATGGAGATTTGGTATATGTCTGTCTGAAGCTGAAACTATACTATTACTTCTATTACACTTCTATTGAACTATCTTTTAGTACTTAATATAGTTTACTATACTATTTCAGACTAATGTACTCAATTCTGTAAAAAAGATAGTGTAGCACCTGTTCTGTTGTCATAAAACTATTCTCCATGCATTACTGCCTCCCTTTTTAGAGGGTGAGTGTAGTATCTCTTCTGTCGTCACAAGATTATCCTTTTAAGCATGACCTCCTTCTTTGAGTGTTAGTATCGTATATATTCGTTCGTCATGATACCATCTTCTCAAGTATTATCTCCTCCTTTCACATTTATCAATTATTGATATTCTTAGGTAACTTTCTTTTTATTTCTCTGCATCATGTTCCATTCTGGTCACTAATCTTGATCAGATAGCTGGCGCTTCTCGTACTCGACCCCCAGGATAAGTATGCTAGTTTTAATTAAAATAACAAACATTTTTTCCAGGGAATACTAACGTGTGATTGGAAAATATTAGCGTACACCATAATTTACGTATAATCATTAAGCAGTTTCTTTAATTTTTGAAGAAATTCAAGTTTTAATCGTACGCGGCAATTGCCGCCATTGTCATGACTTTCAAGAGGGACAATTCAATGCTTTTTGTTGGGGGGGATGAGATAATAACGGAAGTTTCCGATTAGGTGGGCGTTAGGTGAGGGTTACTTTAAGGTTAGGTAAAACAAGAAGTATATATATTGACAATGATTATCTACCCTGAGAAATTCGTTCGAAATAGAGAATAAAAATGTCGTCGTTAGCATTGAAATTCACGCCTATTATCGAAACTTCAATTTTTTAAATAATTATACAACTACTGAATTGTTTTCCGTAATTTGTTTTAACTCTACATTTTTCCACAACAAGTAAGTATACTCTAAATTTGTCCTGGTATTTTGGTTTTATCTAGCATATCTAATTCGGGAATCTCCTATAAAAATATTCCGGATATCTTTATCCTAAACTGTTGTCAGTCCTTGCACAAAAATCAAGAATTTGAACATGTCTTTTAAAAATTACTCTAATTGAAATAATTCCCACTGCGAATTCACGTTTCCAGCACCATTGACGAAGAGTTCATCTTCTTGATTGACGAGGTTCGAGCATTTATATTGTTTATGTAACAAAGTATCTTGTTCATCAAATATTCAGATAAAATCGTATTGTCTCTTCAAAAGATTCCCGTTCTTTTTAGTTAGAATAAGATTTGTATATTTTGTATTTTCTTTTCTGGCTAGTTTTTGTAACAATAAACTGAGTTCTTCTTCGTTGCGCAGATTTTTTCGTAAATTATGTTTCCTTATTTATGAGAATAAGCTGAAAAGTTACGCAATTTCCTAAGGCATTATTACATTCTCATGAGGAATTAGAGCTATCTTCGGCTGAAAAGAATCTTCGACCTCGTTCATCAGGAGTACTTTAAAAAAAAACAGCCTCAGATAACAAGTTCGTGGCTATAGATTGTTGTATGCGTAATTGCATTCATCGTCCTGATACTTTTAAGCACGGTCAAAATTAATAAAAATATATATTAACGAAAAATACGTCTTGTAAAGTTAAGAGCGTATAATAATGTAATGTTCTGCATATTACTCACTCAGGGAGTAATACAATCAAAATAGTAGTAGCAAACAAAAAAACAATAAACGCAGCAATCACCAATAAACACAATTACATAAATATATATATATATATATATATATATATATATATATATAAGTGCAGATTAGTCGTTTATAATATTGTTTATAATATTTTAACTTTAGTTATATAATTGCTTAATAGAATTTTGACATTTTCTGCGTTCCTACTTCCAATTGTTTTCTGCCGTATTTCGATGATCTGACACCGGTTTTTTCCCGTTTTTCTTCGACCCATTCGGTCTTTTATTGTTGTCTTCTGATAATGAAATTTTTTCTTTCGAAAATTTAAGATTACCCTTTGCCGAACTGTTACATACCGGACAGTATTTACTATTTGGTATTTAACCAGTTTTCGTGAAATTATTAATAAATCGTTTTGAGTTTCACTTTCTCCCTGCGTTTATTTCTTTTCACTTTTCCATCTTACGGCAACCACATCGCATTGCTATAGCCTCGGACGACTAATCTGCACTTACATTTACCAGCAATGCTTCAATCAAACTACAATCTCTTTATATATATATATATATATAATAATATATATAAAGAAATGTGATACTTAGAAGGCAATACAATGCAAGGGTGTGACGGATATACACAAGTTGGAGCAAATAAGACATATAATGGTGGAACAAATTTAATAGTTTCACCCTTAATACAATGTGTACATACACATTTTTTTCACAAACACACATATATCTGTTTATCGACACAATGTTACAATGTTATGTAATACCTGCATCAAGATTAACTAGTGGAAACTCCGTAAGATATAATATTTCGGCAATTCTTGTCTTCATCAGAACCGTGCTCAACTCAAGTTCAATCGTGCATATGAAGGAAGCCTAAATAAATAATTAATATTTATTTATAAATATTATTATCATATATATATATATATATATATATATATATATATATACACACATATATATATATACATATCCATATATATACATATACATATATACATATACATATATATATACATATACATATATATATACATATACATATATATATATATATATATATATATATATATATATATATATATATATATACATATAAATTGCCTATCTGGTAGCAAAGGTACTTAAGCTTTTTTGCTTCTATGCACCTTTTATTCTTATATAATTTTATATGCTAACTACCATATCGGAGAATAGTTCTTAGATGTAGTGTTTAACTAATAGTATTATTATTTGTACTCCCTAGGAGTTCTCACACAGATCATCGTCAGTGATTGCTCACCGACAACAACCAGTGGTATTTCCTGGAGTCTGAGTGACAACAAGTCTCCACAGACTTCTAGTGGTATTCATCTCTTTTCGATAACGATGCGGTATCGCAACAGTCTCTTACCATTGATTGCTCGCCGGTAAGGACAATTGGTCTTCTCTAGGATTTGGGTGGCAACAAGCCTCGTAAAGGTCTCAGCACTCTCTGCACTTGAACGTCTGGTTTGTGTTGTCCCTCCTCGGTCTTCTCATCCTCCTCGACCCTCTACAAATATGTTGTCTGGTGTCAGCCTAGGCCGGCACCAGTTAAAAAATAAAATAAAATAATTAAATAATATTACTTTAAAAAAAAAAAAAATTATAATTTAAAAAAAATTTTTTTTCTCTTCTCTTATGGTAAAAGAAAAAATATTTTTTTAAATTCTTTTTAATTTTTGGGGGGTGGGTGGGGGAGAGGGAGGAGCTTATAGTGTTTCTTGTAATTTCTGTTTCTTGGTTCATTTTTGTGTAGTGATAGCTGAGGCCGGTGTAATTGATTGGGGAGTGGAGATTATGAAGTGCTGTTTCTTGCAGTTTCTTTTTCTTGGCTCTTGCTGTGGTGTTCTTCGTGTGGTCTTGTTTTCTCCGTTGTAAATTCCTTGTGACCGGTTAGCCTTTGTAGCTTATGTGTGTTAGTTTCCGCATTCGAGGATTTTCCTTAAGATTGCAGTTGTTTTGATCATTGCCGTCCTTTGTATGGTTTCGATAGTCCCTTTGATTCCAATTTCTCCAAATCTTTCCTCCAGGTTTTTTGGGATTGTTCCTAGTGCTCCTACGATTATTGGTATTATACTAACTTTCTTCATGTTCCATATCCCTTTCAATTCTCTGGCTAGTTCTGTGTATTTATTTCGTTTTTCCGTGTCTTTGATCTTCACTCTATGGTCTGCTGGAACGGCGAAGTCTACGATTTTACAAGATTTTTCATTTTTGTCTATTATAATAACATCAGGTCTCCTTGCTTGTATGAGTTTATCTGTGTGTATATCCATATCCCAGAGGAGTTTGTGTTTTTCGTATTCCAGTACTGTTTCTGGTTTATGTGTGTACCATTTGTCTGCATATTCTGAATTCAATTGTTTGCACAGTTCCCTGTGTATTACTTGCCCAACACAATTATGTCTGTTCTTGTATTCTTTTTGAGCAAGTTTGCTACATTCACTTATTATATGATTTACTGTTTCGTCTCTTTGTCCACACAGTCTGCATTTATTGTTTTCCTGGCTTTTATCTATTTTAGCTTTAATGTAGTTTGTCCTAATCGCATTGTTATGTGCAGCCATCAATAAAGATTCCGTTTCTCTGCTCAATGTTCCTTTTCTTAGCCATGTCCAGCTATTTTCGTTGGTTTCTTCTCTTGTGAGTCTTATGAAGCGTCCATGTAGTTGTGTTTCTTCCCATTTTTCCTTTCTTGTCTGTGTGTGTCCAGTTTCGATGCTTCCTGCGTTGTTCGTTGGGACGACATCTCTTGCTGCGGTGATCAGCCTTTCTGTGTTCTGGTTTATGTATTTCTCCAGCTCTTTTTTAGTGTCGTCCACACAGTCTTCTATACTTACCAGTCCTCTTCCCCCTTCGTTTCTCTTCACGTAGAGTCTGTCTGTAACGTCTTTTGGATATAGTGCATTGTGCATAGTCATTCATTTTCTAGTCCTCTGATCAAGGTGCCTGAGTTCTTCTTTAGTCCAGTTTATGAATGGTCCAGAATATCTTATTAGTGATACTGTTCAGGTATTTATACCTTTGATTAGGTTTCTGCTATATAATTTTGTTTCTAAGAGCTTTCTTGTTCTTCTCAGGTATTCTTTTCCAATCTTCTCTTTCATTTCTGTTGATTTGATTGTGTCTGCTTCCAAAACTCTCAAATATTTATAGCACTCTTGTTCATCTAGTGCCTTCATCTGCTATTGGTTGGGTAGTTCCATGCCCTCAGTGGTCTCCAACTTTCCCTTTTTAATCTCTAGCAATGCACACTTTATTATTATTATTATTATTATTATTATTATTATTATTATTATTACTATTATTATTATTATTATTATTATTATTAATATTATTAATAATATTTCGTAGTTGTCGTCTCAACTTTTGTATGTTTTTAGTTAGATTTTTCTTTTTAAACATCAAGACTATTCCTGTGACTTTAGACATTTAATCTTTACCTTGACACTTTTGTAGTTCCGAACATGAATGTCTTTTGTGGAATTGGAAGATAAATTGTCTTGTCAATCTGTTTAAACTGTTTATGGTGGCTTTTCCTTATTATTCCAAACGTTTCAATTAAAACGAGAATTATTATTATTATTATTTTATATGCAGATTACCATATATATATATATATATATATATAACCGAAAATACAAATTAAATACAGGAATAAATCATGAAGAAACGAGAGATTTAACCGGTTTCGTTCGGATCAATGAACATCGTCAGAAAATGTGAAGATTTTTAATTTATTCGATAACGGTAAAAACATAGGAAAAAGAAGAACGCAAGACGGGGTGTTATTGGCACGTGTTTAACTATTTGAAAAAAATAAAGAATAATGAGACGCATAAAACGGGCGAGAAAGAAAAAAATGAAGGAAAACTAAAAAAAATGGAAACAAATTTACAAACTGCATCTCTCTTCAAGATTAGATTTAATACTTATCACATCACCATCTAACGTAGATCGCAGACTCGGATCTTATACCTTAAACAAACATCTGGCAAACACTGCACTAAAACAATGGAATATTTCACGCTAATTCTTAAATAACTGCGATTCCGGTTCAAGTAACTTTTCTTTTTTACTACATTTCATTCATATTTCTATTTCTTTTATTTTTCTTTTTTCTTTCACCCCTTTTTTCTATTTTAACGTCGTAAACTTGAGAAAAAATGAGAAACCCATCACAAAACATGTATTTGTTCTTTTAAATGTCCCACTAAACAAAATTAAAAACAAAATACGCAAGAGCAAATTGCTTATTCAACATTATAAGAGAACTCAGGCGTGATTTAGAGCTCGGAGTTATCTTTCCATTCTAAATTATTTACATATAAACTTAATATTATAATAATCATAGTAATATTGTTAGATTATGCTGGGGTGTCATTTTGAAAAGGTATACGTAACCTAGTATGAGTTACGAATTTGGTGAAATTGCTAAATTGAGTGTGCTTCATTCCCCATGAAACGACATATGAGACAGGTGGAGATCAGAGATCAAAGGACAGGTTTGGTAAAGTAAAGCTAAACACCAGTAAAAATGCGATGATGCGATTGGTTGACGGAACAAATTGACTGTGACGTCATTTGTTGTTGTCGAGACGACGATGGTTAGCAATTCATGAATAGATCTCAGTCGGTAGAGGGACCTTACGAAATATGGTCTTAAAATTTAAGTAAAGTCGATATCGCCCGACGAGAAATTTCCTCCCAACATGTCTGTCGAGTATAAAACTGCGCTCCAAATAAGCAGAATAATAAGTAGATATTAAGAAGATAACATATCATGGACCTCTCTTCTCGGCGTTGTTAAGATGAAGAAGATCAAGAAAAGCATCTGGAAACTTCTCTAACTCTGTCTGTTACTCCCCTTTTGTCGTAAAAACAATTTTGTCCACGTATACATCACACATGATGATCGTGCGTCAGAATAGAAGTTTACTAGATGAATCAACGGTGAAGAAAAAAGAAAATCCACGGCACAACACTAGACGAATCAAGACGAAGAAATAAAGATGGAATTGAAACGGGACGATATGCCGGAAAAGAAAAACAAGTTAATTTTGTTTGAATTGAATTTGAAGTAGACACCAGTCATGTTGATAAATGAGAAAAGAGAGAAAAAGAATTGAGTTAAAACATCCACGGCACACACGCACATATAGGGACTAAGAAACACGACACACATACGCAAGCATACGTTAAAAGACGAACGTACACATCCAATTACAGTTGAAAAAGAGTAACACACGTTTAAATGGAGTGTTAGGGCATCGTATTATAAATATATAATACGATGCCTATAAAACTCTATTTAAACGTGTTTTACTCTTTTTCAACAGTAGTCGGATTTGTACGGTCGTCTTTTAACGTATGCTTGCGTGTGCGTGTGCGCCGTGGCCACGTTGAAGGAGACACGCACACACGCATATTTTTATATTTTATCTTTATGTTTTCAAAGTAAAGTTTTATTTACTCGCGTGTAATTCCACTGCTGTAATGATCCTCTGACGAGAAAAATTTTCTTTGAAAACCCATGGGTTAAAGACTTTCAATTAGTTGGCTTGAACTTTGAATTGTAATAAAATTTGAGTCGCACCTTATTTTATGCTTTCATTTTATCTAATGCTATATATATATATATATATATATGTATATATATCTATCTATCTATATATATATATATATGAAGCAATCCAACAAAAGATATAAGCGTCAACTAATATCTTATAATTAGTGAAACATCCGGATAAAAACTGAAGCTCAATATACTCGATAGATCATTAATATTATAATATAAAATGAAGTAATAAAATAAGGTGTCAATCAAATTTTATTAGAATTCAAAGTTCAAGCAAAGTATCCTTATATATATGTATATATTTATATGTATATATATATATGTATATATATATATATATATATATATATATACATACATATATTATATAATAATAAGAGCATCATAATTATTTACGTATTAATAATATTACAGAAAGTCAGATCAAGTCAACGTGATAACATAGATTTCAAGCCTGGAGCGGACTTATATCGACTTTATATTTTTAAACAAATAGCGTCCGGCTATTTTCAGCCGTATTTAATCTCATCGAAATCTGTAGGTGATTCTGGACGAAGTTCGTTTTTATCTTTTTTCCTTCGGTATTCAACTATTCGTTAAGTTTTGCGTAGAAGACGCTAAACGCAGTTTAGAAAAAATTACATACAGAAAAAGAAATAAAATATCATAAATAAATGTTGATTTGATATGATTTTCTGTAACATTTTAAATGAATTCAAAAGTATATGCATTACTAATATTTCATATAATAGCTATTAACAGTTTACTGAAGTTTCAATGTACATCTGATCGGCAGTAGTGTTTTAATGAAATCAATTAGGCGTACAATTTAAAATTGTCGAGAAACAATAATGAAATATTACGTAAGTTGATATAAATAAAATTAGAACATTATTTATAGCAGTTCCAAGAATTCAAACACAACGAATATTTGGCGTACGATTGTTCCTTAAACAAAAGACTAGCAAATATATTCGACCGAAGGGACCATATATTTGGTAGTATATATATATATATATATATATATATATATATATATATATATATATATATATTCTTCAGAGTAGAAGAAAAGCCATACAAAACATCATACAAAGATACATATCCCCAATTGACAATAAAAATAAAATTAGACTCATTACCTCTCTACTAAATTTAAAACCCAAAATATTGTAGTAAAAAAACTCCTCCCCAACTCAAAAACCACTAGAAAGAACCAATGTTGTTTATAAGTTCAAATGCCTTTTGGGAGAATGTAACTCCCATAATTATAATAAAGCTAATAGCAACATTGGATTTACAAGCAATACTCTATCCTGCGCCTAACCATTCATCTTGTAAACTTTTGCTCAATTTACCAACATCCACTAACAAATAACTGTCCTCCCTCTGATTTAAGAAAAATGTTGTTAATCACACTGAAATGATACATTCCGAAACCATTTTTTTTATTTTAAATACTGGAAACTATCTACATTAAAACACAACGACCTAAGATTAATAACATCACATATGATACCAGTGATAACATTTTAAAATGCTGAACGTAATGGGATTTTGTTCTCTGATGCCATCCAGCGTTGCTGAATTTTAAATCGCAAACGACTTCCTGGAACAATGCGAAAACGTTCTCTGCGCGTTTTTCCTCTTTCTTTTTAAAATTATTTTCTTTCTCTAGCTTTTTTGTTCATTTGCTTTTGACACCTGAGTTCGTGAAACTTGTGAAACTTATGGACTATATATTATTATTTTTGATTTAAATACAAAAACACCACCAGAAAAATTGAAAGAAAAGTTTAATTAAACAGACGAATACTGTTATTTTTAACAATGTTTGCATATATATATATATATATATATATATATATATATATATATATATATATATATATATATATACATTATATGCTTCCTCTAGTCGCATATTTCTTTGTGTTAGCCTAAGAGGAAGATATCACGGGGAACGAACATATACTACACTGACCCCCAAAGGAGGGGGTAAAAACGTAGAGGCTTGTATCATGACGACTCCCCTTCCAAATAATGGAGTTGATTCTTGAGAGGATGATATCATGAAAACAGAACAGATAGTAAACTATCCCCAAACGGAGAATGTAATAACGGAAGTATTGCATAATGAGGAACGAACATATACTGTGCTATATACAAAAGATCCAGCAATACATTGTCAGATGGCCCTCATTAAAGAAGAATGTAATGCCTGTGAGTATAGTCTCATGGCTACAGAACATATACTACACTCCCTCCAAACCACCAAAAATTCAGACGGTACTCCCTGGGAAGATTGTCGCATGAACACAGGACATATACTACATCAGCGGCTCTCCCTAAAGAGGAGGTAATTTCTATGAGGACATTCTAGTGAAAACACAAATGATTCGATACTCGTACAATAAAATATTAAATCATTATTTTATTAATTTAGAAATGCTTAGGACTAAAAACATTATTTTTTTATATATCTTTGGCTTTTGGGTTCAGATCAATGTGCAGTATATGTGCTTAGCATCGCAGCGATATCAGACGTTTTACAATTGACGATAATATTGCGCATATAGTTACAACTGTATATTACAGAATATAAATTTATTAGAAGATTATCCAAATCTGTTAAGGGCTACTTCATGAAACATCGACAAGTTAAAAAAGGAATCAGATTAAGAAAACCGATAAGTGATCTAAAAAAATGTATAAATGAAACATTAAACATTATATAAAATAAAAAAATAAATATTTCCTTTATTAAAAATGCTTTTGGGCTCTATTTAGTTTAATTCAGGTTTTTTCTTTTTCTTTTAATTTCTTTTTAAGACACTAAAGCTTAAGCCTTAACATTTTAGCATTTTCTAGAATAAAAATCAAGAAACGGATGCTTATCAAGATTGCCAAATATTATAGACATCAGGTTTAGTATCATTATATTTTAATTTGAAACCTTGTAAGTGGACATAAAATTGGTGAAAAATCTTTTCTGTCAGAAAAATTAATTTTAGATTTCCTGGAACGGGTACTTTCTAGTATATATATATATATATATATATATATATATATATATATATATATATATAGTTATTTACAGTTGACATAGAGTCAACGTCCTTTTCAGCAGTCTTAAGAAAATATTGATTTATCGTTCCTTTGAGTCGAATTCAACGATTTCCTGTCATCAAAGCATTATCTGTGTTCTTTTGTTAATATTTCATTTTCCAATTCTCAAGCGGAAATACTTTTCCGATTTTTGCTCGAAAATTACATTAATACGCAAATGTGTCAAATGACGACTGAACAATTCTATAAATACCCCTCCACACACACACACACCCACACACACACACACATATATATATATATATATATATATATATATATATATATATATATATATATATATATATATATATATATATATAATAATGGTAATAATCCAGGTGAAAATATCCACAGGGTGGTAATCCAGAGAATTTTAACCGGGTTTATAAAAAGTGCTCAATATCAAAATAGAGCTTTATATATGATAATTTTATTTACACAGAGATGTACAAAATCTGCTACACTGGCATGTCGATGTTACCGATCAACAGTTACTATAAACTGAAATCTCATCAGGCAGAGTTAGAATCCGATCTTAACCTCAGATCATATTTGGAGAGATACACTCATACATGCACACAGACTGATATACATCTCCTAGATTCTTACACACACACATATATACACAGAGTGTGGAAGCAAAAGTTACAAGAAATGTTAGTTGTTGTTTCTCAGCAAGCTTTTAAAACTAGCATCTATTCATGTCATAATCATACCGGCAACTCTACGTATAATTTCTCCTTAGCTCACTCCTTCTCTCAGACTGTCGATTTCCGACCCGCATCCCCAATCGAGTATACTAGAAAGCCTCACTTCTAGACATTTTTCTTGACCTTAGTGCCCGAGGCGTGTTGCGAAAGCGCATAGCTCACTCGGGAATGCTGATCACATTGTGCTAATGATTCATATCACCCTAAAAAGTCGTCCCTAAGCTGATGAGTCGTTGCTCAAAATAGCGAGATACTACGGGCAGGCTGATTTTGAGTCAATTATAGAACATATTAGCGACGCCCTGCTGATCAGTGTGCAAATGAGTTAACTGAATGGGTCAAAGCAGGCATTGAAGCCTATGTCCCTATGCGAACATTCTTTAGCAAGCCCCAATGGTGCACCTTGGAATGTGCAGCTGTCATTGCTGTCTTCTCTAAACTCTATAATAAATGCATTGCTGAATTTTGCTTCCATGATAGCTGAAAAATTGCCTCTGTACTACCAGTGTACAAGAATTCTGAGAAACGAACCGAACGTCAGAACTTCCGCTCAATCAGTCTACTCCCGATCTTTGCTTAAATCTTTGAATTATTTTATCAATCTAGCGATAGTCCTCCACTTAGTTAATGCTAAACTTCTTTCTCACCGACAGTATGGATTTAGACAAGGACGAACTACTGCATACATCCTAACGGTTATCTCTGAACGCATGTACCATACACTCGACAAGTCAGGTGAAGCTAGGGCAGTTGCTTGATATATCCAAGGTATTTGACAAGGTATAGCATACACGCCTCTGAAATTACGCTCATACGGTATTACTGGGCTATTACTTAATATAATTAGACCCTTCCTAACCAAAATAAAGATCCATGTTGTCCTCGATTGCCGTTCGTCTAAGCAACATGATATAAGTGCTGGTATACCCCAGGAATCTATCCTTGGAACTTTATTGTTCCTGATCTTCATAACTGATCTCCCTGATGAAATAGAGTCTGAGATTTGTTTATTTGCTGACGACACCACACTTTACTCTCGTCATGTTGGCAAAGCGGATGTGATCATATCCGAGGTAATGGCTGAATTTTTAGAAAATGACCTCCAGGCTGTAGTGGATTGGGATCATAAATGGTTGGTAACATTTAATGCTGCAAATACAAAGCTCCTTTTCTTCAATAACTACAAGAAACTTCTTCAACCACCGATTGTCATGGCAAATAACACCCTACCTGAGAGTTCAACATTCAAACTACTCGGCCTAACCTTCACAGGTAACATGAATTAGAAGTCTGCAGCAAAGTAGTTGAGCACCCTCTACCGTGACGGTAAACTCCTCACACCTGACATTATCATGTATCTCTACAAAACCACCAACCGCCCATGAATGGAGTATTGTTGCCACATCTGCGCGTGTGCATCATCTACTAGTCTGTCCCTCCTTGACAAGGTCCAAAAAAGAGTCGCCAACTTCATTGATCCCTCACTGTCAACCAAACTCCAGTCCCTGCTTCATCGTCGCAATGTAGCATCCTTGTGCTTGTTTTACAAATACTCCAATGGATTATGCTCCGATGAACTGGCTACTCTGGTGCCCCCTCGACGTAAATTCACTAGACAAACTCAGGAATCAGCTAAATCCTATCCATTCACTGTGGAGGTCACCAAATGCCGGAAAGCCTTCTACTTCAATAGCTTCTTTCCTCGTATTGCTGGCCTCTGGAACCCCCTCCCTGCACACTGTTTTCCCGACAGTACCGATATGCAGAGTTTTTAAAACTAATGTAAACAGAAATTTTGCTGCACATCTCCCAACATAGAATGACACCCTAAATCTTCTCTCTAATTCTCAGTGGCCTCTTACGTCTACAGTGGCGTTATGCCTTGTTTAGATGAAATATCTTGAACTTTCTTTTACACCTAACACAGTTACCTTCACATTTGAGGACACTTTTGCCAATATGAGTAATCAGGAAAGCAAACGTCAAAGAGTATGTGATTTGATGAATGCATTCGTCACACAAGATTGACTTTCAAGAATAGTTGGAGTGTCAATAAAGAGTGTTTATAATGTAAAAAATAGAAATACTATAAGTAAAACACCCACGAGGAAGCTTGTAAGTAAAGGAGTTCAACGATGTGATACTCAAATGATGCAGGGTCTATGGTATCATCCCTATGAAAGCTGACTCAAGAAACTTGACTTTTTCCCTTTGACTGCCTTCGATTACGCGCTGATTTCCATTTGGCCATCAATCTCGTTAATGGTCATTACGATATACCTAATGGCCTTTAATTCACTCCTTCACCAGACAAAGGGTCTACGTGGACACCACAAGAAACTATTTTAGCGCCGATTTTGATTGAACCGGAGGAGGGCCTCTTTCTCAATCAGCATCCTTGGACTTTGTAATTGTCTCCCAAGAGAAGTTAATAAATCGGCCAGCAAAACAACAATTCAAAATGAATTACCACACATGATTGGCTAATGTATCCACTTGTGTGCAAATATCTACCATTCCTTTCTTACATGGCAACTGGAATATGCGTGTGTTATTTTTTACAAAGTGAATTGAATTGCATTGAATTGCATTGAATCAACAAAGAACGTACACAATATTTCATTAAAGCTCTCAAATCGAAAGTCCTAAAACATCCAACGAAATCCACGAGAAAAATACAATGGAATGAAGTAGACAACGAGATCATTAGAAATGAAGTAAAATATGATTTGAAGTTAAATTCTTACACAAGAACACCTAAACAGGCGTTTACAACAGCTATGATGATAACGAGATTAAAAAGGTACACTCAAATTATTAAATAGTTTAAGAAAAAATGTTAATTGTCGATGATGTTCTCAACTGAAGAATTGAATTGACAGATTTATCGCAAAATTGACAGCTTAACATCCGAGGATATTTAGAACAATACATCCTGCTCAAGTTGTGGTGGATTCCGATGGAAAAAAATGCTTATAAAATTCTCCAAACCGATGCAAAAGTTAAATGTTAATATATAATACAACACTTTGAGATACTAGGTATTGCCATGGCTTAGAGCAAATTACCGGAATAGTAATTATGTATGGACACGGGATGGTGTTCCAGCCCACACAGCTTGAAAAATACAAGTATTCTAGGATTATTTTATTTAGGGTGTGTTATAACATGCTACAAATAGAACATCATACAACAACGTAACCTCTCTGAAAAATACTATTACAGAAAAATGGAGGAAGTTGTCTCCCGAACATTTGAGGAACACTTGTTTACGTTTGAGGAAGCGTGATTTTGGCTATTATTGAGAGAAAAGAAGGAGACATAGAATAAATATATTTACTATTAGGTAACATTTCTTGTGACAAATAAATTCCCATTACATTCAATAAACTAATTGAGCATACACCGTATTTCAATATTTGCCTCAAACCATTGCAAATGTTGTTACCCAACCCTGTATGTATGTATATATATATATATATATATATATATATATATATATATATATACAATTATTCATGAAAATAAATATTGATTAAAAATAGTTTTTTTTAAACATAGAGGTTGCAGCATGAACTTTAATATTTCTCATAACATTTTCACGCGACTCAGGTGGGGGCCAATATATTTTAAAATCGTCTAGTAAACACCTCAACATACATTTACGAGAGATCTCTAAATCTCCAAGAACAATATTTCAAAAATAAATATTGCTTGCCAATTGTTTATTAAACCGAAAGCTTGCTGAATGGATACGAACAGATCAATACATATTTTTTTAAAGAAAACAAGCACATGTTATTCTTCGCTTTCTCAAAGTGTAATATTAAAATACAAAACGATACTTATACAAAATGTGCAAATATTTCTTATGACATTTTCACGCGAGCAACCTGTGGCACTCTATGCTTTCAAATCGTCGAGTCAGCACATCAACGGGCATCCATGAGAGATTTGTATATCTCCAAGGAACTAAAACGATGTTTTATATTAAAAAGAAAATTGCTTGAAAATGTTATTTTTAAACCGAAAGCTCACATCTGTAATACTTTAAGGTAAATAAATGTTTATTTTAAAGAAAAAAAAACATATGTCGTTCTTGGCTTTCGCAAAATTTAATATTCAAATACAAAACGATACTTATAAAAAAGTGCCAATATTTCTTATAATATGTATATATATATATATATATATATATATATATATATATATATATATATACGTATGTGTGTTTGTTTTTTCTCTACATATGTATACGTTTATTCTTTACAGAATCGATAATTCTTCAAGTCGGCCGCAGGATCAAAAACCCCGAAACACGAGTCATGTTTTTTAGTCAAATTCTAACGCCTTAACCCACGCGACCACCGTGAGCAACTTCAGAAATTGGTGAGAGTTTTAAAACAATTATACCGAGCTGGCGCGATAAGCAGCCAACGTCAACAGTGTTCAACTTATGAAGGAGCATGTATTTAAACCTATGATTTTGACAGCTGTATAAATACTACTCATTAGAGTACCGAGCCTGGATTAAACACTATAAATAATTATAAACATTTGTTTATGTGGATACGTATACGTCTAATTCTTCCGGGGTCGTCAGTGTATAAATAATTATTCAACTGGTGGCAGGATTTATATATATATATATATATATATATATATATATATATATATATATATATATATATATATTACAGAAGATCAGGACAACAAATGGGACCTACAAATGGTTTCCTTCACCAGACTCTCCTCAGTCTCTATTTACGTCTGCCTCCCCGGAAAATTTGTGTCACTTTTTGACGATATTTCAATCCTCCGCTTTAATTTCATTTTAATTATTTTTACTAATTTTACCTATATATACGGGAAATATTTTTTCTTTGATCTGTGAATTTAGGTAGAAGTTATGGTGACATCTGATCGCCTTCTCTTCATCACCAGTGTCGAAGAATTAAAAACCGATGTTGTTCTGATCTTAGTAATAAATATATTAAACATATTACGCTCTGATATTTTATTTTCTATAATAATTGTTTACTCTGTTAGCTAGGAAGACTAAACACCACGTGTATATATAAAATACCCAATACCACGAATTCCATGCATTTTAACCTGGAGATTCCCTACGGGAGTGAAACACGGAAGCCTTAGTGTATATCAAATTTCATGAATATATTTTCATAACTTACTATATATACATATAGTATTACCGGTTTATGCTTCAAGTATCTGGCATGGTTAACTAAATTGTGTAAACATTTCGTCATGGTTGAGGTTGTAGGTTGCTTAAAACTACAGGAAATCTATGAATAAAATAACTGTTCCGTTTTGAAATCTACGAAATAGTAACATGGTAAACAGTTACGATCGCTCAGTTCTATTTAACAAATCAGGGTTGTGATCCCTGTTCATGTTTTACAACTGATATAGTTTTTGTTTTGTTTAATATAGTTCACCCCTAAAAAGGCAGGACACCACTGTAGACGTAAGGGGCTACTGAGAAAAAGGTGAGAGTTTTTTGAGGGCGGGAGGGGGCAACCTAAATTCGAAGCTCTGCAGCGAGATGCCTGTTTACATTAGTTTAACATTTCTGCATGTCAGTACCGTCAGGAAAACAGGAAACAAGCAGGGAGTTCTAAAGTCTAGCAGCACGAGGAAAGAAGCTTTTGGAGTAGAAAGCTATTCAGCATCTGGGGACATCCACAGTGAAATGATGGGAGTTGGCAGATTGTCGGGTTGGTCTCGTGACCTTACGTCGTTGGGGCACCAGAGCAACAAGTTGATCAGAGCACAATCCATATATTATAGTTAATTCTATATAGTTAATTAATAGAATTAACTATAATATATGTAATAATATACTTAAATGTGTATAGCTCCAATATAGTTTCGTACTTAGTACATAATTCCAGCCAAACACCTTCTATAAATACTACACATGGTCTAGACTGATTAGCCTCATTCCCCCTGAAGATGTACCCAGATGAGTCAGAAAGTACTTGGAAGACAGATGCAAATTATGTAAATTTCATCAGCCAATTCCCATCCGAAAATAAGATCCTAATTCGGACTATTGAAAGGATCTACTAGAGAATATCTAGACATGAGTTGTCTATTATATTCAACAATACTTACCTGAAAGAGAAAATATTGCCTAGATATACATATATATATATATATATATATATATATATAGAGAGAGAGAGAGAGAGAGAGAGAGAGAGAGAGAGAGATAGATAGATAGATAGATAGATAGATAGATAGATAGATAGATAGATAGATAGATAGATAGATAGATAGATATATTTAAATAACCGTAGGTAAGACGGGTTTGGAAATCTAAGGGTGGTTCGATTTGTTTTTGATGCTTTTTCCATCACGTGAGTTCTTTTTTCTATGTACTTCAAATTACGAAGTTTTCATCGGCACATTCATTTTAAATATCCTTTTTTTTTAGTTTTGTTTTTTTCCTGCTGGTTTTTGACGTTATCAGATGTTGCTATAATTTCCATGCACATTCTAATATTCTCTGAAGATTGACAGATGGTCAATTGAACTGTAATTTGTGTCCAATCTACCAAGTAACAGGTGTAACATTGCAAAAGATTAAACATGAAAAGTGTTTTTATACATAAGATGACAACAGAAGCTGAAGAGAGCCGGACGGCTAAGTCCTTCTGTGCTTGAAACCGACGGTACGAATGTTGTACAATTTTTTCTGTACTAAAATAAATAAATATTACGCTCTTAATTTTAAAATTTTAATTTTCATTCTCAATTAATTGAGCACTCTGATGGGATTGTTCCTGTTATATTACAAAGAAGTATATATATATATATATATATATATATATATATATATATAATATAATATACTATACATGGAGGAAAATGGAACAGTTAAGATGCCAAGCTTGCAACTTGCTACCTATGTCACGTGCAGGTTTGTTGACTCACCAGTGCATGTTTTGCCAAATCAAGCACCGACAAGATGGGACTTAATTTATGCCATTCCGTTTCTGTGGTGTGGTTGTAGTGAGACGAGTTCTTGCAGTGAATGTTTTTATAGGGGGACCAGGTATTAGCGCTCAGTGAGGATTACCATTAACATAACGCTGTAGTTGAAAGAAGCTTGCAACATCTTTGCTGTGTGAAAGCGGTTGTAGAAACGAAAAGCGATCGCTCCCACTAGATTGCCAAATCGATTCTGTACTCTGTGGAGATAATAAATAATGCTGCGAGGGGGAACTTTCTCAGATATGACAACAGTACTTTATCTTAGTACATATCTGGCTCTAATATCACCTCGAAGTTTCCATCAGGTGTGAGATACTTTCTGGAGCGGTAGAATGATCTAACCATTTTTCCAGCAACCTTAGCAACATATATTGTATAAGTATTCTATTTCTTGTCTGGGGTAAAAGACAGTCCTGAGATCTAACCAGAAATGGGGTTTTCCACGTATAGAGAGCTTATACATTTCGACTGAGGTAAAGTGATGATACGAGCGTTGGTGGTGAAAAAAGAGAAGCTAGGTGTTAGCGCAGTTAGTGTAATCTGTGAAGACAATATATGACAGAAATACTCCATCTTAATATCTTAACAATGTACACCAATTTTATGGGACATCCGATCATCTTTATGCATTTTAATACAAAGTGGATCTGAGGGAAATTTAATTCGGAAGAATCTAGCGTTGCTTTAACAAATTATGTAGCGTGACGTCATCACATGTCGCCATGTTTTTTTCTCGAATGGTCCAATGTCTATAGCGCATTGATATTTATAAATATGCGATTCGTTTTCATGTTTAATCTGAATCGTAAAAAAATTCAATATTCAATATCCAACAAAGATATTGAATATTTAAATATCTTCAATATTCAACGAGGGGCCTGTCGATGACGTTATATTGTTACCATGTTCAAAGTGCGTTGTTCAATAACCTCAAAATAGACTGCTGTCGAATTATTGTGTACCGGCGTTATTATAGGCGACAAACTCGATCTTATACTAATAACTGTCTTTACCAAGCTAACCATATTACATCTCCCTGAACCTCATGTGGTTCACGTCCTATGTAGATCTATCGATTCCATTCCATTCTCCGCATTTCGCTTTGGTGTTATGCGTATTCTCTACCATGTGAGTGCTTGATCTGACACGGCTATGTTCGGAGTTCGATTACTTAAAATTTGACTTTTCACATGATAAAGTTCACGATATCTGTCTTTCATTGTGTTCAAATGTCATATAGATGTGCATCTTATCTCCTTAGCTAATACATGTTGTCCTAGTTCTCTGTGTTTCTTGTTTAGTTTTTCTTCCCACTTCTTTCGTTTTCTTTTCTCTTTTACCTTATTCACAATATTTCTGTCGAACCCGGAATCTGGACGGAATTAAGATAAGAAGAATTGCGAATTACTGAAGTTCTCTCCCAGTCATGGCTGATGAAACAAGAGCATGCTACCCCCGTGAAATAAATAAAGGGTTCCGTTCGAAATTCCGTCCAGATTCCCGAGTTCGACAGAAATATTCCCGAGTTCGAAAAGATACACCTTAAGAAGGCCAGAGGTTACAGTGACCGAAAAGTTGTGAGAATAACACTCAAGATGAGAACAGTAGTCTGAATAATCCAAATTATACAAAGTAAAATAATCTCTTTTAATAATTCTTTTGCTTGATAAAATGTTTCAAATCAATTTATTTTCATATCGATTATTTACTTATACTCTGCCGAGCTTTTTCTCTTCCTGAACTTCTTTTGATTGTTACTTTATATATTTCGTGCAAGAATAGGAGAGTAAGAAGATAACGTAAATAAATAAATAACGTAAATAATAAAGATGACTATTCTAAAGTGGTGTAGCATAAGTGAGGTTTCCTTCTATTATCGCACTGTGTGGACTTCGTTGATCTGATCACCTCGTCGTATTTATGTGATGAGATTCACATCTTCTTTTCTTTCTGTCGTTTCATTATCTTTTATTTCTTGTTCATCGTCTTCATCTTCCTTTTAATAAAAAGCTTGAATAAGCGTGTATGATTTGAGTAATTCGGACTACTGTTCTTATCTTGAGTTCTATTCACACAACGCTTCGACCGATGTCACCTCCGGCCGCTTTTAGGTGTACTTTTTCAAACTCACGAATATTTCTGTCGAACCTGAGAATTTGGACGGAATTTCAACGGAACCCTTTATTTAATCAACGAGGGTAGCATGCTCTAGTTCTGTCAAGCATGACTGGGAGAAGTCTTCAGTAATTCGCAATTATTCGTATCTTAATTTCATCCAGATTCCCGAGTTCAACAGAAATATTTCCGTGTTCGAAAAGATACACCTAAGGAAGACTGGAGATTACAGTGGCCGAAACGTTGTGAGAATAAAACTTCGTTCGAAATTCCGTCCAGATTCTCGAGTTCGACAAAAAATATTTACGAGTTCGAAAAGATACAGCTGACGAAGGCCGGAGGTTATAACGGCGGAAACGCTGAGAGAATAACACACAGGATGAGAAGATACGAGAAATTACGAATTACTGAAGACTTCTCCCAGTCATGGCTGACAGAACAAAAACATGACTAGGAGTTGATAAAATAAAGGATTCCGTTTGAAATTCCGTCCAGATTCCTGAGTTCGACAGAAATATTCCCGAGTTCGAAAAGATACATCTGAAGAAGGCCAGAGGTTACAGTGGTCGAAACCTTATGATGATAACACTCAAGATGAGAACAGTTGTCCGAATAATCCAAATTATACAACTTATCAATTCTCATTTCAAAATGTCAGAAACTCTTCTATAAGAGTGATTAATAGAGACGCATGGGCGTACTCCGTCTTCATAGCATGCATATATCCACTTAAAACACCCAAAGCGAAGTGATCTCTCTGCAGCTTCAATCACTGAGAGACTCTAGACTGCTAAATACCAGTCGAGGATCCGTTCACGACAATCGGTCCGGCGTAAACTGGGCTATTTCTGTAGCCTTTTATCTGTCCTTGGTAGTTCAAGGATGTTTACCATACCAAGCTTTTCCTTCCCTCTTTGGGCAGGAGTTAGTGTAATTCTAACTGGCTGATGCGTATCGACCGGGGAATGCCGACGGAGGTGCCCAGGCATTTTTTTATAGGCCAGAGGGCCCCCTTTATTGTAGTGGCTTGATTCTCCTCACCTTCCTGGAGTGGGAAGTAAGTAAATACTAACACCCAAAAGCATCTACCGTGGTAAGCAACAGCTATCTAAATTCAATGCTCACACTCGGCTGGTTAAATCAAAGGAAAATAATATGCCGCTCCTCCTTCGCCACGTAATACTGGCGGCTTCCTGTCTCTGCGACGTAACTGCCGTGACACGTATTCTTACTCAAAGTTTAATTTAAAAATTCCACTAGACCTAATTTGTTAACTCTACGTTGAAATTTACCATACCAATCCTATTCTTATAACCCTTTTATATTGCTACAGTAGTATAAGTACCAGTAGGAGCGTAAGGGGCGTAAGGTAAGTGGATTGTTACAATAAACTAAATGACATGAATAAAAAAGAAAAAGAAAACATAAAATGATAGAATATGATAAAAAATGATACTAGAGTATTCAAGGCTCGAAGCAGGATATCGTCATCCATTACCGGGCAACCCGGGGAAATCATCTTGCATATACAAACATGTCTACGAGAAATCGTCTAGTATGAACATAAATGTCTACAGGAAATCAGTGGTAGAAGAGATAGACATTATTTAAAAATTCAAATATAAATACATACTAATTATACTCGTGATTTGTTGAGCTATAAACACTACAACTAGTTGTTCTACTTTGGCTTTATTAAAAAATATTAACTGTGATATATCTGTTAAAAAAATATTCTTGCATAACTAACAATAACAAGTCTCTGTACTTAGCCTTTTGGCTAGGAACTTATTATAGTATCTTTCCTGATACTACACTTAGTCTATTCTGTCTGCGGTAAGTGAAATTAATTTATTTTGTTGTAGTGATTTTTTATCTCTCTCCGTTTTTTTCTTTTTCTCTCCATCTTATACAGTATGCGATGTTTCTTTTCTGCACTTTTAAATAAACCTTTTTATAAAAAAACAAACAAATTGGTATAATTTGTATTATTCAGACTACTGTTTTAATCTTAGGTGTTATCATCACAACGTTTCGGCCGATGTAACCTCCGGCCTTCTTCTAGTGTTTATTTTGGAACTAGGGAATATTTCTGTTGAACTCGAGAATCTGGACGGAATTTCGAACGGAACCCTTTATTTAATATGGGAGAAGTCTTTACTAATTCGCAATTCGCCGTATCGCCCGAACCGAGGATTGAACCTTCTAACCTTCAGATTACTATCACTTTGAACTGAATTTTACTTACTAAAAAATTCAGAAACATAAAATCAACATATTCTGGTGTGTTTTGTATCAGCGAACGAAACAAGGGACGACATGCTTCGTGCTACAGATGTAGAGAATTGTATATCTCTCTCTCTCTCCCTCTCTCAATCTTCCTATCTTTCTCTCTATATATCTATCTGTCTATCTATCTATCTATCTATCTATCTCTTACACACACACACACACCCACACACACATGCACAATATGCGATGTTTTATTCCTGCCCTTTTAAATAAACCTTTTATAAACAAACCAACCAATGGTGGCGTGGTATTGTATCAGCGAACGAAAAAGCAACCGGGTCTCACAAATGTGATGATGCCGACGGCGACGAGACAATCAACTCGTGTGCGGAAAAGAACTTTATACACACACCGTTAAGGGGGGTGCCTATAACATTAAGGGGAAACCTGGGTGGGGATTTGGGCAACAAGAGGGGCATATAACCTTTGTAACGGTGCATCATTTCCAACTTTGTTCTCGCAATTTTAATTAAAAATATCCCCAGATTAGATTAAAAGGTTTCTACGCTGATTAAGATCGGAGGTTACATCGGCCGAAACGTTGTGAATATAACTACCAAAATGAGAAAAAAATGCTCCTTATCTTGGCTGTGATATTCACAACATTTGGGTCGATGTAACCTCCGACCTTTTTCACGTGAATCTCTTTGAACGTGATCCTCGAGTTCAGTTTCATCTTTTCGAACATTGTTCCTGTATTCAAGATAAACATTCATGAAGTTAGACAATAACGTCCCTGCACACCTCCCGCGCCCGCGAGAGTAAAGGGTGGTGTCATCAGCAAATAAACCAATCTCAGACTCTATGTCATCAGGGAGATCGTATATAGAGATCAAGAACAACAAGTGTCCAAGGATAGATCACTGGGGTACACCAGCATTTATGTAATGTTACTTAGATGAACGGCCATCCAGGACAACCTGAATTTTTCTTTTGTCTAGGAAGGATCTAATTATATTTAGTAATTGCCCAGTAATACCGTATGAGCGTATTTTCAGGAGAAGCCCTTTATGCCATACCTTGTCAAAGGCCTTGGATATATCAAGCGCTACTGCCCTAGCTTCTCCTGCCTTGTCGAGTGTATGATGCATGCGTTCCGAGATGACGGTTAGGATGTCTACAGTAGATCGTGCTCGTCTAAATCCAAGTACACGATGTATTTCTATAAATAATTCTAACTGGAGAAAACTAATGCCGCCAATAAAATTATCCGATATGAACGAATGCCTCTTGATTACTACGTATTACTACATGTTACTATACATATATACCTTGAATTACCTACTAGACACAACCAATGAGCGTCTTTAGTATCTCTGTAAAATGGTTTGTCAGGACAACCTCACATGACCGTTACTTCACCCTACAATTAAACTCTAACCGATCATTCAAAATAACATAGTATTCGAAGCCAGAATAAGATCCCCTCGACACAGTAATGCACTAGCTATTGCGAGGAAGTGTGCGCCTTTTCCTAATAATGTAACCTCAAGTAACAGCACATAGCAGGATGAGCTATCAGTCTATGAATTACTGTCATAGGATCCGGTAAAACCAAGATACGACAATAAAAATATATTATAACATAGTTTAATATATATATATATATATATATATACATATATGAAAAGGGGGAAAAAAGATAGTTGTGTGTGTATTCATCAACGTTTCGTCTTTATTGTAAGTTTCTCATATATATATATATATATATATGTATATATATATATATATATATATATATATATAGTAATCCAGGTAGGGTAAAAATCCACAGGGTAGAAATCCAAAGGGAAACAAACCGGGTTTATAAAAGAGTGCTCAATAAAAAAAATATAGAGCTGTATTGTGAATGCTTTTATTCAAACATGTACAAGGTCTGCTACACTGGCATGTCGATGTTATCGATCTATAGCTCTCAAGAACTGAGGTCTCATCAGTCACATGACTTTTATTTCTTTCTCCTCTTCTTTTTGCTTGACTTCATTCTCCCTGGAATTCAGCAACAAGGTTGGATCAAAAAATAATTTTCTGCCTGATGAGACCTCAGCTCTTGAGAGCTATAGATCGATAACATCGACATGCCAGTGTAGCGGACCTTGTACATGTTAGAATAAAAGCATTCACTATATATATATATATATGTATATGTATATATATATATATATATATATATATATATATATATATATATATATATATATATATATAAAGTAAAGAATCACCGGTGCAATAATTTATTTCGACCCTAGGGCCTTATTCAAGCATCCAAGCGAGGCGATTACATTTTTGAAAATTAAAAAATGAAACTCACACTCACTATTTAATACACATATAGAGACAGCGACAACATATTTAAGACATATATTGAAAGAGGGAGAAATAAACTATTTAAGACGTATATTTATTGTGAAACAGAGTGACAACATATTTAATATATATAGAGAGATGGGAGATTTCACGATTTATAACGGAAGAGAATACAGTGACGGGGAACAAGGGCAATACATATATAGAGAAGGGGAGAAATTGTACGATTTACAACGGAAGGTGTATAAAGAGGGGGCAGGAAGGTGAAATATCCTAAACGAGGTCAGTTTGTCTAGTTCCCCATGAAACCGATTAAGCCCAAGTTATTTTAAATCGTTTCTGAAAGCCGGAAATTCAAATTATCCGTGTGGCGATTTATAAATCAGGAGGGAGTGGGGAGGGGAAAACGATTGTGAGAGGAAGGGAGGAAGCAAAAACAAACCGAAAACAGATTACCAGACAACCAATGCTAACGACCATGTCATGTATATATATATATATATATATATATATATATATATATATATATATATATATATATATATATATATATGCATATATATATACATATATATATATATTAGATATTTAAATCCAGTATATATCAATTTAGAAATAAAACAATTCTATTTACCCTAAGGTCAACGCGCTTTCTAAGCAAAGCAATCGTTAGCCCATACCATTTTAAATAAATCATTTGATTATATGAGAATAATTATAATATTAATAATAATAATAATAATAATAATAATAATAATAATAATAATAATAATAATAATAATAATAATAATAATAATAATAATAATAATAATAATAATAAAATTTAAGAAAATATTGACAATATTATTAATAGCTATAAAAATATAAACATATATAAATATATAATAGCTATAAAATTATACATATATAATAATGGAGATCTTTATAATAATAATGGTAATTGTATTTTTGTCATGATAAAATAAAGAGATAAATAAATAAATAATGATGAGGGGGATTAAAGGATAACCGATAACGGTAAAGAACAATCCAGGCAGCCCCAATTCAGTATATCTACCGCTACGGATCTCAATGGATCTCGGATTATGAGTTATTGGTTATTTTAAATTTACATGTATGTCTGCACTAGTCCATTACTTCATCTCTTCTGTTTAGTATATTACTGTGTTCGTATTTCAGGATTATTATTTTTTTTCTCAAAACACAAACGGCATCTTTGCCATAAATCTATTCGGAATGTTAAAATAACACCAGATTGACCAAGAAACCACCGGTGTTCGGTTTTCATTTTTCAGTAGCCACCATTGTGTTGGTAACTCCGTTTTCTTCTTAAGTTCTGGATTTACGAATAAGTGTTTGGGTTCATAGAAACGCTGTTTCCAGTTTCCCGCAGAAATGCCGATGTAGACTTTCTTGTCTCTATTTTTATATTCCGGACATATCGTAGGATTATCATTTCCGGCTTTAATAGACGAGTTAAAATGAACTTAGGAATAAGCAGTGGAAGGGAGACCTAAGCACACAGACCTCGTTTAGGATTCCTCAACTTCCTTCCCCCTCCTCATATACCTTCCGTTGTAAATCATACACTTTCCTCCCCTATATATATATGTATTGTTCTCTCCCCTCACTGTATTGCCTTCCGTTATAAGTCGTGCAATCTCCCCCTCTTATATATATATATATATATATATATATATATATATATATATATATATATATTAAATATGTTGTCACTCTCTTTCCCGCTCAATATACGTATTAAATTGTGCATTTCCCCCTCTCTCAAGATATGTATTAAATACGTTATTGCTCTCTCTATATGTGTATTGAATAGTGAGTGTAAGTTTCTCTTTTTTCATTTTCAAAAATGTAATCGCCTTACTTGGATTCTTGAATGATTATGTGATACCGTGTTACTTTACTTTATTTTATTCTTGCTCTGTTTATAACATTGAGCTCTCATACTCGGATTTTCTTCTGGAATTTATTTCATTCTTACACACACATTATATATATATATATATATATATATATATATATATATATATATATATATATATATATATGAAGTGGAAAAGGAAAGCCAAAAACTATATTATTTATGTATTCATCAACGTTTCGTCTTAATTTTGAAACTTCCTCAGGATGACGGAAAATGCAGAAGAAATAATCATACAATCATATATATATATATATATATATATATATATATATATATATATATATATATATATATATATATATATATATATATATATTATAACATACTAAACTGGTTAATCGGGGAGAGGAAAATTAGTGTTTTTCACTACTTTACTAACTGAACGTTTGACATGAAAAGGAGAACTTGACTGGAATATTCGAATATC
>OY744519.1:156694028-156719028 GCA_963556195.1 Sepiola atlantica
TTCGTTTTAATTAAAAATATTTATATGTATGGGGGAGGATGAAAAGAATTGGGGGAAGGAGGTAAAAAAAAAGTATTTTTTCTTAACTAAAAATATTTCTATGTATGGGGGGAGGGTAAAATTTAAAAAATGAGGGGGTGCAAACTTTTTTTTTTACTTTCTTTATAAAGTAAAAATATTTCTATTTATGGGGGAGAGTTAAACAAAAATCGAGGTAGGGTCGAATTTCATTTTTTCTTTATTTTCAACTAAAAAAATTCTTGGTCAAAAACAAAGAAAATCAATATCTAACCACGCAAGAAATATGACTAGGGCTCCATCGGTTTAACGTGAGCATTTATTTCTGACGCGGCAGCCTAGCAAAAATATGCGACCGGAGGGAGCATATATTTGCTAGTACTTATAAAGTACGGTGCCTAATTAGTTTTCTCTTATTCTTCAAATTAGAAAGTTTATTTAGACATATGTTTAAACCATTGTTTCGTAATAGCATTATATGTTTTTTGAAAAAACCTTAACAATGTGTAGTATTGAAATAAAATAAAATTATTTTAATGTTAGATTTCGACAATTACAATTCTCCTTGTCAAAGAGTGTTTTCCTTTTTCTTCTCCTTTTTCTTCATCGTCCGATGGTAATGGACTTTTACGTCAGAAAATCACGTAATGCCTGCAGGCGAGGTTAGCCAATTTGAATTAAGAAGGGTATTTAGACATATTTTTAAACCATTGTTTCGGAATAGTATTAATTTATTTTGAAAAACCATAACAATGTGTAGTGTTAAACTAAATAACATTTATTTCAATCTTACCTTTCGAGAATTACAATTCTCCTTGTCAAAGAATGTTTTTCTTTTTCTTCTTTTTCTTCATCGTCCGATGGCAATGGAAGTTTGGGTCAGATTGTTATGTTTTTTTTTCAAAAAAATATAATATATATAAAAAATATATATACAAATATATTTTCATAACTTACTATACTTATATATATATATATATATATATATATATATATATATATATATATATATATATATATGTGTGTGTGTGTGTGTGTCTGTTTATGAGTTTATGATAATCTTTTAAGCTAATGAATAAGTTATTATAAATTTAGGAACATATTCTAAAAATATAGTGTGTTACATGCGCACATTATTTTTTGCAAATGTAAACATTTAGTCTCTATGGCTATAAAGTTAAATATTTATATATATATATATATATATATATATATATATATATATATATATATATATATATATACATATATATAAAGTAATCCAACAAAAGATATAAGCGTCAACTAATATCTTATAATTAGTGAAACATCCGGATAAAAACTGAAGCTCAATATACTGGATAGAGCATTAATATTATAATATAAAATGAGGAAATAAAATAAGGTGTCAATCAAATTTTATTAGAATTCAAAGTTCAAGCAAAGTATTCTTAATGAGTTTTCAAAGATAATTCTTCTCTTCAGAGGACCATTACCGCAGTTATACTACTACAGGTAATAAAATTACGCTTTGAAAATATATAAAATTATATACACAAATACATAAAAATACATAACATCAAAACATATCAACCCAAAAACATACTTTTTGTTGAATCCATATAGTCCATCCAGTTCATACATATTGAGAAGCATAATCAGGAAAGACAATTACTCAAAGTTACAAACAGCAGTCCAAATACGTGTAATTGAAGGTGCCGACAAAGTTATCCAGTCCCGAAATGTGTCAATATTCAATGTTAATGCTAAATAAATCAAATAATATAGAAAGTCCAATCAAAGTGCCAAAATCCCGAAATGTGCTACCCAAGTCAAATCAAAGTTCGTTGTTTAATTAGAAAACCCGTTAAATCCGAATTGAGCCAAAAAAGACTGCATCCCAATCTCATCTTGCTAGCAGAACGAAAAATAAGTAATCTTTTCCCACCAGCGATACACCCAGACATGACAAATCCTTAAAGAGCAGGAGGCGATATTAAATTGTCTACATCTCTGAATGATTTTAATATAACTGAAATTATGTCTATGTTACATCCTGTTTAAGCCCATTTGATGGACTCACAAGAGAGCAACATACAGCCCCGCCATCCAACCCACCCACATTAGATTTTCCCTCTCTGGGTCAAGTTAGAATATTCTATGTCAAAGGGGAAAGGGGTTAAGAAGTTAAAAGAAACTATAGGTCAGATCATGCAATCACGTTCACATCCAAGATTACTGCTTAAAGTCTAGCTTACAGTAAAACCCGATTTCACAAATCCAGCCCTATCAAATAATCTAGAATATTTATGAAATTAAAAATTATGAAGTCATCAAACTCCAATAATTTTATAGTTTAATTTAAGATTTAATTTTATCAGGTTAGGAATTATTAAATAAGATTCAATCCTATCAGCCCAGGAATTCCAATTCAAGGTTTAACTTTCCCCAATCAAAAAGTTTAACTTGACTTAAGGTTTAATTTTTCCTAATTAAGATTTAATTTTCCCAATAACGAAGTTATCAAAATAATTAGAATTTAATAATTTAATAGTTTAATTTAAGATTTAATTTTATCAGAGTAGGAAGTTTAAATCAAGGTTTAGTTTGCCCAATCAAGAAGTTTAATCTAAATTAGGGTTTAATTTTTCTCAATTAAGAAGTTGTAAATATTTTTAAGGTTTAATTTTTCCTAATAAAGAGGGTGTAAAAATATTGTAAAGATATTTAGAAACTGAAAATTTAGGTGTATAAACTTTTACAACCTCAGATTCTAAATCCTTTAGGCAAAGAAGATTAAAAAAATTAAAAAGGACCCATCTCGAGGACTGGACACCCCCGGTTTCATTGCTCGCCCAAACAGCTACGGCAAGACTGGTGGTGGTTTCCATATTGCATATTTGAATTTCCTTCCATGTCGACATTTGGAGACTAATTCACTTCTAGAATTTATCAGATTTAAATGTTTAGGTGCAGTAGCTATCATTACTGCTTCAGAATTGCATAGACCACAAGATCTGGATCCTGGGCTGTAGGATTTAGATTTTTTTAGGATGGACCATTTTATATTGTGTGGAATATTATTTGATCTTAAATTTTTAACTAAAGTGGTCAGGGATGTTTTGTTGTTACCGACATCGTTATTGAAGGAGTAATTATGCATGGAGATGCGGGATTTAATTAAATTTGCTGTGGCCCCAATATATGTGTGTACCCTAGGATTTACTCTTATTCCCGCGCCATTTATATTCCTATTCACAGGTCTATTTCTATTTACTGTATTTTCATGATGTGGATTAGGTTGGTTGATCGATTGTATATTATTGTTATCGTTACCTTCCATTGGGAACTCATTATCGGTTTGCTGAGGTGGAGGATGGTTATTAGAATTGCTAGGTCTAGAGTTATGGTGCAAATTAGTTGTAGTGCTCAATTGTTGAATTTGATTAGGGGCTGTATTTATGTGGTTTCTGGGATTCATTATAGAATTATTTAGTTCAGTTACAGTACAAGCATATACAATATCAGAATATGTGCATCTATTGTCCAGTGAGCAATCACTGGTGCGCCTGCAGTTGCATGTATTTATAGGATTGGAGTAATTAGAATTAGATTGGATATTTTTTATTTTTTTGCTATTTGCTGAGATTATTGTTTGGGCTATATTTGGCATAGTAGAGTATGACATTTTAATTGAATTCTTATTAAGTATGGAGCTATATTTATGTGGGTATTTAAAGGAGTTTTCCAATATTTGAAAGAATTCCTTCGGGATATTGGTTTTAACGTTATTATTGAAAGGTGGGTTAAGCCAAATATTATTTTTCCTTCTAAGGCGTTTACGTGCAGTAAGTGTAGGGCTATCTATATGTTGGTGATTTTCATCAGGTATGATAGAGTGCCTTAGAGGTCTTTGGTTATTTACATTTCTTTTAGTTCGGCTCCTATTGCTAGTTGTCATATTGTGTGTAATAATATTTACAGTTCTATCATTCTCTTTGTTTTGGTTATAAGTTATTTTTTTAGAATATCCAGAGTTGAGCAATGCATTGTTATAAAATTGTGCGTTTTGGTCGAAAATATTTTTATTGGCAGAAAGCTTAGATATTCTATTGGAAACAGACGGTAATAATGCATTAATTATAGCTTTCGGGCGGTTAGATAGTTTGTGTACATAGAAAAGGGTTAGATTGGGTTTATGGAAAGGGCTATATGATCCGTCATTGAGGTTAAGGGTGATATCAAGGAAGTTTTTCTCTTTGTCGGCACCTTCAATTACACGTATTTGGACTGCTGTTTGTAACTTTGAGTAATTGTCTTTCCTGATTATGCTTCTCAATATTTATGAACTGGATGGACTATATGGATTCAACAAAAAGTATGTTTTTGGGTTGATATGTTTTGATGTTATGTATTTTTGTGTATTTGTGGATATAATTTTATATATTTTCAAAGCGTAATTTTATTACCTGTAGTAGTATAACTGCGGTAATGGTCCTCTGAAGAGAAGAATTATCTTTGAAAACTCATGAGCTAAGGACTTAAGAATACTTTGCTTGAACTTTGAATTCTAATAAAATTTGATTGACACCTTATTTTATTACCTCATTTTATATTATAATATATACACACACATATATATATATATATATATATATATATATATATATATATATATATATATATATATATATATATATATATATACATATACAGATGAAATATAAAAATATTGATAGGTAAAAAAAAATTAAAAATAATTTAGTAATATTATAAATCTCTTCCACCTAAAATAAAAGTTGACCACTTTTGGAAAGATTAAAAATAAACATTCACCTAAAACGCTTCAGTGCAATGATCCGACTCGGTCGTTGAGTGATATCGAATGTTTAGATTTCTATGTTTGCCGTTTTCAGTGTAAGTATCACCTGCTTTCTTCGTTATTATGTGACAATCTCCTGTTTCCTAATGGGACTAGATGAACGCCTACATATTCAGGGTGTATCTGTGAACCAGGTTCGCGTATGAGATTGTTATCTCCCTGAGCTGATGAGAGGTATAAGCTCGAAACGACGTCGTACGTAGGTAAAATATGAAAAATAATTGTATATATATATATATATGTATATATATATATATAGATATGTGTGTGTTTGTGTGTGTGAGTGTAAACGAGGAGGTGTATCTGTGTATAAGGGTCAGTTGCAGAGAATGCCAGCAGAGTGCTTGATTATTTTTTAATGTAGAGTGCGTTTTTTCTTTTATTTCCAAACCTTTTTATAAACAAAAGAAACATCACAGACATGAGTAGCGTCCGGAATTTTTTTTAAATAACTTCAATCTCTACGATTATTCGATATATATTCACACTTTTAGCGTCTCGAATTCACTTTTCTTTATTTAATTTAAGATGTAGAAACAAAATAAATGTATTGAAAACGAAGAATCTTGAGTTAAAATTTCCAGACAGAGGTAATTTTAATTTTTTGTCATAATCGAGAGTGCCCCATTTTGGGGGGAACTGAATTTTCCCTTCATTAAATACCGACCTAAGAAATTAATCATATAATACAATTTTAATAAATAAAAGAATGTATTAAAAAATAAGTATTTAATGATATAAATATTAACATTGTTTTAAAGTAAAAATCGATATATTTATTGGAATCATAATTATTTTAATATAAACCGAACAATCTTACAAAATGAAATAATTTTAAAACGAGAATTTATGGCGCTTCGATGTTTCGTTTGTAAATAAATAAAAACACGCACTTGCTCTCGTCATGTGGGCAAAACCGACGACCACATATCTGAAGCAATGGTTGGATCCTTAGAAAATGACGTCCAGTCTGTAGTGGAATGGGGTCAAAAATGGATAATAACGTTTAATGCAGCAACGACAAAGCTGCTTTTCTTCAACAACTACAAGAAACTTCTTCAGCAACCGATTGTCATGGCAAATAGCACCCTGCCTGAGGGTTCATCATTCAAACTCATCGTCCTAATTCTCACTTATAACATGAATTGAAATAAATACAATGTAAATATTGCCAGGGCTGCTGCAAATAAGGTGGGCTCCCTCTACCGTGCCAGTAAACTTCTCACACCTGACATTATCCTATATCTCTACAAAGCCACTATCCGCCCATGAATGGAGTATTGTTGCCACATCTGGGCTGGTGCTTCATCTGCTAGTCTCTCCCTCTTAGACAAGGTCCAAAAAAGAGTCGCAAACTTGATAGATCCTTCACTATCCACCACGCTGCAACCCCTGTCCCATCACCGCAATGTTGCTTCCTTGTGCCTGTTTTACAAGTATTTCAATGGATTGTGCTCTGATGAGCTTGCTGCTCTGGTGCCCCCACGACGTAGATTCACTAGACCAACTCGACAATCTGCGAAATCCCATCCATACACTGTGGAGGTCCTCAGATGCCGAAAAGCTTTCTACTCAAAAGCTTCTTTCCTCGTGCTGCTAGACTCTGGAACTCCTTCCCTTCTCCCTGCTTTCCTGACGTTACTGACATGCAGAAATTAAAAACTAATGTAAGCAGACATCTAGCTGCGCATCTCCTAAATTAGGTTGACCCCCCTCCAAAAAAACCGTGACTCTTTTTTTCTCAGTAGCCCATTACGTCTACAGTGGCGGCCTACCTTGTTAGGGGTGAACTATGTTAAAAAATTAAAAAAAATTTAATACATAAAATAAATATTTAATATAAACACCCCTATTTCCGTAGATAAATCAAACAAATGTTGATAATTATAGGTATTTTTAATGTTTACAGATGCGTGGGCGAAGGTCAACTGGAAGAAACTGGTGAAGACCCACATGCGTTCCTACCGTCTTGGCATTTTTGTAGGGCCCTTAAAACCTAATTGATCCAAAACCAAAAATAAGAGCGTGCTATTTATTTATGTTTGTAATACAGAAGATCACAACAAAATCGGTAGCGTCGGTTTCAAATGCTAACAAAGGGTAACTATAAGGGCTTCTTTATCGGAACTCTCCTCAGTCTCGGTGTATGCCTGTCCCCTGGAAGATGGTTGTTCACGCGTTATGTGTATGTACATCTATAAAACGTTTTTTTTTTGTTGTTCACTCTTTCATTTTTCATGAACTGATCATTATCAATTTAGGAACATATATTCTTGGCCATCCGGTGAGTAACATGGGCAGATTGTTCTTTGTAAACTTTACCATTTAGAGGATGTATTGACCCAAATACCCATCCGCTCCAAAAAACTGTTAATCTCCTAAACTAATGAACGTATCATTCTGAATTTTGAAATATGTATTTTCGGCAACCGGGTGAGTAACATAGGCACATTATTTTGTTTGCAAACTTAACCAGTACACAAACTAGAACATGATCTTTTTTTAGTTATATTAAGTAATAAATTCTTAAAAGGATCAACGCGCGAATGAACGCCGATGACATGATTAGTTCTGTTGTTTTGTTTTACAATATATCAACTCTTTTCGGGTTATTATTACCGAATCCGGATATTTTGGTAACAGTTTTTTTCTGCTTGAAGTTCTTTAAATTATTAAATATTTAATCATAGTGTTTTGTTTGGTTGTTTTGTAGAAGAAAAATGTTGTTTTTGTTTTTAGCTTTGCAGAATATGATTTAATTTTCAATAGGGAAAGCAAAAACAACAATAGCATCAATGTTTGGTGCATTTTAAGCCATGAAGCCGGTATCTTCAAACAGCCTGATCTAGTAGTTCCAGATCAATGATAAGTATATGGATATTACCCATCAAATCTCTGATATGTATGTCCTTGGTAAAATCCTTAAAATGTTGAAACTGATCATTATGAATTATGGAATATACATTCTAGGCAACAAAATTTGTAACATTGACATATTAGGTTGTAAAAACTATTTCTTATAAACGAAAGAAAAAAAACGTTAAAATGTAAAACTAATGTTAGATTTATTTCTTATATCCGTCCTGGAGTGAGTACTCTTGTAGTATGTATGTGTATATATATATATATATATATATATATATATATATATATATATATATATATATATATATATATATATACATACATACATATATATATATATATATATACATATACATATATATATATATATATATATATATACATATATATACATATATATATATATACATACATACATATATATATATATATATATATATATATATATATATATATATAAGTAATCCTTAATATTGCCGGCATAAATTATTTAAAAATAAATACTGTTAGAAACTGATGCGGACGCGAGTAAGCCACGATAATTCAATGTTCTGCAAATGCAGACGTTCCGGTAATGTCCCTTTTTCCTCTCCTAATATTCAAAATAACCGAAAGCTGAGTTCTTATTTCAACACTATGTACGACACAGTAAAGAGTCTTATACTTTCTTTTAAATATTAAACATCACTTTTTTGAGGCATATAATAAACACATGCGTAGGTAAAGAGAATACATAGTTTTTGGCTAATTTCCCAATGGTATTTTCTTAAAATAATTCATGTCGGTATTTGTGTGATAATAATTTTCATACATATATAATGCTTTTTACAACTCATCTAGCTTGATTATTTCCTGTGGTAATAAAACATTGACACCTCTATGTAGCTTAGTTGCCATGGATATATTTTCATACTATGTATATATATATATATATATATATATATATATATATATATATATATATATATATATATATATAGGGTGTAATTTCTTGCATCTGCAAACCCGCATAAACCAGCAAGTTTAATCGAACATTTGACAAGGAAGGATAGGATCTCTGTGTCACCTTACCTCTGCGACTTTAGACTCTGCTATTGACAAGCATTTAGTATATATATATATAAACATAGTGTGTGTGTGCGTGTTAAAACGAAATAAATTCCAGAAGTAAATCCGAGTATGAGCGCTTTATTTTATAAACAGAGCATGAATACAATAAAGTAACACGGAATCACATTATCACCGGTGCAATAATTTTGTCACCCTCCGGCTATATTTAAATAAAAAAGTGCAAATCACTATTCAATACACATATAGAGAGAGAGCGACAACATATTTCAGACATATATGGACAAAGGGGGAAACGAACTATTTAAGACGTATATTGAGGAGGAAAGTGAGTGACAACATATTTTATATATATATATATATATATATATATATATATATATATATATATATATATATATATATATACCCGTACACCAACTCTCACCTCTACACATCTATTCATCAAATATTAATTAGTCTTGCGTTATTATGGGATAATAATATTGCCGGAATATTAGCCCCATGAAAATAATGACAAGTCTAGATAATTTCAATCGAATCATGATAGCAGTCAAAATACCACCAATAACTATAATATTGATGGGTTCATTATGGTGATCGGTGATAGCGTGATAATAATAGTATAGCTATTGGTGATAGTGTGAGCGTTATCATTAGGTTTTATATGATTGCAGGTGTCTTGATAATATGATATGATTGCTTCGCCATTAGATTTTGTTGCCGTAGTGTATCCCGGGATTGTTTGGTGGTTTTTCAAGTGATATGATTATGATTCAATTGGAATTCTCTACAATTCTCATTATTTTCATGGGGCTGATAATCCGGCAATCTTATTGCTCCATAATAACGCAAGATTGATTAATATTTAACGCAGAGATGTGTAGAGGTGTGGGTGGGTGTATGGGTAAATATAGTTATTGACTTGGGGTCTGGTATGTAATCTTAACGTTACGGCTGACATTATTATTATTGCGTCTATTTCTGATAATTGTTTAAACATGGATAATTAAACAAATTCTGACATAGTCGCTACGTGTCACAGCCTTGCGATCTATTTTCGTGTTTTTTTCTTCTTTCTACCACCTTCTTTTCCCATCCCGTCTCCCTCCTAACTAATTTCTCAATCGCCAAGCAAAGGATTTGCAGACGTTGTAATTTGAATTTCCGGCTTTAATACATGATTTAAAAGACCTTAGAGCTTAGCGGTTTAGGGAGACTAAGAAAAACTGACCTGCTTAAAATACCTTACCTTCCTTCCCTCCCTATATATCTTCCGTTGTAAATTATATAATTTCCCACTCTCTCTCTCTCTATATATATATGTATTACTCTCTTTCCCTTTCACTATATTGCCTTCCGGTATAAAGCGTGAAATCTCCCTCTCTCTCTATATATATATTAAATATGTTGGCACTCTCTTTCCCCGTCAATACACGTCTTAAATAGTTCATTTCCCCTCCCTCTATTTCTGCATTAAATATGTTGTCGCCCTCTCTGTATGTGTATTGAATAGTGAGTGTGAGTTTCTTTTTTTTTTCATTTTAAAAAATGTAATCACCTCGCTTGGATGCTTGTATAAAGCCGTATGGTCGAAATAAATTATTGCACCGGTGATTATGTGATATCGTGATTCTTTATTATACACACACACACACACACACACACACACACATATATATATATATATATATATATATATATATATATATATATGTGTGTATATATATATATATATATATATATATATATATATATATTGGAATCGCCAACATATATATTATTATATATTTATATATATGTATAAATATATATTTTTTTGAATCGCCTACATATATATATATATTTGAATCGCCTACATATATATACATATATATATATATATATATATATATATATATATATATATATATATCAGATGTATATATATACATCTGATATCTATATATATATATATATATATATATATATATATATATATATACATCTGATATCTCTCTCTCTCTCTCTCTCTCTCTATATATATATATATATATATATATATATATAGCAGATGTTGTACGAGAGATTTTTTCTATTTAATGTTTTTAAAAATTCTTCACTTTTGCATTTTTACGTTATGGACCTGTAATTATTAATTAATATTCAATTCCTATTGGCCAGATAACAGCGTTATCTTTAGAAATCCCTGGTGAAAAGTATTTTATATGAGTATTCGTTGTTTAAACACTTTATAAGTTAATAAACGTGTATCTATACAAATTCTATTCACTGTATCACTTCATTACACATATAGCAATGAAGTCTTATATAATTCGTAAAATTTGTATTATCTGTCTGTTTGTCTGTCTGTCTTCATGTCTGTCTGTATGTTTGTCTGTCTGTCTCTCTTTCTCTCTCTCTCTCTCTCTCTATATATATATATAAATATATATAACTAGTTTATTTATAAAGCTATACTTTTTATTCAGCACTTATGAAACATATTTATTGAAAGTTCATTTCATATATAAATATATGTATATATATATATATATATATAAATAAATATATGAACAATTATATTTGAGTATATATTTTTTTAGATTTCATCAACGCTTTTTTAAGGTCATAGCTCAACGAATGTTTACATTTCACAGCATACCATATATAAATATAACACTCGATGCTACATTCCGATGACCGCGGTGTTATTCATTTTTCTTCCGAAATTTAAGCCAATTTAACTTGATGACCATCTCTTTAATAAACTTAACAACCGCGTATAAACATATAATTATCAAGAGTTATAATACATACAGCTTAAGAGTATACCAAAGATCGCTCCCGGAAAAACTCTTTGAACAAAAATACATGAAAAATCTTACATAGAACATAGTTTCCTAAAGGAAACAAGAATTTTAAGATATTTAATTACATGTTCATTCACGATTGTTTTTTTTTTGTACGCGAAACGGGCGTTAAGTTACACTGAATCGTTTTCAATTTCGGTAAGAAAACATGAAAATAGACTTGGTCATTAGAAATTTAGTCTGTTCATACACCATATTGTATTTAACCAAACATTGTTTAAAAGTATCAGATTTATTCTGCTAAATTATACCATTTTAGTTTTAAATAGTATTCTAATGATGTATTTAGTGTAAAAATAAATAAAAAATAATGTATGTTCCATATGTATCACGAACGTTGTCGATTCGTCATCGAATCAACTTAAATACTGTCTTATGGTATTTATTTACTCGTCTCCATGTGTTAGGCACAAGGCCAGTTTTATCTTACTCCCACAAGTAAGATGTGACCCAGGTCGGGTCGGGAAAGTGGGGTTTAAAAAGCCAGCGCCCGAGAGGTGAGCACTCTGGCCATTAATAATTGCCTGGGCAGCCCCGTCGGCATTCCCCGGTAGGGGAGCCTCAGGCAGTAAGCAATAAACTTGCTCTTCCCCAAAGAGGAGAGGCGAAGCCTGGGAGGGTGGACCTCCTAGAACGGCACAGGACAGACCCATAGACCCGCGTAAATCAAGCCACGAAGGCCAATTAACGGTTTCATTTTTCATATATCTTTATGAAAAATGAAACCGTTGAAGGCGCCACGATAATTCCTCTTGTTTTGAACTGAAAAACTTAATAAATGTGGAACTTTTGCTATTTAATCCTCATCTTTTGATTGTCTATATAATTGCTTTATCATGAATACTGAGCATCGATTCTTTCTTGATAAGTTATAATTTAGAGTTATATTTTATATATTTAATTTCCTCTCTCTCTCCCTATCTATCTCTCTCTCTCTCTCTCTATCTATATATATATATATATATATATATATATATATATATATTTATGAATATGATAATATACTATGAATTTTTTGAAAAATAAATATTCAAAAGTTATTACACCTACAGCCATCGTTGTTTCGCACTTACGTCATGATAAGTGAAGGAGGTGGTGGTTTCAGACTTCAGACGGATTTGAACGCAGTTCGTAGATCAAGATAGTAGTATCGATCCTACGTGCTAATCCATTATGCGCAACAAAATCACAACAGACATTACTGAAATTCAAATACATTTAAAGTCGGCGGTGGGGTTCAAACGTTTCGATATCACAGAGTACTTTAAAATGCGGTGGTGTAAGCTTTGCTTCCATAGCTTAACGACCTTTTTATAATGTAAGACAGTGCTCGATAATTAAGATCTATGTATCTTAAAGGGGGCCATTACAATATATATATATATATATATATATATATATATATATATATATACTCCTATTCTCTATTATATGTATTGATTTACTCCTCTCCAGGAGTTAGGCACAAGGCCACTTTTTATCTTATTCCCCCAAGTAAGATGTAACCCAAGGTCGGGTCGGGAAAGTGGGGTTTAAACATTGCCTGGGCAGCCCCGTCGTCATTCCCCGGTAGGGGCGCCCCAGGCAGTAAGCAATAAACTTACTCCTCTTCAAAGAGGGGAAGCGAAGCCTGTGAGGGTGGACCTCCTAGAACTGCACAGGACAGACCGGCGTAAATAAAGCCCCGAAGGCCAAGACAATACCAGTCTATGGGGTGCAGTATCCATCGGAACAGATACTACACTTTGAGCTTAGCCAAAAGACCAAGAAATATATATGAACATAAACACACACTCATATATATATATATATATATATATATATATATATATATAAATATATGGACACAAACATACACTCATATATATATATATATATATATATATATATATATATATATATATATATATATATATATATTAAGATAGTAAACCCCAAACAAGGCAGGTCGTCACTGTAGACGTAAAAGGCTACTGAGAAAGAAAGGGTGCAGGATTTTGGGGGGTCAACTTAATTTAGGAGCTGTGCAGCGGGTTGTCTGTTTACGTTAGTTTTAAATGTCTGCATGTCAGTAACGTCAGGAAAGCAAGGAGCACGGAGGGAGTTCCAGAGTCCAGCAGCACGAGGATAGAAGCTTTTGGAGTAGATAGATATTCGGCATATGGGGACCTCCACAGTGTATGAATGGGATTTGGCAGATGTCGGGTTGGTCTAGTGAATCTACGTCGTGGGGGCATCAGAGCAGCAAGCTCATCAGAGCACAATCCATTGAAGTACTTGTAAAATAGGCACAAGGAAGCAACATAGCAACGATGCGATAGGGATTGAGGATTAGTGGATAGTGAAGGACCTATCAAGTTGGAGACTCTTTTTTGGACCTTGTCTAAGAGGGAGAGACTAGCTGATGATGCACCAGCCCAGATGTGGTAACAATACTCCATGCATGGGCGAATGTTGGCTTTGTAAATATATAGCATAATGGCAGGTGTGAGAAGTTTACTGGCTCGGTAGAGGGAGCCCACCTTATTTGCAGCAGCCCTGGCAATGTTTTCAATGCATTTATTCCAAGTCATGTTATCTGTGAAAGTTATGGCGAGGAGTCTGAATGATGAATTCTCAAGCAGGGTGCTATTTGCCATGACAATCGGTGGTTGAAGAGGTTTCTTGTAGTTATTGAAGGAAAGTTGCTTTGTCTTTGCGGCATTAAAAGTTATCCATTTTTTATCCCATTCCACTACAGACTGGAAGTCATTTTCTAAGGATTCAGTCATTGCCTTAAATATGTGCGCGTCGGTTTTGACCACATGACAAGAGATGTGTTTTCAGCAAAAAATATTATGTCAGTCGCAATTGCACCAGGGAGGTAATTTATGATAATCAGGAACAATTGTGGTCCAAGAATAAATCCTTGGAGTACACCAGCATTTATGCCATGTTTCTTAGAAGAACGACCATTCAGTGAAACCTGGATATTTCGTTTTGTTAGGAAGGATTTAAATATATAAAATATTTGTCCAGTAATACCATATGAGTGCAGTTTTATGAGAAGTCCTTCATGCCAGACTTTGTCAAAGGCCTTGGGTATATCGAGCGCTACCGTTGTAGCTTCACCTGCCTGTCCAGTGTATGATATATGCGTTCAGAGATGACCGTTAGGATTTCTGCAGGATATCGTGCTTGTCTGAGACCGTAGTAATTATCAGAAAGAAGTTTAGCATTTACTAGGGACCTCACTATCGCTAGATTGATTAAGGATTAGAAGATTTTAGCAAGGATCGGGAGTAGAATGATTGGACAGTAGTTTAGAGGATCAGTTCTATCTCCAGAATTCTTGAAGACTGGTACCACAGGGGAAATTTTCCAACTATCAAGGAAACAAGATTCAGAAAAGCATGTGTTTTATAGTTTTGAGAGGGCAGGGGCCAGCTCAGCAGAGCATTTATTTATTACTATTACTGGTATAAGATCAGGCCCACATATTTTGGAGGTGTCACGGTTTTTTATGATGTCTTTCACTTGAGACGGGGTGATGACCAGGTTCTCAAGTGTGGCTTCAGTCCGCAATGGGAATTCAGGGATTGGGTTGGTTGCCGAGCCCAGAGTGGAGTTTAAGGCAGAACGCTGGGCAAGTAGTTCAGCCTTATCAGTTACCGTGCAAACAACATCGTTGTAATTTGATAGCGGAGGAATTGTCGATTGTCCATTATTCATCACACTATTGTAAATTTTTAGAAATCACGAGTACCTAGTTTCTGTGACTGAATGCGGTTTTTTGGTTATCTCTGTATACCTCTTCTTTGCTTCATCTATCACAACTTTGCAATCATTTCTTGCCTCTACAAATTTTTGTTTGTTCGCAGTTGACTTATGGCGGTCGAATTTTCGGAATGCTTTCTGCCTTGCAGCAATAGCAGCTGCACATTTTTAGGTGAACCATTGAGGATAGTGGGGTTTGCTGAAGAATCTTCACGTGAGGGCATAAGCATCAATGCCTGCTTTGACCCATTCGGTTAGCTCATTTGCACACTGATCAGCACGGAATAAGAAGGTTACATCCTATGGGGCGTCGCTGATCTGATCCCTGAGGGATTCAAAATCAGCCTGCCCAATGTTTCTCGTCGTTTTAAGCAACGGTTCTTCAGCTTTTGGACGAGTTTTTAAGGTGATAAGTATCATTACCACAACGTGAACAGAGTTTTCGAGCGGGTTATGGGCATCTGTCACACAAGCTTCAGGTATTGAGGTCAAAAACAGGTCAAGAAGTGAGGCTGGCTTGACCGCGCGATCCGGAAGGCGGGTCGGAAAAGTAACAGCCTGTGAGAGGTCGTGAGCATCAGTAACGCTGGAGAATCCAAACCAGTCACAGTTGTGTGCATTAAAATCTCCAAATACATGTATTTGATAATTCGATTCGAGTGAGAGTGCTCTATCTAAGCTTTCAGAGACAGAGTCAAATAGTTAACAGTCCTGGGTATTGCTATTCACTATTATATATATCTATATATATAGACACAAACTCAAACTCATACATATATATATATATGTATATATGTATGTGTGTGTATGTGTGTATATGTATCTGTGTGTGCGTATGTATATGTATGCATATATGTGTGTATGCGCGTATAATTTTATTTCAATTAGATTCTCTTTCTTGGAATCCAGACAGACTGAAAATCTATGACACGCAATGTATCTATTTCTTCTCCTTCTCTATGCCTGGCTACTTGTTTGTTTCTTTCTTTTCTCCTACCGAGTTTGAGAACACGAGTTTCGCCGGACACATTTTGTCTGGGCTAAAAATATATGAATAAAAGTTATGTATGTGAATATGCTTAGTTATGGTAATGTGTGAGTGAGGTTACGCGTGTGCGTGCTCGTAGGATGTGTATGTATTTAGGTTTGTGTATGCGCGTGAGTAAAGTTGTCTATATGTATGATATCGTCAAGTCGTAAGTGTCATAATTTTGACACGGCAGTTATTATTTGATTAACTTAAAGATCCCTCCCCTTCGACCGCCATAGTTAAATATAAGTTTTAAATTCCACCTCTCTCTAAAAGATGTATCAAATTCGTTGCTACCACGAATCTCTCTGGTTGTGTTTGAATTGTCGTAGGGAAATTCAATTTTCTATCAGTCTCAAAAATGTAATTGTCTGCGTGATGCTTGAAAAAACCGCACGGTTGAAATAAATTATTGCATCGACAATGATGTGATTTCGTGTTATTATATTTTATGTTATTCTTGCTCTGTTTACTACATTGAGCTCTCATACCCAGATTTCCTCCTGAAATTATTCCATTATAACACAAATATATATATATATATATATATATATATATATATATATATATATATATAGATATAGATATATATATATATATATATATATATATATATATATATATATATATATATATATATATATATATATTAGATTTTTCACTTATAAAATAGATCATTGAGTGAAGACCGGGGTTGTGTCAATAAAAACAAGCTCGATAATACTCGATGATACTCGATTACAGAGTACAGAGCATTTATATGCGATTTTATGATGGTTTGCCAAAGCATTCCTTTCAGGAGACCAATGATCACCATTAAAGACTTTTTCTTACAAATATTATTGATTCAAATTAAATGTTTTTTTCCTACACGTGTTTAACTACCAAGCAGGTACCTGTTTGGCATATCATCAGAGAAATTAAATGTCTGGAATAAGGGTTTCAACTACCGACAATACACAATGTGGCGTTGCATTAGTTGAGGTCACTTAAGAAGAGAAGAGGAAAAAATAAATAAAGATTAAAAAACAAGAAAGTACAAAGATAAAAAGGAAAATCTAGAAAATGTCTTAGTAAAGTAGCTCGTGCATTATTTCTGCTACCAAGACAACAAGCAAATAATCGGTCCCAAATGCACTCAAAAAGAACTCCCAAAAAACCGGGACAATGTGCGATAATACACTTTCACGTCGGGCGGCACAATGATGACCCCCCCTCCAACAAAAAAATAAAACATTCAAGGCACCGCTCACAAGTTACCATTCCAAGCCACTGATAGTATGCGAATTCTGTCTCTATATATGTATGTATATATATACATGTATGTGTGAGTGTGTGTGTGTGTGTGTGTGTGTATTAATATGCTTATACAAATTCCAAGTCTTCAATATTGGGGTGTAAATCCCTTATTAGTGTTAGGATAGTACCGCTATCATTTTAAACATAAAGGATTGAATGTTTTCTAAATTGTTGGCAGGTGTTTCTTATGAATGGGAAATACATATTCAAAACACATTTCATTGACGTTGACTAAAGGGAACACGAAAGCGTGATTGAATTGAAATTGCTTGGGAACTTTCAAGTCGAACATGGGAATCTTATTTGAATTATTCAGAATACTATACTCATATAGTTTGTTGGGGTTATTTCGCTTGTATTGTATTATTAATGTTATATATATATATATATATATATATATATATATATATATATATATAAATGTTGTAAATAAAATTATGTATTTTAACTGTTTTCTGTTTGTATATCCATTTTGCTAACAAAAATAGTTGTAAACGTTTTTATTCTGTAATGTTTAGATTAGTAAAACATGCATCCTACATTGTGTTTAACTCCGTCCTCGTGGGGAGACAAGTAAATAGAGAGGCAATCTATGCACAACACATATCTATATTTAAAATATTGTAGGAGAAAATGTTCTAGACTGATGCAATTTTAATTTTCGTCCTGATCCGCAGTGCCATTTTGCGGGAGTTGGATTATCCCTTCATTAAAACAGACTTTGTTTCTAATCTGACCTCGTCGGAAGTAAAAAATATTAAGTCTTTTTTTAAGTAAAACTATTTTTTAATGAATTACATAGGTCGGATTTTAATATAGTTCCCCGAAAAGAGGCACTCTCGATGTAGACCAAAAAAATTGTTAAAGTCTAGAAAAAGTTACTTCTTTCTTAAAATAAATACGAACAAACTAACAACACAGAATAGATTTAATTAAAACAAATGCGTAAAGTTACAAATGTATTATCCATATTGGTAAAGTTACAAATGTATTACCAATCACGTTTTGTTATAGGCACAATTTTAATAAAAAGCTTTTTTGTAAATGAAAAAGTTTGTAAAACAAACAACCTGTTTTAATATTAAAACTTCTCTTTTAATCAATATCTGTGATGTAAAAGTCATAAAAGTGCGTATTGTTTGTTTATGATTCGAACTTAACCGGAAATATAAGTTTATAAGCCGGTGTTACTGAAAAATGTAATTTTGGTCAGTTCTCATTTTTATAATGATTTAAATCTATATTATTCAAACAAATGAAAAAGCACAGGTCAAAAAAAAGAAATATTAAAATAATTTGAAGATAAAGGAAATCAGTAATACTGAACATATATAATAGATTATAGTATAATAACAAATTTAATTAAGTAATACAGAAAAATATAAGTAATAATCTATAAGCAACATAACAAGCAGAATAATTATAAGTCATTTTTCTTTTACTATGATACTATTAATGATTAATTATAATTATTACGATAATAAAATGAAATAAAATGAGAAATATATATATATTATTACAAGTTAAGAGATACTTATAACATTTTACCGAATACTATGATTAGCAAAATTATATTTAAAAAAATCTATAACAAAATTAAAAAAGAAAAGGATCTCAAAGAATATATATATAGAAAATAGAATTAGGTTAATTATATATAAACATATGATCTAAAAATTAAAATTAAATTAAAAAAAAATAATTTAAATTGAAATTATGTATAAAAACAATATTAATGTTAAATATTTAATTAAAAATTTTAAATTAAAATCTAAAAATAAAATATAAATTAAAGATTAAAAGTTAAATTTTAAATTTAAATGTAAAGAATAAACTATTGACATTTTTTATTTTTATAAAACTTAAATATTTGATTTAAATCATTATATGAATATATGTAAAGAAATATATATCAAAATTATAGGACATGAAATTTAATAAAAGCAGAAATAATAAAAAATAATTATTTAAAATAGTTTTATAGAGTATATTATATATCAATATTAATAAAAATAGATATATAGATAAAAACAGATTTAAGTTCCTTTGATATAAAAAATGAAATTTACTACAAACCAAAGAAAAATAATAAATAAAAAACAATCGAGGCTGACACTTCGAAGCAACTCGTTTTTAGATTAAGATTCTGTAAAAATGTTCTTATCAAATATCTAGTTACTACATTATTGAAGGGAAAGAAAATTATAGGTTTTAACCTTCATTGAATGAGATGGGGATAACTTTTAAATTATTTAAGTAAGAGTTCATGCTTAAATAAGTTTTAATATTAAAGTTAATAGTTCAAAATCAAAGCAAAGTGAAGTCTTCATAGAGTATATCCAAAAATTGTAATATTATATTTGGTTAAATTTGTTTTATTTATTCAAAATATGGTTGAATTCAACTGCCAATGTCTACCTTAGACGAAATTCAAATTAACGTCTAAATGGAGTTCATAACAACGGCTTTTATTAAAGGGGAATTAACCGTAGGCTGATCAACTATAAAGAGTGTATATTAAGATGTAATTAACAATCAAAGGGAGATAATGTTAGTCGCAGATTTAAAAAAATATATAATTTTTAGAAAATAACTGGCTCACTAAAAAAAGTATATAGAACTATCATTAAAAAAATCTTAAAGGTGATTGAATATATTTTGTACAGGATTAATTGATTATTTAGAATAGAAATCATTGAATTAAAATATAAGAACTAAGATACGATACTAATGTATACCTATCAATAATACATGATTAAAACAGAATGTTTTCACGAAAAATAAATTATTAAAATAAAATAAAAATGAAGATGAAATGAAAATTTAATATATAAATAAATTACTAATTTAGATCATAGGAAAATAGATTAAAGAAACAAGCAGTCGAAATTTAAGGGAATAGGAATGTCTATTAAACTATCTACAGTTAACACCGTACATATAGTTGGGGCAGGTTGAGATAGAAGTTACAGGTGCACAGGTAAGTACAGGTGAGTATGAAGAGTTTACAAATATATTCTTACAGGTGAGGGTATATATTGTTAGGAGATGGTAAATCTGTAGAATTATAAATTAAAAGTATAATTGTTAAGAAACCAACATCATCATCATCAGCAGCAGCATCAGGATCAGCATCAACGTTTTTTAAAGTTTCACTCCTGGTAGATGAACCCCTGGGTTCTTTCTACGTTGTTTTATCCCTGACTTAGATCGAATTCGTCCTTCCACCGTTTTTTTGCCTTCCTATAGGTCATGTCAATTTCTTTGGGGCCCATTCTGTTTGAAGAAAGAAACATAATTATATTTTATACATTCACAAAATTCAGCCCATACCCCCTTTCCGTTGAACTGTGTAAACTGCTGCTGATAACGAGTTAACCAATATCGCCCTTTTCTTTTTAGCCTTTTTCATTCACAGCCAAAACTCGAACGTTTTTAGGCAAATCAAAATGAATAACTTCATAAGTTTGTCTGCATTTTTCTTCATTCTGAAAAAGTCTACAATAAAGACGAAACATAAATAATGGATATTTTGTTTTCTGTTTTCATTTTCAATTACGTCAGATCGTTTTATCGCAATGTATATATATATATATATATATATATATATATATATATATATATATATATATATATATACATATATATATATATATACATTTCCTGTTTGTTATTGTTTTTACTGGCGACAATAAAAGTGTTTGTATATTTTAAAACTTCCTAAGCAGTAAAAGGTAATGCAGAACATTGGTTTTGTGTGTTGTCCTCATTAATTGAATATACCGTATTTTTTATTTATATATATATAATTAATTATTTATATATATATATATATATATATATATATGAATGTACAATTACATCAAAAGACTCGACCCCTATCAAGTTTTAGACTTATTATATATATATATATATATATATATATATATATATATATATATATATATATATATATTATTTCCTATATATCAAACATAACATATCATGTAAGAAATGAGTGAAGCCTCTCTTTTCTACCCTTTCTGGCATAAGTGTTTTTAAGAAACTCGGATGTGATCCATAAACATTACATATATTTGATATGCTGATGTGAGATTTTGCATATAACTTCACCCATGTGTGTCTATACATGGGTATGAGAAAATTATGGAAAGTAATGACCATCGTTCTTGCCTTTTGATGTGGACCTATGTGCGCCATTAGATGCTTCTTTTGATGCTCATAATTGATAGTTATTCGCTTTAAGCGAATTATCGATTCTATCACCTTTTCTGACGCAAGTCATCTTCTGGCCAAATACCGGAAGCCAAAGAAAAATCGAGTTGAATTAGTAGCAAGCTGCAAGCGTCACATTTTCCCAACTGCAATTTATGCCTTTCGCCACTTTTGTCCGGTGGGACGTTCTTATGGATAAGTGCAAAATGTCGGGTTACGTTCCTTGGAATAAAAGGCTGCAGGCGTAGACGTTATTTTACATTTTACAGGGCGGTCGTTTTGCCTTTTAAACGTCTAATCAATGTATCGAGTGAACACGTCGAAGATAAAAGAAGAAGAAGAAGAAGAAGAAGAAGAAGACGAAGAAGAAGAAGTGCATACAGAAATTGAGGAGAAGGAAGCAAGAAGAAAAATAAGAAAGACAAAGAAGAAGATGAAATAAGATAGAAAAGAAGAAAAAAGAAGAAGAAGAAAAAAGAAGAAGAAGAAAATGAAGAAGAAGGAGAAGAAGAAGATAAAGAAGAACAGGCAGAAATGGAGAAAGCGGAGCCCGAAAAAAATAGAATAAAAAGAAGAAGCAAAAAAACAGAAATAAAAAATAAAAAACGAACAAAAATGGAGAGAGATGATGATGATGATGATGATGATGATGATGATGATGATGATGATGATGATGATGATGATGATAATGATGATGATGATGATGAAGAGGAGGAGGATGAGGAGGAGGAGGAGGAGGAGGATTGGTAACAATAGAAGGAGAACAAGAAGAAAAATCAAGAAGAATGAAAAAAATGGAGTTAGAGACGAGGAGAGATGTTTAAGAAGAAATGAAAGAAAGATCGGGAAGAAGAGGGGGAGAAGAAAGGAAAGAGGAAGCACAAGAATAAGAAAAATAAGAACAAAAAGAACGACCAGAAATGGAAAGGGTGGGGAGAAATGTAGAAGAATAAAAAGAAGAAAAAGAAGAAGAAGAATAGAAAAACGAAGAGCAAGAAATGAGAATATGGAAAACGAAAATGAAGAAGAGGAAGAAGAAAAAAAAGAAAAAAGAAAAATCTAGAACGAACAGAAATTTAGGGGTAGGCGTGAAGTGGAGGTGAATGAGAAGAAGAAGAAGAAGAAGAAGAAGAAGAAGAAGAAGAAGAACAACAACAACAACAACAACAACAAAACGAAGAAGAAGACAAAGAAGACAAAAAAGAAAAAGAAGAAGAAGAAAGAGAAGGAAAAGAAGAGTGAAGAGCAAAGAACGAGAATACGCAAACCGAAAAAGAAAAAAAAAGAAGAAGAAAGCAAAAGAAAAAATCAAGAAATGCGAAGAGAAATGTAAAGGAGGCGGGAAGAGAAGAAGAAGAAGAAGAAGAAGAAGAAGAAGAATGAAAAGAAGAAATAGAAGAAGAAAAATAAAACAAAATAGAAGAAAAACTTTATCTTTAACGGCCCCACTGAAGTCAGAGTTAATAGACTTTCAAACCTCCGTTTTCAGATTATTTTACATATGAAAATCTCATTTCTCCTTTTCATTTTTCCTCTCAAATCGATACTAGAAACTTAGGGTTAATCGCGTTGAGAACAAAGATTAACACTGCCAAGAAGTAAAGTTTTCGGGGAGTGATGTTTTCTACGTGTAGTTATGGTACCATCTTTGTAAACTTTTTTCTTCGTGTAATGTTTTCTAGGGGCAATGTATTCTGAGCGAAATGTATTCTGATTGAGAGCAATGTATCAGGTTGGAAAGAAAGTAATGTCATTTTTTCTTCATCACTTTGCAGCCTCTTAAATTGTACTCAGTTCTTGATTTTTTGGTGAATTGGTGTCTTAATATCTTACTTTCCCTTTCATATATAGTAATTAGTTTGAAAATATAAAGTTTAACGGTCTCAGCCGTCAACAAATAGATATTAGTGAGGAGCACCTAAGACATTGTGTGAATTCAAAAAAAGGAAACTAAGCTGCAGAAGCCACAAGGAATATTGGAACTCTCTATGGGATAAATGTTCTGAATTATCGAAAATTTCAACGGCGGTTCGCAAAATTTTCTTCTGGAGACTTTAACGTGTTAGATCGGCAACGTTCGTGAAGGTCAAAATCAATTGATAAAGACGCAATTAAAGACACTGTGGAGGCCAACAGAGAATTAGCTCAACAATTCAATACAACCCATACCATTATTATTTAATGCCTTCACGAGTTAGGAAAAATTTCTATTCTTGAACTCGGGTTTCCCCACGATTTGACCGACGCTCGACGAAATAAAGATTGACTGTTCGCACGGCTTTGCTTTCCAGGAACCATCGAGAATAATTTGTGCAAAGAATTGTGACTGGAGATGAAAAATGCGTTCTTTACAAGAATAGCCAACACCAAAGACAATGGCTACACTGAAACCAAAGTCCACAGTCTCTTCCAAAACAAGAACTACACCCAAAGATGGTTATGCTCTCTTTATGGTGGGAAATGAGAGGACTGATTCATTACGAGATACTAGAGCCTAATCAACCAATCAGAGCAGTAACATATTGTTCGCAGCTGGGTGATCTAAGAATTGCTCTATCAAAAAAATGGCCAGCATTACTAAATAGGAAGAGTGTAGTGCTTCAGTATGATAACGCGAAACCTCACACAGCAAAACTACCCCAGGAAAAAAGTCATAGGTTTCAATTGGGAAGCTTTGCCTTATCCGCTTCATGCACCTGGCATTGCTCCATCCGACTACCATCTTTTCCGGTCGTTTAAACAACACTTGAACAATAACATTTATGAAGATGACGACCAACTCAAAAATGACCTAAATTTGTTTTTCTCTAAAAAATTATAGAAAGAATGCATCAAGAAGCTAGTTGATCGTTGGCCAGAAGTCATAGAAAATGAGGGGAATTATTGTAAAGATTAAACATGCCTTAATGTGAATGTTTCAGATGAAATAAATGTGTTGGACAAAAACGACATTACTTTCTTTGCAACCTGAGATTATAGAATAGTAAATAACTATCCCACCTATAGAATTACATTTTACAAATTTATTCGGCATGA
>OY744519.1:156724028-156741528 GCA_963556195.1 Sepiola atlantica
ATTTTACATTTGGTATGTGTTCAACATCTTAGATATAGCAGGTGTGATCAAACGCAGCATTTTTTGGGGAAAGACCTTCTCTGTCTTTTGCTAACTTTGTGTGATTGGTAGCAATAATGCTAATAAATCAGTATTATATTTGGTAAGTGATATAATACAAAGTTCTCAATATCTGTGATAGAGCGGGTGTGTTTACCTAGCTTTCCTGGGAGTCGTCAATATTCTTAATAGAACAATCCTATAACAAGCAGGTGTTTTTAAATGATTAACAAACTCCACTGTATTTTGTTATACTGTTATCAGAAAAAGTTGTGTGTGTTGCTCGAGAGTCAGTGTTCAATATTCCAGACAAGGAAAGGGTGTGTAATAATACAGTAGTACATATCCTATGTGGTATATGCTTGACGGAGAAGAGGAAAACAAGAAACATAGCGTTGCCCGCAAATGCACTAAAATAAATATATGTTTCATTATATTATTAAGGGAGATGGGGAAATAAGAAACTTTGCATTGTCCCAAAATAAATTGAAACAAATATAGATTTCATGATACTTTTTAGGAAGTGGGTTGGGAAGAAACTTGGTGTTTTCCGAGAGTGTCGTTTTTGGTGTAGAAATCTTAAGCATCGTCTAGTAAGCAAATACTTCGAGAAAAAAAAAACAGAATATAACATAATTCACGGTTCAAAGCGACCGGTGTCCCCTTTTTTGTCCCTCCTCTTACAGATAACCCGCGTTCGTAAAGAGCTGCCTGTTTTTATTGTTTGCTTAAAGGGGAAGTTTTAAAAATGTTATTTATATTCATATTATTTAAATTTTGTTTTAAACGCGTTCTTATTAAAGTTTATTGTTTACAAAGATGCGTTTGTTTAGGAGGCATTTTTATACACATTGTTGATATTTCTCTTACGATTTCCGATATTTGTTGACTTGTTTGGGTGCATATTGTAAAAGAACGTATAATGACGATATGAACCATCCGTGATATCGCTCCTGAATAAAGGTTTACTTTTGAGAAATCAGTGAAACCTTGATTGTTATTTTCTTTACTCGCTGGTAAATTCGGAAATAGGGTATATTATATGATGGGGAAGATTTTTTAACTGAAATCGCTATATACCAGGTATAAACCCACTTGATGTAAGAAGTTAAAATAACGAAATAAAATTGTCGCAATGGCATGAGATACCTATTGGCCTTAATCTTCAAAAGATAAATGCTATTTGTAAGAAAGCAGTCAGCACGAAGAAAGTTCCACAAGTCCCTTTGTCTGCGCAACATTATTTTTATATTTGTTTGGTGTCATTTTTATTGTTTTGTTAATGTATATCGCAACACGAGACCCATATTTATTTTACTTGCGATATTATCACAGTGACGAGGTGTATCTATCCCAAATGTTAAAATAACTGTACACTATCACAGCCATTGTACATGTTAGATGTGTAGAATAAAGAATGTCGATACATATTTGTTTAGATGACATATAACTCGGAGAGTAGAAATGTAATCTTGAAGTTATTTTCGGCAACCTTGTAACTCTCGCTTCCCTGATTTGTTCTTTAATCCTCACATTCCATGAGCGATGTTTCTGACAAAGACGGAAATATTGCTGTTTTTTGGGTCAGAATCTATTCATAACACTTATTGTCGACTTGTTTTTAACCTTGAAGTAGTATTTCGTAGCTCGTTATATCAAGTGGCGTTATGCTTTGTCTGGAGCGATTTCCATAAACAAAATCAAGCCTTTCCGGACTCATGACACATTTAGAACATAGTCTCGGGGTTATGCCACCGGTTTTCAAAACATGCATGATACAAAAGCTTCTGCCGACAATGACACTAAGATATTTTGTCTGAGCTACATAGATTTTATATTTATTTAATGTCATTGTTATCGTTGTGTTTGTGTATATGGCAATAGCAGACCCAAGCTTCTTTTACATGTGATCTTGTAACCAGGATAGTTGTACCTATAATATATGTTGAAATAAAACTGCACTTTAACACACATGGCACATTTTAGATGTTTAGAATAAAAAAAACGTTGACCAATATTTGTTTTCTAGCAATCAACTCTCTCCTAACCTATGAGACATGTAGAACAAATTCTCGGAGTTATGCCATCGGTTTTCCAAACTACATGCATATTAGAAAAGCTGTTGTCGATGATGACGCTCATATCTTTAGTTTGAACCCACTGGCTTTTATATTTATTATATGTCATTTATATCGTTTTGTCTGTGTATATGGAAAGGCCAGGTCCATGCTTATTTAAGCTGTGATCCTGTCACAGGGATAGTTTTTATCTATTCAAGATATAGAAGTAACAGTTCACTATCACACACATTGCACGTGTTAGATATTTACAATAAGTAAAGTTTATCTGCATTTGTTACAATTACCTATAACTCGTAAATCAAGTGTTTCCTGACTTATAATTCTGGAACTATTTTTATTATTAATGACATAGAACATAATCCTGAACTGGTGTCATCGATTTCCAAACGAACCTGTACATGCAAAACTTATTTTAAAAGCGAGATCATTTAACGATGCACGAAAATGGGATGAGAGAATAAGAACAACGCCATCTTCGTATTTAGAGAGTGATGTGATCTGTAAGGCAAGAAAACATTTTCAGTTCAAGACATTTCTACCTCGAAACAGAAAATAGGTGGTTATAGAATGTGCATTGAATAATGACACTATTCGCCCATTGGCGACACTTATGGACATATTCCTTAAAATCAATCTCGTATCAGGAAAGAAACTGTTCTTACATACTTAACTGGATTCGCAGCACACCTTTTAGTATATGAATATTTCTGGATGATTTCATTGTCTGTTATCTCTTCATATATATATATATATATATATATATATATATATATATATTTGTGTACAGAAAAATTAGTACAACATCTGTACCGTCGGTTTCAAGCACAGAAAGACTTAGCCAACCGACTCTCTTCAGCTTCTGTTGTCATTTGTTTCGGAAATATTGTACTAATTTTTCTTTGTCAAAACAAATACATATTGTGCTCTTAATTTTTAACTTTGATTCTTAATTAATCGAGCACGCTGCTGGGATTTTTCTTGCTATATATATATATATATATATATATATATATATATATATATATATATATATATATATATGTATATGTATATATATATATATATATATATATATATATTTGTGGGTTCTTCAAAAAATGTATATTTTTATAATAGCCAAAAATATTCAAAATTGCAAACTTTATAAAGGTACATAACAAGCTCAGAGCATATATATATATATATATATATATATATATATATATATATATATATATATATATATATATATATATATATATATATATATATATATATATAAATATATATATATATATATATATATATATATATTAGACCTCTTCAAAATTGACCTTTTTCTTCAAACATATAGAAACTGATATTATTCCCATTCCCCAAGGTCTAAATTAGCTAAATATACCAGTTATTCTGATCTTGGACCTTGGCCATGCCTGCCTCAAGAGCCATGTAATTTTATTGTTGACGTTTTTCAAAAACGCAGCAAAATTTGGGATATTATGTCCTTATTTTCATTGTAGCTTTCCAGAGGTGTATGCTATAGCATTGAAAGTGGTACCAAATGAAAGCTAATAAAATTTTCTTGCATATGGTAGTAAACATGAACACCTGTCTAAATTTTAATTAATTTTAATGCACAATCATATATATATTTTATGCTTGGAAAGGATGCCATCATATAATACATAACTTTATCTCAAAAATTTTACTCTTAATGCATGTATATAATTTATTATCACTAAGTATCTTCTATCTCTTCATTTTAGATTGTAAGTTAAAGCTGATTTGTTAAGATTTGTGAACTGCTGACAACATGGCATCTGGAAGACAACTATGCTGTGGGAAAGTGGTCAGCGATACAAGTGAACGGGATGAACCAACTGAAAAGAGAAGAAAGGTGGCAACTCCTGCCACAAGGTCATTCAGTGATGTGTATCTCATTGGGCAACCCAGCTCCAGCATCAGGGGCTCTCAACTTCCTACTAATCGCCAGGTGTTCCAGTATTTCCTGCATTTGAGGAATGATAATCCCAACAGTGACAATAGGTCTTTAGCCCATGATACAGTGGATGTCGTTTTGCCATTCTGGAATATGGCAAGGATTAAAACACTAACTAGACCAAATGCAGTCAACCGTTTCATGATCCTCCATGAAAAGTACAGGAAAATTGTTAAAAACAAGGGAAGAAATAACAAACCAGAGGAAGAGAAACGAGCTAACTTTCTGAAGGACTTAGACAAGTTATTTGATATTTGAGCAAAGGATGTTGTGGAGGAGATAAGAAGCAATAGGCTACTCACAAAGGAGACCAAGGAAGAGGACGTCAATTTCTACTTGGACTAACAGACAACTCGCCTGGCACACATGTCAGGTCATGATAAGGTGTTTGAGAAGAAGTCTAGAGAGAAAAGCTTCCGAGAAGAAAGAGAAGAGAGAATGTTATCATCAGTGACTGCTGCAGCAGCAGAAGTTGGGAAAATTTCAAGTGATGAAGACCCAGAGAACAGTCAAGGCTCTGGTACTAGTGAGGGTTCAGAATACACTGAGATAACACCTAGCTGTTTATCAAAACACAGTACGATAACCTTACACTTTCCACACTCAGTTATGACCAGTGAAGAGATTTGTAGCACTACAGATCGGTTGTCACTCTCTGACAACCAGACTACAGCCATGGTGTCTGCAGTGTTGAAGGCAGGAGGCGCAGATCTTGATGACTTTGTTATATCAGCCTCTACTACAAGACGAAATAGGATACACACTCGTCATAGCTTGTGCCAAAATTACATGAATAACTTAGAGGAAAGTCCGCCAGATTACTGCACACTACACTGGGATGGAAAACTTCTACGGGATGTTCTTGGTTAAAGATACCCAGTGGAAAGTCTTGCAGTGCTCGTCTCTGGTACTCCACAGAAGAAGGGAAGCTGCTTGGTGTGCCATTCATAGAAAGTTCCACAGGAATCCAACAGTGTAATGCTACATTGGAACTGATAGAAGCATGAGGTCTCACAGACAACATTGTAGGCTTGGTATTTGATACCACAGCAAGCAACAGTGGCATCAACAAGGGTGCAGCGAAGCTTATTGAAGAAAAACTAGGCAAAAAGGTATTCTACTTCGCTTGTCGCCATCACATATCAGAGGTAATAATTGGAAGTGTATGGGAGGCTGTGTTCAGCAAGGTCAAGATTCCTGACAACCCAATGTTCAGCAATGTGAAAGAGAAGTGGGACAAGTTGGTTAAGGACTGCCCAAGAGTTCTGGGCCTAGTTGAACAAGACTTGAAACAGAAGAAGACAAGCACAATTGCAGTCTTAAGCAATTTCCTTGAGGAAGCAAGTCCGAGGGCAGATTACAGAGAGGTGGCAGAGCTGTGCCTGATCCTGCTTGGTGAGGAACCTCCTCGAGGTATCCACTGGGCCAAGCCAGGTGCCATTCACCAAGCCCGCTGGATGGCCAGGAACATTTACTGTATGAAGATGCTCATGTTTTCCAAGGAACTAAAATACAACACGGACACTATCTTCAAGCTGGAGAGGATGAACACGTTCCTGACCTTATTCTACACCAGCCACTGGGTGACCACCACATCTGCAGCTGATGCACCTATCCATGACCTCCAGCTTATGAAGAACATGCTGCAATACAAGCAGTATGACTATGAACTTGCAACCTCTGTTCTCAAGAAAATGAACAACCACCGCTGGTATCTGACCCAGGAACTAGTGCCATTAACCTTGTTCAGTTCACATGCCAGCATGACCAAGTCTGCAAAAGAGAAGCTCGCAGTCAAGCTGTCAGAAACAGAGAAACCTGAGAGTTACAGGAAAGGCAAGCCAGTGTTTCCTGTCATCAATGCAGCTACAGTTCTCACAGACCTGGTAGGGCCAGAGTCTCACTTTCTGTTTGATGCTCTTCGAGCGAAATGTGACTGGCTCACTACTCCTGCTGACACCTGGGAAGACAATGACAGCTACAGGAATGCACAGAAGTTTGTGAGGTCAGTGAAAGTGACCAATGATGTGGCTGAGAGAGGTGTGAAACTAATGAGTGACTTTGCAACTCAGATCACAAGTGACCCAGAGCAAAGAAGCTGCTTACTATAAGTTGTGGAGTACCACAGGAAAAAATTTGACAGTTTCAAAAAAGCCACATTGAACAAGTGATAATACATGTATTAGTAACATCCTATCTGACAGTTTCTTATGCAATATATGTGTCAGTGCAGTGCTATCATACTACCAAACTGATTTTTTGTAGTGTCCCAGCTGTTTGTGCATTAAAATTAGTTAAAATTTACACAGGTATTCATGTGTTTTATTGTGCTTACTACCATATGCAAGAAGATTTCATTAGCTTTCATTTGGTACCACTTTCAATGCTATAGCATCAACCTCTGGAAAGCTACAATGAAAATAAGGACATAATATCCCATATTTTGCAGCGTTTTATAAAAACGTCAACAATAAAATTACATGGCTCTTGAGGCAGGCATAGCCAAGGTCAATTTTGAAGGTCTAATATATATATATATATATATATATATATATATATATATATATATATATATATATATATATATATATATATATATATATATGTGTGTGTGCAGCAAGTCATTATCCAATAAAAAGACTTTTAGAACGTCACAGAACGTGTAGGTCGTCTTCGTGAGGTTCTCAAACTGCCGAGCTATCCTTCTGCTTTCAGGTAGCAGTCCGTAGACTATTTCACAGATTGTTCTTTATTCGGCAATTTTTTTTAGAGCCTTCGACTTTCTTAGACGTCTTCGCGACTGGATTTTTAAAATAAATACATAAATGATAGTAATAATAAGAATTTATAAAATTAATAAATAAACAATTATACAAAATACACAACGGATAGAATAAAATCAACTTAACCACACACCTTTTCTTTTCTATCATTCGCCGTTAACGATACCTATAAAGCATTAACTTAAGTATTCTTATTAAAAGATACTTCTGAAGACGACTAGGAAAGTAGAAAGCGCTCGAACAAAAAAGTTCAATGAAAAACAATTGGTGAAATACTCTACAGACTGACACCTGAAACCAGGAGGATAGCTCGACGGTTTGAAAACCTAACAGAAGAAGACCTACACACGAGAAAGTTTCGTGACGTTCAACAACGTTTGCTTGGAGATATATATATATATATATATATATATATATATATAGTACTGTCCAAAATTAAGGAACAAAAATAAAATTTTACTGATCTCAAATAAATTATATTTTAATATTTATGAAAATTTCACTACATATGTACATTATGTAGTTGGACTTTTACCGATATTGTCAGATGAATTAAAATAATCTTATTAAGGTTATCCACCATTTTACATATTTCAAGTGTCCAAAATAGAGGAACATTAAGGAAACATAATGGTCTAAAGCTAAGAACAGTACTGTTTGTTGTATAAAAGGATGATAATAAATATTCTAAACTTTAATTATGATCAGTGCAACTAGTCACGCAATATCAATCATGTTAAAAAGAAATAAAACTGATTTAAGCGACACAGCAAAAATCGTCAAATTAAGACAGGAAAAGTTGACAACAGAAGAAATCGGAAAACGTGTGAAACGTTCAAAAAGTGTTGTAAGCCGAGTTCTGAAACTCTATAAATAAACTGGAAGGTTAAGTAACACAAAGAAACCTGGTAGACCAAGAAAGACAACGGCAAAAGAGGACAGGGTTATACAACGCCTAGTCCTAAAATACCGTTTCCTTAGAGCTGTCAAAATTTCTAAACAAATGGAAGGTGTAACGAATGTTTCACGACAAACTGCGTCCAGAAGGTGGCACGAAATAGATCTTTTTACAAGATCTCTTCGAAAAAAGCCGCTAATAAGTAAAAAAACGACAACAAAGCAGCTAGATTGGCGTTCGCAAAAAAGCATGTTTTATAGTCAGAAGAAAATTGAAAAAAAAATGATTTCTGTAACGAATCGAAACTTAATGTATTTGGCAGTGATGGAATACAATTTGTAAGAAGAGGAAAAAGCGAAAGTTTGGATCTTAGCTGCATTAAAAAAACTGTTAAATTTTGTGGAGGGAGCGTGATGGTTTTCGGCATAATATCATGGCAGGGTACATAACCACTTGTACGCTTTAATACTAGAGTAAATGCCACTGTATACAAGAATGTTTTAGAACAGTATGTTTTGCCAGTGTTGCACAATTCTGGTATCGAAAAGCCTATTTTATGCAGGATAATGCTCACTGCCATAAGGCAAAGCTGGTCATAATTATCTGGCTGATCAATAAGTAGAGGTAATGGACTGGCCAGCTAAGAGAGATGACATGAACTCTATAGAAAACTTATGGAACACTCTAGGACAGAACGTTATGGAAAAGAATCCGGAAAACATCGAAGACTTGTGGCTGAAACTGACAGATGAATGGACCAAGATAACTGTGGCCCAATGTAAAGATTTAGTGAAATCCTGCAGTCGTAGATGTGCAGCAGTTATTGAAAACAAAGGTGGAAGTACCAAAAATTAAATCCCTATTGCCTTTTCAATGTAATTTAGTTATAAATTATATTTTGTTCCTTAATTTTAGACACTTGAAATATGTAAAATGATGGATAACTTTAAAATATTATTTTAATTCATCTGAAAATCTCGGTAAAAGTCCAACTACATAATGTGTATATTCAGTGAAATTCTCACAAAAAATAATATATAATTTTGTTTAAATTCAGAAGATTTAATTTGTATTCCTTAATTTTTGACGGTACTGTATATATAGACAAATCAAAGATAAATAAAAGATCTGAAAAAAAAACTATTTCGTCTTCAGTTATTCGAAACATAGTATATTCTATTAAATAATATTTATTTTCATTTCTTAGAGCATGTCTTTTCAAAACTATATTCTTATCATAAGAGCAGTACAAATAGATAAGTTGCCAAAGAATATACCAAATAACAATTTGAAAAAGTGTAAATGCAGATGGGTTATATAAATTTTAAGGATAATGTAGAAAATGTCCAGAGAAAAAAAGGTTGAAAATAGTAAGAACAAATTCACTGTGGGTTTATTTATGAAAAATGTAGCAATGGGTTCAAGATAAATTAATCCATCAGGTGTACACGTAGTCTTGTTTTAAAAGTAAGTGTTTACGACGCACACTTATATATATATATATATATATATATATATATATATATATATATATATATTTATATATATATATATATATATATATTATTTCATGTGTCCACATAAAATGTTATAAGGAGATATCTTTTATGTATAACTTTTCGGTATTTACTTCAACAGTGCTCAAAGATTAGTAGAGCTAGGTAGTATTTGATGAAAAGAAACTGACGATTTCCTACGGGGATGAAACACGGAATCCTCTGTGTAGCTTAATCGGCATAAATATGTTTTCATATAATATATATATATATATATATGTATATATATATATATATATATATATATATATATATATTATGGGCATTCCAATTACCAAAAGTTAAAAAAATGTATACATTTGATGTGTTCATTCATTTTCTTAGTCTTCATATTTCGCTGAACGACCCTAACACTAGTTTTCTCCTATGCGCGTAAAATGTATAGAAAGCATTAATTTCGGAATACAAAGTACAATATAAATATATTAAAATAATTTTGTTTGCCTGTGAGACAAGGATACACTAAAGGTATCCGCTGATATATGATGGTTGAGGGTCAAAAGATTTGAAGAACAGAAGTGGTCGTTCGACGAAAAATGAAGACTTAAATTTTCCTTCCCGGATTATTATTGCATATTAATTTATTTAAACACCGAGTGGCCAATTTAAATATTACAAAAATCGATATCATTTATCTACTTATCACATAACTCTCGTTTGAATATATATTATCGTAGAATAAATTAGCTGTTACATTTTAATATGCATATTATTATTATGATTATTATTATCAGTAGTAGTAGTAGTAATAGTAGTAGTAGTAGTAGTGGTATTATTATTATTATTATTATTATTAGTAGTAGTAGTAGTAGTAGTAGTAGTAGTAGTAGTAGTAGTAGTAGTAGGGTTACATTGTAGGAACCGTTTAAATAAAAAAATGTTTACAGGTCAGATGTCAGAGGTAGAATCCAGGCGAAAGTGCTGCAAACTACGTGATATCTCGACGAGGCCCTGTCTATTGCTGTATCTATCTATCTATCTATCTATCTATCTATCTATCTATCTATCTAGCTATCTCTTCCTCTCTCTCTCTAGCAGTCGAGATTTCAACCAGAGCAGATGTGTTCGGCGGCGGTCCTCCCGAAGTAGGGGAAGGAGCAGCGCGTGTCGGGCGGCTGATGTAGTGAGACGGACTATCTGTCGATCTTTCTCTCTCGCTCTCTCTCTCTTTCTCTTTCTCTCTCTTTCCCGCTTGTGCATACAAGTTGTCCCCATGATGTTTTATGTCTTTAAAGATAATAAGCCTTTTATACACAAAGCAACCGTCGTCAAAGAAAGTTTTGTCAGCAAACGAAACAGACCTGGGTTCACAGCAATGATGGCGGCGACAACTACGACACGGGTTATAAATAGTAAGGCGTAATATAACAGTACTAGTTTTGTTGCCCAGAAGCAATTAGATCAATGCGTTTTGGTACAGTCGTGTTACTAGACTAATAACTCAATGTTGCCCGAGATCATAAATTACTACTACAGTAGGACATTTGATGAATTGTATATGCTGAATCTAATTGGATTACATACGTTAGATAGTGCAGGTTATGTAATGATGTAATTATTTAATACGACACTTTTACTATGGTAGATTCTGAATTTCAATGTGTTCAATACTTTAAATATAAAAAGGTTTATGTCAAAATACAGTATTCATCTTAATAAGTGGTATATGTTGAATCCAATAATGCGCAATACTCTGGAGAAATAGCAGGTGATAGTAACAATATGATGTTACACTTAGTAAGATATATATACTGAGTAGCAAAGTGGTCAATACGCTAGATAGACGAAGCATGTGTGAAAAATACTTTATTACATTTGGTCTATTGTATAAGGTTGAGAAGATAGTAAGCGTTACGCTAAAACAAATATGGTTTTCATTATATTATTAAGGTGGAAATAGAAGATACGCAACTATGCGTTGCCCGAGAATACATTGAAACAAATATTGATGTTATATTTTAACACTTAAATGCTTTGTTTTAAAAATATGACACATAAAACAACATTCCTATTTACTATATAACATTCAACTAAAACGTGTGCAACTGCAAGTTATTTAACATATGCAACATCCCTGTTGGCAAGTGTGAGTACGTATTAGTATGATGTTGAATCATCACATCCGCTAAATAGGTAATCACTATATTCGATGTCACAGGCATAATCATATGCCTAATTAATGCGCGTAAACTTTAAAATCTGATCATTACAAAGGTAAGTAAACATCATTTTATGATTCTCTAGTGTATTATAATCATTGCAGTGTTTTCTTATGCATATAGCATGTTATGCCATTTGTTGCATTTTTGCCACATCATATTTTTTTCAATAAATATTATTTTTCAAAAAATACAACTTTATATTAAGCCTATGAAACGTTGTTCTACTCGATTTCATTTTTTGAAACCAATATAAAAAATAAAGAATGTAATGGTTAAGGGACGGTATAGGGTGGTCTCAGCGTTTCGCAGGAGAAATAACTTTAAAGTTAAAAGCTTAGATACATGACTTACATTATTATTTACTCACTAGGAGTTCTCACACAGGTCATCAGTGATTGCACACCGACAACCGGTGATATTCCCTGGAGGCTGAGTGACAACAAGTCCCCGCAGATTTCTAATATTCTCTACCACTTTTCGATAGCCCCACAAATAAACTTGCAGTATCACAACATCCGTTTTCCATTGATTTCTCGCTGGTAAAGACCATTGATCTTCTCTGGGATTTGGGTGGCAATAAGACTCCCCAAGGTCCCAGCAGTCTCTGCACTTCCAATGAAGGTCTGGTTTGTGCTGTCCCTCCTCGGTCTTCTCATCCTCCTTGACCCTATGCAAATAGTTTGTGTGGTGTCAGCCTAGGCTGGTACAATTTGTTGTTGTTTTTTTTAATTCAAACAAATTTTAAATATTTATTTATTCATTTTTTTTAGGGGGAGCTGATTATTTATTAATTTATTTATATATTTATTAATATGGGGGGGGGTGATAGTGTTTCTTGCTATTTCTGTTTATTAGTTATTTTTTGTGTCGTGTCAGTTGAGGCCAACGTTATTTATTGGGGTGGGAGGTGAGCTTATCAAGCGGTGTTTCTTGTATTTTATGTTTCTTTGTTTGTGTTGATTTCTATCTGTGGTTTTGTTTTCTTCCTGTAGTAGATTCCGTGTGACCCTTCGTAGTTTATGCGGGTTAGTTTCCGCATTCAATGGTTTTTTTCTTAAGATTGTAGCTGTTTTGATCATTGTTGTCCTTTCTATAGTTCCAATGATTCCTTTGATTCCAATTTCTCCCAATCTGTTTTCCAGGTGTTTGGGATTGTTCCTAGTGCTCCTACGATTATTGGTATTATACTGACTTTCTTCATGCTCCATATTCCTTTCAGTTCTCTGGCTAGTTCCGTGTAATTACTTCGTTTTTCCGTTTCTTTGATTTTCACTGTTGTCTGCTGGAACGGCGAAGTCTACGATTTTGCAAGATTTGTTCTTCTTGTTGATTATTATAACATCCGGTCTCCTTGCTTGTATGAGTTTTTCTGTTTGTATATCCATATCCCAGATGATTTTGTGTTTTTCGTTTTCCAGTACTGTTTCTGGTTTATGTTTGTACCATTTGTCTGCGTATTCGAAATTCAATTGTTTGCATAGTTCCCGGTGTACTGCTTACCCCACACATTCATGTCTGTTCTTATATTCTTTTTGGGCTAGTTTGCTACATTCACTTATTATATGATTAATTGTTTCATCTCTTTGTCCACACAGTCTGCATATGCTGTTTTACTTGGTTTTATCTATTTTAGTTTAATGTAGTTTGTATTAATTGCATTATTCTGTGCTGCTATTAGTAAAGATTCCGTTTCTCTGTTCAAGTGTCCTTTTCTTAGCCATGCCCAGCTATTTTTGTTGGTTTCTTCTCTTTTTAGTCTTCTGAAGTGTCCATGTAGTTTTTGTTCTTCCCACTTTTCTTTTCTTGTCGTTTTCTTTCTGGTTTCGGTGCTTCCCGAGTTGTTCGTTGGAACGGTGTCTCTTGCTGCAGTTATAAAGCTTTCCATGTGTTGAGTTATGCATTTTTCCAGCTCTTTTTTTAGTCTTCCACACAATCTTCTATTCTTACCAGTCCTCTTCCCCCTTCGTTTCTTTTCATCTAGAGTCTGTCCGTATCGTCTTTTGGATGTAGTGCATTGTGCATGGTCATTAATTTTCTAGTCCTCTGATCCAGGTGCCTGAGTTCCTCTTTGGTGCAGCCTATGAAATGTCCAGAGTATCTTATTAGTGCTACTGCCCAGGTGTTTATTCCTGTTACTAGATTCCTGCTATATAATTTCGTTTCTAGGAATTCTTTTTGTTCTTCGTAAATATTCTTTTCCAATTTTCTTTTTTATATCTTTAGATGTGATGGTGTCTGCTTCATGAATTCCACGATATTTGTAGCTATCTTGTTCGCCTAGCGCCGTCATTTCTTCTTGGTTTGGGAGTTTGTTGCCTTCTGTTGTCTCCAGTTTTCCTTTTTTATGTCTAGTAGTGCACACTTTTCCATTCCGAATTCCATTTCGATGTCCTGGCTGAAGATTCTGCTTATATTTATCAGATTTTCCAGTTCCTTTTTGCTTTTTGCAAATAGTTTCATGTCATCCATGTACATCAGGTGGTTTACTCTTAGTTCTGTGTCTGTAAACTTGTATCCGGCATCACACTTTCTGAGTATGTAGTGAAGTGTGATCATAGCTATTATAAACAGTAGTGGTGACAGGAAGTTTTCTTAGAAGATGCCTCTTTGTATCTTTATCTCAGTCAAGTATTGTCGTTAGGCTGGCAGTTCCAACCTCCATGTTCCCATTGCTTTCTTAGAAGATTAATCATTCTTTCGGGTATTTTGTATATTTTCAAACATCAATTATCCATGCTTGAGGGATTCTATCCTAAGCTTTTTTCTAGTCAATCCATGCCATTGATATGTTCTTTTTTCTGTTTTTTACCTCCTTCAGGATCTTTTGATCGATGTATAGGAGGTCATGCACCCCTCTTTTCCCTTTACGGCATAACTTTTTGGTCATCGGGGAGTAGTCTACGTTTGTTTAGGGACTAGTAGATGTTTTCCCTCAGTTGTGCTGTCAGGATTTTCCAGATTGTTGGTAAGCAGGTTATTGGTCTGTAGTTGCTTGGGTAGTTTTTTGGGGCATCTTTTTGTATAAGCGTTGTCCTTCCTTTGGTCATTCACACTAGTATGTCTGTATTGTGGATACATCCTCTCGGTTTCTGCGCCAGTCTTTCATGTAGGGTCGCAAATTTTTAAAAATTAATATGTATGTATTCCATCATGGCCTGGTGCTTTCCAGTTTGCCATTTCCCTTAGGGTGTCCTTAATTGTTTCTTTAGTAATCTCTGTTTCTTTTCTTCCCCTATTACCTTTAGTTCATTTTTCATGTGTTTCAACCACTTGGCATTTTTGTTGAATGTTGTAGGATTTCCCCATATCTTGCTCCAGAAGTGTTTTGTCTCTGTCGGGTCAGGTTGTTCTGATGTTATTCGTTCTCCGTTTACGTTTTTATAAAACTGGATTTTATTATTTTCAAATGTCCTGTTCTGTTTTTGCTATTCTGATTGTCATCTATATCGTCTCAGTCTTCTCTCTGTTGCTGCTATCTTTTGTTTTAATTCTTCATGTTTCTTATTCAGTCTTTCCTTGTAAACCGGGTGTATGATCTTCCATCCTTTTATATTTTCTTTCATCCTGTTTACGGTGTAAGCTTCTTTCCGGAGTTTGATAATCTGGGGTTCCAGTCTGATTTCCCATCGAGGTTTTGTCGGTCAATTCTTTTGGCCAGCCATTTTTTCTTTTCTTAGTTTCATACTTTATTATTATTATTATTATTATTATTATTATTATTATTATTATTATTATTATTATTATTATTATTATTATTATTATTATTATTATTATTATTATCAGTAGTAGTAGTAGTAGTAGTAGTATAATCATTATTATTATTATTATCATTTTATTTAGTCGCTTATCATAAGAGAGATGAATTAGCTGAGTGAAAGATAAAGAGAGGAAAAGAGGGAGAGGCGAAGAAAGAAAGATAGAGAGGCGGAAAGTCAGACGGATAGAGAAACGTTGAGAGATAAAAGTTTTAATATAAATATGTTACATTTTTTACATGTTATATTTGTATGGACCCGGGCATTTCTAATTTAATATTACTTGCATTTAAATAAAAAATAAAAATTTAAAAACGAAGCAACCGGTGTCAGAGAATATTTTATCAGCAAACAAAAGAGATATATGTTCACAGAGATAGTGTTGGCGATAACAACAACATGGAATATGAAGAATATATACCGATAGGCAAGACGCAATATAACAGCAGTAGATGGAGTACTGCACAAATAAAATATAACTTGATTTTGTTATATTAATTATGGAATTATTTTTTTAAATATGAATCTATCCACTCTTATTACGATCAAAATTTATTTTCAAGAACGATTAATTCAAATAGTCATATATTTTATATTTGAGTGACAACAAAAATATGATAAAAGAAAATTCTAATCTTTTAAATCTATTTTTTAGTTGTTGCATTTCCTGTGTCTAAGCTAAAGTACTGAAACCGAATAGTGTGTACAAGTAAACAATTGAATTAGAACATTTGTTTAACTTTAACTGAATTTTTAAGATATCGTCGTCAGGTCAATTTCTAAATTGTAAGTTAAAAACAAAGCTTCCACTATCTACCAGAAAACTAATTTTTGATTTCCTTCCTTTCTTTCTACTCAAAATAATGTTCTTATAAAAGTAAACAACATATCAATGTTTATATATTTATATGCATAACTGCTTTTTTTAGTTGGAGAAGATAGTAAGCGTTACACTAAAACACATATGGGATTAATTATATTATTAAGGTGGTAGGAGAAGATAAGAAACTATGCTTTGCTCGAGAATACATTGCGCTAACAACAACAAAGTGATGAATTGCATTTTTGCGATTTTACAGTATAGTAATGAGAAAAAGACAAATAGACAACAAATGACTTTTATTAAACGCAAAAAACATTTAATTTACTTTTCTACTATCATATGTAATTTTCACGGATATTTACTGATTGTATAATTTATAATCTACACCATTTTATACTCAGTTTTACTAGTACTATTCTTGAAATGAGAGCCAGCTTACATAGTTAAGCTGGAATTTAAGGTCCCATTTATTAGGTTAATTTAATGCTCTCATTACTCGACCAATCGTAGGAGACCACAGGATGTGGTCCAATTTGAGATTGATGAGCGAATAAAAAAATTATTATTATTATTATTTGTGCTCACAATGAGTTCTTACACAGGTCATTATCATGGATTACTCACTGATAATAACCGGTGGCGTTCCCTTGAGTCTGGATGACAACAATATACTCAAATGTCTAGTACTCTCTACCACTTTTGCAAATGCCATTTGCGTTATTGCAAACAGTCGCTTACCATTGATTTCCCGCTGAAAACGACCATCGGTCTTCACTAAAAGTTGGGTGGCGATAAGTCTCCCCAGGGTCCGACTACTCTTTGCACTCATCCGGTGTAAGTCTGGTTAGTGCTTTCCCTCCCCCCTCATGCTATCCTCTTTGCCTCTTCACTACAATTGCTGTATAGTATCAAGCGAGGCTGATTCTATTAGTTGTTTTTTTTGGGGGGGGGTTACAAAATGTCTTGCAGTTTTTGTTCTTTGGATTCAGTTGGCGGTGGTCTTTCTGTGTTTTTGTGTTCTTTTCTATTGAATCTTCTATGATAGTGGTTAGCATTCGTAGCTTACGTGAATTGGTTTCCGCATTCGAAGATTTTATTGAAAAATTCTGCTGTTTTCAAAATTGCCGTCAGTGGTATGGTCTCAGTCTCTCCTTTGATTATAATTTGTCCTAGTCTTTTCTAGGTTTTTAGGGACTATTCTTAGTGCTCTTACAGTTATTGGCTACATTTTGACTGTCATTTCTCTAGCAAGTTCAGTGTATTTGCTTCGTTTTTGTGTCTCATTTATTATTATTATTAGTAGTAGTAGTAGTAGTAGTAGTAGTATAATACTACTACTAATAATAATACTAATAATACTACTAATAATATTATTATTATTATTATTGTTTTTATTGTTATTACTGTTATTATTATTATTAGTAG
>OY744519.1:156744028-156804028 GCA_963556195.1 Sepiola atlantica
TTACTGTGTAGCGTAGTTTATTTGTCGGTACATAGGTGAGGTTTTGGGTGGAGTTTTTTACGTGTTTTATTTTATTTTTACTTGTTTTGTATTTGTTTATTTATAGTGTTGTATTGTTTTCATGTATATTTATGGGACACTATATTTGAGTGCATTAATTGCTATGTTGTGGCTGGATGTTGAAGGAAGATATATCTTTATCATTGAAAGACTTTATCTAAGAGATATCGAAATGGGTGAACTATTATTGCAATATGCATTCGTATCAGATTCTTGTATTTAATTAATGCTGTTAGCTTTATTTAATAATGTTTACAAGTCTATTGCAGGTTCTGTGTGCGACGGAAGAGGTTAAGTTATAGTCATATCAAATGTCTCTGATTTAATGGGGTTTGATAGTTTTATTTCCAGGCATTTTATTAGTAAGATTCATGTATTTATCATGTTAGGAATGTTAAAAAATATGATAGCAATATTTCTGTTATATTTGTGATAGATGGGGTTTAAGTGGATATGAGAGTATGTTGTACTAGTTTTGATAGGAATAATGTGGTTGTAGCACGTGCAATATATCTGGGCCAGTGGGTTGTTATGTTGTATATAAACAAATTGATAAATTTTGGAAAGGGCTTGGGGTGGTTGGGTATTTCATATATTTTCTATGATATTGAGATCATCGGTCTTCTGGTGTTATTGATGAGTTATGTATTGTCGTTGCTAGTCCGTTAGGCTAGTAAACATTTTCTTTTATGAAGACATGTTTTATGAGAAGGTTATTGATTGCCTGTAGAATCCTGAATTTTTCAAATAGGCAATTCCTGGACTAGTGGACTATAGGACTTTGATTTATCGATGATCTTCCATTCTATGTCTGGCAACTAAGGCGCTCTCATAGTAGTTGCTGTTGTAGTGATGTGGTCTTTTTTAAGATACCTGAAGGTGCTATTGTGAGTGTAGAACCTTTGTTTAAAAGTTACTTGAGTCATTCCGATGATTTTTCTTGATATAACTATTAATCATTTATACCAAAAGACACATGGGTTTCATGCTTACGCTGTCTCCAGTGTATAAGATGATGAGTACTGCCAGTCAAAGGATCGAATCCACTTAAAAGTCATATTTGACTCTGTAGCCTGGTATTCAGAAATAACTTTACGAAAATAATGTTTTCTATGATGTGCCAACCACTTTTGTTTTAATGCAAGCGAACCACGCGAAAAAACGCATCGTATTTCACTTTCCAGAAGTCCTAAACCATATACAACCCATACTGTGCTGTATCTACGAGGGGGAAACTCTCGAGGTTGATAGCAACAGAATTAAACGTTAAAAAAAGAAAGTTCTCTCTGAAAAAGGCGTATATTCGCCGAAAGTCTCAGATATGTTAATTTAAATAAATAATGCTATTCATTTAAAAAACAAACAAATTGTTTTCTATGATGTTCTAACCTCTCCCATATATATATATATATATATATATATATATATATTAATGATAACATGCGATCTTTTTTTATTTAGCATAACTATATGACATACAAAAGAGCTCCTTGGTATTTAAGTAAATAATACAATATTTTTTACGGAAATACTTTATATATACTAGAGATTACAGATCCAAACAGAAGATTCTGTATGTCTAATTTGGATAGTAATTGTTTTAATTTCTTCATAATAAATTACTGTTTGATGTTATATACTTCTACTTTCAGTTCGCTATTTTCCATTTTTGTCGATATTAACAGTAATTAAATGAAGTGATTTAATAATAAAAATAATAAATTACCAAAACGTTTCTTGAAATATGCTCTGAATTATTTTCAAGGGAAATACTTTGAATACCAGCTGTTTTCGCAATTACTTTATTTACAGTACGGTACAACAAAAAATACTTAATATTTTTCTGATGAAGTCTAGAAAAGGACAAATTTCAACTAAGTTCTAATTATAAAATTAAAATTTGTTGACTACTTTGCAAATGAAACTTCCTTTGTTTTTATTTATCTATTTCAAAAATGTGTGTACGTTTTCAAAATTATCTTTAAAAACGTAATTATATACGAATATTTGATCTTACTTTAAATCTTTATTACTATTTGTTACTAGATCTGAAATTTGAAACAACAAATCGAATAATCACATAGAATGTTGGCTTTTTCAAAAGAGAATTTTGGACGCTGCAAACGTACACAATGTAAAAAAACTGTTCCTAAACATATATTCTTATTCATTTGCATCTCAATAGGGGCAAAGGTAGACACAAGGTAGATTTTTAATATGTGATGATCAAGCCGCCCAAAAAGGAGCATTCTAGATTAGAACAAACATTTAAATTGCCTCAGTCTGAAAAGACTTCTCGTTGACTGACCGAAGACAGAAGAGACAACGGGCAATATCAGACAATATACTACTCTTTGTTCTAAATGTGTGTTATATTTTATTGAATTATCTCAATACAGTTTTCAAAAAAAGGTAAAATTGATTTGATTTTAAAGGTTTTCCCATGTTTTTGCATAATTTTATTTTTTTAAATCACTCTGTTCCCTCACAATATATTTAAAAAAAAACACGCGAACACAATCTGTATTTGCAATCGGGTAAGCTTTTTTTTTTTGTTTCCCCCTGGATATGATCGTAATAGTATGCATTTTTCTTATTTCTTTTCCACTAAAATTTTTATATTTCTTCACTTGTTTTAAAATATTGCTTCGCACATCATATTTCTGTACCCTTAAATTACCTATTCTTTTTTTTTCGAATCCAGTATTAAATAGCAATGGAAAATAACATACAAATTAATATTCAAAAATGTAAACATGACTATATATTTTTACTATACGCCCCCTCCCTATAATCGATTAATTACTACCCGAAAAGCAGCTACGTTTTGTTAATATATATATATATATATATATATATATATATATATATATATATATATATATATGATTTTATACGTAGATAGAAGTAATCTATGAATGTGTGTTTGGGGCTATTAATCATCTTAAGCATTGGATAAGGCTCGAACCTCCGATATGATTGTCTTTAGTACGCTGTTCTACCACTGAACCATAACGCTTTGCTCGGAAATATGTACGATTTTTTTACTCAATAATTTTAAGTTATGTATTTATGTAATTAGTTTATATAAGTGATAGTAGCTGTTAGATTTATCTTATTGTTTCACTTCCTAAGTGATAAATAGTAATGCAGAAGATTGCATTTGTACCTGCTCTGAACTTCATAGGACAACATTTTTGTTAATATATATATATATATATATATATATATATATATATATATATATATATATATATATAACAATAATAATTTTTAATATATATAGTTATATGTGTATATATATATATATATATATATATATATATATATATATATATTTATACATATATATATTCATTGATCAAGTTAAAATATATTATTAAAGTGCACATAAACCATTTATCAAGAGTACTACATACTAAGTAGAGCATTTATGAAATTACAAAATAACATTGATTGACGTAAAACTATAATATTGTTTATATATATATATATATATATATATATATATATATATATATATATATATATATATATATATATATAAATATCTTATCACTTTTAGACGAACATAAAAGTAATATATGGGCACCGGTGTTTCAGGCTATCAGCTGTCATCAGCATGCTAACTTGGACACGAATCGGACCTATGATACTATATATATATATATATATATATATATATATATATATATATATATATATATATATATATATATTACCTTCATGAACTCCAATTATTTCCGACTGCCTTAAGAAAAACAACTAATTTCTGGACTTTTTGTGTTTTTGTATTTGAGCAATTCTATTGAGAATTTGCTGTAAGGAAGTGATGAACACGTTCATGCTGAAGATATTCTGGGTAGAATTGTCAATTTCTGCGATTGAAATAATAATACATTTCTGAAACATATACACACACGGGTTAATATTGTTGGTGTTGAATTGTACATCATCATTATCATCATCATAATCATTATCATTATCATTATCATCATTATTATAATTATAATTATTATTATTATTATTAATTTCATCATTATCATTATTATCATTATACTTATTATTATTATTATTATTATTTACTCACTAGGAGTTATCACACTGGTCATCGTCAGTGGTCACCCACTGCCGACAACCTGTGGTATTCCCTGGAGTCTGAGTGACAACAAGTCTCCTCAGACCTCCAGTATGCTCCACCTCTTTTCGTTCATCACCGCTGATGATCTTGCGGTAATCGCAACAGCCACCTACCAACGATTTCTCGCTGATAATGGCCATTGGTCTCCTCTGGGGCCCGAGTGGCAACAAGCCTTCCCAAGGTCCCAGAGCTGTCCGCGCTCTTCCAGTGGAGGTCTGGTTTTGCGCTTTCCCTCCTCGACCCTCTGTCCATAATTTTCGTGGCGTCAGCCTATGCTTGCGCCTCTCTCGTTCGGTTGTATTTTCCCCGGTTCTGTTGTTTTGTGCTTCCATGTGTTTGTTCTCCATTCGTTGCTTATGTGGGTTGGTTTCCGCATTCGAGGACATTTCTCAGGATTGTAGCTGTTTTGATCATTACTGTCCTTTGTATGGTCTCAGTTATCCCTTTGATTCCTATTTCTCCTAGTCTTTTCTCCATGTTTTTGGGGACTGTTCCTAGTGCTCCTATGATTATTGGTGTTATACTGACTTTCTTCATGTTCCATATTCCTTTCAATTCTCTGGCAAGTTCAGTATATTTGCTTCTCTTTTCCGTCTCTTTGATCTTCACTCTGTGGTCTGCTGGAACGGCAAAGTCCACGATTTTGCAGGATTTTTCTTTCTTGTTGATTATTATCATATCCGGTCTCCTTGCTGTTATGGGTTTGTCTGTTTGTACATTCATATCCCATATGATTTTGTGTTTTTCGTTTTCTAGTACAGTTTCTGGTTTGTGTTTGTACCGTTTTCTTGCATATTCGAAATTCAGTTGTTTGCACATTTCCCGGTGTACTTCTTTCCCCATGCTGTCATGTCTGTTCTTGTATTCCCTTTGTGCTAGCTTGCTGCATTCACTTATTATATGATTTATCGTTTCGTCTCTTTGTCCACACAATCTGCATTTGCTGTTTTCCTGGGTTTTATCTATCTTTGCTTTAATAAAGTTTGTCCTAATCGCATTGTTCTGTGCGGCCGTCAGCAGAGATTCCGTTTCTCTGTTCAGGTTTCCTTTTCTTAGCCATGCCCAGCTGTTTTCATTGGCTTCATCGCTTGTGAGTCTTATAAAGCGTCCATGTAGTTGTTTTTCTTCCCACTTTTCATTTCTTGTCTTTTTGTTTCTGGGTTCAGTGCTTCCGGGGTTGTTTGTTGGGCTGGTGTCTCTTGCTGTGGTGATCAGTCTTTCCGTGTTCTGGGTTACATATTTCTCCAGCTCTTTTTTGGTGTCTTCCACACAGTCTTCTATACTTACCAGTCCTCTACCTCCTTCATTTCTTCTCACGTAGAGTCTGTCCGTGTCGTCTTTTGGGTGCAAAGCATTGTGCATAGTCATTAGTTTTCTTGTTCTTTGGTCAAGGTGCCTGAGTTCTTCTTTGGTCCAGCCTATGAATGGTCCAGAGTATCTTATTAGTGATACAGCCCATGTGTTTATCCCTTTTACTAGGTTTCTGCTATATAGTTTAGTTTCTAAGAGTTTCCTTGTTCTTCGTAGATATTCTTTTCCAATCTTCTCTTTCATTTCTGTATATTTGATTGTGTCTGCTTCCAGAACTCCCAGGTATTTGTAGCTATCTTGTTCTCCTAGCGCCCTCATCTCCTCTTGGTTGGGGAGTTCTATACCTTCTGTCGTCTCCAGTTTTCCTTTTTTGATCTCTAGCAGTGCACATTTTTCTATTCCAAACTCCATTTGGATATCCTGGCTGAATATCCTGGTTGTGTTTATCAGCTTTTCCAGTTCTTTTTTGTTTTTTGCAAACAGTTTAAGGTCATCCATGTACATCAAGTGGTTTATTCTTTGTTCTGTATCCGTAAACCTGTATCCGGCATCACACTTTCTGAGTATGTAGTTGAGTGGCATCATGGCTATTATAAACAGTAGTGGTGATAGGGAGTCTCCTTGAAAAATGCCTCTCTGTATTTTTATCTCAGACAGGTATTGTCCTCCGGCTGTCAGTTTTAGTCTCCATGTTTCCATCGCTTTCTGGATGAGATTAATAATCCTGTCTGGTATCTTGTATATCTTTAAGCATTCAATTATCCATGTTTGGGGGATTCTGTCGTAGGCTTTCTTGTAGTCAATCCATGCCATGGTTATGTTATTTTGTCTTCTCTTCACCTCCTTCAGGGTCTTTTGATCAATGTATAGTAGATCATGTGCCCCTCTTTGTCCTTTCCGGCATCCCTTTTGTTCCTCGGGGAGCAGTCCACGATTTTCCAGGGATTGGTAGATTTGTTCTCTCAGTTGTGCTGTGAGAATTTTCCACATTATTGGTAGACATGTTATCGGTCTGTAGTTGCCGGGGGTCGTTCCCTTTTTGGGGTCTTTTTGTATTAGTGTTGTTCTTCCTTCCGTAATCCATTCTGGTACGTCTGTTTTATGGATACATCCGCTCAGTTTCTGCGCTATTCTTTCATGCAGGGTCGTGAATTTTTTAAATTATTATTATTATTATTATTATTATTATTATTATTATTATTATTATTATTATTATCATTATCATTATTATTATTATTATTATTAAATGTAAAATTTACAAGCACCTTTCAAAGAAAACCCGCAGCCATGTTGGAATATCCTCGTGTTGAACTAAGTAACATTTGCAATAATCAATTATAGATAATAAATCTTACAATGGGAAGCAACACTTAAATATTATACAGAAATAGTACCAATAGTCACGTGAGGGAAAACAACGTTTCTCTATTATTTATAAGGGCCAACGTTCATATGAAACCAGAACGTATCTAGTGAATACATGTTTATTTCGGTATAATTTTTTGTTTTTATTCTAAACTAATAGTTTTAACCTCTACTTGCTTTTCAGAGGGATGTTAAGGGCCGAATATTCTTGTGTGTTCTTGAAATTGAGTGAGTAAAATAAAAAAAAGAATTAGTCACGTGAGAGGAACAAAAACGTGTATCTATTATTTATAGGCGCGGACTGGAATTTGAAACATCGACCGAGCCGGAGCAAGAGGGCTTTGACAGACATGGGATGGAAATTTATCGTCTTTTTTATGATTATTAAAGAATATCCAAGAAAACTTATACTAAATAATTAGGTACCTTATAATATATTTATATTTGTTTTTTCGTAAATGTCATGTATGGGTGGTAGTTCACCTTCACTTTCATGAAAATGAGAGAGACACTATCCCTGTGACAGGATTATAGGAAAATAAACCCTAAGCCTAGTGTTGCCACCGACACCAAATCATGAAAAATGTCTACAAATATAAATAAACGCCGGTGGACTCAGAGGAAAGATCTGAGTATCATGATGGGTAGGTGGCTCCTATAATTTCAGAAACAAGATTACGAACAAAAAAAAGATGAGTAACCCCCACCCTAATTCCAGGTATGACAAGGACACGGATAAAACACAAAAAGAAGGAATCAAAATACAAACCAGAAAGCCATAGAAAAAAATTAACCACAAAAGAGAACAGACTAGTAATGCTACTACAAAATCCCCTACCCTACAGAAAGAGGATACCGAAAACGAATGAAAAATCTATGGGATATTTCTGGTGATTACCACACAAAGGAACAAAGGATAGCAGATCAAGCGAGGCAGATACTCAAGAGAATGTAGTTCTCGGGGATGGAAATCAAACAAATGAGTAATGGCGTAATAGATCAAGAAACACCAATTGACGAAAACATCAAGGAAGAAAACGAAAACATAAACACTGAAACTGAATAGGGTGAATATTATGAAACGACAGAACTGGCTGACGAATAAGCAATAGGAGTAGAACACATGAAACAAATCCTGTCCCCAAAAATACAAAACTCCTATCCCTAAGGAACGAAGATTGGAGGAAGTTAAAAGTTGAAACAGAGACAGTAAACAAAGTACTCGCGTACATCTCAACAAATACAATCACAGACCTAAACAACTGCATATATACGGGGGAAAATCAGTAAGTATGAAACAAAAATAGAAAATAGGACTGGCTAAAAGAATGGGCCGGCAAAACCTGGATGAAAAATCATACTGGAAACGCAGATTATCAAATTTCGAACAGAAGCTGAAACCTTAAACAGGATGAAAGAACAAGAAACGATTGAAGCGCAGAAATCCGCTTCACACGAAAAGACTGATTTAGAAACATGAATCATTAAAACAAAAAATAGCAGCAATAGAAGGAAGATTGAAACGATATGTATACAAAGCTGAACAACAAAAACAGAACAGGATCTTTGAAAATAATGAAAGACAGTTTTACTAAAACGTAAACGGAATAAGAACAACAACTGAACATCCTGACCCGACAGAGACAAAATACTTCTGGAGCAAGATATGAGAAAGCCTAAAAAACATAACAAAAAAGCCAAGTGTCTGAAAAAAATAAACTACAGGGAATTGAAGAAGAAACAGAAACATGAATTAATGTAAATACTGTTAAGGCAACTCTAAAGTAAATGGCAAAGAGGAAAGTACCAGGCTATGATCAAATACATACATACTGGTTTAAAAAATGCACGACCCTACATGGAAGTCTAACGCAGAAACTAGTAGGATCTATCCACAATACAGACGTACCAGAGTGGATGACCGAAGGAAGGACAGCTCTAATACAAACAAGATACAAAAAAGGAACGATCGGAAGCAACTACAGACCGATAACCTGTTTACCAACAATGTGGAAAATCCTGACGGCACAATTGAGAGAATACATCTACCAATATCTGAACAATGGTGGATTGCTCTCCGAAGAAGAGATAGGATGCCGGAAATTAAAAATGGGAACGACTGATTTGCTCTCCATCGATCAAAAGATCATGAAGGAAGTAAGAAGCAGAAAAAGAACATATCCATGGCATGGATTGACTACAAAAAAGCTTACGAAAGAATCCCTCAAACATGGATTATTGAATGTTTTAAAATATACAAAATACCCGACACGATTATTAATTATAATACGAAAGAAATAGTAACATGGAGACAAGAACTGACAGCTGGATGCCAACATCTGACTGATATAATACAGAGAGGCATTTTCCAAGAAGACTCCCTATAACCACTACTGTTTATAATAGTTATGATGCCGCTCAAATACATACTCAGAAAATGTGATGCTTGATACAAGTTTACAGACACAGTACTAAGTCTTAACAACCTAATGTACATGGACGACCTGAAACTATTTTCAAAAAAACAAAAATGAATGGAAAAGCTGATAAATACGACAAGCATCTCCAGTCAAGACATTCAAATGGAATTCGGAATGGAAAAGTTTTCACTAATAGAAATGAAAAATGGAAGACTGGAGACGTCAGCGGGCATGAAACTACCAAACAAAGTGCAGATAAGGGCGTTCTGCGAACAAGACAGCTACAAATATTTGCGATTCCTGGAAGCAGACACCATCAAATCTACAGAGATGAAAGAGACGATTAAAAAAGAATATTTTGCGAAGAACACGAAAACGTCTAGAAACGAAATTATGTAGCAGGAATCTAGAAAACAAATAAACACCTGAGCAGTATCACTGATAATATATTCTGGATCATTCGTAGGATAGCCTAGAGAAGTTATCAGTACCTTGAACATGGTACTAGAAAATTAATGACCATGCACAACGCACCAAAAAGACGATACAGACATACTCTACATAAAAAGAAACAAGGGGAAAGAGGCCTGGTAACTATAGAAGAATGTGTTGAAGATTAAAAAAAAAACTTTACATATATCCTATTCTGATGAACTTCTTACTATATGTATTAAATTATCCGGGACAACTATAGAAGTGGTCCTAAATATCTACATTACTGTATAAGACACTAATTCAGAAAGTTTTCTAACATTTCAGCTTCTTCCGACTATATTGCTTGGCAAAAAGGGGAGGAAGGGGCAGTAAATACAAAGAATGTAATATGGTGTTATGAGTATAGTAAACAAGTGCATAGTACTTATCCTCATTCTATCCTGAGCAACGTGTGCTCTTCCTGCTAGTATATATAAGAACAAGAAAATACATATATAATATATACTTTTAAATTAGAATATATCATGAATAAATTGATGCTCAATATACGAGATAGATCAATTATATATACAAGTAAGAGATATGAATAAATATTGTAAACATACAATGTCTATTACGTCATCAGTTGCTCAAAACGAATTGTTTCAAATAGAATACATTTATTATCCTTTTCCTTTTCTTCATCTCGTTTTTTGGTGTGTTTTCAATCCGTGTGTTCTTAAAACAAATGTAGAATGAGAATCTCTTTAATCAAGAACGCGGCACGTGGCAGTGCAAATTGAATAAGAAATGTTGTTCTTGCTTGAGAAAGCATTGTTCATGTGGTAATATGAATTATTAAAAGTAATAATAAACAATTAAGACGCCATACGATGTATTTTAGTTTTATTAACTTTTTTTAACTTCATATATATATACATATATATATATGGGAATAGAAGGATGAAGGTAATCCGACGTGATGGTAAAATGAAAAAGGAAAACCAAAAACTGGATGTTTTTTTATGTGTACATCAACGTTTCGTCTTTATTTATAAGACTTCATCAGGATGATGATATAGGGAAAAGATATCATGCAAGCACGGATACATGTAGGGTAGACATGTTGGGAAGAAAAATAAAATAAAATGAAAAATAATGGCAGCGTCTAGCTGGACGTCCGTACTTGTTAGAGAATGAAAAATGAGTGGGAGAAAAAAGGGGAAGGGTGGAGGGAGCAAGGACTACTGTGGCTGGCGATGAGAGAAAGAGGTGGGGGATGAGCAGGGGTAAAATGGATGGCAGAGAGAGATAGGAGGAAGAGGGGGAGGGGGTGTTTGACCAGATGGCTGTGGTCGAGATTGAAGGGGAAGAGTGAGTTGGAATGTTTGTGTGTGTGGGGTGTATGCAGGGAAATGGGGATGGGTAGAGAGGGAGGGGGGGACTCCCCATGGGCAACCCCCTTAGCGGTGTATTGGCCTGCCTCTTTTTAGAATTCTTAGAATCCGGTCCTTTCAAATATAGACTACCTCCTAACATCGAATACTTTAGATACATAGATGATATTTTAATTTTCCTCCCCACAGACACACAAATCATTCATGTTAAGGATAAACTCAACACAGTAGAACCCTCCATAAAATTCACCCATGAGACTGAAATAAACGGCTCTATTCCCTTCCTTGATACTCTTATAATTAAGTCCAACAATAAACTAGAATTTAAGGTACACCGCAAAAACACTCACAAAAATGACTACATACATTTCTACTCCCACCATCATAGCAAGATCAAAACAGGTATAATTATAGGCTTCTTCCTACGCGCCCTTAGAATATGTAGCCCCCCACACATAGATGAAGAAATAAAATACATTTTTAATTCCCTAAAAACATTGCAATACCCCACACATTTCATATTAAATGCCAAGAAAAAAGCCTTCCAAATATTCTCCAGAAACACCACACAAAAAAATCAAACTCCTAACACCTCTCTCATAGACAGACCCCTTCTCCTACCCACGCATTCCAATAACACATCTATATGCAACACGCTCAACAAACTAGGCATTCCAATAGTACAAACCACTTCTCAATCCATAAAACAAACTTTAAACACATCCAGACATTTCCAAAAAACACCCACATCCCATGCCGGCTTATACACTGTCCCTTGCAATGACTGCCATCAATTCTACGTGGGAGAAACACAACGTGAATTAAAGAAACGATTAAATGAACATAAAAGGGATATAAAAAACAACAACCCTCTTAGTGCACTTTTCTCCCATGCTCTAGAATATGGTCATGCATTCAAATTTGAACAAGCCAAAATCACTAAACACATCCACAACAAATCTCGGCGAAGATTATTGGAAACTGCACTCATCACATCCTCCACTACTATCAAGCAGCGAAATGGTTTCTTTAACCTATCACCCTTAATAAGCAAGATCATCCTCACAGAACAAAGTCTTTTGCCTGATCATGGCTAACTTTTATTTTCATCTCTAACCTTATGACACTCTTCCATTCACCCACACCCTTCCCTTTTCTCCCTGAATCTTCTCTTATTTTTCCTCATTTTTTTCCCTCACATTTTTAATACTACAGTCCAAATAAACTTTCTCATGTTCCTAATATTTCAAATATATTCCTCACCCACCCTTTCAATCACCCCCCTCCCCCACCCACTCCAATCCCTCACTCATTGCTATCATTTTCCAAATATTTCAAATATTTCACACCCTATCACGACAAATCCTCCCTCTTCCCCCTCTCATCCATTTTCTCCCATACCTCTTCTTAAATTCCCTCATTTTCTTCAAACGCTCTCTAAGACTATAACTTTCGCCCATCCACCAAAATCACAGCCCCCCCCCTCCCTCTCTACCCATCCCCATTTCCCTGCATACACCCCCCACACACAAACATTCCAACTCACTCTTCCCCTTCAATCTCGACCACAGCCATCTGGTCAAACACCCCCTCCCCCTCTTCCTCCTATCTCTCTCTGCCATCCATTTTACCCCTGCTCATCCCCCACCTCTTTCTCTCATCGCCAGCCACAGTAGTCCTTGCTCCCTCCACCCTTTCCCTTTTTTCTCCCACTCATTTTTCATTCTCTAACAAGTACGGACGTCCAGCTAGACGCTGCCATTATTTTTCATTTTATTTTATTTTTCTTCCCAACATGTTTACCCTACATGTATCCGTGCTTGCATGATATCTTTTCCCTATATCATCATCCTGATGAAGTCTTATAAATAAAGACGAAACGTTGATGTATACATAAAAAAACATCCAGTTTTTGGTTTTCCTTTTTCATTTTACCATATATATATATATATATATATATATATATATATATATATATATATATATATATATATATATATGTGTGTGTGTGTGTGTGTGTGTATTGGTTGATGTGTGCGTGTAGTATACGGCATAGATTGCATCGCATTAAGCTTCCTGCGCCGGCTTCCAAGTTCAAAAGATTCATTTGAAGAAGGTTCGAGGTTCAATCGGCCGAAACGCGAAAATAACAAGTAATCCCAATAATCAAAATAATTTAAAATGTTCCTCATATCGACTAGAAGATTCACAAGTAGGAAAAGATAAACCTGACGAATGTCAGAGGTTTCTTCGGCAGAAACATTGTGAAAATAACAATCAGAATGAGAATAGTTGTCTGAATTATCAATATACTTGAGGTTTAAGCTCGATCAGAAGAAAACGAGACTTATATTTATTTTAACGTGGGAAACGACCGGCTTCTTGTTACAAAGATATAATGATGGGTCCGAAACCTACGCCCGATGTTTGTATCCTTCTGTGATATTATACACTGCTTTAGAAAATAAGTTTCTTGCTTTTTATACCTGGAGTGAAGACCAAAGTTTTCTGCCTTCTTCCAGGATAGAAGAGCATAAGATTTTCTTAAAAAGCATAACCTAAACACGAATGGTTGCATTCAAATACAGCAAAGCAAGAAAAAAATTCGGTAAATAAGCAAAACAAAACCTGAAAAGACATTGTTTCGATATTTAGGTTTTTACTTACTCACACAAAGCCTCGATATCTACGCGCCATTTTATGTTGAACGTTTCGCAGCACGAGATGATAATGACAAGCAATCGATGCTAAATGGACGCCTGTTTCTTAAAAATAAAACTACTTTCGTATAAACAAATAAACAACTCTCTTTTTCTTGCTTTCGCTCTCTTTCTTCTCTGTATATATATAAATATCCCCCTCTCTCTCTATCTATCTATATATGCCACTGACTTCTCTCAGCCCGGACCTTGGTCCTGCGCTTTCAGTAGCCACGGCTTCTACTTTTGCTCATCAACCCATATATATATATATATATATATATATATATATATATATATATATATATATACTAGGATAAAAAGCACGATATATCATTGAATGAAACGTCGTGAATGAAGAAATTTCTTTTTAATGAATTTTTCAGAATTATATTTGATTAATCTAAGAGAGACCACCTCGAAATATTCCAACCCATTTCTACAATTTTTAATGCCTACTTATTTCCCAAGCTTTGCAAATTACCCAAGCTCCCTAAACATACAAAATCTAGTAACAAAACCCTAATTTGGGAGCTATACGAGTGTTGAGACCTTGGCGTACCTAGACAATGTGCGGCGCTGGTGACCTATTTATACGACCCGCATCTTATCTTTAGAGGAAAAAAGTAATTAAACATTTATAATTATGTAAAGTAAGAGCAGCAATTTAATTGAAGCGCGAAAATGGAGAGACAGTGCGCAGACAGAAGCCACTCACGAAAATACATCACACTTGCATATCCGGTAACACAACAATTTTCGGTAAGGAAAACACCTCATGGGAAACTGGTTTGTATAGAAATTTAATTTTTCATGGGAAACATTTAATTAAATTTCATTTTGTGAAATGTCATATCAACGTCGGTGGTGTCCAGTTACTATGTTACTTTAAAGCATGCGTGCGCGACTGGAGGGCAGTTTGTCGTTTCTAATCTTTAGCGTTCATGGTTCGCGGACCCATCAGTAGCTACTGCGTGTATTAGATAGCTTAGGGATCGGAGAAAGGACGCCCTACAAAAGTAGGGGAGCTAAAGAGAAAATTGAAAATTACGTCACTTCCGTTTAGAGTAGATTCTATCATTTGAGCCTGCACCAGCAACAGAAGTAAACGTTCGAATCGAGGGCCCCTGCTATTAGGAGGCAGGGTTCACCGTATCTCAAAATCGCTTGACTGCTGCTATGGTAAATCTTTCTCCAAGAAATTCTTTCGTGATCTCTCTCTCTCTCTCTCTCTCTCTCTCTCTCTCTCTCTCTCTCTCTCTCTCTCCTACTCTCTCTATCGTACAAACTATTTCCAATTTCTGTCGTGTTCTTGTTTTAAATAAAACAATTATAAAACAAATTCCAGCGTCCACGTGTTATCGTTTCAACGGCCGGGGTACACCAGCCAGTGACGACTATACCTGGGCACAAAGCGCCAAGGTTATCAGAAAGGTAACATGTATAGTCACCACTTAGTTTCCACGAATGTCAGGTTTACTCCTTGAGCAATATTTAACTTCGTGTATGTAAAAGTAAATTAAAATCGAATATATCTACATTAGGTTTAATTAAGTATAAAATTCGAAAATCCTTTTAGAAGTCTTTAACTATTTTTTTTAATGATATTTCACCCTAAACAAGACAGGACGCGACTGTGGACGTAATAGGCTACTGAGAAATAAGGAGTAGGTTTAAGGTGTCATTCTAAGTTGGGAGCTGTGCAGCGAGATGTTTGTTTACATTAGTTTTAAACATCTGCATGTTGGTACTGTGGGGGAAACAAAAGCAGGGTGAGGGGTTCAGCAGCACGAGGAAATAAGCTATTAGAGTAGAAGGCTCTCCGGCATCTGGGGACCTCCACAGTGAATGAATGCGATAAAGCTGATTGTCGAGTTGGTATAGTGTATTTACGTCGAGGGAGCACCAGAGTAGCCAGTCTATCGGAGCATAATCCATTGAAGTATTTATAAAACAAGCACAAGTATGCTACATTGCGGCGATGGGGCAGGGGCTGGAGCTTGGTTGACAGCGAAGCACCTATTAAGTTGGCGACACTTTGTTGGACCTTGTCAAGGAGCGAGAGACTAGTAGATGATGCACCAGCCAATATGTGGCAACAATACTCCATGCATGGGCAAATGGTGTGGCTTTGTAGAGATACAGGATAATGTCAGGTGTGAGGAGTTTACTAGCACAGTAGAGGGATCCCAGTTTCTTTGCTGCAGCCTTGGCAATGTCTTCAATGTATTTGTCCGAATTAATGTTATATGTGAAGGTTAGGCCGAGGAGTGATAATGTTGAACTCTCAGGTAGGGTGTTATTATCCATGCCAATCGATTGTTGGAAAGATTTCTTGTAATTATTGAAGGAAAAGAGCGTTTTCTTAGCGGCATTAAAAGTAACCAACCATTTATTAACCCAATCCACTACAGACTCGGATATGATCGCGTCCGTTTTGCCGACATGACGATAGTAAAGCGTGGTGTTGTCAGCAAATAAACCAATCTCAGACTCAATGTCATCAAGGAGATGGTTTATGAAGATCAGTAACAATAAAGGTCCAAGGATAGGTCCCTGGGGTACACCAGCATTTCTGTCATGTTGCTTAGATGAACGGCAATCGATGACAACCTGGATCGTTCTTTTGATTAGGAAGGATTTAATTATATTAAGTAATTGCCCAGTAATACCGTTTGAGCGTATTTTCAGGAGTAGCCCTTTATGGCATACCTTGTCAAAGGCGTTGTATATATCAAGGGCTACTGCCCTTGCTTCACGTGCCTAGTCGAGTGTATCATACAATCGTTCAGAGATGACAGTTAGTATGTATGCAGTAGATCGTCCTTGTCAAAATCAATACTGGCGGTCAGAATATAGTTTAGCATAAACTAAGTGCCGGGCTTTCGCTAGATTCATTAATGATTCAAAAACTTTAGCAAAGACCGGGAGTAGACTGATTGGGTTGTAGTTATGAGGATCGCTTCTATTCCCAGAAGTCTTGTAGACTGGTAAAACAGATGCAACTTTACAGCTATCGGGGAAGCTATATTCAGCTAGGCATTTATTGTAGAGTTTAGAAAGGACAGGGGCCAGTTCAGCAGAGCATTTGTTTATTACTATTACTGGTATACTATCAAGCTTTGGAAATGTCAAAGTGTTTTACGATGTCTCTGGCCTGGGATGGGGTAATGACCAGGTTATCAATTGTGGCTTCGGTCCGCAATGGGAATTTAAGGAGGGGGGTCGTTTTCTGAGTCCAAAGTGGAGTTCGAGGTGAAACACTAGTTCAGCCTTATAAGTGGCCGTGCAAACGACATCATAGTGGTTTGCTAGTGGGGGAATCGTTGATTGACTATTGTTGACCACACTATTTTACATTTTGCTTCACCTATCACGGCTTTACACTTATTTATTGACTCTATAAGTTTATGTGTATTAGTAGCTGACTCATGGCGGCCGAATTCACGGAATGTTTTTTGCCTCTCAGCGAAGTTAACCATTAAGGAGAGTGGGGGTTGCTAAAGAATTTTCGCATGGTGACATAGGATTCAATGTTTTCCTTGACCCATTCAGTTAACTCATTTGCACACTGGCCAGCAGGGAGCGTGAAGGTTTTTCCTCGCTGATGTGATCTCTGATTGACTAGACATTAACCTGCTCGTAGTATTTCGTTATTTTGAGCAACGGCTCATCAGCTTTTGGACAACTTTTTAGGATAATATGAATCATTATCACAATGTGATCAGCATTGCCGAGTAGGCTATCAGCTTTTGTCACACAAGCCTCGGGCATTGGGGTAAAGAAAATGTTTAGAAGTGAGGTTTGCTGGTCTACTCGATCGGGGATGCGGGTCGGAAAATCGACAATCTGAAATAATACGTAGAAGTGCCGGCTGCGTCAGTAAGGCTGGAGAATTCCAACCAGTCAAGGATTTGGAAATAGCATTACGTAGCAGGATATGGTATCATCGGGAGGAAGTACGTAGCATTAAAGAAAGTAAGTTCCTACCTCTAGGATGTTGTCTGCGAGCTTATCAGACGCTGGTTTGTAGTCCTCTTATATTCAACTGAATTGGAATGGCAAGATGCAGTTTGATGTACTTGCTGTAATTTACGGTACAAAACTAATCAAATCTCTGTGATCAATTTATGGTATTATTTATTGTAGATTTTCCGGTTTTTATTACTGTAGGCTACTTCTTACCGTCAGGTGTATAAACAATATACACACGTGTCTGTTCTGTTGTAACGCTTTCATAGTCATCATCAGCTGTGGCCGGCTATCTCTTTCGGCAGTTGATACAAACGAAGCCTTGATGTGTTGTAGGTTTTAAAAGGTTTATTAAAAAAAGAAAAAATTGTGTGAGTATGAGAGAGAGACCGATAATCTGCACTAAACAGAGTGACCCTCTTGCAACTTTTAGCAACACCATACGCCTAACGTCCCCGCTCTCTGCCGAGGCCAGCCTGGGCAGCGATCTACCTGTCCGTTAAGTTCGGTTGTCGGTAGCCAAACGGGCCGATACACTGTCTGCCGGAAGTCACGTGGTTGTTCGACTTCCGCTTTAATCCCTCCTTACTTTTTAGGGCGCCCTCCCTCCGGGACCCCCTTTCGCTTTCTAACATTATGCCAGCCACTACGAGAAGAAAGTGGAAAAACACACTAACCGAGACTGCTACTAAGATGCTTTTATAATACAAGGCAACTATGACGTGTCAACAAGAAAGACGAACAGCTGTTACTGTCAATGAAGATGATGACAGATAATCCGAATATATGAAAGAATCATAACGCTATATTACAAAAGCAGACTGACTGTTTTACATAGTCCCAGTGTAGAACAACTCCCAGTAAGTGAATTTATTTTAAGAACATACACGTATGTACCCACCTGCATAAAAAGAAAGAAAATGACATGATCGATTGCCAAGAGATAAAATAATTGTCAGATTTTCCAAAAAAACGTTTAAATAGAAATAATGTACCTAGCACCAGGGACCCATCTGCATAGAAAAAAACAAAATAACATGATTGATGGTCAGGAGATAAAATAATTGTCAGATGTTCTAAAAAGACATTTGAATAAAAACAATGTACCTAGCACCACGGACTTACGTGCATAGAAAAGAAACAAACTAACATTATCAATTGTCAAGGGATCTGAGGGGCTTTTAATTAGGCTTATTATAGGGAGTATCGTGGGCACAGTCGGCATACTAATATGCGTCGCACTGGTTACAAGTTGAGATGGGCGAACAAGTAGACCTCGTTCGAAGGTAGGACACATTTGCATGTGAATTTCGAAAGGAGCTAAATCAATAAGAGAAATGCCCTCCGGTATATGATACAGCGTGGGGAAGAACGAACTTTCTGAACTGAACACTAACATTGCTTCCATTTCTCTCTCTCTTTCTACTGGTGTATTTTTTGGGGTTATTGAAGAAGGCGAAGTGGTGGTGGATTGATCTAACTTTTAAGATCGTGAAGCATCCTTTTCAACAATTGCTGTCCATCCATTGTTTTTTAAAGTACGACGGAAATGTCAAGCAAGTCCCTCTCATGTTTGTGGTCATGTCAAGTCTAAGAAAAAGGGACTACCGAATCGAATATGATAACGGTGATTTAAGTATTAACCGTTTGCTTCTAAAAGCCTCTCGGATCTACATGCCGGCTATTTAAAAATATATTTTGTATATTTTATTATTAATAAAAGCTTCATATTTTTGAAAACCTTTTTATTGTTACAAAAGTAGAACACTGGTACAAGTAACAAATTATTTGACGATAAATATCACTTAAAGAATTTGGTGACGTTTTGACGGGTACGTTTTGACTTATAACATTTTGACTGGTGACGTTTTGACTTGATGACGTTTTGACTAGGTGACGTTTTGACTTGGTGACGTGTTGACTTGGTTTATGTCAGGTAGACGGTGAGACAACACCGTGAAGATTGGTAACGATGGTTAAGATAGGTTAGAATTTAATTATTTCCACAAGAATTTGTTTTCATCCATCTGTAAAAATACCATTTTGTAGTAAGCTGAGAAGCAGCCCTGTTGTTTGTGTTCCGCAAGCGAAGAGTTCTTGGGAAACACATGATATAAAAAATAAAGATGAAGTAGAGAAGTCTAGCAACCTCTCTTCTTTGAGGAAAGGGCTGTAGGTAAGAGAAGAGGGCATCCCCACGAGATTTCGAAGTGGTTTTGTACTTTCTTTTTTTCTCCTCACTAAAACAAAATTTTGCTGTAAAAATGTGAGGTATTTTTCACACTAAAAGGGTTGTTCGTTGTGTTTTGTAGGATAGACCCAAATATCAAGTTTAGAAACATAATCGAGTTTATGCAATTCATTTTCCACACTCGATTTTAAAATCTCAACTATGTCTGCGATTTGTCTGGTTGTTAAACGGCAATCTTCTTAAACTACGTTGATAATCTTTAGCCGGCCAGAGCGATGGGAATCTCTCGTTGAACAATTCCCTTTTTGGAATCGAGCAAACGATTTCTAACAGCTCCGTTCTGTAACAAAATATTTACCATACACATGGCATAATTGTATGCAGGTTTCTGTAGCATATTTTACTTTTCTGTTGTAAAAAAGCATCAGATGTGGGTAATGCTTAGCTGGATATTGCATTTTATGGCCTGAAATACGAGGGAAATATAAGAACCCTACTGCTCAGAGGTTTATCACACACTGACGTTAAGATACTCGATACACTAAAATACAGGATTTTTAGAATAGGAATATAAAATTATATTTAGTAGGCCGGAAACATGACATTAAAAAAACGAACGTAGCTTTATCCAACCCAATATTTAATAGCTTTTATTTACTGTCCATTTCTTTTAAAATTTGACACGAACTTTCCGAACAACCTGATACAAACAAACCGTACACAAAATCTATAACCCATCGGTAGATACTCGACTTAGCTCCAATGAATTGTCCCCTCCCTCTACTGTAAAACATTCAAAACAAACATCGTCTTCCTACAACCACTGTATATAATTTTCTTTTTTTCTCTGTGTACCGAAAACTTAACGGAAATTTTATGAGCAAATTTTTATTTCCAAGAATTGCCCGTCTTTTGAACACATTACCACAGGGCTGCTTCTCAGCTGACTACAAGATAGCCGTTATTTAGTCCAATATGAACAAATTCTTACTGAAGTATCCTCATAAATAATCCAATTCTAATCATCACAGTGTTGTCTCGCTGTCCACCTGACAAACTAATAAATCCTTATCCTCGAGTGGCCTTTGAGTATTGATTTAATTTATCTCACTATAGGAGGGTGATCAGACATAAGGTCGCGAAAGTAGGATTTATAAAGCCAGACCCTTAGAGGAAATGCACTCTGACCGACCCAAAAATGCCTCAACAGCCCGTCGTCATTCCGCGCTAGGGGCGCCTCAGGCGATTAGCGATAAACTAACCAATTCACACAGGACAAGAATGCAAATTACTTTTATGAAAATAAACTTTTTTTACAAAATATACGCCTACAAAAACAATTTTTTTGTTTAATTCTTTTGTAATTATTACCTTTATCAGAAATAAAAAAATAAAAAGTAGCTGAGGGACGAAATATCCACAGAGTGATCTTCGACGTGTTACCAGAACAGAAATTGAGACAGAACAGCAATCTATGAATAAAATAAACCTTAGCAGCAAAAAATAGATTATTTGTTGTATTTAAATTCTTCCCATTTCAGACTACATACAATGTGATCGTGGGTTCAAATCTTGCCACAGTCTTCCACGCTGAAGAGCTGTAGATACACCGAAACGTGGTTACGTGATGAAGTATTTTAAGTATAAACTTATAAACAAATATGTCTCTTGATACAACGACGCAATGCAGGCAAGGAAGTTTACTCTCTGAATCACTTAGGAAGTAGTTCATTATAACCTACCTTTCATAAACTGTCATTATCGCCAAAAAACAACCAAGCATTATATATATATATATATATATATATATATATATATATATATATATATATATATATATATATATAATGAGCCGCAGTAACGGCGAAACACGTGCTTATCAATAAATAATACAGTAAATATATATATATAATTAATGATAAATATTTGTTTTTATCTACATACGTATGCGTTTCATCCTTACGAGAATCGTCAGTGTAGGGAATCGAATCTCAAAACACGAGTAATATTTAAAACTTAAATTCTAACGTATTTAGCTTCACGGCCGCCGTCAACAACTCGGTAAAATAGCGAAAGGTGAATCCTACAAGAAAGAAAAAAGAGACAGAAGCTGAAAGACGATATATCCACAGAGCAATTTGCCAGATCGAAGGACACACAACTATGCCATTCTTCCTACGATAGGATTTAAGGAATGGTACCTTTTATCTGCCCACTCTATTCCCCAACTACTCGACACCCCCAACGGTGAGCTTTGGATAGTGTAGGGTCACGTTTTAGTTACCAGACAGGTCTGTGTAGAGGAGACAAGGGCGAGGTGATTCCGGACATTCACATTGGGAAAGCCTTCAATCATATTCAAACTATCTACCTTTCTTATAATAGTTTACAGTACTAGAACTTATACTTAACATTCTAAGCGCTTAATTTTATTTTGTAGAAAAAATGATTTTTGTTTCACTTATTCTTAAAATGACTCTGAAAGATAAACCATTTGTTGCATGCCCAAACAAAGTATATATGATTTGTAGGACTACGAAAATGAATTATAAAGTTTGATTAATTTGCATATTCTGATAGCGACAATCTTTAATTTCTAATGGAAAATGGTAATATTCTCGCGCACATATTAGTGAATTTAGTGTGTAGATGAATCGGTTAGGTTAAAATCTTGCTCTTATATATTTTTATTTTTATTTCAGGATATTTGATAAATATATTTCTATTTATTCAACTAGTAAGATTCAATATATTTAAAATATTTAATATATATAATGTTTTTAAACATTTAAAATTGAATGTGATAAGGTATCTAATGATTTTTGTTATTTGTGATAAGTCGGGATTTCGGGGGTGCGAGTGTAGGAAATATGTGGGTTATTAGTGGAGATATAGATGTGATATTTATAATATATCTTGGGGTAGGTATATTGTATGAAAATATTATTTGTTAATAATTTGAAGCGGGACAATAGGCCTTATATTTTTCATATTCTGCAGAGTTCTTTTTACTTATGTACGGATAGAGATATTAGTGAGTTATGTGTAATTATATGCCGAAATAATGTATATGGAATGTTTATCATATAAGTAAGGTTTATCAAAATAAATGATAAAGTTTGACTAATTTGCATATTTTGATGGCGGCCATCTTACATTTTTAATGGTAAATTGTAATTTAGTGGCAGCTATCTTGAATTTATAATGGACATTTGTAATTTTCTCATACACATACTATTCAATTGCTGGATTATTTGTGCATATGTGTGTTGTTCTGTTGTATATTGCAAATAAAATCAGTTTGCAGTTGAATTTTAAGGGCTATTTTAGGCGCATAATGCACGACCCTAAATATTGTCACTTTTATTATCCTCAAGCTCCTAAAAGTTCACTTAACTCCCTTAATCTCTATCAGCAATCACCATATATAATACCTAAAGAGGAGTAGATTATTTCCTTGCTACTTTAAGCTATAACATCTGCTAAATATCAACGAAATTTAACCAAAGATGGCGGCCATAAATTCCGCAGCACAATATGCAAAACTATACATCCGGGGATTCCCTATGACGTCGCGAACACAATTTGAGCTATCAAGGCGGATTTCAGCTTCTAATACGCATATAGTATCGACTGTTATTAAAGGTGGTTGACTTGTCGTAATTTTGCGACAGTCGCGCTAAGAGTGTGTAGTCTGAGAAGCATACAAGCATAAAGCTGGCCCTGGTTATTACCAGAGCATGACCTTATCTTAGCACGCCGCTGCCACAGGTTCTGTATAGGGTGGGTGGCAGCACCTGCCAGGGCCTATTTATGAGTTAAATAGTAACTATCTAAAAATAATCGATGTATACATTTATTGTATACTTATCATAAATGTAGGTTTTGGGCATATAACGATGCAACGTTTGTTAACACTTCCAAAGTTTTGTCGCAAACAAGTCATTGAACAGACGTTACTATTATGATCGTGATACTTTGGCAAACAAACTTTGGAAAATCATAGGAAATGAACTTTACCTTCTGTCATGGGTTGACTTTTCTTCATGAATGGCGGGATAAAGGTCAGGCATGTGAATTGCTAAACTCTTCTGAACCACGAAAATAATTCTAGCAATTGCGCCTTGGAATAGACAAAATGACAGCTTGGAAAGACAGGTTAACTATTAACGTGGAAAAGACTGACTAATTTAAAAGAATTTACTACCCTAGCTTGTGAAAATCATTGAAACCATAGGAAAATATTCCGAAGCAGACAATGCAGTGGTGATTCTCGGATCATAAACGCCGTAGTGAGTTCACTCTTCAGTACGTCATCCCCAGTGGAGAGTTAATGCAACAGCATTGGCATGCGCAAGTACACAAGTAAAACTTATTTTGCATTTATGGATAGTGTAAAGGTTACAATAACTAAGCAGTAAATCTAACAGTAGGAGCCTGACATCAGTGCGGGGTGCGGGGTGCGGGTTGCGGGTTGCGGGTGCGCATGAAGAAGAGTAGAAAGTTGACCTGGTGTTTACTTTCACCAGTCTCATAATTCTCGCTTCCCTTATTTTGTCCTTTAGCCCTCACATTCTCTGGCACATTTCTCTGACAAAGGGAGAATAATTGCTGTTTTGTGGGTCAAAATCTATCCATCTAACACTTATCGTTTGCTAGTATTTTTTACTTTTAAGTAGTATTTATTAGCTCATTACATCAAGTGGCGTCATGCTTTGTCTGGGGACGATTTGCATTAAAAATATAGAGAAAGATAGGTCGGCTCTGAAACAGAGCGCATTCTTTCCTCGTAACCCTTACGATGCGGGAGTATCTACTGGTTGCACTCAAACGACCTGTATCATCTATTTTGTAAATTTATGGTTAAAACCATTAACATTTTTGAATAGACAGGATGACGTATTAGAATACAAAACATGGCTACTTGGAAAGACAGGTTGATTGTGTGAAATGCTATTGGACCGGGAAAGACCGAACAAGCATACAAGGTTTATAACCCTAGCTCGTAAAATCAATTGACAGCAAGGGGAAGTATGTAAGAAACAGACAAGGCAGTGTAGATCCTCGGATCGAAAACACTTAGACTCAGACTCGGAAACCCCGCGTCCTGCGATGCATGAGGCAGTCAAAGTAAACCTTTCGTTTTCGGTCTGAAACAAGATACGCAGCGTCCACATAGCTTGTTCACATTCCAATTCATGTTTTGTATTCCTCTGCGTTTAAATAAGAGAAATGCCATTCCATGGTTAGATTGACAGTTTATTAGTGAAGAATATTAAAAGAGGAGTTAATATTGTGAATGGAATGGACACAGTTGTATTACCACTTATGACCATTTATAACAAGTATTTGTTGACATTATCTTCAGAGACGACTATAAGGTAGATTGCTGTGAAGCTAACTCGTGATAATATCTTCTACATATGAGAAGCTATATTGAAACAAACTCTGTTCATGGAAATTAAATTTGATTTTAAGTACACGGAGTAAGAAAGGGGTTTTAGTTTTAGCGTAGGTAGGAGAACGAGTACTTGCTGTGAATGATAATGATCAGTCTGATTTGTTTTGATAATTCTTCAATAGGGCAAGTTTATTTTAAGTTAATTGGTTGTAAAGGATGATATTCACTTTCGATACGTGAAGATTAATTTCTTCTAAATAATGATTATCGATAGTTGAGAAATATTTTCCCCGTGCTGGGACACGTGGAAACTACCCATGATCAGTGTTATTTCTTTTGTTGCTAATTTTGTTATGAGATCAGATGTTTTTGTTGAGCACGTATAAAACGGTTTTCGCCCTGAGTCAAAATTTCACAAACCTGATTAATATCTGAAAACGTCTAAATAGTATTCATTAAAAACAAATCCGACGAGGTCAATCCGAAAAATGAATTTTCTGGAAGATTGAATGCGCAGCATGCAAACTTCAAAGTGTTTCCGAAACGGAAGGCGCGCACGGAAACACCTTAAGGGGTTCTAGTTTTGTTCATCTGATGAGCAATTTGTAAAACAAGGGGCCTTGTTAGAAATCTGTCAACATCATCTGCTTTTCAGGGATTAAGTTTCGCGCGCCCAATTAACCAGATTAGACATGGCCTTCATTTGGAACATTCACATGGATACATCGGAAGTAGTAAAAAACAGTTAATAAATGTGAACACTTGGGGATATAATTAAAGTTTTTACAACAAAATAAAGGGGATCCTTGAAACTGAAGGGAGCTGAAAAACACGATACGGGTTTTGAAAAGATAGAAATAAATAATGTTTCCTGAAAGTATGTTTATGTTCTGTTTCTGTTTAATTTAGTATCAATACTCGTAATGATATTCCCTTTTGTGAATAATGGACCTTTTCAAGTCTCAATACTCGTAATGATATTCCCTTTTGTGAATAATAGACCATTCCAAGTCTCAATACTCGTAATGATATACACTTTTGTGAATAATGGACCCTTCTAAATCTAAATACTCGTAATGATATACCCTTTTCTGAATAATGGACCCTTCTAAATCTAAATACTCGTAATGATATTCCCTTTTGTGCATAATGGACACTTCCAAGTCTCAATACTCGTAATGATATACCCTTTTGTGAATAATGGACCCTTCTAAGTCTAAATACTCGTAATGATATTCCCTTTTGTGAATAACGGACTCTTCCAAGTCTTAAATTTTGAAGTTTGTTTATAAAAATACACTAAAGAAAAGATGAGACCCGTTCGGTCACTTATTGGAATCAATTTAAATTGATTGGATCAGAAAAAAGTGAGATTACAAAGCCAATAAAATATTTTTAAAAAGACAACATTTAAAATGGTTGTATTCCTTTTGTTTCGTTTCCCCACCCTCTCAGGTTTAATATTCCCTCTCAAGATATGGGTTAAAAAGTATTACTTAAAGTGATAATGTGTCGCTATCTTAAATCTCTTCCCCTTCTATCCTCCTCCCTCTCTCTGTCTCTCTGTCTCTCTCTCCCCCTCTCTCTCTCTCTCTCTCTCTCTGTATATATATATATATATATATATATATATATATATATATATATATATATATATATATATATATATATAATGCGAAGTGAGAAAATAAAGATAATGGTTATATCTTAAAGTTATATCGTGTTTTTAATAGTTAATGATCGATATACGTAATAGAGCATTAATATAAGTAAGTGATGAGAATAAAAATGGGTAAAAGGCAATATTTATAAAATCATATGTTGTTCAAACAAATGTTATGTAAACACAACTTTTTTCATGGATTTTAACCAATATTTTTTCAAAAAAGTACTCAATACTAGGTAGAGATTTACACATATTTATTATTTAGATATTTGCAGCCATGTTTCGGTGAGTTCAGCCATTCAGAACCCAATATATATATATATATATATATATATATATATATATATATAAGTACTGTTTCGTTGTATCACAGCTGTTCAGTGCGGCTAAACCAACTAGTGTTTCATGCCGGGATTGTATATATCTACAAGGGGCCTACTTTAAAGGAGACTAGGGTCCCAACCACGACACGTATTAAAAATATTTTTCTGGTGTGAAGTCGGATACTTTTTAAAGAGGCCTCGTATATATATTTATAAATATAAATAAATATATATATATATATATATATATATATATATATATATATATGTGTGTGTATGTATATATATATATATACTTGAAAAAGTCAAATAAAAATAAATGATATGTCTTTAAAATATAACCTGTCAAGAAGAGTTAAAGCTCGATATACGAGATGATCAATCACATAAATAAGTTAGTTATTTAAATAACAATTGTGTAGAATACAATATCTATTAAATCATCAATTGTACAAAACAAGGGGTTTATAAAGAGAAGTATTTTATTATTTCGTTCCTCAAACCATGACTTTTTCAAAGATATAATCTAATCGTTTTAGGAGAGTAGAACAAATTAGTTTGTAAATAAAAGTTTTCCATAATGTAAACATATGAAAAAGTATAAAAATATAATGGAGAGAAAGTAGGCAAATATCAACCGTTAAAAGATGCATGGAGAGTTTTTAAGATCAGCTTAGAAGATTTCGGTGTATGGTAAGGGTCAGGTTCCGTGTATGGAATACATTTAGGCGGCCAGAGTTGTAGATACATTTGATTCTTAATAGTAAGGGTAAAATATATCATGTAGTGAAAATAATACCGTTTGCAGTAGTAGAGAAAAGATTCAAAAATAATGTCATAAAGGGATCTGTCCTGATGGAAATTGTGACGGTTTTGAAAACTTTTTAAGAAACTTTCGTTAAAAATGTTATTCCTGGGCTTAAGAAAAAGTCAGTTTTCGAAGTAAACAAGCCATTTTCAATAATATATTTTACCACAAACTGCACAATTATCGTTTTAATTTTATTGATTTGGAAATATTGGTTCATCTTGTACAAGTTGCAAGCAATCATAATAGTGTTTAATTAAGTAATGAAGTAGAGTTGGCAAATTTAACTATATGAAATATAACCGAATACATGAATGATAATACTCGGGAATTCACAAATGAAGAATTGTTACACATTGAATTTTAATCTGTTGTTCATGCCATTGAGCCTTCTGTTGATGCATCTCTCCAATGAGAACGAAACCTAAAAGAGTTCTTAGATGTTGCTTAAATACTCAAGGATAAAATGTCAACTGATGAACAAAAAGAAGACCATTTAATGATCTCATATGAAAATAAACATAGACTAAATGTGGTTAAAGACTAATTAGTTCAGGAGTGACAATTTTAGTTCAACGCTATGGTTTTATGTTGACACAAAACTATTCTTAATTACAAATTATTTTCGTAATAATTATTATAATATTTCTGCACTTTTGTTATTATATATAATTATTTCAAATATTTCTAGCAATTTTCTCTCTATTTTCTTAGTAACTGTTGCAAGTAACCTAGTTAAATTTCTCTATGCAACTTAATAGAAACTTTTCAATTAATATTGAAGGGTGGACTTTGCTACTTTTGATTCGAACAAACTAATTGAGAGACCAGTTAATAACGTAACCTATTCTAATTATGTTGAATATATTATTTATATAACCATTTAATTAAAAAGGTTTTGGACTTCATTCATGAAAATCTATCGTGGCATACACTAACTCCACTTAATTCTCCTTCTTCTTTTTCTGATGCATTAATCCAAAATTACGGCATGTGCGCAATAGTGGATTTTTGTCTGCACTTGACACGATCAGAAGCTTGATCCGGGTGAAATGTCCGTTTTGCAGAGATGTTTGTGCAGGGTGTGTGCTCATCTCATCATTCCCTCAGACATGTTTAAACAGTCTAAGCCGCTATTTCTTCATCTTGCCGTCAATCAGCCAATACAGTAGCGTGTTCGGTCATCATCGTTGCAGACGTGGTCAAACAGTGTAATTCCAAACACCCAGCGGAGCATTTTGGTTTCAATAACGGCGAATCTTAGCTCCGCTTTCATCCTTGCCGGTAGACAACTTAGAGCTGTACAAAACGATTGGTCTCGCGATAGTCTGGTAGGTCTTCGAACTGAATTCACTGAAACTGCTGATATTTTAAATTATTAAGATCTGACATCCCTTTCAAAGAAAAATCGTAAAAAATAATAGGATAATGAGGAAAAGGAAGGAAAATAACTCAATTATAAACAGAAATTAGAGTTACTTGACGAAGTTGTTTATTTACTAAAAGTCTTTTATTGTTGTGTGTGAATGTATAACCATTCGATTTAGTAAAAATATTTGGTGAATATTCAATAACACGTTCTGAAACAAGAATATAACTTAAATAATGATATATGTTATGTAGTATTCTGCTTTAATATATGCATAATATATACAGCGATAGAAAGGCTAAGAGTGGCATAATGCAGAATGGAACGCATAAGTTTACGCGATATAAAAAGAAACAGCTGGATCTAACAGAAAACTAGAGTCAATAACATCATCACAACCATACAAACGGCAGAACAGATTGGCCGGTCGTCTTTTGGGATATACAGACAATAGGTAGATATATAGAGCGACATAATTGATTCCGAAGCAATGAAAAAAAGCTAGAAGACGGCCAAACATCCGGAGGAGAACATGTAACATGATGATGCTGCTGCTGCTGATGATGATGATCATGGTGATGATGATGATGATGATGATGATGATGATGATGATGATGATGATGATGATGATGATGATGATGATGATGATGATGACATGTATACTACTTTTAAATAACATTTTTTAACTTATGCTCTATTTTAGTTGATGCTGATGTTTACACCGTTAATATAAGAATTCAATTGCTTCTCTAAGGAAGAGTTCCAATTCAACGAAAGTTAATTCTGTTGGTTACATAATTTAGTAGAAAATGTACAGCTAAGGAGAGGTTAGTCTGATTGTATAATGCACTAGGGGAATCGTATCATGGTAAACTCCCCTTGTCCAAACGCCCTTCCCCCAAAGAGAAGTTAATGATCCAGGGATGATATCATAACAACTAAACAGATAGTACACATTAACCCTTCCCTAAATTGAGAAGATAATCATGTAATTATAGTATCAAGAGGCATGAACATATATTTTATAGCACTCCATCAAAGAGCAATTAACACCTGGGAGAATGACTCCATGAAAGAATAAGATTATACATGTGAAGATAGTATCATGGCAACAGAACATATACTACATTGTCCGTCGCCCCAAAGGAGGATGTAATACCTATAACGATTACCCCTCAAACATTTAAAAAAAGGTAATTTCTGGGAGGACAGATATATAACAACAGCACAATACTCACCTCCATTAAACGATAATAAAATAATGGACAAAATCATCGTTTTTTCATTCATTTACATGGTAATAAATAGTAATAAATATTCCATACATAGTAATAAAAACATTAATTTTAATAGTTCCTTGGCATTTTGGCTAAAATCAGAGCGTAGTATTACACTCTGTAGACCGGTGCAGTCTTGGCCTTCGGGCCTTTATTCCACCGGTTTGAGGTATTGCCATGTACAGTTGAAGGAGGTCAACCCTCCCAGGCTTTACCTTCTCTTTAGGAATTAGTTAGTTTATTGCTAATCGCATGAGACGCCTCTACCGGCGAATGCCGAATGGGCTGCTCAGGTATTGTATGTAGGCCCGATAACGCTAATTCTAGTGCGCTGGCTAACCACACCTGACCTTGTGTCTAGTCCCCTGGAAAGGAGGTAAATAAAAATACTTAGACATTGTGTCTAACCTCCTGGTGGTAAATAACTTGAATTTTTGGCTAATATAAAAATGTAGTATCTGTTCGTACCACTCCGGCGACGTTATTTGGTTTACTACCGACGAAAGTATTACGTATATATATATATATATATATATATATATATATATATATATAAGAAAATATCAAAATGCAGAATTACAACTGTATATTAAGAATAGTGATTCCTTGGCAGTGTTTTTATAAAATGAAATTGCAAATTAAGAAGCCTTAAGAGTATTTATGAATAATTTCCGTTTAATATATATACGGTATTTTAAAATAGCATCTTGTATCATAGAATAAACTAAGCACAACCTGTTTGGATGTTAATATAGTTAGAAGAGAGAGAAACAGCTTTCGCATTTACTTGTTTAGATTAGCGTTTTCTACCCTGCGTAGGTCGCGTAGAGATATATTACCAATCGGAAGGTTTCTTTTAAGAAGAATTTCAATTATAAACATGTTTATATTTTCTGCCTGTAAAAAACAGTTTAAAATAATATTTGTAATATGAGGTCAAGTAAGTAAAAAATATGTTATGTTCTTAATACCAACACCAATAACTCTTGAAATGATTCTTTCTTTCATATATTCTTCACTTTGTTTAATTTTATTTTTATTTTATCAAACGAAGACACTCTATTAAAAAAATGATGTTTGTTGTTTATCTTCTAATATATTTCAGTTATTTTATGGACCTAACCGATAATTGGCCCTCGTGACACTAGATGGAATAAATATAACATTTTATTGACGTCTTTAGATTGAATGAAACATTTAATCATTATTGAAACTTATTTTCATGTTCTAAATGTTAACATATCGATGTTCATAAAACTCTTTTTTTTAAAACAAAATAAACATTTATTTATTTTAAGGTCTTGATACTTTCGGAACATGGCAGTAGCCTTATCAAAAGTAAATAGGCACTTAATCCTTTTTGTTCTTCTTTTCAATCCTCCTCGACTGAGCCATGTTATCACAAGGCGGTGTAGTGTTGGTATCACGAATTAGGTCTTACATGTCTGTGTGTGCGATCTCGTAGGCAGAAGATGTTTAATAAACGGATTGTTCGCACTAAGAAACACTTTATAATATATAGATAAAGGATACTTTTTAAGCCAAATATGTTTGATTGAATGAGGACCACTGCTATCTACTTTTAACTATGCTCATGATATCATAATACTTTCTTTGTTTTTTCCTGCCCCTATCCTTTGATTTAGCCGCCTTATATAGTCGGAGGAAGCATACATGTTTTCTGAATGTTCTAATAAAGATAGTTTAACTTTCATTAAAATCGGATATACCTATTTGAAGTTTAAAGGAGGTTCTGTAACTATGAGTAAGTTAGAAGTAGTGACACATAGATATTCGTTATATAAAGGGTAGCATAAAGATTCATTATCTTCCCCGAGGAATGTTATTCATATTTACATTTAAAAGAATATCATATAATTGAAGTGTTAAAGATAATTCTCTTAAGTTAGGATGGCGCTTAGAGATTCGGAACCATTTCCATTGTCTTCCAAAAAATTTTTTTTACATATTATTTACATTTCATGAAAGTAAGATGCATTTTAAGTGTTTAGGGGTCATGCCCTCATAGCCCCTATTAGACATTCAAGAACACATCTACTCTCTTCCATGGAAATGTTTTCATAAGAATATACTTTTAGATTTTATATAGATTCCCTTACTTTTCTTTCAATGAGGAGCACACAAACCTTACACACTGACATAGGGTTATATATATATATATATATATATATATATATATATATATATATATATATATATATATATATATATATATATACTAAGCTAGGAACATATATTTATGGCAATTAAGCTACACAGAGGCTCCTGCGTTTCATCCCCGGGTGGACTCTTCAGGGTAAAATACCATTTTGGCCTGAAGATTCCCTCCCGGGGATGAAACGCAGGAGCCTGTGTTTAGCTTAATCGCCATAAATATATTTTGATAGCTTACTAACTAGCTCTACTTACGTATCGAGCACTATTGAAGTAAATACTAAAAATTGATACATAAGAAATTATATCTCATGTTAACATGTTGTGTGGATACATGAAATAGTAATATATATATATATATATATATATATATATATATATATATGTATGTATAAAGATATATATATATATGTATATATATTTATATATGTATGTATAAAGATATATATATATATATGTATATATATAAGTATATATATATTTATATATATATTTATATATATACATTTATATATATATATACTTATTTATATATATATATATATTTATATATATATATTTATATATATATATTTATATATATATACTTATATATATATATATATATATATATATATATATATATAGCTCTATTTGATATTAAGTGCTTTTCATAAATCCGGTTGACATTCTTTGGATTACTACCCTGTGAATGTTTTACCTGGATTATTACCATTATATATATATATATATATATATATATATATATATATATATATATATATATATATATATATATATTGGTTACATTCACCTATCCGAAAAATGCCAGCCCATAACAATAGTTTAACAACATTTTAATAAAAATATAGTACTTAGTTTTTACAAACTGCTCATCATATGCCTTTATATAATAATAATAATAATAATAATAATAATAATAATAATAATAATAAAAATTACAATAATAATAATAATAAAAAAAATAAATAATAATAATAATAATAAATAATAATAATCATAATAATAATAATAATAATAAAAAAAACAATAATAATAATAAAAAATACTAATACTCATAATAATAATAATAATAATAATAAAAATAACAATAATAATAATACTAATAAATAATAATAATCATAATAATAATAATAATAATAATAATAATCATAATAATAATAATAATCATAATAAAAATAACAATAATAATAATAATAATAATAAAAAAATAATAATAATAATAATAATAATAAATAATAATAATCATAATAGTAATAATAATAATAATAAAAATAACAATAACAATAATAATAATAATGATAAAAAATCATAATAATAATAATAATAATAATAATAATAATAATAATAATAATAATAATAATAATAATAATAATAATAAGTATTTGATAATAATATGAGCTTTCCATTTTTTTGTCTTACTGATTCTTTTGATTTTTCTTTATTCTTGATGTTTACAAGTGTGTTTATTTTTTTATTATTAAATAAAAGTTCTTTAATGAGCAGGTCGTAAAACCAAAGAATCATATTATTGTTATGAATCGATGTGTTTGTTGGTCAGTAGAAATGCAACCAATCAATATATGTTCTCTGAAGCGGGTTGTAAACATCAAACAATAAATCATTAAAAATAAAACTTATAATTAAATAAACTGCAGTCACACCATTTATAAATTTATAAGGTCGTAAGGGTACTAATCATAAAAAATTAAGGTACTAATAATAAAAGGGGGGGGATAAAGAAAGATGAAAAAGAATAATGAAGAAAAATAAATATAATACAATAATGAAGAAAAATAAAGAAAAATAAAGAAAAATTAAGAAAAATAAAGATGAAATAAATACACTGTTAGATAAAATAAAGGATAACAAAATTCTGTAAAAATAAAAATAAAAGACAAAAGGCAAGAGAAAGAAAAATGGGGATATGGGGCACTCCACATATATATATCGACAATGAGGAAAAGGTAAACTATTTAATTTATTGTATAAAAAAGAAATAATATATATGTAAATATATATATATACATACATATATATATATATATATATATATATATATATGTGTGTGTGTGTGTTTAGAACGTCATCACGCTCTCATGTACATTTCAACTTTACAGACGCTTTTTCAAGTTATAAACTACTTGCCGTTATAATTCAAAAATGAGCACAATAGTAAAGTCATAATTTGTAAAGACACTAAAACTAATACCGCCTGAAGATGATTTGACGATTCAAATCGAAAGTACTTGCAAAAAAGAAAAAAAGAATGGAACAAAAAACCCATTGATCATATTTACATCAATTTGACCGAAACATTAGATGGACAACTCGGAAAATTGAAAAAATAAAAAAAAAGTCGCATCAAACAAAACCACTCCGTGTTATTTAATAATGTTTGCCTATATATATATATATATATATATATATATATATATATATATATATTAAATCAAGTTTCTACTTTAGATAACATCGTAGAGTTAAATGCAATTTTTTAAAACCCAAATCGATGGGAATATTATTTATTCATACAATAAATCAAATATTTCGACTGACACATATATTGTTTAATGAAAAATGAAAATATAATATTGTTCATTTATTTCCTTTTCCTCATTGTCGATTCGTCACGGCAAAGTCGAGGCGTCTCTGCCTATTCTATTAACATGGAGACTGTTTAATGTCAAAATTCGCGTAGTAATGACAGTAGTAGAAAAAAGACGCCGGTCGCGCGTGCAAGTATTAAATAAAAGCTACCGGGCGCCTTTATTATATTAACTAGGAAGTTATTGATTGAAACAATATGTCATATTTGAAACAAAACACATTTAAGAGTAAATATTTATATATTTGCTACTAATATCGAATATTTCTGGAAAGTTGAAAGTTTCCGCGTCGGCAGCGTTCGGGCATGTTACGTAAACAGCCGATATATACTGAGGCGAATGTTGACAGACGATAACTTCGATACGTTTCTGCGTCGTATTTTTTTATTTTTATTTTTAAAGGAAGATATCAAATGAAAAAAAGAAAACAAACAACAAATAGCGAAATCACTGTTAATAAATATTTTTTTTATTTGTTATTGTTAACAAAACAATGCTAAACAACTGTTAATAAATACACTTTTATTAATTTTGTCCCCATTATTTTTTTTATTCAGTCAACTGGTTAAAACGTGTTTTTTGTGTTTCTTAATATTGTGGGGGTGGGGCTTTTTTAACAGTTAATCTTTTAATCAGTCGGGTTACGGTAAGGGTTGGATATGGTTAGGTTCCGATCTTCGCAAACCTCCCTAAAAAAAGTATTCCTACATTCTGGTTTTAATCAATTTCAAAATAGGTTAGAATATGTGTCGCACGCCAGCGGACAGTTGATCGACTAACTGCCTTGGCATCTCTCATGTGTCTATATTCGATATAAGTACCAACTATTTATATCCAAGGACAAGCACTTATTTCGTCTTATATATGCTCATCAGCGTGGCTACGTATACAACTAATACCGATCTCTTACATGACAAAAGTACACACTAGCAGGAAAACAGAGGACGCTTCGTTGATTTCCGGACAACACCCGTGTACCTGCTTTTATGCATATTTGCCAGTTGATTAATATTCAGTTAGCTACAAGTACACGATGTCTTGTCGGATTCTGATTTGAAAACGTCGTGACGAATCGATGGAGATTCAGGTGATAACCCAGATTCTGATGATTCAAACCAAATGTAAATTCGCTTTTAATAACGCAAATTTATCTGAGATTAGCTTTCCGAGCGATAAAAGTCAGCCATATTGGCGCCATCAATGGCATTAAGCGATGACATTTTCGCATTGAACATTGTTGCTACGTCGACGACAACTCCGGACAGTCTGTTTGATTTGGCAAGTGTGCGCAGAAAACATGCTAGTAACGGGGAAATGGTAGTCTCTGAAGACGGACATTATACTCGACGATAGATGTATGTATGTATGTATGTATGTATGTATGTATGTATGTATGTATGTATGTATGTATATATATATATATATATATATATATATATATATATCTATATATATATGTGTGTGTGCGTGTATAGATATCTAAATGCCTTAATACGAGCGATTTTCCCATGTGTCTATATAAACATTATTATATATGTAACTATATTAAAATTAAACCACGTTATTCTTATTGATTCTATAAGAGTTTAAAATACTGTATATTTAGTTCACTGCAAACCCCCACACACAGCTTTAAGTTATATTTGTTTAATCAACAGCTTCTAATAAATTAATATTTTGTATTATACAGTTTTAATTTTGCATTGTCATATTTTCCTTATACATACGCAATATTTTTATTGATAGTAAAACGTCTGACCTCGCTAGAATCAGAGTGTAGGATCAGAGTCTGAGTCTCATCACTATATATTGTAAACCTCAGTCTCAGATCTTATTAAACAAACATCTGAAAAAAATCGCACTGAAACAATGCAATAGTTCACGCTACTGCCTAAATAAATGCGATCTCTATTAAAGAAACGTGCATTTTAAACTACATTTCATGAATGTTTCCATTTGTTTTCTTTTTATTGTCTTTTTTCTTTTTCTCCCCTTTTTACCCATTTAAACGTCTCCTTCAAACGCGTCTTATTATTCTTTATTTTTTCCAAATAGTTAAACCCTCCTAAAACATTCCGTTCTGCGTTCTTCTTTATCCTATGCTTTTATCGTTATCAAATAACTTTAAAAATCTTCACTTTTTCTTAAGACGTTCGCTTATCCGAACGAGACCGGTAAAATCTCTCGTTATTTGAAGATTTATTCTTAGAATGAATTTGTTTTTTCCCGCTTTCTTTTCACATATCTGTATTTCTCTTTCTCTCTCTCTCTCTCTCTCTCTTTCTCTCTCTCTTTATATATATATATATATATATATATATATATATATATATATATATATATATATATATACATATATATATATTGTTCAGCGATATTATTAAATAATGTGTTAATGAGTAAATGTCTAATAGTACCATGAAAACGTTCTTTTGTTTGTAATAAATGATGAATCTTATTTTATTAGCGGAGTTGATGGGAGATATGTAGCGATATATTATATTTTTAAGAACTGTTTCACCAATTCAAAGTTCTAATGCATTTGGTTACGGTAGAATAGATTTATGTAGTTGGAATTATTGAGCTGATTATTATTAGTATTGTCTAAGTTTCTAATCATTAATTTTATTAGTTTGTCTACAATATAATTGAGAAATTGATTATTGGTTAGGACTTGCTTAATGTTTTTTAATTCGTTAAGGAATACATTTTGGTTGAAGAGATTAGCTTTGTACGGTTTTATAGATTTTTAATCATTGCAATTTTAAATCGATATGGCATTTGCTTTCATATTTTAAAATACATGAATTAATATAAGTAGTTGTTTTTTTATGAGGAGAGGTGATGACTCCGTCATAGTTTGAGTCAATGAAAATATCTAAAAACGACATTTTGTTATTAACGTTAAGCTCATGAGTAGATTCTAAGTACAGAGTTATTTTCGAAAATGCCTTGTAATTGTGTTTATCTTATCATTATTGTCTGCTAAAATAAGGATATGATCAACGGAGCGGGCATAAATGGACGGTTTAATAATATTTAATATTTTATTTCCGAGGTCACCCATATAAAAATTACTGAAGGTCGGTCCGAGGATCGATCCAAAAGAAACACCGTCAATGTGGTTATAGCTGTTCCCCTTATGGTCGTAAAATGGGGCTTCGGTTTTGCAAATTAATAATAACTTTTTAAGTATTTTAGGATCAATTTTTAGTGGAGGGAAAGATGGGTTATTGTATATGTCATTAATAATTATTATCAATTGTTTTGTGTGCTTGGGCATTTGTAAATAAGCTTTCAACGTCAAGTGAAGCGGTAATTTTATCATCTGTTTTTGGGGGTTGGATTATCTGTATGAGTTCATGGGTGGATTTTACACTGTATTTACTTGGTAAATAAGGATTATTAGTTTATTAATTATTTTGGTTAATGTATGTATAATGATAGTGACTTGAGAAATTATGGGACGGAGAGGGGAGTTAGGTGTATGGATTTTTACGGTACCGTATAGGTAACCAGGTGTATAATCCCCAATTATTTGGGGGAGTTTGAGGTTATCGATTACGGCATTATTGGCTGTGTCTAAAGTTGATCAATGACATTTTTAAAAACCTTTTTAAATTTCGAATAATCGTCTAAAATTGTTTGTAATTTAGTATAATAGTCAGATTTGTTAGGTCCAACATATATGTTCGTTTTATCAGCTTTTTAAATAATTTTTTTATGGATTTGGAGTTCATTTGCGGTTTTTTAAAACTATGAGTTAAGATTGTAGTGGATTTTTGTTTTTATCATACCTGTTTTTATGGCTTCGGTTTTGAGTTGATCTTTAATTTAGGTATATGTAGTAATTTGTTGTTCATGTTCTAGTTTGACAATATTTCCAAATAGGGGTTCAATTACGTTTTTTTTTTTATTTTGGTAGTTGTATCGACCAAATAAATGGCAAGTCCTTTTGCTGCTCAGTGAGTTCTTGGTGGGATAAGTTAATGTAGTTATGTGCTTTGTTCGAAAGTACGATGGAGCCTTTGTAGAGTGAGTTAAGTTGTTTTTGGATAGTCATTCTGTGTAAATATTCACAGTTATTATTTATTTCAGTGAGGCACTGCTGGATTCCGGTGGGTTTATCATTAGTGATAATATTCTGCAGTATGTTTTCAAGTTCGTGAATTTCATATGTGTGCTGGGTAATAACTTCTTGGGGAATGACAATGTGTCGCTTAATTAAGTTAATTCTAACGTTCCAGGTATCAGTTTCATGTTGTGCAGCTACACCGTGTCGTTTAAACTGTGTGTATTTAGGCAGCATAATTTCATTTGGGCAAACAGAGTGTTTTGCTTGATAAGACTTTTTTCATTCAAAGAATCTAGCAAAATAACAAACGTTACCAATTTTTTAACGGTTACGCAATCAGACTTTTGCATCTTGAACGCTCTTAGAACGTAATCACGCTCTCATGTAACATCTCAATATTATAGACGCTCCTTTTAAAGTATGAATGACAAACCGTTATTATAATTTTTAGAAACTCAACAGTTAAGACATTTTTTTAAAATCAAGACTAATCCTGCTTGAAGATGATTTGACATATCAAATCTAAGTACTAACGAAAAGGGAAAGAAAATGGAACAAGAAACCCACGGTACTTGCATTCACCAATTTAACTGAAACACTTAATAGACCATTCGAAAAATTAATAAAAAAGTATATTTTTAAGCAAAAACATTTTGTGTTATTAATTAATGTTTGCCTAAATATATATATATATATATATATATATATATATATATATATATATTTGCTTGCTTAAAGAAGTTGGGAAGTTTTTGTAAACTATTCTGTTGAATAATTTAATTAAATAGAGTTGGCCTTCTATAATTCCTGAGAGTTAATACGGTTTTATATCAAGCCGCATCACAATGGAGATGATACTTTCTGCTCGCCAACTAATGGAAAATGTATGTACCAGCGTGTACCATTATGCCAATGTTTTATTGATTTGACAAAAGCCTTTGACACCATCAATCGCAGTGCACTTTGGAAGATTCTTGGGAGACTCGGTTTTTCTGCAAGTTTTGTGGGGATGTTTCGGCGGTTACACCACAACATGCCCGCCCCAGTGAACTTCAGCCTTTGTTAACTTTACTGATTAGTCAATCTAGTATTACTGTCAAATTGGTGTATAAAAGTTCCGTGTGTTTCTTGTTTATTTTTTTTCTTTCTTTCCCGCAAGAACTTTTTATTTGATTCATCAAATCTTCATCGGGTGGGGTTTGTTTACAACTACATCTTTTACTACGAAATTGTCGATGGCTAGTAATTTACGACTTTAAAATGAACGTATGTAGTGATGAGATGTTGAATGCGAACGTGATTACGTGCAAAGAGTTAGTAAAATTATTAAAGATATGTTTTTAACGTCTAATAATATGTTAATTTTAATTTCTACGCTAGAAACTTAAACATGTGGTTACTAGTTTTGTCATTATATTATATATTCAGGATGTCTAGTTTTAATGTAAATTAGTTCAATAATGTTTTACCGTTTTATGTTGGCATCATAGTCCTTTTGTTTTATTAACCCTAATCCTAATCTTAACTTAGCCTAACTAAACCGACAGAACTTATATACACTGATTTGACCGAAATACTAAATTGAGAACTCACAAAATTGAAAAAAGATGAGAAAAATCTGAAACAAATATATACCATTTTAATAAAATTTACCTGACTATGTAAACATATATCTACTTCTATTCATTTAACGGCGCTTTTGTCCTTATTCAAGGATCAGACGTTTTCATATATTACGCAAGCTCATTTTCATGTTCAGCGGGGCAGTCGTCTTCAAATTCACTTCTGTGCACTCTGTCATTTCTAATTACTCCCTTCAAAGTTGTCTTTGTCCAGCCAACCTTCCTGCAATATAGGACATTCATGCTTCTGCGACGATTCATCTAGGAGTATGAATGTTCGACATGAACATATCGGCGTAATCGATTACCCCATAGAATAACATACATGCTGTGCAAGTCTACTGATTTAAGTTTTAAATTTGTTTCAGTCTGCCATGCCAACATTTCAAAGTTCATTTTTGTTGGTCTGACATCTTAAATAATGAAATACGATTTTCTTTGTCTTCACCATTTAGTTATACTTTTTTTCTTTAGTCACTTTGTCTTAATTTATAGCATATCTTTTGTATAGCAGGTGTACATGTAATTGTTAGAGAGAACTGCACTTAATAAGTAGAGCCAAACTGTGCTTCAGAGGTGGAAGCGCGCTTTTTTTAGATATTTAGATTTTAAGGAACAACGTAATCCTAAATTAATACATGTATATATACTTAGACTACTCCTATTGAGAACGCGCTTCGTTTCCGTAACCTCGCGCCGTCAATGTTCGGACATGTCTCGGAAGCGCTCGAGAGTTGATGAGGCGAAAACTGGCAAACAATAAATTGAAGACTGGCAGACAATAAATTCAGACGAAGAAAATCAAAGTAAAATACATATATAGAAATAACGAACGAACAACCCATAACTAAACAAATGTTATACAGTTGATGTTTATTTTTTTGTCAAAGGAACTATTGTTAATCAAATTATTTTAAATAAAATGTTTTTATTTGTGCACCGAAAAGTTTCAAAAGATTATTTTTTAATATATAACAAACAACGCAACCACTGTTTTAACCAATTTCTTGTTTTTGTTTTCCATTTTTTTTCAATGTTTTTTTCTTCTTTTTAATATATTTTAGCTTAGGGTTATGGGTTTAGGATTTAGGGTTAGGGTTAGTCTTTCTCTAGAAGTGACTGTTTTTTTAACAATCTCAATGAGTTATTCGGGAGATTGAACGCGCTGACATAGATCGTAGAAATTGATTTTATTAAACGCGCTGCAGATTGTATCAATTCATTTCATCCAAAAGTGATCGTTTGCTTGCTGGGAAACTAATTGTCTATGCCTGCTGCAATCTGATTGGTTAATCATTTCGTCAACTCGGGCGTTTCCGACACCGGCCCTAACGTTAACGACGCGAAGTAACGCTGTGTTCTCCATAACAGTAGCATGTTTAGAACTCAGCAGTTGTTTAGCATCGTTGTCTCTTGCTCATTGATGTGTCATTGCACTGCAGACGGGCAAGAAAGGGCTTGGACAGGACCAAACATTCACTGCAATATATCATGACGCTCTTGGCACAGCAGCTATACAACTTGGCCAAGATGTAAAGATATACATACCTGAATGTGTATAGAGTGAGATAAGAGGTTGCTTTTAAGTACCGGAGTCATTTAGTAACAAAAGTAAAGCGTAGAATAAAGGAATTATCACATTTCTTTATTGTAGATCAGGGGGAACTTTATATTTTTGCTAAAAATTAAGTCATAAAAAAAGCATTATTGCGGAAATGTCTACCTGAATAATTGTGTCAATATTTATTTTGATGTAGAAATATTAGAACTCACGATGTTAAGAATTAAAAGGAAAGACGTAACTGTGGTATATATATATATATATATATATATATATATATATAATAGGTTAATATAGTTTGCTTGAAGCGTTGTTTAGTGCGTATGTAAAGGTAATTCATGGAATGCCTGATTCTGAAGAGATGTAACAGATAGTCACAGACTAAAGCAAAATAAGAAATATCACAGTGGAATTTTGAAGATTCTACCTTTTATTAATGTAATCTTAATTAAATTTGAATGTTCCCACCTCTAATCAATAAAATAAATGATATAAAAATATAAATAAATAAAAATATTCACGATTTTAAGAATTTAAAACGAAACATATAACTATGGTATTTATATATATATATATATATATATATATATATATATATATATATATATATATATATATATACTACATTAATGCTGTTGATGTGAAGCATTGTTTAGTGGGTACATAAACTAATTTATAGAAGGCACTAGTGTAACGAATTAAAATGAACTGAAGAAAATTAAGACATGTACCAGTGTGATGAGTTTTTCAGTTTATATCTGATATTTATACAATTTTTTTCCGTATAACATAATATTTCTTGAAAATAATCCCCTTCTCTTAATGTGTGTTTTAGAATAATTCATCTTCCGCCTAGAAGGAGCAAACCAATAAAATTACTGATTATTAAATAGTTTTACAGTTTCTACCTTTTATTTGTATATTTCCATATTACAATCTTAATTTCTGTCAGTCTAGGTCGATGAGGGTACCCTATAATATAATATTTCGGGAAAAATTCACTTCTTCAAATGTGTGTTCACCCTAAATTTAAATCAGAATCGTAAAACCCGTTACCGGTGGAGATAGTTCATCAGAAATGAGATTAATTAAATTAAATGTTTAACTTTGTTTTCAAATACATTGTTGTCTTTTATTTTAATGTTACTGTCAGCATTGATATTTTTTCAAATACATTGTTATCTTTAATTGTAATGTTACTCTCAGCATTAATATTTTTTCAAATAAATTGTTGTCTTTTATTTTAATGTTACTGTCAGCATTAATATTTTTTCAAATACATTGTTGACTTTAATTGTAATGTTACTGTCAGCATTAATATTTTTTTCAAATACATTGTTGACTTTAATTTTAATGTTACTGTCAGCATTAATATTTTTTTCAAATACATTGTTGTCTTTGATTTTAATGTTACTGTCAGCAATAATATTTTTTTCAAATACATTGTTGTCTTTAATTGTAATGTTACTGTCAGCATTAATATTTTTTCAAATACATTGTTGTTTTTTTATTTTAATGTTACTGTCAGCATTAATATTTTTTTCAAATACATTGTTGTCTTTGATTTTAATGTTACTGTCAGCATTAATTCTTTTTCAAATACATGGTTGTTTTTTATTTTAATGTTACTGTCAGCATTAAGATTTTTTTCAAATACATTGTTGTCTTTAATTGTAATGTTACTGTCAGCATTAATATTTTTTCAAATACATTGTTGTCTTTTATTTTAATGTTACTGTCAGCATTAATATTTTTTTAAATACATTGTTGTCTTTTATTTTAATGTTACTGTCAGCATTAATAGTGTTTTCAAATACATTGTTGTCTTTAATTTTAATGTTACTGTCAGCATTAATATTTTTTTCAAATACATTGTTGTCTTTGATTTTAATGTTACTGTCAGCATTAATATTTTTTCAAATACATTGTTGCCTTTAATGTTAATGTTACTGTCAGCATTAAGATTTTTTTCAAATACATTGATGTCTTTTATTTTAATGTTACTGTCAGCATTAATATTTTTTTACATACATTGTTGTCTTTTATTTTAATGTTACTGTCAGCATTAATATTTTTTTAAATACATTGTTGTCTTTTATTTTAATGTTACTGTCAGCATTAATAGTGTTTTCAAATACATTGTAATCTTTAATTGTAATGTTACTGTCAGCATTACTATTTTTTCAAATACATTGTTGACTTTTATTGTAATGTTAATGTCAGCATTAATATTTTTTTTAAATACATTGTTGTCTTTAATTTTAATGTTACTGTCAGCATTAATATTTTTTTCAAATACACTGTTATCTTTAATTTAAATGTTTCTGTCAGCATTAATATTTTTTCAAATACATTGTTGTCTTTAATTTTAATGTTACTGTCAGCATTAATATTTTTTTCAAATACATTGTTATCTTTAATTTAAATGTTTCTGTCAGCATTAATATTTTTTTAAATACATTGTTGTCTTTAATTTTAATGTTACTGTCAGCATTAATATTTTTTTCAAATACATTGTTATCTTTAATTTAAATGTTACTGTCAGCATTAATATTTTTTCAAATACATTGTTGACTTTAATTGTAATGTTACTGTCAGCATTAATATTTTTTTCAAATACATTGTTGACTTTAATTTTAATGTTACTGTCAGCATTAATATTTTTTTCAAATACATTGTTATCTTTAATTAAAATGTTTCTGTCAGCATTAATATTTTTTTTAAATACATTGTTGTCTTTAATTTTAATGTTACTGTCAGCATTAATATTTTTTTCAAATACATTGTTATCTTTAATTTAAATGTTACTGTCAGCATTAATATTTTTTCAAATACATTGTTGACTTTAATTGTAATGTTACTGTCAGCATTAATATTTTTTTCAAATACATTGTTGACTTTAATTTTAATGTTACTGTCAGCATTAATATTTTTTTCAAATACATTGTTGTCTTTGATTTTAATGTTACTGTCAGCAATAATATTTTTTTCAAATACATTGTTGTCTTTAATTGTAATGTTACTGTCAGCATTAATATTTTTTCAAATACATTGTTGTTTTTTTATTTTAATGTTACTGTCAGCATTAATATTTTTTTCAAATACATTGTTGTCTTTGATTTTAATGTTACTGTCAGCATTAATTCTTTTTCAAATACATGGTTGTTTTTTATTTTAATGTTACTGTCAGCATTAAGATTTTTTTCAAATACATTGTTGTCTTTAATTGTAATGTTACTGTCAGCATTAATATTTTTTCAAATACATTGTTGTCTTTTATTTTAATGTTACTGTCAGCATTAATATTTTTTTAAATACATTGTTGTCTTTTATTTTAATGTTACTGTCAGCATTAATAGTGTTTTCAAATACATTGTTGTCTTTAATTTTAATGTTACTGTCAGCATTAATATTTTTTTCAAATACATTGTTGTCTTTGATTTTAATGTTACTGTCAGCATTAATATTTTTTCAAATACATTGTTGCCTTTAATGTTAATGTTACTGTCAGCATTAAGATTTTTTTCAAATACATTGATGTCTTTTATTTTAATGTTACTGTCAGCATTAATATTTTTTTACATACATTGTTGTCTTTTATTTTAATGTTACTGTCAGCATTAATATTTTTTTAAATACATTGTTGTCTTTTATTTTAATGTTACTGTCAGCATTAATAGTGTTTTCAAATACATTGTAATCTTTAATTGTAATGTTACTGTCAGCATTACTATTTTTTCAAATACATTGTTGACTTTTATTGTAATGTTAATGTCAGCATTAATATTTTTTTTAAATACATTGTTGTCTTTAATTTTAATGTTACTGTCAGCATTACTATTTTTTCAAATACACTGTTATCTTTAATTTAAATGTTTCTGTCAGCATTAATATTTTTTCAAATACATTGTTGTCTTTAATTTTAATGTTACTGTCAGCATTAATATTTTTTTCAAATACATTGTTATCTTTAATTTAAATGTTTCTGTCAGCATTAATATTTTTTTTAAATACATTGTTGTCTTTAATTTTAATGTTACTGTCAGCATTAATATTTTTTTCAAATACATTGTTATCTTTAATTTAAATGTTACTGTCAGCATTAATATTTTTTTCAAATACATTGTTATCTTTAATTTTAATGTTTCTGTCAGCATTAATATTTTTTTTAAATACATTGTTGTCTTTAATTTTAATGTTACTGTCAGCATTAATATTTTTTTCAAATACACTGTTATCTTTAATTTAAATGTTTCTGTCAGCATTAATATTTTTTCAAATACATTGTTGTCTTTAATTTTAATGTTACTGTCAGCATTAATATTTTTTTCAAATACATTGTTATCTTTAATTTAAATGTTTCTGTCAGCATTAATATTTTTTTTAAATACATTGTTGTCTTTAATTTTAATGTTACTGTCAGCATTAATATTTTTTTCAAATACATTGTTTTCTTTAATTTAAATGTTACTGTCAGCATTAATATTTTTTTCAAATACATTGTTATCTTTAATTTTAATGTTTCTGTCAGCATTAATATTTTTTTTAAATACATTGTTGTCTTTAATTTTAATGTTACTGTCAGCATTAATATTTTTTTCAAATACATTGTTATCTTTAATTTTAATGTTACTGTCAGCATTAATATTTTTTTCAAATACATTGTTATCTTTAATTTTAATGTTACTGTCAGCATTAATATTTTTTTCAAATACATTGTTATCTTTAATTTAAATGTTAATGTCAGCATTAATATTTTTTTTAAATACATTGTTGTCTTTAATTTTAATGTTACTGTCAGCATTAATATTTTTTTCAAATACATTGTTGTCTTTAATTTTAATGTTACTGTCAGCATTAATATTTTTTTCAAATACATTGTTGTCTTTAATTTTAATGTTACTGTCAGCATTAATATTTTTTTCAAATACATTGTTGTCTTTAATTTTAATGTTACTGTCAGCATTAATATTTTTTTCAAATACACTGTTATCTTTAATTTAAATGTTTCTGTCAGCATTAATATTTTTTCAAATACATTGTTGTCTTTAATTTTAATGTTACTGTCAGCATTAATATTTTTTTCAAATACATTGTTATCTTTAATTTAAATGTTTCTGTCAGCATTAATATTTTTTTTAAATACATTGTTGTCTTTAATTTTAATGTTACTGTCAGCATTAATATTTTTTTCAAATACATTGTTATCTTTAATTTAAATGTTACTGTCAGCATTAATATTTTTTTCAAATACATTGTTATCTTTAATTTTAATGTTTCTGTCAGCATTAATATTTTTTTTAAATACATTGTTGTCTTTAATTTTAATGTTACTGTCAGCATTAATATTTTTTTCAAATACATTGTTATCTTTAATTTAAATGTTTCTGTCAGCATTAATATTTTTTTTAAATACATTGTTGTCTTTAATTTTAATGTTACTGTCAGCATTAATATTTTTTTCAAATACATTGTTATCTTTAATTTAAATGTTACTGTCAGCATTAATATTTTTTCAAATACATTGTTGTCTTTAATTTTAATGTTACTGTCAGCATTAATATTTTTTTCAAATACATTGTTATCTTTAATGTTCATGTTACTGTCAGCATTAATATTTTTTTTTAATACATTGTTGTCTTTAATTTAAATGTTACTGTCAGCATCAATATTTTTTCAAATACATTGTTGTTTTTTTATTTTAATGTTACTGTCAGCATTAATTTTTTTGTTCAAATACATTGTGTACTTTAATGTTCATGTTACTGTCAGCATTAATATTTTTTCAAATACATTGTTATCTTTAATTTTAATGTTACTGTCAGCATTAATATTTTTTTCAAATACATTGTTGTTTTTTATTTTAATGTTACTGTCAGCATTATTTATTTTTCAAATACATTGTTATATTTAATTGTAATGTTACTGTCAGCATTAATATTTTTTTCAAATACATTGTTGTCTTTAATTTTAATGTTACTGTCAGCATTAATATTTTTTGCAAATACATTGTTGTCTTTAATTTTAATGTTACTGTCAGCATTAATATATTTTTCAAATACATTGTTGACTTTAATTTTAATGTAACTGTCAGCATTAATGTTTTCCCATATGTATATTTCATACATATGTTTGCATTTTATTTCGTTCATTTATGTCATGTTTCTACGTTCAGTTTCATTTTCATTTATTAATATCAATCTTTATGCTAAGCAAGGGTAGAACATCCGTTGATTGCGATCTTCCCTTTTATTAAGATCTTTAATGTTAGGTTAAATTTTTCTTTGTTTTTAGACATGTCGAAGATACACTCACTATTTATTCATTTATTAACTTAGTTATTATTTTCGCCGTTACACATCTACATTGTATTGCTTTCTATGAATTATTTTTATTTTTATGTATGTATATATATATTATATATATTATATATATATTATATATATATATGAATATATATATATTAACATATATATATATATATTAACATATATATATATATATACATATGTATATATATATATATCTATCTATCATATTTATATAGGACATTTAAAATGATGAATGATATGATAAAATTAGATAATTTACAAGTTCATTAAATCATCAGGTGTTCCGGCAAGGAATAGAAAAAACTGACCATTTAATTTATGTATATTAGAAGAATTACTCTTCTACTCAGAATGAAAAAATACTAATTATTAGTAAGTATAATTTTTAATACGAGTTTATTAAAATCATTCACTAAATACTCCACTTAATATGGATTTTTCAATATCCGCATTGTGATATTTACTTCTGTCTCATTGGAAATACTTTTTTGTTGAGAATATCTTAAATACTGGAATAAGAAACTGTATAACAATGAGGTATAAAAACAGAAATATTACGGATACCACCAGACCAACGATTCCAACGCGATGCAACAAAGGAAGTAGATAATAGATTAGACAATTCTGAAGAACACATGTAATAATAGTATTCATAGAAAAAAACTGAGACTAGCAACATCACGTCTGAGAGAGAGAGAGAGAGAGTGAGAGAGTGCATAGAAGAAGAAAGGGTGAGGCTAATCAAATTACAGACACGTTTCTGAAATGAGACAGAGATTTCTCGTCCAAATATGACAACAGCACTTCATACATATTTATTTCAACGCACACTTTTATGGAAGGTCAACTACCTAAAGAGCAACCTATGCTAAACAACTGCTAAAATATTCTAAACTGATAAACACTCGACTATATCAAAAGTATTTAAAGAAAGATATTCTAATGTACTGTAGTTAATTGGACTGTGATCATTAAAAAAGTGTCGATGTGTATCATCGCTCTGTATGCAGCAAAAGCACATATTACAAAATGACCTCCACTTTGTAGTGGAATGGGGACTACATAGACCTATTCGGCATGATCAGAGATTCAGGACCATTTCTATTGTCCTCCTCGGGAATTGTTACATATAAATACACTTTTAGCGTTTTATGTAGATTTTTAAACATTTATTTTATAGCGAATACACACATACATTGACATTTATATATATATATATATATATATATATATATATATATATATATATAGAGAGAGAGAGAGAGAGAGAGAGAGAGAGAGAGAGATTGAGAGAGATATGACAAAGTATTTTTTTAATTTTTAACATTTGTACATTACTTTATATATTTATTATTTAAGATTATTTTTTAATAAATTATTGCTTCAAAGTTTCATGAATAAAATAACCCTTTGTTCTCGTTGTGATTTAAAGTGAGATAGAACAATTTAGAAAGAATTACCTTTTCGCTATATCTCCATTTATTTAAACTATGGAATTTTCCGCTCGTTGTTTGAAAATAATTTTATCGCTCTTGGCATGTCAGTGGGTAAAACAAACAGAGGATAATCTTACTTTCGCACAAAAAAAAACAGAAAAAGAAATGCATTCTGAAAGATGATATTATATAATCGAATTATTTTTTAAATATTATTTTTGGTACTTCTGCATTTCACGGATCAGGTAACAACCAAAGTTTCGTCGGCTTATCCCCACAGATAACGCAAACCACTGGAAAGTGCCAAACCGCTTAGCCAATCAGATCGACGCAGCCGACAGAAGGAAATCGCGAAAAAATATTGTGTGCAATTCAATATTATTTTCGCGAATTCAAATTATACATTTAGTATTTTATTCAAATCAGTACTATTTGAATGATTCCAATTCAAGTTTTCTGTAATTTGCAGCCATCGTGACTAATATTTTAAATGCTAAAGTTTATTTATACAATTTTTCTTCAAGAATGTCTTCGACACTTGACTATTTTTCTTTTGTCCAGTTCTAGAAATTAAACATAACCCTTACTCGACAGAAAATTTGAAAAAAACAACAACAAAATAACCGTTTCTCTAGTCTAAACATAACCCTGGCAAACAACAGCTTAACCTAACAAAACACAACCTAATCCTTACTTTAACCTTACCCTAACCTAGTTGGTAGAGTTTAAACAGAGTAGGCCAGCACATCTGAAAAAAGACTAACTTTAACCCTAACCCTAACCCTAACGTAGTAGGTAAGGTAAAAAAAGAAGTAGGCAAGTAAATAAAATTGTTTGCTATTAGTTGTTACATCATATTTTATTCGTTAAAAATAAATATTTATTAATCAAACTTACCATACGATGAGTGTTTTTATTTATTTGAAATGCGTTTTCATTCATTTCTTAAGTTTCTTAATTAAAAGAAATTGGCAGTAATTTTTCAACATAATATTTTCGTAACAAAAATAAATATTTTTTCATTGAAACTATCATACAATGACTGTTTTCTTCCCTATTCAAATGTGTTTTTCATTATTTTAGAAAGTTTGCTAGCGGTTTGGGCAAAAAACACGAAGATATCGTTCGGTATCTTCCCACGGTTTACCTAACCTGTTGTCTGTATATCTCAAAAAGTGAACTGCCTATCTATGTTTTGCCGTTCGTATGGTTATAATGGTGTCTTTTACCCCAGCTTGCTGTCTGATCTAAGTGTTCTTTTTTCACGTAAACTGCTGTCGAAAAGCTAATAATGACGCGTATTATAAAAACAGAAAACAATGGAATATTAAATGGTGTAATGGTACATACCATTTATTAGAGATTCCGATGTTATACTAATAACGCCGACCTAGAATGGAAATATGTACAAAAACACATCATCATCATCATCATCATCATCATCATCATCATCATCATCATCATCATCCCATCACCATCATCATCATCATTATTAAGGGTTTTCATCACTCCTGGAAGAGTAACCTCTCCTTAGTTTACTTCCACTTTGCTTTGTCCCTGGCTAGGTGTGACCAAGTAGGATCCAGTTGGCTGTCGAGCTGGTCTCTCCATCGTGTTTTGGTCTTCCTCGAGGTGTTTTACGTTGCCTCGGTGTCCTTTCTGTCGTTCTATATGTCCACCTGCTGTCTGTATATCTCGGCAGGTTATCTTCCCATCTATTTTTAGCCGTTCGTATGATGGGGATAATGTAATTTACTCCTATTTGCTGTCTGATCAAGGTGTTTCTTTTTCTATCACGGAAACTGATGTCAAAAAGCTCAGAATGGAACGCATTATAAAAACGTATAGAATAGAATATTCAATATCCTAATTTTACATAGGGTTTATTAGTGGGTACGGTGTTATACTACTGACGCTGACCTGACGATTAAGTCATGTTAAGTATCTAACATAGAAATAGTAATGCTAAATAATTCAAATTAAATATGATCTACACGATGTAAAAATGTAAATGTAAATGTCTTTAAATTAAAATAAAATTTAAATGCAGACGATATTTTAAGAAGCCATATAAAAAGGCAATAAAATATCGATTTATCTAAATACAGTCTTCATAGTTGCCCTAGAAAGATAGAGAATGTTGCTTTTTTTTAATTGAGACAAAAGCTGAAATGTTAGACATATTATATAATCAAAATCATCTAATGAGTTCTTATCAAAACTGTAATAATGATTCTAGACATAAGATTTACTATCATTGTATCTTGATTTTAATCCGTGTAACGGGACATAAAATTGGTGCCAAACTGTTCTAGTCTGCGATTAACTTTACCTATTCTGATATGGGTATCATCTAGTGTGTATATATATATATGTATATATATATATATATATATATAAAGATAAAGATGAACATTTGTGTTCTTTCTGTGAGTTTTTACATCTGTACTAAAATAACTACTGGACAGACTTTTTTAATGAAATTTGAAATGGAAATAGTAGGCACACAAGAGAATGCAATGAGAATTCTATTTAAAAATAATTCATTTTCAAATAAGTGGAATCGTGTTCTTTTACTTTAGCGACATCAGTTAATTTTCAATTACCTATCGCATTGGAACCACTTGCTCAATGTGTTTGCTCTTTTAGTTTTTCTTCGTCCTCAACATAACTACATTAAACCTAGATGTACAGACGCATGTTTCAGTTTCTAACATTACGAACACGTGCTCGTTGCTACGAATATTTATATGTTAAATTTATTGTTATACACTTTCCGATGTGACTGAGGAATTTCAAATATATTTGCACGGCAAATGTATACGCCATGAAAAGTTTTTGTATTTGCCTATTGGGTAAATTGTCGTTATATTAACAGTCAATTAAGTGACTAATTACGAACACGTAAAAAACATACACAAATTGCCAGTTGTGTATTATTTGGATTATTTAAAATACTGTTCTCATCTTGTATGTTATTCTCATAATGTTTCGGCCGATGTACTCTCCAACTTTCTTCAGGTTTATCTTGACGAACTCGGGAATCTGTACGGAATTTTGAACAGAATCCTTTATTTAATCCACGATAATATCTTGTCTCGCTCCGTCACCCATGACTGGGTAGAAGTCTGAAGTAATTCGCAATTGTATTCTTAATATCGGCCGCACTGAGGATTGATCCCTAAACCTCCAGAATAGTGTTACTTAGAACTGGGACTTAGTCATTAAATATTGGTTGTATTCCTCTTTCGAGCCAATTTAATGCAACTCTCAAATATTTCAATTTCTAAATCGGAGTTTGTTCCTATATTACGCTTTTTAAAATCTGTTTACATACTTCAAAGTAACTGAAATTTGGAGAATTAAAGTAAAGAAATTATGAAAGATGAAGCAATGTTGACTTGTTCTTTTTTTCTTAAGGGCATACACAGCTTTAGCAGCTTTTTGAATTGTTGTTATTAATGACGTAATATGTTTGTTTCAAGTTATTCTTGGAAAATGTCTCTTATTTTACAAATCTTCTTAGCCAGAATAACTATTTCTAAAGAAACTAAAGCGAACATTCGTATGTGTTTTAAACCATAGTACTATGATAAAAAAAAAATCAATACGGTGAATTGCGGAGTTTTTACGAGAGAGAGAATAGGGTGAATTGTGGAGAGTTCGTGCGAGAGAGAGAGAAATAGGGTGAATTGTCGAGAGTTTGTACCAAAGAAAATGAGAATAGAGTGAATTGTCGAGAGTTTGTACCAAAGAAAATAAGAGTAGGGTGAATTGTAAAGAGTTTGTACCAGAGGGAAAGAGAATAGGGTGAATTGTTGAGAATTTGTACCTAAGAGAAAGAGAATAAGTAGAATTGTAAAGAGTTTGTACCAGAGAAAAAGAGAATAGGGTGAATTTGGGAAAGTGTGTACCAGAGAGAAAGAGAATAGGGTGAATTGATAAAAGTTTGTACCAGAGAGAAATATAAAAGGTTGAATTTTAGATAGTTTGTACCAGAGAGAAAGAAAATAGGGTTAAAAATAAAGGTTTGTACGGGGGAAAAAGAGAGAGAGAAAGAAATAGAGAGAGAGGGGATATGGTGAATTGTAAAGAGTGTGTACGAAAAAGGGCGAGAATGGGGTGAATTGGGGAAAGTTTGTACCACAAGGAAACGGAACAGGTAGAATTGTGGAGATTTCGTACCAGAGAGAAAGAGAATAGGATTAATTGGGGAACGTTTTTAATAGAGAGAAATATAATAGGATGAATTGGCGACAGTTTGTACCAGAGAGAAAGGGAGAGAGAGAAAGAGAGAGAGGGAATATGGTGAATTGTGAATAGTCTGTACGGGAGAGAGTGAGAATAGGGTGAATTATGGAGAGTTTGTACGAGAGAGATTAAAAGATAAGCAGAGAGAATAGGAAGACTCGTGGAGAGTTTGTACAAGAGAAATAGAGAAAGAGAGATAGAAAGAGAGATAAAGAGAAAGAATATGGTGAGGTGTTCAGTGTTTTTACAAGATAGAGAATAGCGTGAATTGTGAGTAGTTTGTACAAGAAAGAGATAGAGAGAAGAAGAGAGAATAGGGTGAATTGTTAGGTGTTTGTACATGATAGAGAGAGTATCGGTGGATTTGTTGAAGGTTGTACAAGAAAAAGGGAACAGATTGAATTGAAGGGTGTTTACGAGAGACAGATACAATAGGGTAAATTGCGGAGAGTTTGTACGAGTGAGAGAATAGGGTGAATTGTCAAGAGGGTGTACGAGAGAGAGAGACAGAATTGGGTTAATTGTGAAGAGTTCATACGAGGGAGAGAGAAATAGGTGAATTGTAGAGAATTTGTACGAGATAGATAGATAGATATAGAGAGAGATAATAGGGTGAATTGCTAAGAGTTTGTACGAGAGAGAGAAGGAGAGAGAATTTGTGAATTGTTGAGAGTTTCTACGAGAGAGACAGACAGAGAGAGAAATATAGAGAGAGACAAAGAGAGAACAGGGTGAATTGTGGAGAGATTTTAGGAGAAAGATAGAGAGAGAGATAGAAAGAGAAAATGATGAATTTTGGAGATTTTGTACTAGAGAGAGAAATAAACGGTGAATGGTGGAGAGTAAGTGCGAGAGAGATGATAGGGTCAATGACAAAGAGTTTGTACGAGAGAGAGGGAGAAGAGGAATAGGGTGAATTGTGGAGAGTTCGTACGAGAACGAGGGAATAGGATGAATAGTGAAGAGTTTGTACGAGAGACTAAGAGAATAGGGTGAATTGCGGAGAGTCTGTACGAGATAGAGTGAATAGGCTGAATTGTTGAGATTTCGTACGAGAGTGAGAGAGAATAGGGTGACTTGTAGAGAGGTTGCACGAGAGAGAGAACAGGGTTAATTGCGGAAAGTTTGTACGAAAGAAACAGAGCTAATGGGGTGAAGTGTGGAGAGTTCGTACGAGAGAAATAAAGAAAATAGGTGAATTGTAGAGATTTTGTACGAGATAGAGAGATGGAAACGTAATAGGGTGAACTGTCGAGAGTTTTTACGAGCGAGAGAGAATAGGGTGAATTGTGGAGAGTTTGTACGAGAGAAAGGCAGAGAGAGAGAGAGATAGAGAGAAAATGGTGAATTGTGGAGATTTTGTACGAGATGGATAGAGAGATAGCGAAAATGGTGAATTGTGGAGATTTTGTACGAGATAGATAGTAAGAGAATAAGAGGAATTTTAGAGATTTTGTAGGAGAAAGATAGAGAGAGAATGAGGTGCATTGTGGAGATTTTGTACGAGAGAGAGAGAGAGAAATAATACAGTGAATAGTGGAGAGTAAGTACAAAGGAAAAAGAATAGGTTAATTGTTAAGAGTTTGTACGAGAGGGAAAGAGAGAGATAGAGAGAGAAGGAGAATGGGGTGAATTGTGGAGAGTTTGTATGAGAGAGAGAGAGAGAGAGAATAGGGTTAATTGGGAGAGTACGTACGAGAGAGTTATTGAGTGACATAATAGGGTAAATTGTTGAGAGTTAGTACGATACAGAGAGAAATAAAATAGGGTTAGTTGTGGACAGTTTGTACGAGAGAGATATTATAGGGTGCATTGTGGTGAGTTTGTACGAGAGAGAGAATATGTTTAATTGGGGTGATATACCATAACGACTTTTTGGGAAGTTACGTCATTACCGACTTCCGCTCTTACGCTCTCCCCTTTTCGGGCACCTTCCTTACTATCTAACATTTGTTGTTTATCCTTTGACGACTGCATTGCTTTGCGTACCTTAATAATTCGACATCCGTACTGTCTCGAGATGCAATGGCTCCCTACTGTAAGGTTGGAAGAAAGAGTTTCGCCTTTATCAGCTGCACCATTCCTGATCTGGCATCGCTATAGTTCAGTTGAAAACAGAATTGCAGAACGACTAGAAACAATGTTGGAATAGCAAAGAATGTCTTGTGCTATTTCTTAATTGTTTGTTCTCTCAAACAAGTTGCACATTAACGACGTAAAATCTAGTATATCCTACTAATTAACCCATAGTTGGAGGGATATATATGGGTTCAAACTTTTCTCATGTTTACTACCGAAAGTGATACCGCATCATCGACGGAACTTGTCCCCGACACTACCTTACAACTGTTTAATTAAGTTGGATAACGGGTCTGTACGGTAACTAGTATATATTTTGGCATAGACGAATGCGTGCGAGTACAAACAACCTACCAATGTATGAAACAAAGCAAACACTAAGTGTATTCTTGAATAACTTGGCATCACGGGGTAAGTTTGATGGGTGTGGTTAGAAAGTCAGTGTTATTATGAGGCTTTTCTCTATCTCTACAAATCTACTATCAGACCATGTATGGATTACCGTTGTCATATTTAGGCTGGCGAATCACGGTCCCATTTGAGGGTCCTTAATAAAGTGCAGAAATGAATCTGTAATTTGATTGACCACACCCTTTCTTCTTCTATGCAATCTCTTTGTTACAGACCTGAATTTGCTAGTCTCAGTCTTTTCTTTAAATACTATTTTGGCATGTGTTCTTCAGAATTATCGATAAATTCCCTGCTTCTTTTGTTCCAGCTCGCTTGATTTGGTGATCTAGTGGCCTCCGCCAATTTGCTGTTCTGATACCTCATCGTAATAAAGCTTCCTATTCAAGTAGCTTCTTTTTAATAATTGTATGCTTGTAGAAGTCTCTTCCTGCAAACTGCGTTCCTCCTATCTATAGCCTTGGGCTTTTCAAGACTAAGGTTAATAGGCATATTTTTCTTTGCGATAATAAACTTTCATTCTTGTTAGCTCCTTACATCAAGTGTCTTGATTCTTTTTTTCTGGAGCAATTTCCATAAATAATAATAATTTTAAAAAATAAACAGAGCATGCTGCTGTCATTTCGTAGTTTTCCTTCTCCCAGTCTAGTTGCAGTCACGAGTTGAAAGTTTAGTCTACTCTACTAATTAAACAATAGTTGGAAGGAGGACATATAGGTTCATACTTTTCTCAGATGTATAATAGCCTGCTGTGCATACCCGCGGAAAACGCTGGGTAGCCCTCTTTGTATATTGTAAGATATAAAACACTTAATTTAACGGTATGTAGAACAACAATATCCTTTCTATTCCATGTGTCAAATCGCTTAGTTGTTGCGCAACTTTGTTCTCGGATAAGCAATGTCATTAAATCAAGAATAAAATAATGTAATTTAGAAGATTATATCGAATTATGCTGTAATTAGTGATAATCGTTTCAAATTAAGTGACGAATGAAGAGCTCGTACGTGGCATATAGTTAAGGTTTTCGTCTTTCGAATTACGTGTAATTATAAGAAATATATGACTACGAGCCGCCTACTGACCAGCCCTTCGTGTGTTGAGCTGTGTTAGAAGTGAAATCGCCTGATTTCATACGCGATAATGAAAAAAAAAACTCTTCGAAAAAACAAATAAAGTACACTACACGGTAGTTGGTATTGTTTATGTAAACAGTTAGAATTCCATTTCTCGCTTGTGCCGATGGTGCAGGGGATACTCTTTCAGACTATCGAAAATACGACCGTGTATTAATCTAGCCACAATAAAGAACTGTGATATAGCAACATATTATGCACCCCTTTCTTTCTCTCTCTATATTATATCTCTCTCTCTCTCTCTCTCTCTCTCTCTCTCTCTCTCTCTCTCTCTATATATATATATATATATATATATATATATATATATATATATATATATATATATAATACGGAGATATTTTTGTAGTTTGCTTGAAGCATTGCGCGTAATATATAAGAAGTATTGTTTGAAGGTGATAACAATGCGTTGGTTAAGAACACCGACGGTACGTAAATGGTAAACATAAAAAAATGAATGACAATATTGAGAAATCAATAATTTTTAAATAATTTTAATTATATTTATCAACGTATTATTATCGAACCGTGATGGTAGAGACAGTGTATGTTGCTTTTAAAGTTTCGAGGGAAGCCCTCATCTTCAGAAAATAAATTACAGCAACGCGTCGGAGTGTGTTTCTTTCAAGAGTCTAAAGCCGGAAATGACGGGTTGTTTTTGTGACAGGTTCGCAAAAAAGTGTTTTTATAAACATTGACGTGTTAGTGGATAAAAGCGTTTGCCGTAGTTTAAATATTGTTACATTATATTACCAGTTATTGATATTATTATGTGTCGTCTGTAAAAGCGTCCTATTTAATGACAATGTGAGTGTTAACGTCGCGTGCGTTTGATGATGGAGATACGTTAACTCATATGAACTCAGCTGTGATTGTTGAAGTTATTTCCCTTGAAAGTGTTAACTAATTTTGACTCATCTTGTTAATAAATTAATCTATTTCCTCCCATTCTTTGTTTAAGTTTATTTATTTAACATAATTTATTTAAATGATTACGTATCGTTGTTGACTAAGAGTTGGCGTATGCTTGGTGCGGTTTGGTTGCTATATGAGTATTTACCGGTAAAAATTGTAATACTATGTGTATGCGCGTTGTTTGATAAGTATGATTCGTGTATATACAGGAAAAAAACAAACCGTAATTTCCGGATTTTGACTCCTGGCAAAACACACTCTGAATAGTGGCTGTATTTTATTTTCTGAAGATGTTGGCTTGCCTGGAAAATTTAAAATAAACATACACTATCTATACTATCACGGTTCGATAATAATACATTGCTAAATATAATAACATTATTTGAAAATGATTGGTTGCTCAATATTGTCATTCATTTTTCTGTTTACCATTTCACGTATTGTCGGAGTGTTTAACGCATTGTCATCGCTATCAAAAAATACTTCTTATATATATTATAGTTAGGCAGCATGCCTTCTTTTATACATATGTGATTGAACAGGAGTGCCACATTCTGTTTGTTCCTTTTTTGATCCAATCTTTCTAT
>OY744519.1:156806528-156844028 GCA_963556195.1 Sepiola atlantica
TTGAAATTTTAGAATAAGTTAACATGACGCGAGATTTTGTTAAACAAATTTAATATTTATTAAATATCTTTTTATTTCATCCAAATTTTCGGTTTTAGAAATCTATTCATGCTACAGACAATATTTTCCTTTTTTCTTTTCTTTTCTTTTCTTTTCTTCTGTCTTTTACAGTTCGGGCATAAAAAAGACAGTATCTTCATAACATCAGATGATTGATCTCCGGACAAGCCGTAAGATTACGACTATGAAAAAAAGGCAGAAAAGAAAGAAAAAAAGGAAAACATTGTCTGTACTATGAATAAAGTTTCTAAAACAGAAGATTTGGATAAAAAAATGATTTAATAAATATTTGATTTGTTCAACAAAATCTCGCGTCATATTGGTTGATTCTAAAATGTTAAAGTTATCGTTTCAACGGCGTTTCTAAGCTGTAGTAAAATATACATCTCATTATCGTACACACGCGTTTCAGCGCGCCCCACTAAAGATCGGACATACAAAACAGTATCTTTATAACACCAGAAGATCGATCCTCGGCCAAACCGTAAGAGTTCGACTATGAAAATAAAAGAGAAAAATAGGAAGAGATTGTCTAGATCGTTAAAAATCATAATCAACGGTCCCAACCCCGTGACTTTCCAAATTTTAATTTTAAATTTCTTTTCTTTTCTCTCCATTTCATTTTTTCCAAATATGATCTAAGGTTAAGATCGGATTTTTACTCTGCCTGATGAGATCTCAATTTGTAACAGCTGTTGATCGATAACATCGACATGCCAGTGTCGCAAATATTGTACATAGCTGTGTAAAAGAAAATTAATCATATATAAAAGATATATTTAATATTGAGCACTTTTTATAAGCCCGGTTGAAATTCTTTTGATTACTATCCTGTGGATGCTTACCTTCCATGAATTATTATATATCTCATCTCAAAGATTCGTCAGGGAGATACAGAAATACCTCTCTCTCAGATGTCACGTGATTTGGCTAACTTCCGTGTTACTGAGTTCACCTCTGACACTTAGGTGTCATTCAAACATTTTGTTTTAAAACGGCTTTCGTTATTTAACATTCGTTCCGCACGTTAATATTAATGTTTTTATTTTGGATTTGGTATTGTTTTGTTTTGTTAATTACTTCGTTGAGGCATCGGTAAGTATATATGAGACATCACATACAAGGAAAGCACGTATGTTGTATTTTGCTTTATTGATGTAAGCAATACGCAAAAGAAAATACGCGGCAATTCAGTAATTCTGTATGTGCGAGATTGCGACACATCGTAAGGTGTTAGTTAGCGTGCGGTGGGCTTATATTATTGTATACTTGGCCTAGCGTAAACTCGTGTGTCTTTAAAGTCTCTACTTTATCGTTTTGCATTGTGTCTCTCTTCCCTCTACCTGTATCTCCATCTGCCTATCTATGTTACTGTTGATGACCCTTTCGATTTACGTCATAGCATATTATTTGATTGTTTTGCGACTGTCATACTTTTATCAAATTTCTAATAACTTATCCGGTCTTCTTTGAAAATCTATTTTTAAACAAATCATTGTCCGTTGACCTACGTCATAACACGAAATTGTGTTTCTGATAATTACTTCAACTTTCATTGTTTTAATTTCAAGTCTCTTTAACTAATTGATGCTAATTATCCTTCTACATGTAAACGAGATGAGTACTCGACTCAAAATCTTCAGCAAACTATGTTCGGTCAAATTAAGTTCCTTATATTAAATACTTCTTTTTGGGTTGTTTACTTTTCTGGTTTACAATGTTTTGTACTTTTTTGTTAATTAATTTATTTTTTAGAGTGTTAGGTGAAAGTACAGAATAGTTAACCAAGTTATGAATGGCTTTCTAAATATGTTTACGGACCGTATCAAATAATGAAGGTATAATTTAGAAAGCCATTCTTAACTTTGGAAAATAAAACTTTGTTTGCTATTCTTTACTTTCGCATATCAATGAATAAATTAATCAATTTGAGAAACTGAAACTTTCGCCGGAATTTATAATTCGGAGAAGTTTACAATTAGAACTTAATCAGATCAAGCACCGTTTGCTGCTGATATTGAATGGAGTACTCTTCTGTTTTACCCTTCTACAATAACAGTAAATCATAAATAAACACAACTTCAGACTTTTTTCGATTTGTGGTCGAAGTTTTAAATTCAGTTATCATCACCCACGTAAAACTTCAACACTCCTTTTTATGGTAGTTGGTATGGCTTATATGCTAATTACATCTCCAACGTATCTCGTAAAATGTGAAGCTTCTGTGCGTAATACAGCCGGTTTTATACGATGGGGTATAGATTGCGCCTTTGATCTTGTAATAACACATGTAGCAGCTGCAGGTTGATCACTTACCTTTTTGGTTTCTCTGAAGACACGAAAGAATGTTTCTCTACGCTATTGTTTTTGTCCAATAGAAAAGCTAAGAATTAAGTTCAGATGCTCCGACCAGCGACAAGACCTCAACGACACACCCACGCTCGTGTGAACGAATCCCCTTGAAAAAATACATGTAATGTTATAACATAGAGTGACCCAACCCCTTTCAAGCAAGACCACCGGGATAGATTAGCTAGAAAATGAATTACAATATAAACCCGACTGATCCATTGGACTTCATAAACAAAGCGACGCCATTGACCGTTAGTCATTGGTAGCTGGAGTGTTAAGATGGAGAATTCAGACAAATAAGAAAGTAAACGTACATATTTAGTTTCCAGTAGGACTAAGCTAAGGGAACACCGGAGATATCTCATTTCCGGTTGAAAGTAAATATGTTTGAGGGGCACTGGCGGTTGAAGAGAAAACGGCGACAAAGTCCGACAAAGAAAGATCAGCGTCAGTCTTTGCTGATATCCTGAATTTTATAGACAGAAGGCTTAGCTCAGATGTACAGATGAGCGACGCGACCCTAACGACACATACATACACACCTGTTCAAAACGTCGATTGTATACAATGTATGTATACGAGTGTTAAAATCCCTGGTGCTTCCTTTTAAAAACTTTACAGTAACCCACTTTTATACCACTACTGTAACAGACTTTCCTAGCTTCTCCGTATGCGTACAATCAAACAAATCAATCGATGAACAGAGTTTCTTTCCAATAATTTTCTAATTTGTTGAACAGGTTGCCACAAGAGCGTCTTACTGAAAGCTATAACATGACTCTGGAAATCTTATCTCAATAAATACTTGTAAAAAACGCTCGTCATAAGTCATTAGTTTTAATGCCCGAAATGCTTATAGCCTTGATAAATGGTGACTCATCAAGAAAAGCAATTCCTCTCTGCGTCCAAGGTTGTGTAAATAATGGAGATAAATCCACTCTTTCCTGGTCTATTGCTCAACATATTTCCTAAGAACTGTTCTGACTACTGTCACCACTGACTACTCTATGACGCTTTTCTACAGTTCACTAAGCGCGTTTCCCTCTGATCACTTCTACATTAAATTACTTTTACCACATTTTATTAGTTGTAGAAAAGAATATTCCGGTTAAGAAGATAGTTACGATGGTGATAGTCTTAAGTAATGAACAAAATGATTTAAAGGAAATAATCTACGTGGATTAAAATAAGACTTATCTACCACACCTTAACTATTAACTCTTATCTTCGAGCAACTGTTAGGCTCAATAAGTGCTGACTTATTAGTACAATGAAAAGAAAAACCCTGCGGTATCTAAGCTCGTGTTCATTATTAGGAGCAAGACCACCCTTCTTGATCGATTTTTATATCTCTTCTTCTTGTACTCTTCTTGTCGTTCGCTAACATCCACGATGCAATCCATTTATTTCGCTCACGATTGAGGACCACGTAAAATTAGTTTTATATTTTATAGTTTTCTAATTTTCTTTTGCTTAGGATTTCTTAATCTTTCGACTGCAATAAAAAAAGATTGGATTTTCTCATTTTCTCATTTAAGATTCTATAATTACAAAAATCGAATCATTAAACGCGAGAAAAAAACAAAATTAAAGTAATTAATTTCGCCATTAAACTGTTGCTCTTAATAACCCGACGAATAAGAAACAATAAACAAATAATAAAATACATTTTATTCCGTACTGATAAATTTGTCCTCGTATACATATAGACGGAAATTTGCTAAATAAGATTTGGATAAAAAAAACAGTGCGTGAACTATAGGTTGTCGTTGCGGGCCCGTTTATAAGGACAACGATTTTCATATACTAGTCGATCTAACATATAAAATTTTCTTGTAAGATTAAGTAAATTAGACACGAATAACATCGCATCTGACACACTGATATTTGATTTTGTCTACCCATTCGCTTTTGTTACTTCACAATTTCTTCCAATGCAAAATATCATTAGCTTAATTTGGTCTTCAAAATATTATCCCGGTTAAAAAGATGACTACCATGTCAATAATATTAAATAATAAATACATTTATATAGAACCAGACGAATACGAAACAATTAAACAGTAAAATAAATTTTCTTACCGCTAATTTTTCCTCGTATACATCGAGGCAGGAATTTGATTAATAAGATTTTAATAAAAGACACGGTGCGTGAACTAAAGGTTGTTGTTGCGGACCCGTTTATTAAGAAAACGATTTGCATATACTAGTCGATCTAACGTATAAAGTGTTCTTGTAAGATTAAAGAAAATAGACACAAATAGCATCGCGTTTTGCACATTGATATTTGATTTTGTCTGCACATTCGTTTTTTTGTTTAAGCATTATTTTCTGATTCTGTTTGCCTGTAAATTCTAAATTTACAAACTGCAATAAAACTTGGATTTTCTTAGTTTGATTTAATAATAAAAGATACCAGATCCTGAAAATATGAGGAAAAACAAAATGAAATCACTAAATTTCCAAATCAAATTTTTCTTCGAACAACCAGACGGATACGAAACAATAAAACAAACAGAAATATGCACTTCTGTACTGTGAAATTATTTCTACCGTACATCGAGGTTGGAATTTTCAGATACATATTTTATTAGAAGACTCTGTGCGTGACCTAAAATGTTTCGTCCCGGACCCGTGTGTGAGGGAAACCATTTGCTTATATTAGTAGGTCAAACATGTAAAGTTATCTTGCCGGGCTTAAAGTCATGTTTGATTCTGCCTAATCATTTTTATTTGTTTGTAGAAGCATTTTTAAAATACGAAATGTATCATTTGGCTTCATTTGTGCTCGTAAAAAAATATTTTGTTTAAGAAGATTGCTACTACGGTGACAATCTTAAATATTGAATCAAATAATAATCACGCAATGCAAGTTCCCGTGGCGTAGTGGATATAGTGGATATAGTGGATATACAATTCAGTTCTTAGTGAAGGTTCAATCCTCAGTGAAGGCTATACTTCTTCCCAGTCATGGCAGATGCTACCCCCGTGGATTTAATAAAGGGTTTCGTTCGAAATTCCGTCCAGATTCCCGAGTTCGACAGAAAGATTCGACAAACACAACTGAAGAAGGTCGGAGGTTGCATCGGCCGAAACGTTGTGATAAAAAACACGCAAGATGAGAACAATAGTCCGAATATACTAAATTCTAAAAATGTAAGATTTATTAAATCTTCGCAGCTTGAAAATATCATTGATCTCCTATACACTAATCATTAACCGTATCATCAAGTGTCTCAGCACAGTTCAATTAGAAAAAAGAAATCCCTCTGGCGGTCCCAGCTTGTGTTTCTTACAAAAAAAACAGACATCTTGTCTGACTGTAATCGTTATTAGATACTTTGTGACGTCATTTCATATCTCACTCTTTCTAATTCGCCTAATTCCTTATTCTAGAGAATTCTGAATCCTCAAACTGCAATAGAATAATTAGATATTCTCAGTCAAGGGAATAGAATATGAAAACTCGAGTAAAAACAATTAAATCAATTAATTTTGCCTGTTTCAAAAAATAAGACGCATACACAAGAATGCATATATAGTTAAAGACACTTAAGTCCTGCTACTCGCCAAATTAAGTTGAGAATTTTCGAAGGGATATTTTAATAGAAGACTTTCTGCGTGACCTGAACAACGTCATTGCGGACCATTAATAGGTAAAACGATTTTCTGATACCAGGAGATAAAAGATGGTAAAGTACATCGCCTATTTTAACAATTTAGACCCAAATAACATCGCATTTTGTATATCAGTTATTGGTTCTGGCTTACCACACTTTTTATTTCATGTCAGAATATTTTTACAATATCAAAATATTATTGACTGGTAAAAACACATTCCGGTTAAGGAGATATCTACGACGTCGACAATCTTAAATAATTCATTAAATAATGCAAGGGAAATAAATCATTGTAGTTTAAAATATGAATTATTTCCCATACATTAATCAATAACCTTTAATCCTCGCGTGACATTTCGCCTCGGTAAATGCTAACTCATCCGTTACAAAGAAGAAAACAACTCAACAATATTCTATGCATAGGCGGATGATGGCTTTCGAAATATATAGGATACTGGGACGTAAGATATATAGGATACTGTTCTCATCTTGTATATTATTCTAAATCGTGCGTAACGGATATACGTGGTAAGTAATAATAACTTCTAAGTGACACTCTCCTGGAGGTTGAACGTTAAATCCTTAGTACGGGTGATACGAGGAATAAATATACTTATTACTTAATACTTTTACCTGTCGTGGTTAATGGAACGAGAGCAAGCGAACAAAATAAAAGGGTTCTATTCGAAATTCCGTACAGATTCCCGAGTTTGACATTAATATTCTCGAGTTCAGCAAGATGCACTTAAAGAAGGTTGGAAGTTACATCGACCTAAACGTTGAGTGAATAACATCCGAGATCAGAACAGTAGTCCGAATAATCAAAATAATACAATAGGGAACTGGTACAGTTCGTGACCCATAGTAAGAACGACGATTTGTCGGCATATTTGGCATAGATGGAATATGCCAGAAAAAATCAAAACGTGGCGACGATATCAACCAGGGAAAAATAATGAAACAAATTGTTAAAGCCATCAAGGAACAGACAGCGTATAGTAAATCAAATGAAAAAATATTTATTTGTAAACGAAAAAAATATGATGAAAAACATTTTAATGTTTATTAAATTATTCCATTTTTTGTTCCGATAAATTGTTTGGATTCTTTTGTACTGGCAAAGGTTTTGAACAAGACCGACTAAGTTAGGGTTAGGGTAGGGCTATTTTAGGGTTAGGTTAGGGTTAGTTTTGAATTAGTTTATGGTTAAGATGTTGTTTTTTTTTATATTATATCATAAAAACCAAAATGTATTTCGGAGATCTAATCGTTTGTCCAAGAAGCCTGATATTCATGATCGTTTTAATCAATTTTCTTAACGTATTAGATTTTACGATTACCTCATTTCGCAATTGACAATTGACATCTGCTGCAATCTGATTGGCTAAGCGTCTCGGTATGTTCCGGCTGTTTACGTAAATTGCCGGAAGATGCGGACGAAACGTCGGTTTTATTTTGGGTCGCAAACTGCACCAGTACCTACAAAAAATTCCTGAGTTAGACAAGATGCACCTGAAGAAGGTCGGAGGTAAATCGTCCGATAGGTTGTTGGAATAACATTCAAGATGAGAACAGTAGTCCGAATAATCTACATAATACAAACTCTAATTGTTTTCCGATATTTGTTTGTTGCTTGTAAATACTTAATCCGCAAATTGCAATAAAAAATATATTGGAGTTTCTCTGTTCAACAATAATTACAGAAATCGAATCATGGAACTCGAAGAAAAACAAAATTAAATCAATTAATTTAGCCATTAAAAGAATTAGACAAATCCTAAAAAGAAAAAGAAACAGTAGTAAAAAAAAAACACGCCCATTAAAAAGTAATTCGGTACTGCTAAATGATTCCTCACATAAATCGAGGCCGGAATTTGCGATAAAAAGATTTTAATAGACGGCTGCGTGCGTGACCTAAGACACATTCGATTATAATGGAAAATATGTATATATACTAGATGATTTTAAATAAAAACTAGGTTACAACCCAGTAATCATTTATTAAATGGCTATGCCTACAAGTTTTGAACCAGACAAAACCGAAATTTGTTCACCATTTTCAGGACGTTTACGTTAACTGCCAGAAGATATCGACGCGCTTAGCTACTCAATACACTGGAGAAGCAGACGACGCATTTTCCTGTAAATTGAGTAACTCATTCATGACCGGCAGAAATCTGCTAAATTAACCGGACAAAAAGCGAACTATGTTTTTGTTTGTCAAGCCTAACCCTAAACTAAACCTTACCCAAACCGTAACTCTAACTTAACCCAAAACTAACTTTCACATATCCCTAAACAAAGCCTAACCTAGTCGATTTTGTTAGGTTTAAAAGCTGGACCAGTTCCAAAGAATAAAACGGGAAAAAAACCTTTAAAAAATGTTGTTTCATTGATTATGTTCTTTATAATGTTAAGTCTATTCATAAAAAAACGGAATTAATCGGAAAAAAAATATTTTTAACTTCCCCGTGGAAAATAATCAGTGATTAACTTCGTCAAAAATAAATACATCGTCATAAAAATAAACATACAGTGAGTGTTTTGTCCAGCAAGTACACAGCTCCCTTTTGTTTTTATTTAGTTTTTGATTTTTTAAAAGGGATAAAAAAGCAGCAGCCGCATATGTAACTCTTCCCCGCTATGACAAGGAACATTACTAACACCTGCTGTTTTCGTCATGCTAGAAGGTTTAATAAACTCTTGCACGACTATGATGTTGGAAAACTACTGTCCCCTGCTGATTTGTTATTGGGTTTTTTTTCCAATGGAACATTCGAGAACATTTCATCGAACGAGATTTTGCCAGTATTCCCTATTTTTTAGATGAAGGAGTGAACACCTGGTTTTTAGAGCGACCTAAAATAAATATACATACTTTACGGCGACTTTTAAACTTCATTAAATACCAATAATTTCCGCCATGAATTATTACTAATCAATAAAGTGTAGTATCTGTTCCGATGGATACTGCACGAGACTGGTCCTGTGCAGTTCTAGGAGGTCCACCCTCCCATGCTTTGCCTCCCCTCTTTGGGGAGGAGTAAGTTTATTGCTTACTGTCTGAGGGGCCCCTACCGGGGAATGCCGACGAGGCTGCCCATGCAATTTTTAAATGGCCAGAGTTCTCACCTCCCGATCGCTGGCTTATCTAATCCCACTTTCCCCACCTTGTGTCACATCTTATCTTGTGGGAGGTAGATAAATAAATAAATAAATAAATAAATAAAAATAAAAATAAAAATACTCCACCCTATAGACCGGCATTGTCTTGGCCTTCGGGTCTTGATTCCGCCGGTCTGTGGGTTTATCCTGTGCAGTTCTAGGAGGTCCAGCCTCCCAGGCTTTGCCTCCCCTCTTTGGGGAGGAGTAAGTTTATCGCTTACTTTCTGAGGCGCCCATACCGGGGAATGCCGACAGGGCTACCCAGGCATTTTTTGTAGGCCAGAGTGCTCACCTTCTCGGGCGCTAGTTTTTCAAATCCCACTTTCCCGACCTTGTGTCACATCTTACCTTGTGGGAGGAAGATAAATAAAAAGGAGACCTCCTAAAAGACGACTGTCGAGCCAGAGCCAGCAAAGCAGTTGCAAAACAAACAGCCTTTTTCAAGGCTAACAAAAATCAAACTACTAAATGCGATAAACCTTTTCACCTTTGCTACTGCCTGCTCCATCCACATGACTTCAGCCTGTCTGCACCAGTTTCCTGCAGTCCCAGCTCCAGCTCACTCCTGTAGTACCAGCTTCCCGCAGCTCCAGCTCATTATTGCATCAACTTTCTGCAACTCCCAGCGACTCCTGCCATAGCTCCCTCCAGCAACGCCTGCTCATCCGTCTAGTACTACTTTCTCCAGCTCCTGTTTTCAATGTCTGTCGCATCCTGCCTTTCCTTTCCTGTCGATTCTCGGATCCTTGCTGATCCAGCCCTTGGCAACGTTATCACAAACCGGGCCAACCTGAGGAAAATCCTTACACTGAAGAGACGTCCACATCTAACCCCATGTGACGACTTCTCAAGCTGCCCAGATACCAGTGATGTCATTCCAGCCTTTCCGGCTTCCAGTGACGTCACCCATGTCATTTTTAGTTTTCCTTCAAGTGTACACAAAATAAAAACGCTGTGTTTAAAAGATTCGCAACAACTTAGATGATACACAGTTTAGGCGAGAACTTGGGGCGACAATTATTTTCTTAGTTGGTACTAGAAAGCATTGTCTTTCACCCTGAGTAAGACTATTCGTTGTGCTTTCTCTGACATATTGTGGGCAAGCCAGCTAAAATAAATGTTGCATATTAAAATGAAAAATATATTTTTGTTATTTTAAAATATATTTTACAAGTACAAAACCCCGACGTTACATGGGATTGAATGCGGATCACGACATGTACTTTTACGCTATGCTGATGGCACTCTATTACTCTGTCTTTGTGTTTACTGTCTTTTCTCTCGTTTCGTGTCGTAATATTGTCAGAAGAAGCTGAAATGTTAGTTTTCTTCTTATTATTCTCACTTTCTTCTCTTTTTTCTCACTTTCTTCTATCCTCTCTTTCTTGACATCAATTGTAAGGGTCTTATCATTCGCTGCTGCTTACAATATCCATTCTGCCATTCACTTCTTTTTTATCATTTGATCTTTATTTTACTCCATCTGCCTTTTGTGGCGTCATCTATTGTGCACGATAACAAGCTAGAATAAAAACATGCAAGATAGGAAGATTCATAAAATGTTTTAAGTCTATACTAGATCACCCATGACACGTTGGAACATTGTTTATCATATATATATATATATATATATATATATATATATACTAGCATGATGATCTGACGTTCCTCGGGATTGCATAAAGATCACTACTAGGTATTCACTATACTCATAACACCATATTAATTTATTTGATTATACTGTTCTCCATCCAGCAATTTAACCCCCGAATAGATTTGGAAGAAGCTGAAAAGTTGGCAAACACTCGGTATTAGTGATTTATACATGATGTTTTTACTGCACCCCTCTCCCTGTTTCGCACCCTAATAAAGTCGGAAAAGAAGTTGAGATGTTTGAAAAATTTGCTGGATATGTGTCTTATACATATGACTTAAATTTTAACTGGTATAATTTTTTGCATGCTAAAATGACAAATACAGTTTTGTCTTTTTAAAATATATGTTACTGTCATGAAGACCCGACGCTGCTCGGGATCAAATGAGTATCATTATTATGTACATTTACACTAGGCTAATAACACCATATTAATCTCTATGATTATACTTCCCCCCTCCCTCGTTTCCCCCCTTTAAAGTCGGAAGTAACTTACATCCGAGAAAACTCTCTGAATTCGTGTCTTATACATATGGCTTAAATTTGATTTAAAATCGGATACACTTATTTAAGGTATAAGAAGGTTCTCCCGCCATGGGTCTCTTGAAGGTAGCGACACTTTTATATTCGGAAAATATGGGGTAGTGTAGAGATTCAGGACCTATACTGCTTTCTCCAAAAATGTTATACATATAATTTGAAGAAAAAAAAATATATATTTGAAGTTTTCATGTGTTATGAAATCATAACCTATTTAAATGTACACTTATTGATTATGGAACACTTCTATTCTTATCCCTAGTCAATTTTACATCAGAATACACGTTTACTTTTCTTTCTATAAAGAACACACAAAAATCACACAAACATACACACAGACACTACGTTATATATATAATATATATATATATATAAATATATATATATATATATATATATATATATATATATATATATAGAGAGAGAGAGAGAGAGAGAGAGAGAGAGAGAGAGAATACTCCCACTGTAAATTTATCCCTTAACAAAGATATCAGATCAATTAAGTGCATCAAACTGTATGAATTCAGTGTTCATTTCCAGCCAATACATAACGTTTAACCTCAAAATATATCGAATACAAAAAACGTCATGTGAAAAATCCAACGCACTAGATCCGCTGTATTGACTACCTCTTAAGTTTTAAGAGTTTATATCTTCGAAACAATTATTCAATATCGTTTGTTTGGAGTGTTAATATGTACTATAGAGTCACCGCTTATCAATGCTTATATGCTACTCGAATATAGCGGTTCATGAGTTTGTCAGGACGATAGTTTAATAACAATGTGAGCATTTGTAACAATCGTTGAGACTTGTCAGAAATTATATTATTTAAGTAGACAGCTAAACAAGAATTTCTTCTTTACATTGCTCTTGGAAACGACCATATCATAATCAGCTGGTAAGCATACCTGTAGTATTGTGTTCCACAGACGGGTAGTTCTTGGAAAGAAACTTTGATCATAGAAGTTTGGTTTAGTTTTAGGTAAACAATGAGAGAAAGGAAATTATTTACAATGGTTGTAGATGGACGGGTTCTTATTATAAATGCCTTACAGGGTGAACCATAGGTTAAAGCTCGTTAGAGCACCTTCCATGAACATAACGATAAAGTACAGTAAGACTAGCAACGTCTATTCTGTGAAAAAGGATGTAGGGAAGAGAAAAAAATCATCCGTCACCAGATTTCAAAGTCAGTTTAGTACTCTGTCAAGGCAGGAAAGAGTGCTCTGGGCAGCACCTTCATATATGGCGCAACGGACAACAGTACTCCATCTTAGGATGTATTCGCCTTTTATACAAGTAGAGGATTGCATCAAAAGATAGATACATCTTGGAGCGATATTAAGATCCACCCATTTTTTATGCAACCGTAGCAACATATTTGATGAATGTCTTCCAATTGAGATCTGGCATAAAGGTCAGTTCAAGGAGCTTATCAAAACAAGTGGCTTCTTCAAAGAGAGATCAATTCATTTTGATTTGGGCAAAGTGATGATCAGAGTGTTGTTGGTGAAAAAAGAGAAGCTTGCTTTTATATATATTAAAAGTAACCAGGCACATTTTCTTCCATTGCACCTCGTGTTCCAGGCCAAAAGAGAACGGAACGATATATATATATATATATATATATATATATATATATATATATATATATATATATATATATAATATATATATATATATATATGTATATGCACTATTAATGTTCTTTCAAGTGTTGCCATAGATGATTCTGTTATCAGTATAAATGTCAACGAATGGACTTAGAATGTAATTTGGGATATCATTGATGAAAATATTGATTAGGGTTGGGCTAAGAATAGATCCCAGAGGCATGCTGACATAGAACATACTTTTATAAAATTATGAGAGAAAGGATTTGATAGACATTTACAGATATTCAATAACTAACTAGCTAGCTAGCTTGTAAAACAAACCATTGTCCTAAAACCTATCAAATGCCTTCCATATATAAATATCTATTGCTCTAGAAATGACACACCAATCAATTGATTCACTGATCCTGTGTGATATTACAGTCAGCATATCTGCTGTTAATCTTGCGGGACGAAATCCATATAGGTTGTCACTGAGTAGATTGCTTTTTTATGCAAATTAATATGATGCAGATTAAAATACTGTGGTAGACATGAAGAGCTAAGAACGAGTGGTCGAAAGCGTCTTTACTTACGTTGTTGGCACCATAATCATTTATCTAGCGTGTAGTACGTGTATTTTAGAAAGAACAAGTGCATGTTCAAACTGAAATATGTATACTATCGACCACGTTTGAACGTTGTACTGTCATTTGAGATGGAAGTTGACAGAAGTCGTTATAGCCCTCGAAGGTTTAACATTGTTGAGCAATAAAATTGGTATTGAAAACGGTGTTGGAGAAATGTCCACAAGCGGATTAAGCTCCAGGGACAGATACGTTGTTACAATTAATACGGTGTTGTCAGAAAATGTTTACTACAGGAGTGGGGGTCGCATATAACTTCGTACTCCCCACTATGGCATTTTGCTTACCTTAGCGGGTTTGATCCAGATTTCATCTTTGTTGTTCGGTTTACATCGGGTTTCTGAATGATAACGCAGGGGCGCTGGCTTGTTTTAGATGTTTTCTTTAACATAAACTATACACACAGATTGAGTGTTTTTTTACGGGAGAGAGAGGGACTAGAAAAAGATATCGTCCCGCCTTTTGGGGCTATTCCCATCCCACGCTTATTAGAAACGGACTGACCGACTTTTCAAGTCTGTCTTCGTGGAATCCAGGAACAAGACAGACCAAACTTCCAAGAGACGTAACGTCACTTCCGACTTCCGCTGATACTCCTTCCACCTTTCAGGGGGTCCTCCCAGTTCATGCGCCCCCTCCATCTAACACCCATAAACTTACATTTTCAGTGGAAGGCGGAATACCCGACGGTTTGTGAATACCACAAAAAGTGGTAGAAACCGGCTATTCGATGTGATAAAGATCTAGTGCCAATCTCAGTGATGCTATGAATTTGGTGTCTCTAGAGAAGAGTATACAACGCAACAAAGTTCCAGTAACGTGCACATTTTTCCACATACAGACGATATTTTCTCTGTTTTCTTTTTTCTTCAAATAAATATAAGAATAAGCAAAATGTTATAGTTTGCTCGAAGCATTGTGCGTATTGTGTAAGAAATTATGTTTGAAAGCTATGACAATGCATTTTAGTATATAAACACAGTGTGATACGAGACAAAGTAAACAGAAAAAATTAAAATTCTGAAATATCGAAAAGTATTGAATATTGTCATGTATTCTGTTAACAGTGTCTCGTATCAAACAGTGTAATTTTACTCAAATGAATTGTGATAGCCTTCAAACACAACTTCTTACATAATACATATGTATATAGTTAAATTAAACAACGTAACAGCTTCTATGATTTATTTCCTTTAATAAGCAAACCAATACTAACCGAACTTGAATTTAGATCCAGGTTAGCTATTTGACACCAAGAAAACATCGATATTTATAAGTTAAAAATAAACTAAAAAAAACATTTTCCACTTCATAAACGCGGCACATATTTTTATTTCTAAGGATTTTTTTTTTTAAAGAACAAAACATTATTTTCACGTCACAAACGCACCACATATTTTCAATTCTAACGACTGTTTGTTGAAAAAAATATTTTTCAAATATTGGCTTCTATGGCGTTGCTTCAATTCAGTCTGACATGTGAGAATGTTTCAGAAATCTCGAAAAAATATTAAGTAAAATCGGGTTTCATCTAAAACCATTACACCTGGTTCATCATTGGAAATGCAGACGATACATTTGTAAACACAAGCCTGGGTTTTATACAGATTACAAGAAAAATACAAACTTCGTACATTGTTTACGAAAAAAATTTCAATATTGTCATTTATTTTGTTTATATTGTCTCGTATCCAACAGTGTTTTCTACTAAAGTGCATTGCCATAGCTTTTAAACACAGCTTGTTGCATATCAGAATATTTCATGAATTACGACATGTTCCGACGAAACAAAATAAAAATAAATACTAAAATTCAATTCATCTAAACTACTTACTACCGTTTAATTATTGGTAATACAGAAGGTAATACAAAGTCTTGGTTTATCCACATATAAGTCTTCAGATTTACAGAAAAGTATACATTGTTTACGAAAATAAAATCAGTTCTTAATAGTAAAACTACCATTTAATCATTGGTAATACAGACGAGACGTGTATAAACATAAAACCTGGGTTTTATTCAAATATTAATCTTCAGATTTAACGAAAAGTATATATTGTTTACGAAAATAAGATCTATTCTTCAATAGTAATACTACCACTTAATCATTGGTAATACAGACGAAACATTTAAAAAAACAAAAGCCTGGGTTTTATTTACATATAAATCTTCAGATTTATAGAATAATACGAACTTAATTCGACAATGTTAACAAAAATAAAATCTATTCTTAAATAATAAAACAACAGTGAAATAAGGCGAATCGGTCAGTCAGCTGCTGATAAGTTGTGTTTCTTTTTTGCTGTATTTCTTTTCTTGTATTTCCTTTTTTTTTAATTACTAATCATTCACAATTTATTCTTGTTAAAAGCCACTCGAGGATAACAGTTAATAAGAAGGATTGATTGGCCGTTGAATCATGCGAATATTTCATTAAAACATTACACTATTTGCCTTCCATACATGTGTGTGGGTTATCTTTGCCATTTCCCGACTCGTGCTGACTTTTGAATATTTGTAAAACAGTAATCTGGTGTTAAGATAAAAAGGCAGCAAAGAAAAACTCCAGTTCTTTCTCGATTTAAATAGTAATTCTGAATGTTCCTTCTAGCAAGATTTTAGTGACTTTATCTTCAATAGTTAGCAAAGAATTAATTAAACAAAAGAATAACGTTGGAATTTTTGATTGAAATGAAATAATTAAAACTTTGACTTTTAAGTCCTCACAATTTTCTCAAGATTATTTTCACGTCGCTTTAAGCTTGCCTTTGTCTCAGATTTTCTCTAATTATAAAGTTTAAATACATTTAATTGCAGAAACCATGAAATCAAATTTGGCAAAACACCACTCTACAAATTCTCGCAATCTCTTGGGTGATTTTGGAATTCTGCTATTTTACATTTTGAATAATGGGTAAACACTTTTTTTTACTTTAGTTCACCCGAAACAAAGCACAATTTTACTAAGACATACGAGGCTACTGTGAACTCGGAGTATCCTATATAGAACGTTTTTTAGTCAGACACTTGTTCACATTACATTTAATTGTATGTATCTTAGTACAGTTAGGGAAACAGGAAGCACGAAAAAGAATTTTAAAGACTAGCAGTACGAAGAAATAAACTATTATAGAAAGGGTTGATCGAGAGTATAAACGTATGTTAGCTAGTGAGGAGGCCAGAGAAGGAGCGCTCGAAAAGTTTGAAAGACACCCTTAAAAGTGGGAGTATTTATTTACTCCTCTCAAGGTGTTAGGAAGAAGGCCAGTTTTATCTTACTCCCACAAGTAAGATGTGACTAAAGGTCGGGTCGGGAAAGTGGGGTTTGAAAAATCCAGTGCCCGAGAGGTGAGCACTCTAGCCATAAAAATTGCCTGGGCAGCTCCGTCGGCATTCCCCAGTAAGGGGCGCCTCAGGCAGTAAGCAATGAACTTACTCCTCCCCAAAGAGGGGAGGCGAAGCCTGGGAGGGTGGACCTCCTAGAACTGCACAGGACAGACACATAGACCGGCGTAAATCAAGCCCCGAAGGGCAACATAATAACAGTCTATGGGATGCAGTATCCATCGGAACAGATACTACACTTTGATCTTAGCCAAAAGGAAGTGGGGGGAGTAGCATGGAAAACGGAAGTGATGTCACTTCCGTTCGAGGTTGTTTCAGCCCTTCTGTTCCTGACTTTCGACCGAGGCAATTGTGAAAAGCAAGCTGTCTTACCTAGCGGCACAGCGCGCACATACCGTGAATAGTTTCGTAGTAGTTAATTAATTATTTCTCTCTTTCTCTCTCCCTCTCTCTCTCTCTCCTTCGCAAGCAAGCAAGCAAACCAAAACATGTTATTTGTTGTGTTAAATAACTCTTTTAAATTAAAACCCGGTCTCCATGTTATCGACCAAGGTGTACCATTCGGCGGAGATGAAACCTGGGTACGCACCCGAGAAGGTAATTAGAGAAAATATGTATCATTGTCGCCGTTGTGTCACCAAAAAGAAAGGAATCATTCTCTCTTCGTGTTTCTGCTCCCTGCAATAGCCTACCACCGAAGATCGTTATAATGCCTACCTTATCTAGGTTTAAAGTCGCATTCAAAACATTTAAAGATGCAATCTACTTCATTTTCCCGTTTATATGAACGTAAATATTACATTGTCATAAAGTGTGCTTCATTCATTGCAAAATATGTGGAAGTCTTCAATCAAGAAGGAAACCAAAAGAACAAGTCTTCAAGCCATATATAGAGGCAATATTTCTGTAACTCGGAATCGTAGACACTGAACCTGGCGCGTAGAAAGCAGCTAGATATACGCATACCAAAATGTAACGAGAAGCTTTTTATATATCATAGAAAAAACATTCAATGAACAAGTCTTTGCCGAATGTGAAGAAAAGATAACAACGACTTGATATGTCTATCACCCGTCACAATGAAGCTGCAAGAAGACTCATACTTTAGTCTCCGGATGCAAAATGAAGAGATAATCGTCCATATGTAACACTGCAGGCCATCATCGAGTAGGAAACTGGTTTGCCACGGACCGATTTGCTGTCGGCAATGGTCGTTAGAGAGCTCGTTAGATCGGAATTTATCTACGTTTTACTTACGTCTACTGGCGTCATATGGCTGAAGAAAGTAAAATAGGCTATTAAAATGCAATATTTTCTAACTGTCTTTATACATGTTTAACTTTGCTATTTTTCCCAATAAAATTGATTTATTCGAGTAATTTTCAGATATTTTTTTAGTTTTTTTTATTAATAAAAGAAGACAGTAAACGGGTATTTTATAAAGATCTGCCGACTTTTATTATTCTGATTTTCTACGAATAGCTGTGATCAAAAAAGAAGGGTCATACAGACCCACCAAACATGAGGCAGGATGTTTGTGAACTCTATGCAGAGGTCTGACTCTCTTAGGAAAACCAACAACATCATCAGCAGCGTCCTTCTTCTAAAGTCTTATATTTCGTTAACAGCCAATCCTCTACCGAAACAAAAATGTGATTCGGCAAATGGAAAAATTCCACAAACGGATACCCAGACATAAGTTGGATGTCATATAAAATAATATATATATATATATATATACATATACATATATACATATATATATATATATATATATATATATATATATATATATATATAAGTGTTAAGGTGTTTTTGTACCTACAGACAATATCGTTTCGTGTTTTTTTACCCTCATCAGTTGCGGTTCCAGGTGGCCACATGGATTCAGTCTAGAATGCCGAACCTGACGTATGTGTCTACGCGGCCGCGAGAAGTCGCCACAGGCAGTAGGTGAAATTAACGTGCACTTACCAGATTGTCGGGGACAGTTGTCAAGTGTCTATATAACTCAATGAATGTGTGTATGTGTGTATGCATATATGTGAATATATATACATATATATATATATATATATTAATAGATATATATATATTTATAGATATATATACTTAAATAAATATATATATGTGTATATATGAGAAATCACTTAGAAACCAAAATCACGATGCAATATTGTTTGCAAATAAATGAAAACAATATTTGATTTATAATAATATCGTATTCGTTCATACATTTATTGGAAAAACAAATTATTTTTGCATTGTGATTTTGGTTTCTAAGTGTTCAATAATCCAAAGCTCCTATTGTAGAAATATACAATCTTATATATATATATATATATATATATATATATATAGTGTCAGGTTATATTAAAGTGTTAAGGTGTTTTTGTACCTACAGACAATATCGTTTCGTGTTTTTTACCCTCATCAGTTGCGGTTCCAGGTGGCCACATGGATTCAGTCTAGAATGCCGAACCTGACGTATGTGTCTACGCGGCCGCGAGAAGTCGCCACAGGCAGTAGTTGAAATTAACGTGCACTTACCAGATTGTCGGGGACAGTCGTCAAGTTTCTATATAACTCAATGAATGTGTGTATGTGTGTATGTATGTATATATGTGAATATATATACATATATATATATATATATATATATATATATATATATATATATATATATATATTAATAGATATATATATTTATAGATATATATACTTAAATAAATATATATATGTGTATATATGAGAAATCACTTAAAAGCCAAAATCACGATGCAATATTTTTTGCAAATAAATGAAAACAATATTTGATTTATAATAATATCGTATTCGTTCATACATTTATTGAAAAAACAAATTATTTTTGCATTGTGATTTTGGTTTCTAAGTGTTCAATAATCCAAAGCTTCTATTGTAGAAGTATACAATCTAATATATATATATATATATACATATATATATAGTGTCAGGTTATATTAAAATAAATCAACAATGTGATGGATCGCAGAAGAGTGAGAGCTAATGCAAATAATTTATTTTAAAACGGTATATTAGATATTTAAAAATCGTACCGCGGGTTGACTTTTTAACGAGTCATTTGGGTAAGGCCTTTTAAAAATAATTTAAAGTAACCTAATCTTGTTGAAACCGCCGTACGATTCTGAAATATGACACATATAGTTTTCAAATAATTGTTTTATATATATATATATATATATATATATATATATATATATATATATATATATATATATATATAAGCATTGTTCAAGCATTTGCGCTATAATTTATTTCGCCCTTGGGACAGGGCTTGTGGAGTGCTTTTAGATGGCTTCAAACTGGTTTACAGAGAATATTAGAATATTTACACCATGTTAAAAATATCAAAGGGGGGCAACTGATGACTGCTTGAAGTTACTCTTCCTGTTGGGAATGATAAAAGATGTCTTCCCTTTTCTTTAGTTTCCACCCAATTTTCCCAATACGTTGTAAATATTCTCACTTTCTCAGTATACGAGTAAAAAGCTATCCAAAAGCACTCGACGAGCCACGTGGAAAGGGTGAAATATGTTTACTTTGGCTCTGCATCGTATTGAGCTTTCTTACCTGAGATCTGCTATAAAAAAACTATCCTTCACCGATTCACCCTATTATATAACAACTACATCAGCAGCATATAGATATAAAAATAAATAGAAAGACTACACATCTAAAATAGAAATAGGTTGAATAAACTTAAATGTTATACTAGAATTATCCACATGAACCCGTGTAAACTAAAATAAGTTCTACGTGAACAGTCTTCTCGAGGGTTAAGGTTTCACACACTTAACAGTTACGTAAAACTTCATGGCTAGCTGAACGAGAACCCTCTCCCCGTCGATTAAATAAATGTTCGGTTTGGAATGCTGTACAGATCCCTGAGTTAAACAAGACGCAACTGAAGAAAGTCGGTGAAAAAATGTTGTGAAAATTAACAAGTAAGTTGAGGATGGTAGTCCGAATAATAAAAATAATACATTTATATTTTGGTTTTTAGATTCACAATGTGACCCTTGACCTTCATACTTTGGATTTTTTATGTCAAGCACCGACTTGTGAACATTACTGTTATTTGTCTTTTTTGTGTATACGTCTATGTAAAAGTCAAAAACTACACAAGATACACCCACATAGCTGATTAATTCTTTTTTCCGCATTGACTCCGACAGTATATGAACACATTTTTATAGAATATTCATTATTTGAGAGGTCAAAAAGAAAATTTCTACGTTAAAGAGCCGACATTTAAATTGATTTTTCTATCGACCTTTGGCGTTAAATTACGCATAGGGAATCGATAAAGAGACACAGAGGGTGATAGAACAGTGATACAATAGAAATAGAGGGTAGAGGAAACAAGGAAGAGAGACAGAAGAGAGAGGTAGATGGGGCTAGGGGTAGAGTGAGAAAGAGAGATAGGAGGAAAGAGAAAGGAGTAGAGAGAGAGAGACAGGCGAGAGGAAAAAGGAGAAGAAGAGAGATAGAGAAGTAAATAGAAGGAAGTGTAAATGACGTCGCGTGATTTTGCGGTAAATTCGTTGTGTAGGTCCCAAGTTAAAATTCCTTTTCTTACTCCATTACTTTTTTCCCCACGAACTACAGGATTGTGACACTCTCTTCCTGGTGACTGTTTTGCACCTTCGACTTTTCAAAATTATAGAGAGAATGATGGAAAGTAAGAAGACTAAAAAAAACGTATGGGCGGCAATGGCTTCCTATATAGACATATTATACGATTTTATACAACTGCAAGTTGGTTGGTCCCTCTCTTTTTTCGTCTCATTGCCCTCTCTCTCACAGACGGGATGTTGTTAGACCTAGTATATTCTATGAATATTATTATGGCACGCGTTATATAGAATTGTCTGAGCTATTCCCTACTTCCTTTGTTCCGGATCGTTTGACTCGTTGTTCTAGTGGTCTCTGGCAATTCGCTGTGTTTATACCGCATTGTAATACATCTTCCTAAACAAAAAGCTTGTAGAACTTTCTGTCTGCCAACTGTTTACTTCCTACCTATAGACTTAGTCATTTCAAGACTAAAGTCAATAGACATCTCTTCTCTTTGCGATCTTACGTTCTTGTTAGCTCCTTAGACTAAGTGTTTACATGCTTTGTCTTGAGCGACTTCTATACTGAAAGAAGCTTATTAAATCGAGAACGCGAGAGTCGGTCGTGAAAAGAGAGAAGCTTGGTGTTGAAGATATTAAGAGGAAGCCGATCACTTTTTCCCCATTGTCTTTCAGATAGGAAGAGAAAGAATTAGAAAGATCTGGATCATTAATGCTCTTTAAAGTGCTGTCATTGTCTCACTGTTACATACTCTTAACTGTTCAGATTTTCAATAGACGTAATTAACTAATAGTTTCACAAATGCGTCTATTTATTCATTGTTTATGTATCAGATGTTGTTAGCATTGGTTTTACCTATATCTTTCTAGTTAGAATTTTTTTCTAGAAAGACATCGGGTACTTACGGGAGGAGCTACGGCAAGGTTGCGAACATCTTTACTGAAAGTGTCGCGGTGAAACGAACTGGATTCGAACCTGGCACACCCAAGTTGTCAGTCTGTGTCGTTAACCACTGAGCAACCGTCATTTAGTCTGCAACAAATTATTTAAACAATTCAACCAAATTTAAAGTACGCGTTTTATTTGAATCGTTATCGGCATTTATATGTTCGAATGAGAAGATGCTGCTGTTGGCATTGGTTTCCCCGATATTTTCCTAGTTAGAATCCTTTATGGAAAAACATCGGATCCACATGAAGGTTATCAACATCATTGCTTTGAACTTGGCACACCCAGGTTGTCAGTCCAAGTCGTTAACGACTTATGTTCTATCCTTTGCTGATCTTCTCGTGAGTACCCGGGTTTCGTCTTCGGCTGTTGGTGTATCTTATCTTTTTAACAATAACGAGGAGACGCTATTCTAGTTAGAGCAATTTTATTTGAGATGAAATAAAAGACAGACTGAATTGTTTGTACAAGAGAGAGAGAGAGAGAGAGAAAGAGAGAGAGAGAGAGAGGCAAAGTATTACAGGGAGATATTTACTTCAGTCATTCTGGGCTACTGCTCCCCCCGGTGAGCCTTGCTGGCAGCAGCGGTCATTTCACGCCTGCATTGGCCGAGCATCTGGAACAAAAGAGATCTAGAAAGACGCTCACCTACCTGACGTAGCTTCCAATTTCCGCTGCTACTCTTACCCTCTGTGCTGGAGTCCTCCTATTCTCTGCGGCCTCCAATACCTAACACTTAGTTACTGTGTTAGGGTTTTGTCGGTTCCATAGAAATATTATGCCCATCCTCCGGTTGTTTCCAATCTTTCTGCGGTAGCGCTCATTATCCAATCGACGATCACTTGAACCGTTATCCTCAAGTACCCACCATGCTCTTGGTAAGCTGGGAATCAGTTTAAAAAATGACAAAACATCCAACGCAAAGTGTTCTGATTGTATAATACGTAGATCAATCACTCCGCGAAAGAAAGTAGTCATCAAACTGTAACTGCTACAAATCATTAACGAATAACTAGCAAGGCCACACGGCGTTGCTCTGAGCAAAAGTGTCACATATTTCTATTAAAACTTCTATCTCGTTACGTGTCTCTGCCCGTCTCTATATTTTTCTCGCTTTCCCCATCCCCGTCTTCCTCCTCCCTCTCCTTACTCCTCTCTTTCTTATGCGCTATTCCTCTCTGAACATACACACGCAAACACACATATAACTCTTTTTATATAGATTTCTCGAATCAATCAGTCGACATAAGGGAAGTAACTTTTTTTAATTTAAAATTCATTGAATTTGTACATTAAATCACTTTTGTTGATATATTTACTTCACCACAGAGAGGTTATGAACAAGTGTGAGGTCTGTGGTGACTACCATAAAAATAAATTGGTGATTTGTTAAACAGTTACTAATATTTGGCAAGATGAAGAATCTTCTTCTTTAAGTGTCCCGCAGATGGTATGTTGCCCCCCACACCCATTTCCTTGTGTTGTGTGCCTGATCGGAATGCAAATCGGCGATGTTCATGTCTTGGTAAAGCGTCCTCCAACTCTCAGCTTGTACGCCAGTTTGGCAAGGCTGTCGTTGGTTTGTAGAACATGACCGTACAATCTTAATCAACATTCTCGCAACGATAAGTGCCATTTGGCGATTAATCTATTTTTGGTGGGACGGTCTGTTTTAAGATTTCTTGCAGTTTCAATTCTTATTGGTTCGTGTGGAATTCCTTTCATGTTTTTGTTTGACTTGTGTTGCAATTTCTATGAGGCTGAATAGTGTTTGTAGTTTATGTTGGTTGGTTTCCGCATTCGGGGATATTCTTTAGGATATCGGCTGTTTCAATGATTGCCGCCCGTTCTGTAGTCTTAGTATTCCCATTAATTCCAATTGCTTTTTGGTCATTATTTTCAATTTTTTCGGGACTGTTCCTAGTGCTTGTAAAATTATTGGTATTTAATGAACTTTCTTCATCTTCCATATTTCTCTGACAAGCTCTGTGTATTTGCTTCGTTTTTCCGTCTCTATAATCTTTACCCTGTTGTCTGCCGGGACAACAAAATCTATAATTTGGCAGTTTTTCCTTCTTGTTAATCATTATGACGTCCAGACTCTATGCTTGAATAGGGTTATTTGTTGGAACCTCATGTCCCAGATAATTTTTCTTGGTTTTTCGTTGTCCAGTACTGTCTCCGGTTTGTGTCTGTACCATTTGCAGTTTAAAAATCTAGTTGTTTGCATAGTTTCTAGGGTACTGCTTTCCCCACGTAGTCCTGTCTGTGATTGTATTCTTTTAGAGCTATTATTTTAGCATCTACTTATTATGTGGTTTACCGTTTCGTCTCTTTGTTCAAAGAGTCTATATTTATTATTTTCCTATGTTTTTTATATATCTTAGCTTTAATGTTACTTCTAATCTCATTGTTTTACACATTTTTAAGAAGGGATTCCGTTTCTCTCTTCAAGTGTTCTTTTTTTAGCCATACCCAGATTTTTTGATGATGCTCTTCTCTTGTCATTCTTATGAATCGTTCGTGTAGCTGTTTATCTGTTGATTTTTATGGTGCTTCTTGCTATGGTGATCAATATTTCTGTGTTCTGAGTTATTTATTTTTCCGTGTCTTTTTGTGCATTCCACTTAGTCTTCTATACTTACCAGCCCTCTCCCCTTTGTTCTTTTTTCACGTACAGTCGGTCAGTATCATATTTCAGGTGTAGTGCATTGTCATTAGTTGACTAAAGTTCTAGTCAAGATGACTAATTTCTTTTTTTGTCCAGCCTACGAATGGCCCAGAGTATCTTATTTGTGATAATCTCCAGGTGTTTATCCATTTAACTAGATTTCTACTATATAGGTTTTTTTTTCTAATAGTTCCCATTGTTTTTCTCTGTTATTCTTTTTCAATCATTTCTTTCGTTTCTGTAAGTTTGATAGTATCTTCTTCCAGAACTTCTAAATATTTGTAGATGCATATTCACCAAGCGCCCTCATCTTCTCTTTAGTTTTCCCTTTTTCATCTATAGCAGTTAACACTTTTACAATTCGAATTTTCATTTGAAGGAATATATTGGTCGTGTTTATCAGCTTTTCCCGTTCTTTGTTTGCTTTTTTACCTAATAGCTTCAGGTCGTCCATATACATCTGGTGGTGTATTATTTGTTCTTTGGCTGTAAACTTGTATCTAGCATCACATTTTCTAATGATAAAGTTGAGTGGGATCATGTCTATGATAATCAGTAGTGGAAATAGAGAGTACCTTTGGAAGGTGCTTTTCTGTATTCTTATTGAAATCAGCTTTTAGTTCTCGTCTCCATATTCCTATTGCTTTATTTGATAATATTGATAATCTAGTCGAATATCTCGTGTTCCCCTCTATTTATTTTCTGTTTTTGCTGCTATCTTTGCTTTAGTTCTTCATGTTTCCTTTTTAGTCAGATTTTCCACTTCCATCGTCCCCTATTCTCTTTAATTCTATGTACGGTTTTAGCTTCTTTTCAAAGTTTGGTGATATAAGTTTCCAGTCTGATTTCCTATCCTAGCTTTGTCAGTCGATTCCTTTGGCCAGTTTTTGTTTCTATTTTTAGTTTGATAGTTACTGATTTTGTCCCTGCATATATTTTATTTATTTTTTCTATGGTAGCATCTTTTCAGATGTATGGGACGAGTTTGTTTACCTTATTTTAATTTTTGTTTTCCAACTTTTCGTACTTTACAGATGATAATTTTTGTTTTGTCCTCGTACATAAATCGTATGGTATTTTCAACTTCTCTTAGAAGTCGTCCGAGTGTAGCCACACTTAAGAGCTGTGATACACCGAAAACGTCTGACTGTGAATGATTATATAAGCCCCATTTCTCTGGTCGAGCATTGTTGTTATGTTGCATTACTTGAGCCGCGGCAGTTCTCATTTAGTATACTCGTCCCAGAACGAGCCGTGGCAGTCCTCGTTTACTACTCGTCATTTTATTAACACCAAAAACCATATAGTTTGCATACATTTACATTTCTCGTACCCTCTTATCTTTTCTTGTCGCGTTGAGGGTTGTGTCGTCCCGTGGCTGAATTTTCTCTTCTTTCCTTCTGCCGAAATATTACCCCAGCAATAAAAACATAATGATATACTCAATCGACAAAGAATGCTTTTTAAACCTTCAATTCTTTTTGTTACATGCGTTAGTTATCTATCGGCTCGGAGATATCTACTAACATCGAGAGAGAGAGAGAGAGAGTAAATTACTGCTTTCCTAATTACTTATCAATTAAGTCTTAACCATTCGTGGAGGGGGGGGGGGAAAGAGATCTTTCGCCTTTATTTTCTTAGGCAAATAATTCCCCTATGTATGTTGATGAATACATGGTAAAAATCACGTCTGATAGGTTCGCCTCCAAAACCCAGACTGATAAAACTCGCTTCTCACGAAGAACGAGTGACGTCACGGATCCCTCTGCTTCCCACGCAAAGGCCCGTGACGTCACATGCTTCTCGCAGGTGCACATTGACTCTTGATCTGAGGTCTCGTCTCGCGGTGACCCTGTCACGTCTGTGAGCTCCAACTGTGAGAATATCCTTATTCTGCACTCAACTGCACCCGCGCTAATTCGGTTGAGTTTCAATCCCGGGTTAAGGCACTAACTGGTCTAGCCGCACTGAAGAGCTGTGATACAGCAGAACAGTATGTATGTGGATGACTATATGAAGCTTCCTACCGGGTTAGAACTTATTTGTAAGTATATCGCCAACTGCCATTAGTTAAAAATAATTCGGGCTCCCGGCACTTGCAATGTTTACATTGATGTATTACTTACATTCAGTCAGTCTCGTATGATAGCGTAGGGGTAGGAGCTCGACGGTTGAGTTTCAATCCCGGCATGAGACACTGGTCAGCGAAACAGTCTGTATGTGAATGACTATATATATATATATATATATATATATATATATATATATATATATATATATATATATATATAATATATATATATATATAATATATATATATATATATATGTATATGGAATATTATTAGATAAATATTTGACTAAATCATCCCTATCATTTCATTCTTGTAGTATATGTTCAGTACTGTCCACAGCCATCTTAGCATTTATTCAGTGCATGTTAGCTAGTATCTTCAAAGTTTTATTGTTATTGTTATTTTATTTACCTCCTTTCTAGGAGATTAGACGCAAGGTAAGAGGTTTTCTGTGGAATCAACTTGATTCAAACTTGGCACACTCAGCTCTTCAGTCCGTGTCACTAACCACTTAGCCACCTTCTCATCCTTTAATAGTTATCCTTATTTCTTCTGAATTGGAGGTTATCCAGTTGATGCGTCCTGTGGCTTGCCGTCTCGGTGAAGAATATTCTTATAAAATTTGCTTATTGACAATATTTCTTAAGAACGTCAAACGTGTAGGAGAAAAAGTGGTGACGTTCATATATTCTCTTAGTAAGGGCTTAACCTACGAAAGTCCAGTATGGGAAGCAATTTCGGGCGCAAGCAGACATCTATTCTTTATATTGTTGTTTTGTTACGGCATATAAAACCTTTTCGGTTTATTTAATGCCGAACACTGTCATTTTGGTGGAGATTTTAATGCTTTAAGTTCTTTATAAGTGCAAGAATGTATTCATGGTGTTTGGTTTTGTGAAAGTGGGGAAAGGGGAGGCAAAGTGAAATAAGATGGAGCGAAATTGGTTTTTGTTTTGTTTTACCATTTACAGAACATGATTGAGTTTTGCTAAGGGAAAACAAACAATAAACCACCAATGTTTTGCGCATTTTCCGTCAGGATTCTGATATGTTCAGACAGCCTGATCTGGTAGCACCAGATGTCTATTCTTGTTACTGGTTCGATTTGTTTCATACGATGTTTCGATCAATGACTTAAATGCCTGTATAAATACAACTTACCCCAAACAGATATACGGCCACTGGGACGTATAGGGCTACTGTGTATTAGAGGCTAGATTTGGAGAGGAATCCTAAATTAAGTTTACGCAACGAGAAGCTTGTCCACTATAAAGTATTAGGAAACATTGAGAAGGGATAGAATTGTAAAACTAGCGGTTCGGGAAAAGAAGCATACGAATACATCTAAAGTGAAGGGGTGTGATGTTGCTTCTTATTGGGGATATTTACGTTGAGGGGTCAAACGATTTGTCTAATACGATGACTCAAGTGTTTTTTTAATTAAAAATTCACTTCACTCATAGCACACTGCCACCGAGGCGTATAAGGTTACAGTTGATTAGAGACAAATTTATAAAAGCACCCTAAGTGAGGAGTTGTGCAGCGGTACAAAAATAAGTGGGGGTCATACTGCAGATGGCTTTTAAAAATGGGCATGGAGAAATAAATAAACACGAAACAATTCTTTAGAAAGGGACAGGGTAACAAAGCAAAACAACAGGTCAATTAAACGGTCGCGCCCGTGCAATGTTTACTATTGCATTTCGGGAGTTAGCGGGTGAATATATGTTTTTTTTAACTCTCCGTACTCTCGTCGATAGCATATCTCGTACTTTAGATATAGATAGATGTAGAGCTAGAAACAGACAAACTCCTACGCTGTGAACTTCTAATATGTTCATAACGTACGATTGGTGATTACGTAGGATAAATTAAATGACCTTGAAAAACTTTTCTTCATTAAAACATATAAAAACTCAATATATGGTTGGGCCAACTAAATCAATATTTATAAGGATAATTAAAGAAACTATATGTAAACAAAATCGATTTATTGGGTGAATGAATAATAAACTAACGCAAGTAGACATAAAATACCTGAATATTAAAACAACTTGTTAATGCTTTCATTGAGTCTTTTATGTTTCATCAAAATTTGAATACTTCGTTTAGTTTCATTTTCTTAATGAACATATGTATTTGGAGAGCACGAAGCCCTTCTATATCGTAGTTATTAAAACAACTATTTTCTTCCAAGAATGTTCGATATGATTCTGTATTTCTTTCTGCAACTTTAAAAATTGTTTACGTTCATTAGTATATCAACAAAATATATTTTTAAACATATTAATTTATAGAAGTATATAACAATTACTTTATGATATTGTTGTTTTAATTACTAAGCCTAGTTAATAGCGTAGGAGGTTTATAGCCTATGGAGTTCATAGCGTAATTGTATCTAGTTTGCTCTTGTTAACTGTAAAAGTTATATCTTAATGATATGCAGGTTCGAAATCACATACTCTGCGAATGAATCGTGCTTACTTACGGAATGAGCTTTGTCTCTCGGTCGAATTAAACTGTAAAAACGGAATCGCACGCGCACCGCATAAAGTAAGCACTCTCCCTATTATTGTCAAATAAATACGTCATTGTTTTATTTACTATTTTCTATTTGAATGGGATGAATGAAAGTTTGTTTATTTGTGTGTGGGGTGTTATTGAAATGCACTTACAAAATTGTAGAGAAATAAGATAATAATTTTGAAGACAATAATAAAGATGGCTATCAAATAACATTGAAACACATGGCTATCGAATAGCATTAACAAACGTTAGCTACCTAATAGCATTTTAAAATATCTACCTAATAGAATTGTAAAAGATGTCTTCCCTATAGCATTTAAAAATATGGCTAGCAAATAGAATTTAAGAAAAGATGTCTACCTAATAGCATTCCAAAAGATAGCTACCTAATTATTTTTAAAAACATTGTTACCCAATAGCATTTAAAAAAGATGGCTACTAAATAGTATTTACAAAAAATGGCTACCAAATAACATTTAAAAAGATAGCTACCCAATAGCATTTAAAAAAAAATGGGTTTCCTCATAGAATTTAAAAATGGCAACCCAATAGCATTTAAAAAAGATAGCTACCCAGTAACATTTAAAACAAATGTCTACCTAATTCGATTTAAAAAATCGCTTCTTAATAGAATTTTAAAAAAGATGGCTACCCAATAGCATTTTAAAAGTTGGCTACCCAATATTATTTGAAAAAGATGGCTACCTTATAGAATTTAAAAGTGATGGCTATTTAATAGCATTTACAAAACATGGCTACCCAATAGCATTAAAAAAAGATAACTACCCAATAGCATTTAAAAAGGATGGCTATATAATAGCATTTAAAAAGATGGCTACCCAATAGCATTTTAAAAAGATGACTACCTAATACCATTTAAACATATGACTACTCAATAACATTTAAAAACGTTGGCTACCTAATAGCAATTTAGACAGATTGCTTCCCAGCAGCATTTAAAATGAAATGACTACCTAATAATATTTTTAAAAGATTGCTACTAAATAGTATATGAAAAATATGGCTTCCCAATAGCATTTAAAAACGTTGGCTTCCCAATAGCATTTAAAAAAAGGTGCTACTTATTTGCAATTAACAAATATGGTAATCCAATAGCAGTTAAAAAATATGGCTACACAGTAGCATTTAAAAAAGATGGCTATCTAATAGCATTTAAAATGATGGCTACTAAAGACCATTTTAAAAAGATGGCTACCCTACAATTTAAAAAATGCTATGATTTCTATTTATTGCGAAGTCGATATTACAACGTCTATAAATAATGTATACAAATAACTTTTCATGTTGTAATAATAGTAAAAAGAAAGTATAACAAAAATATATGCATTTTTCGAAACCTTATTTTGAAAAGACATAATTTGTTGCAGATCGATATCGGATCGATAAGTTAGGAGGCAGTGCTCAACATTTCCAAGACCTTGGAAAATGTCTGGCATGAGGGTTTTCTCACAAACATAAACTCGTACGGTAGTACTGGACGAATATTTAAATATAATCAGATCTTTCTTAGGTAAAAGAAAGATTAAAGGCGTTCTCGATGGCAATATATAAAAAAAACATCAATGCGGGTGTGCTCCAGGGGTCGATACTTGGAGCTATATTAGTTCTGATCTTCATAAACGATCTCCTCCGAAACCCGTGAGATGGGTGTATTCGTTGATGACTCCATGCTGTACTGCGACAGAAGAGCAAATGGAAGACCCACGCATGCAAGGCAATGGCTGAATCTCTGGGAAATAACCTCCAGTTTGTAATAAAATAGAACTCAAACTGGATGGTCATATTAAAGCTTGAAGAAATAAAGCTTCCTAACCCTAACCAGGACAAAGTTTCATAACTTTTATAACTACTAGAAACGTTTCCATCAACTGATTCTCATGTCCGATAGGACCCTTCCCGAGAACTCAACGTTTACAATTCTGAGCCTGATATTCACATGCAAAATGAAGTTGAATAAGTACAATTCGACGTCGAACACATGGTCATTTAATTGCATTGTTACTTCAAATTCCTCTCATGATGGTACTTTTCTAACTTTAACTTCTCATAGATACTAAGAAATCAAAACAATTATCGGACGGATGTCTGTTATCTTTGTTGTATTTTCAGAGCGGTAACAACCGTCGACTTGCGGGGCTAATATGATCGAGTTTTACATACAGCACCTGTTATTCCCAAATGGTCACGAATCAAAGTACATGGAAACAAGTTATGTGATGCATTGTTTAAGCTGTACTGTGGGTAATGTAAAAACATAGAACACTTATCGAACGGTCTCATTTAATTATTTTTAAATATTCGTTCGTCTTATCGTAAAAATAATTGTCAGCTTATGGTTAAGATAAGGGTTATTGTAAAAATAAATCGAAATCAATTAACAAACAACAAGTAATAGTTGATTAATAGAATGTAATTTATCAAAACGAATATGTAAATATCATGGTGTTACTTCAAATCAATAAAACTGATGTCATTTTTTTAAATGTATTTATTTAAAATTGTACCTTGATGTTTGACAGATTCAGTTAGTCGCCAAAGAAGGGATTAATAATTTCATGAAAATACTTTTTGTAATCGGATTTTGCATTTCGTCTCTAAGACTGCAAAACAATAGATAACCATTAAACTATTATGTATCTGCCAAAAGGAAAAATTGTTAGATATTAAAGAACGTGTTCCAAAATGTCCGACTACGTTTCTTTCGGAAACTAATAAACAACACAGTAGGTAGCATTTACTTGTAACTGGTTGTTTTCAATTTTTATTTATCGAAGGCTTATATCGCATATATATATATATATATATATATATATATATATATATATATATATATATATATATATATATATATATATATTGTTATAGTTCCCTTCAGAGTAAAATTAACAGTTGAGCACTGTCTGTAAGATTAAAAATAAAAACTCACTTAAAAGCTGCATTGCAATGTTCCGAGGCCTAATGGGATTTTGTGAACGCCTACAGATTCACGATATATCTGTGAAATGTGTTCGTGCCCTATGGCGGTCTATCATAGTTATTTCCCTACGCTGATTAGAGCCATAAGCTTGAAAAGACGTCATACGTAGTTAAAATATTAAAAATAATTTCATATTAGTATAAGCCCTTTCCAAGTAAAATTTAAAGTTGGGCATTGTCGGAAAGAGAAAAAATAAACATTCACCTAAAAAGCATCAGTGCAATGATCCGACACTGTCGTTGAGTGCTATCGAATGTTTAGATGCCTATGCTCTCGGCTTTCTGTGTAAACATCATTTAATTTATCCGTAATAATAGGGCTAGGTTAACGCCTACTAATTCAAGGTGTATCTGTAATAAGGGTTTGCGCCTTATGTTCTCTAAGACCGTTATTTCCCTGCCCTGATGACGTCGTACATGAGTAAAATATGAACAATAATTTAATAGTATAATATTATTATTATAATAAATATTAGCAAATATACTTTTACTAGTTGTTTTACTTAATTGCTCAGTAAAATGTGTGTTTTTATAACTACTACCATCAATGATTCTTTAATTAATAATATTTATAATTTTTATTAAGATTATCATCGAGGAAAATATTTTAAATACATCTGGAACTATGAAAAAAAACATTAATGAGTGTATCTTTGCGCATATTAATTTATATTCCCTTCCTTGATACTCTTATAATTAAGTCCAACAACAAACTAGAATTTAAGGTACACCGCAAAAACACTCACAAAAATGACTACATACATTTCTACTCCCACCACCATAGCAAGATACAAAACAGGTATAATTATAGGCTTCTTCCTACGCGCCCTTAGAATATGTAGCCTCCCACACATAGATGAAGAAATAAAGTACATTTTTAATTCCCTAAAAACATTGCAATACCCCACACATTTTATATTAAATGCCAAGAAAAAAGCCTTCCAAATATTCTCCAGAAACACCACACAAAAAAAATCAAACTCCTAACACCTCTCTCATAGACAGACCCCTTCCCCTACCCACGCATTCCAATAACACATCCATATGTAACACGCTTAACAAACTAAGCATTCCAACAGTACAAACCACATCTCAATCCATAAAACAAACTTTAAACACATCCAGACATTTCCAAAAAACACCCACATCCCATGCCGGCTTATATACTGTCCCTTGCAATGATTGCCATCAATTTTACGTGGGAGAAACACAACGTGAATTAAAGAAACGATTAAATGAACACAAAAGGGACATAAAAAACAACAACCCTCTTAGTGCACTTTTCTCCCATGCACTAGAACATGGTCATGTGTTCAAATTTGAACAAGCACAACTCACTAAATATATCCACAACAAATCTCGGCGAAGATTATTGGAAACTGCCCTCATCACCGCCTCCACCACCATCAAGCAACGAAATGGTTTCTTTAACCGATCACCCTTAATAAGCAAGATCATCCTCACAGAACAAAGACTCTTGCCTGATCATAGTTAACTTTTATTTTCATCTCCAACCTTTATGACACTCTTCCATTTACTCACTCCCTTCCTTTTTCTCCTTGAATCTTCATTTTCTCTTTACTTTTTCCGTTTTTTTCCCCTCACACTTCTAATACTGCAGTCCAAATACACTTTCTGATGTTCCAAATATTTCAAAAATTCCATACACACCCTTTCAATCACCGCCCTCTTCCACCCCTCCAATCCCTCACTCATTGCTATCATTTTCCAAATATTTCAAATATTTCACACCCTATCACAACAAATCCTCCCTCTCCCCCTCTCAACTATTTTCTCCCATACCCCTTCTTAAATTCCCTCATTTTCTCAAAACGCTCTCTAAGACCATAACTTTCGCCCATCCACCAAAATCACAGTCCCCTCTCTCTCTCTACCCATCCTCCTTTCCCTGCATACACCCCCCATACACAAACATTCCAACCTACTTTTCCCCTTCAATCTTGACCGCAGCCATCTGGTCCAACACCTCTCTCCCCCCTCTTCCTCCACTCCCTCTCTGCCATCCACTTTACCCCTGCTCATTCCCCACCTCTTTCTCTTTCCACCAGCCACAGTAGTCCTTGCTCACCCCATCCTTCCATTTTTCCCCACTCATTTTCTTCAACATTCATTTCTATTTCTCCAACAAGTACGGACGTCCATCCAGTAGTGGCCATTATTTCATTTTATTTTTCCTCCCAATATGTCTACCCTACATGTATCTGTACTTGCATGACATTTTTTTCTCTATTTTATCATCCTGATGAAGTCTTATAAATAAAGACGAAACGTTGATGTACACATAAAAAACATCCATTTTTTAGTTTTCTTTTTTCATTTTCCCATATATATATATATATATATATATATATATATATATATATATATATATATATATATATATATATATATATATAACATTAAGTGAATAAAGCAACAGTGTTTTGTTTTAGCAGTTATTATATACTGGCAGGACCCAGTCTCCCGGCGTTGCTCGGGTTGAGTGATTAAAGAATAGTTTAACTGTGAAATCTAATTAAAATGAGCACCCACTACTCGGCTATTTTTAGGTAAAATGGTATTATGCTAGATGTATGTATCTATGTTTTAACTAGGCGTATATAATGATAGTATTTCAATTTTGTGGTGTTTTGTTTGGCAGGAATGTTTGTTTCCAACACTAAAATGAAGTGCGGAAAGTGTATTTATACGGTGTTTGTATATTCTGATAGCTATATTAGATATGAAGTCTACCTCCTTACTAAATAACTTTAATTCCTGTGGGGTCTCAGTCGGTTTTGGGGTAATTAGTAACTCATTTTATACTGCATTTAATTAATGAAACACAAGTAGCAACTTATAGGTCGATTATTTTTTTTTTACTGTCTTTAATGAGTGGTTATCAACGAAATTTCGTATTGAAATAAACAAAATATATAAAACACTTGCAGAAGCTTAAAACTATAGAGATAGTAGATAAGTAAATTATATTGAGTTAAGTAGCACTAGCTACTTGACCTAAATAGGACTTAACAAATAGTCTTCTATATTGAGAAGTCGGTGATGTCTGCCCTTGTCGCGAATGTAATTGTTCAAAATTGAAAACAAATGACTAGAATTGCTAAACTACATTAGTGGCAAAGTTTTGTTAGGGTTTAAACTATAAGGGTGTGATGTTAAAGATTTACTTTAAATGTATCAAAGTAATTGTAAATATTGTGATCGCCGTATTGTGTTTTGTTTTTTGTTGGATGGGGAAAATTTATCCTACACTGAAATGAAGTGCGGAAAAATATTTATATTTTTTGTATATTCATACGACCTATGAATGCCACCACCCATACTAATAACTATAAGTCCGGGGGTTTGCCAGTCGAACTTAGGGTTAGTGATATGTAATTATTTAACTCTTATTAATGAATCCAAAACCAATACAACCAATAGGTTAATAATTTAGGATGTATTTGAAGGAATAAATGTCGACTAAATGTGATTGTAACAGCTAGCAAACTGGAGCAAACTCTCGGACACGAATTATACTGATGAATATACATTTATTGGCGCGAACGTGGCCAACGCTGAACTATAACATATTTTCGCCGTAAAAATGGAAATACATGAAAATAAACAAGTCTTACAAACATGTTCTAAGACAAAACAAAGCAAATTATAAAAGAGTAAAAATTCAAATAGGTTTAAAGAACTATGTGTTGCTTACCTCTATTTTTGCCCAGCTACTTGCCCCAGATCCAACGTTCATCACAAGAGGAACAAACGTCCGACTCCCATGTTGAGTGATTCGAAATGACCGCCTCTGGGCAAGCAGGCGGTGTAGAGGCACGACAGTTACGCCGCGCGCATCTCTTCCGGAAGAAGACGGAGCTGAATACAAAATGTCCCCTTCCTGAATTATGACCGGTCAACATGTGAAACTCCGACGTTTACAGTGATATTTAAATTTTAAAAAAGATATGAAATACATGCAGAAGTGTGAAAGTACACAGGTCAATAGAAGATAAAATGTTAAAGCGTTTTCTAGCACTTATTTGTTGTAACACAAAAATAAAAGTGAAAACACAGGAAATGCCGATGGCAGTGTTATAAAATAAGAAACGTTTGGAAAATAATGCCAACATAAACTGCACTCTGAATAATTTACGTGACCAAAATAAGATACAAGAAACGGAATTGCAAAACTGCAGTAGTGTCAAATTTTAATTTTGGGAAAACAATGACAATGTTATTTTAAAGATTTACTGTGTATGTATTTAAATAAATGGTATCTCAGTCTTCTGGAATAGTTTAAATGTTCACACGTGATCGCTATATAAGCGTAATTTCTAGTTTTACTAAAATAAATTCGAGAAAATCTGAAATTTCGAAACAGTAACATGGTCCACTAATTAGAGTGACTGTTAAAATTGTCTAAATAAAGTTTTGAGTAGTAAAAGATGTATAGCTTTTTTAAGGGTCTTACTTTAAGTGACACAATGTGCCCCGTTCAATGTTTTCAAACGGTAAAAGATAATATCATCATGTGAGTGACTGTGTATTCGTTTTCAAACAGTTTCTTTATATTATAATTTAGTAATTGAATAAAGTAAAAATGAAAGAATACAATTCTGTTATTCTTTCATTCACTGGTGATTTCTGAAATGTACAGAAATCACACGGTTTCTTGAG